>CM058237.1:44991188-45591188 GCA_030180135.1 Orychophragmus violaceus
AAACAAGCAAAATCAAAGCAACAAATGGTCCTAGATCAAGCACATCATCCCAAAACATAGTACCAACAATACTCAAAAGAAAATGAAAGAGAAATGTGGAAAATTGCAGAACCGAAAGTCATGAAAAAACTCAAATGTCACTCACTCTCAGTCTCATCATCAATCCCGGCCAGTGGGTCAGAACCGCTCGAAACAACTAGGAGAGAGCTGACGACGTCTACGAACAGGAACAGGCTGATGGACTTGTGGTTGTCGCCTGCAAGTGCAGCCACGCATCCACTCCCAAATGCTCTGCAACCTACTATCCACATGCTTTCGATAATCACCCTCAGACATCTCGCGGACGCTCATTGATGGAGCAGGATAAGGACCAATATCAGCTGAGGCAGCAGCAGCAGATGGCGCAGGTGTAGAAGAAGAAGAAGCTCGCGCAGTAGATGAAGAAGCACCCAAAGGGTTGGCAATCGTAGGAACTCCGCGTCTCAGGTTCCTGGGAGGCTCAAAGCGCAAGGCCTCCAAGGAATCAACTCTCGTAAGCTCAGGAACAGGAAGCTGCACACACCACTCATATGAGTCTGCATCATGATAAACCCACAGCTTCTCCTCCTTCATCCATGTGGTGTTCTTCAAGTGACCATAATCCATCCCCACCCTCTTGGTGTTGCACTCTCTCCTAGTAGTAGGAATCCTGAAATTCTGGAAAATAGGAGTAAGTAAACTCCCTACTGTCTCAACCTTTTCCCAGAGAACGCCTTGGTCTTCAGCTCACACAGGTGGTCAGCAAAAACTGCTCCCAAATTCAGCTCAGGAGCTGGGTCTTGTAATGGTGTCTCTGCAAACAAATCACTCACTCCAGTGACAGCTTCCTCTGCTTGTTCACCTCGGACTTGCAGAGTAGAGTGTATCCCATAATGCGTCCAACATATCGTAGGACTGAATAGCGCAACTGTATCTGCTTCGAATGGCGTGAGTTATACACCTCACATCCAATATGGTCCCAAAAAAACTGACAACTCTCACTATCCCACTCCTTAACCGGAGAACATCGAGTACGCTGATCATCAAAACCATAAATCCTACAGAGATCACAAATGCTGATCCGATACATGAATCCATCGCACATGAATGTGAATGTCCCCTCTCGAGCCCTCCTGCGTATAGGATCAGTTTAATAGACACTGCAAGTGGACAACAGCTGTCGCACCAAGTCAGGATAAAGATCATAGCTCCTCATGGGCATAGTCTCTAGCCTTATCTGTCTCGAAACATCTAGCACAACATCAATAATACCAAGCATCTGACAGGTCCAGTAGTCTGCAAATCACGTGGGTTTGAGAGTCATGTTATGCCACACGTTGTAGAACAGCGTGTCATAATCATCCTAGACCTCAGAGACAACTCTCTCTAAACACGCAGCACTCTCATTCACTGTCTTAGTATCCTCTGTCCATGCTCTAGTCACAGGAATCTTGTCCCGCTCTGCCTTAGGCCAAGGGGCCAGTACCGCGCCAGTCATGCTAGTGTAAGGTGCATGCATAGGTGAAGATCGCACGAACCAGTCGGCAGGTGGTTCAGGAGCAGCATGCACATTCTGTCTCTTCCTCGGTGCCATCTGCGATCAAAGACACAAGAAGCAAACTTGCAATTAAGCCAAAGCTCTAAGATCAACAAACGCAACCAAATCAATATCCAGCATCAACAGGAACAATATAAGCAGCTAATCCACGTTTTAATTCTGTCAAATTCGCTCAAATTACAAGTACCATCACAAAAATCAAAATTTTCAGAAACTTGCAAAATCGAACATGAGAACTACTTAGGAAATTTTATTCCACTATCCAACAACCTAAATCAGTGGCATATCATCACGGAATTAAAAATCAGAGGCCAAAATCGAACCTTTCTTCCTTAGAGCCGAATCTGAAATTCGAGTTTGAGAGAACATACCTTAGAATAGGCTCAAATTGATTACATATATGGATAGAGGATGAAAATCCGCTCAGGTTAGGCACTTGAATTGTTAAAAACGAGCAAGAATCGAGTAAGTTATGAGAGAGGCGGTTTTTAGGGTTCTTCAGCGATATAGACGAAATGAGGAAGAAGAAGGAAGAAGAGAGTCTCGGGTACTTACCTTGCGCGTGCGTGCGTCGATCGCCGCAGAGGTGGTGATGATCGACGCATATCGTAATTGGTCGAACCAATCCGATTTTCGGTTTAAGCTCATGTACCTTTCGATTTCAATTTTAACCATGTGTGACGATTGTCGCACAGGACCGCGATGATCGACACATTGCGACTTCAATCCTTCGTCAATTCTCCATGCAATGATCGTTGCACATGACCGCAACGATCACCACAACGCGATTTCTCCCTCGTCAGATATCCACATGTATCGATCGTTGCACAGGACCGCAACGATCGACGCAATTCCCAAACTCGTTTTCTGCAGATAAAACACCAAAAACAAAAAACAAACGTAAAATCCTGACAAAAACACCAAAAAGAGTATGTACAAACAAACCAGTGTGTTGCCTCCCACTCAGCACTCTTTTAACGTCACTAGCTTGACTGTTCTGCGATCAGGCAGAGGGTGCATCATCCAGAGGCAAAATCTGACCTCTTGGAATCTCGGCCTTAGCACAATAATGCTTCACCCTCTGTCCATTAACCGTGAACTCCTTACCTTCTTGGCTGATCAGAACAACAGCACCGTAGGGACGAACCTCCTTGATTGTGAAAGGACCAGACCATCTAGATCGCAGCTTACCTGGAAACAGTTGCAAACGAGAGTTATACAAAAGTACCTGATCATTAGGCTCAAATTGTCTAGAGACAATCTTCTTGCCATGGTAAGCCTTAGTCCTCTCCTTGTACAGCTTTGAGTTCTCATAAGCATGATGTCTAATCTCATCCAACTCATTAAGCTGCACCAATCTCCTTTCTGCAGCAGACTTAAGATCAAAATTCATCTGGTTCACAGTCCATGCTGCCTTGTGCTCAAGCTCAGCTGGAAGATGGCAAGCTTTTCCATACAGGAGATGAAATGGAGTAGTTCCAAGTGGAGTTTTGAACGCAGTCCTATTAGCCCACAATGCAGCATCAAGCTTTGCGGACCAATCCTTTCTTATCTTCCCAACTCTCTTGTCCAAGATCTCCTTGATTTGTCTGTTAAAGACCTCTACTTGCCCACTAGTCTGAGGATGATAAAGGGTAGCAACTCGGTGATGAACTCCATGCTTCTGTAGCAGCTTCTCGAAAACCTTATTAATGAAATGAGATCCTCCATCACTGATCACAATCAGAGGCACTCCAAATCTAGGGAAAATGATGGTCTTAAACTGCTTAAGAACCACCGAAGAGTCATTGGTTGGACTAGCTATTGCTTCCACCCACTTAGACACATAGTCCAACAACCAAAATGAACTTATTCCAATAGGATGAGGGAAATGGACCCATGAAATCGATGCCCCAGCAATCGAAAACCTCAACCTCAAGAATGAAATTCTGAGGCATCTCATGATTCTTACTGATTTTCCCTCTCCTCTGACAGGCATCGCACTGAGAGACAAAATAATGAGCGTCTATGAACATCGTAGGCCACCAAAAACCTGCTTGCAGAACCTTAGACACAGTCTTAAAAGTAGCAAAGTGTCCAGCATAATCTGATCCATGGCAATGAAATAGAACGTCTGGAACCTCTGATTCCGCAATGCATCTCCTATAAATTCTATCCGAACAGTGCTTATAGAGATAAGGCTCATCCCAATAGTATCACCTGAGATCATCTCCAATGTATTCCTCTATTTTTACCTCTAAAATAGAGGAACTCTATAATAGAGCTGGGTTTTGCTCCAATGTATTCCTCTATATTTTCTTCTAAAAAAGAATATTCTCTCTAATATTCTTTTTTATTTTACTAATAATACTTTTTATTTATAAAAGTTAGAATTTAGCCTATTTATTTTATTTTTACAATTATAAAATTATAATATTATTTAAATATATATTAGTTATTAAAATATTATAATTTATAATTTATTAATTTTATATTGTTAGTTATTAAAATATTAATATTTAATTATTTTGGTCATAAATAAAAGTATTTGAAAGTTAATGGACTGATTTGTAAATTAAAAAGTTCACCTCTATTATAGAGGAAAAAATAGAGTTCCTCTATATATAGAGGAAAAAATAGAGATCTCTATTTTAGAGGTGAAAATAGAGGTGGGTTGGAGTAGATTTGCCTCTAAAATAGAGTTTAGAGGCAAATATAGAAGTGGGTTGGAGATGCCCTGAGCTCTAAGAACTTCTTCTTAGCATACCCCTTCAGCTCATCTGGTTCAGTCTCTGCAGCCAGGTAATTAGCAATATCCGCAAACCAGGGTCGATTGGTCGTCGAAACAGCATGGACATCGAAGTTGTAGTGTCCAATTTGAACCTTTAAAGATTCTGGACTCGTAGGCGCTATGGATCAATCGTCGCACAGGTCCGCGTCGATCGTTGCTCTCCCAATACCTGCATCGATCGTTGCCAAGGTGGCATCGATCGTCAGTGCGCTGAATCCGACAATTCTGCATCTTCCTGTCTAAATCCGTCCGAAATACTGTCTCAATCAAATTGACGTTCTCCTCAGGAAAGAATTCATCAATAGGGACATCTACTTCAACCCTAATCCGTGACAGATGGTCAGCAACTCCGTTTTCAACTCCCTTCTTGTCCTTCACCTCTATATCGAACTCCTGAAGCAACATAATCCATCTCAATAATCTTGGCTTAGCATCCTTCTTCTGCATCATATACTTAAGAGCTGAATGATCAGTGTGTACAATCACTTTAGAACCAACAAGATAGAGCCTAAACTTTTCAAAGGCAAAGACAACTGCCAACAACTCCTTCTCTGTAGTGGCATAGTTTCTCTGTGCATCATCTAGTGTTCTGCTGGCATAGTAAATAGCATGAAGATTCTTGTCTTTCTTCTGCCCCAGAACAGCTCCTACAGCATAATCGCTCGCGTCGCACATTACCTCAAAAGGTAAATCCCAATTTTGTGGCTGCACTATAGGAGCACTTACTAACGCTTGCTTGATCTGTTCAAATGCAGTCTGACAATCTGCAGTTAACTCAAACTTGGCATCCTTACATAGCAAAGCTGTTAGTGGTCTAGCAATCTTACTGAAATCCTTGATGAACCTTCTGTAGAACCCAACATGTCCAAGAAAGCTCCTCACATACTTCACAGAATCAGGCGTCTGAAGGCTGATCATAACCTCAATCTTAGTGTGGTCTACTTCAATCCCTGCTCCAGAAACTCTATGTCCAAGAACAATGCCATCTCTTACCATGCAATGAAACTTCTCCCAATTAAGAACCAAGTGCTTCTCCTCACATCTAGCTAGCACTTTGCACAGATTGTCCAAGCACTCATGATAAGATGACCCATAGATGGAAAAGACATCCATAAACACCTCCATAAAGTCCTCAATCATATCAGTAAAAATGGACATCATACATCTCTTGAAGGTGGCTGGTGCATTACAAAGTTCAAAGGCATCTTGCGGTATGCAAAAGTGCCATAGGGACAAGTAAAAGTGGTCTTTCCTTGATCCTCTGGATGGATGAGAATCTGAAAGAAGTCTGAATACCCATCGAGGAAGCAATAGTAAGGGTGATTAGCTAACCTCTCCAGCATCTGATCAATAAAAGGCAAAGGGAAATGATCCTTCCTGGTCGCAGCATTGAGCTTCCTGTAGTCTATCCACATCCGATGTCTGGTCACAGTCCTTGTAGGAATCAGCTCGTTCTTCTCATTCTTCACTACTGTAACACCACCTTTCTTAGGCACTACATGAACTGGACTGATCCAATCGCTGTCAGAAATCAGATAGATGATCCCAGCATCCAGTAGCTTCATGATCTCCTTCTTTACTTCCTCCTTAAGATTAGGATTCAGCCTCCTCTGATGCTCTACAGATGTCTTAGACTCATCCTCAAGATGTATCCTATGCATGCACAGCTTCAGAGAGATACATGAAATGTCATCAAGAGAATAGCCAAGAGCTTTGCGATACTTGCGCAGCTTGCTTAGCAGTAAAGTGAGCTCTGCGTTGTTCAAATTAGCATTGACAATCACTAGATATGTCGAATTAGGTCCAAGAAATGTGTATCTTAGCTCGGATGGAAGTTGTTTGAGCTCAATTTTTGGGGCTTTTTCTTCTGCCCAATCACTCACGATCTGCATTGATCGATTCACAGGTTGTGTCGATCGATGCAGTGGCTCGGCAGGCACATCCAAATGCATCACTTTCTCAGTAGAATCCATTAGCCTCGCATAGCAAATCGCAGGCTCGTCTTGCAGATGTTCCAGCTCCATTATATAGCTCAGTAAAGCTCTCTCCAGTGGATCCTCAGCAGGTGTCTTGTGATAGAAATCTGCAGCCAAATCAGTGAGAGTATCAACATAAAAGGTCTGTCTATCGATGGTTGGTCTCTTTGTTGGGATTATGTCCTGAAATCACATTGTACTCACTCTAGAGATAGTTGTATTGTCGAGATCGGACAATTCATGTGATACTGGGTAGTCATAATGTTTTGCTAGAAACCGCTTATGACAAATGAGTTGTAACTCATTTCTAGTATCGTGTGAACCTACAGGGTCACACACCTAAGCAAGCTGGATACACTTTGTGTGGGATTGATCATTGGCATATGATCTGATCAATGTGTATTGAATACACATTGAATTGAGTTTTGAAGAGGTGTGTCGATCGATACAATCAGTGTGTCGATCGACGCAGGTTTTCGAATAGATGTGTCGATCGATACAGTATGTGTATCGATCGATGCATAATGGGCCTCGAGACTGACGTTTCGAGTTAATGACTTAAACGAGTCGGGTTTGATCCGCAGGTCGTTTTCGGTCATCCCAGGTCGATATATAATGTCTTATATGATCGACATGAGCCCGAGCCGTAAGTGTTGCTTCTCAGAGAGAAAGCAGAGACACAGAAACTCATAATCCACAGGAGATCCGATCACCGGTACTAGCATCCCGGCGGATTCCAGCTTGTGTGCGTGTGGACTACGATAGAGGCGCAGTGATTGAGGCGCTCTAGATCTCGTTTACCTGCTCCAATTTCCGCTGCCAATCTCCAGGTAATCACGAGGCCAGTTCTTAGATTCAATCACCTAGACCCAGGATCCTAGGGATTCCAACAGTGGTATCAGAGCCAGGTTTAATAGATTGAATCAGTTGCCTGGAATTCGATTAGAATGGTTTTTTAATTGAATTGATGCTAGCTAGGATTCGTTTTGATAATTAGAATCTCGGATTTGTTAGTTATCGAAAACGAAGAACTGTGTTTTCGCACAGCATCGATCGATGCACTGGGTATGTCGATCGCTGCAATGCGAAAACGACAGAACTGATTTAGGGTTTTCGCACAGCATCGATCGGTGCACTGGGTGCATCGATCGATGCAGCGCGAAAATGCAAAAGCGATTGTGTTTTCGCATAGCGTCGATCGACACAAGTTTGTGTCGATCGATGCACTGCGAATTCGCCTAATTAAAACAATGGGTTTCGATTTAGAAATCGCACTGTGTCGATCGACACACTGGGTGCATCGATCGACACAGGCTGTGCGAAAGGATATATCGGTTCAATTGGATTGAACCAGTTGTCTCGCATGGTTATATCGGTTTAATTCGATTAAAATTCCCCGATACCCAACTGTATCGATTGACACAAGTTTGGTGTTGGTCGACACAGGCCTTGCGATTGGTTAATCGGTTCAATTGGATTGAACTGGTTATCATGCTTGGTAAAGGTAGATTTAAACGGTTTAAATTGGATGAATTGGTTCAATTGGATTGAACTGATTATCTTAATTAGTATAAACCGATTTGAATGATTAAGATCAGTTTGATCTAATAAGTCGGTTCAATTAGATTGGAACGGTTATCAAAACTATCTTAAGTTTAGGTCTATGTCGACCGTCACACACGGGTTGTGTCGATCGACATGACCGGTTCGATGAACCGGGTTAATTGGATTAACCGGTTATTGAAGTCCGGTTTTATTTGGTGGTGTCAATCGACAGAAATAATCTGCGTCGATCGACACAGTATTCAAAATTCTGGTTATTGAACCTTGAATTTGTAGAAACCAAACTAGACTTAAACATTGATCAAAGATTAGCTTCAATATGGTCAACTGTCAAGACTCATTTCGTTGTGTGATGGTCTAGCCAAGAGCTTGGTGTCCACAATTACGTGAGTAAGGCAGGTAGTTGAGTTGATGGACTTGCAGTGCTAAACATCAACAATTACATGACCTAAGAGATTGATTTGCTAAACTTTTGGGTTTAGTTTCCTCAACTAAATATCAAGTGACCTTGATGTCTTGCCCAATCTTGTCTACTGTCAAGACTTGTTTCGTTTGTTGGATAGTCTTGGAGTCCTTGGTATCCACTGCTACATGAGTAAGACAGATGATCATTGATAGACTTGCAGTGCGACTGTCAATGATCACTAGACAGAAGAGATTGTTTTACTTGACTGGGCTATCAGAAGTTTTGGGCCCAGAGACGTCAGAGTGGATGAGACATGGATTGTCTCATCTGCGACCAAGAGTTGTACTGGGTACAATTAGCAAAGGTTTGCTTACCTAGATTACTAAACTCTGGGTGATGACGAGTCGTCCACTCAGATTTTAGTGATGTATGGATCTTGGATCATTATATTCATAGAGGAAACACTGTTTGAATATAATGCGAGTTTTCTTATTAGATAAGATTTCTCATCATATACATAACTAAATCTTTGTTTTTCTTGGATTTCAGCTTATGTCTATGACTACTTTCTCGTTGCGATCCGTCCTTGAGAAGGACAAGTTAAATGGATCCAATTTCCTGGATTGGTATCAGAATCTGAGAATCATTCTCAAGCAGGAGAGCAAGGACTATGTCCTTGAAAAGGCTCTTCCAGAAAGGCTTGGGACCAATCGCTCGCATGCAGCATATAAGGCTTGGAATAAGCATTATATTGATGTGGTAGATGTGCGTGGTCTGATGTTGTCTACCATGAACTCGGACTTGAAAAGTCAATACGAGAACATGGAGTCGCCAATAGAGATGATCACCAGCCTGAAACTGAAGTTTCAGGATCTGGCACGAGTTGAGAGATTCCAGATGGTGAAGTCTCTCACTGGGTGCAAGCTACCAAAGGATGCTCCAGTAAGTCCTCATGTCATTAAACTGATGGGTTACATTGATAACCTGGGGAAACTGGAATGTCCCGTCAGCTTAGAGTTGGCCACTGACATCATTCTGCAGTCACTGCCGTCAAGCTATGATAAGTTCATTAAGAACCATATTAATAAAGGCTTGACGAAGACGTTGACTGAGCTGCATGGCATGCTCAAAACAGTAGAGCAAGACATCATAAAGGGTAAAAGATTTGAGAAATCTTATGTTGGCAAGGGTAGAGGCAGGGCCGTCCAGATTTGGAATCAAGATAAGCCTGTGTCATCTTATAAGCCCAAGTCAGGCCCATCTGGTGTTAGAAAATGCTTATACTGCGATGAGTTAGGGCATTGGAAGAGAGATTGCATTAAATTCTTGGAAGATTCACAAGAGATGAAGGAGATGTATGGTACTTCTTCTTCAGGTATTGTGTTATTAATTCAAGTTCTACGTAAGTATTGGATACTGGTTGTGGTACTGATATTTTGGAAATATGCAGGACCTAAACGACTGTAGAACGCTGAAGAAAGGACAAGTGGAACTGCGTGTCTGGTATGAAGCAATGGTTGCTGCATGAGCCGTAGAGATTCTTCACTTGTAGAAGCCTTTCATATTTGGTTTTAGAAATTAAGTAATTGCTACTATGTATCTGTTTTGAGCAGAGATGTCTTTCATTTCCTTGTAAAGGATTTGAATGTTTTCATTTTGATAAAAGACAAGTTTTTGTCCTTAGATCTTAATGAAATATCATATGGTAGCACCCCGTTTTGGAATGGGTTTTTACATCTTAAACCAGCAAAAGTTTGAATATAACACAAATACTAAAGGTTTAAGTCTGACGACTCGAACTCGACTTTTCTTTTGGCATAGTCGTTTAACCATATAGAGTGAAGCGGATTCAGAAGTTCCATAGTATTGGACTCATTCGATTATTAATCATTTGAGATATGAATTCTGTTCACTGGATCAAATGACTAAGGCCCTTTTAGCAGAGCTAAAAGAAAACGGGCCAGAAGCTTATTAGGCCTTACACATACTGATGTACGCGGCCCGATGAGCATTAGTGCCAGAGTAAATCTTCTGTACTTCATTACCTTATTGATGGTATCAATAAGTATGGCTGTGTTCATTTGATGAGACACGAGTAGGAATCCCTTGAGGAGTTCCAAGATGAAGTGTAGAACCAATTTGACAGAAGTATTGAGATCCTCGATTGGATCGCGGAGGAAAATACTTGAGTCATGAATTGGGTGATCATCTGACAGAATGAATCGGATCTTATTAGATACGCTCCGATTAATGATGAGTCACAGGAATCTTCCATAATCATTTAAGAATACGTTCTAAAATGTCTGTCTTTGCGCAGAAAAGGGTTTCTATCAGAATCAGTGAAAAACACCACATTGGATGTGGACTGGGTGATTTCCAAATTTGTTTTTCTGATTAATTGGGATTGCAAGGTTTGTGTAAGACAGTAGTCAACAAACAAACTTGAACCCATATTTGATAAGTTCTACCTCGCTGGTTGTCCTAAGGAAACCAAGGCTTGCTACTTTTGCAACCAATCCGAGGACAAATTATTGTTGTTCGGAACTGTGTCTTTTGAGAAAGATCGTACTTTCAAAAGGAACAGTGGGAGTAAAAGTACACATCGAAGAAATTCGATAAACACAGGAGGCTGCTCAACCTGTTGAGGGAAAGCAGCGGTGAGATCTACAAAGTGCTGTAGGATCTGCACCTGTGGAGCCTGAGATTCGCAGATCCGAAAGGATTCGTCACTAACTCGAGAGTGATTTCTCGTAACCAATTGTCGTGATCTGTTGATCATTGAAAAGTGACGAGCGTGCGAAATTCAAAGAAGCGATGATGAGCCCCAACTCCGAAAAATTGGCTGGGTATGCATGTTAGCTTCACCGATCCATTTCTGGATTGAAGCAAACATCTTGGAGTTGGAATCAACGTTCTGATAAAGTGGTCAAAAGCTTTGACTTAATTAGGGAAGAAATGAAACCATGCGTTTACAAGAAGACTAGTGGGAGCGTAATGGCAATTCTCACACTGTATGTGGTTAACATACTTGAATCTCATAAACGACGTTCCGACGCTAAAGTCTTGTCAAGATTTGGGTCGGAAGTCAAACTTAAACGAAAGACATGGGAGTAGCCGCGTGAATTCCTGGAATAAGAATCTATTGATATAGATTGAGTAGGCTAATTGGATCATGTCAAAATCCTTATGTTGATAAGGTATTGGACAGTTCTAATGTGCTTGATTCCAAGAATGGCCTCATACCAAAGGTCTTATGGCAATAATCTAAGCAAGATGAAGTGTCTTGGACACTGGCTGAGCTAGTAACAATATTAGCAAGAAGAAGTGTTTTGAACACTGTCTGAACTAGTATTAATGAATGTGATTGCTTGTGCTGATGCAAAAGAATCCATTATGAATGCCATATTTTTCGCTCGTCTAGATGCAGCTTAAGCATAAAGCATGACGAGAAAATACCAATATATTCCGGTAATAGTCACTGAACAGTTACCAGAAATATCCCAAGTTTTTGAGGAACACTAAGGATAGGTTCGTGGTGAACTGATAAAGTGACGAACCAGTTGAAAGTAGTTAGACGGACAAAGACGATTCCCGGTTCACACCTGGTCATGTCTCTTTGTATGAATAGCGGTGCTATCTGTTGGAAAGGCTCCAAGCAGTGGACCGTAGAATAGTGCTCTTATCCGAATGGCGGTGTGGTTTGTTGAAATCGTTTCAAGCAATAACACCGCAGTCTCTCCCACAACCTAAGCACTACATTTATTCTGTTGCTGTAGGTATAAGATATCTGAAGAGATGATCTTGATTCTAGTGGGAGTAACTTTAGTTATGTTATAGTCTTTACATAGACATGCCATGGTAGTGTTTATGTAAGTCAAACTGACATCAGTATTATTTAATTATTGGATAATTAAATAATGGTCTCAAAGTATTTTATGATCATCATATAGGTCATCAAGTTGAGGACTTGATCATGAAACTCTATAAGTAAAAGATGACATAAATTATGACTGTCCCTAGTCAAGATTTTCAAAGTGGGACACTGACAACCGCGAGAGACTAGCTTGTGAGGTGACTGTTAACTAAGTTTCATGGAGTCAATGATATGATTATCACAGTCAGTCACATAGATATATGTTGGTGAACATATGATCGGACATGACCCGCTAATGAGAACTCTACAGGATAGTTATATCTGTGTCATGAGAGTTTCTCATTACGACTATAGAGTATAGTCCTTAGACCTGAGTTCATCATGCTTTCTAGCATATGAATTGGTGCATTTTGACCTTGTCAAACGTCGTTCCGTAACTGGCGGCTATAACGGCATTGCTTATGCGTATCATGAAGTATGTGTAGAAACAGGGATGGAACAAGATGGGATTTGTCCCTCCTATAAAAAGAGATAAATATCTCAGGGCCCATCGAAGATTTGATACTGAGAAAATGCATGGCCGTGCTCAAACGAGGTGATTGTCAGTCGTTTGTTTTATCAGGATAGATCAGAAGTTCGATGATATTGGGTATAATAAGGATGACACAGTTTCTTGCCTTATGCCATATCGAGATATAGTGACAAAGGGATTATGGGAATAGATGATTCCAGTACAAGTGGGAGATTGTTGGGATTATGTCCTGAAATCACATTGTACTCACTCTAGAGATAGTTGTATTGTCGAGATCGGACAATTCATGTGATACTGGGTAGTCATAATATTTTGCTAGAAACCGCTTATGACAAATGAGTTGTAACTCATTTCTAGTATCGTGTGAACCTACAGGGTCACACACCTAAGCAAGCTGGATACACTTTGTGTGGGATTGATCATTGGCATATGATCTGATCAATGTGTATTGAATACACATTGAATTGAGTTTTGAAGAGGTGTGTCGATCGATACAATCAGTGTGTCGATCGACGCAGGTTTTCGAATAGATGTGTCGATCGATACAGTATGTGTATCGATCGATGCATAATGAGCCTCGAGACTGACGTTTCGAGTTAATGACTTAAACGAGTCGGGTTTGATCCGCAGGTCGTTTTCGGTCATCCCAGGTCGATATATAATGTCTTATATGATCGACCTGAGCCCGAGCCGTAAGTGTTGCTTCTCAGAGAGA
Organism: Orychophragmus violaceus; assembly: GCA_030180135.1. Taxonomy (NCBI): domain Eukaryota; kingdom Viridiplantae; phylum Streptophyta; class Magnoliopsida; order Brassicales; family Brassicaceae; genus Orychophragmus; species Orychophragmus violaceus. The sequence continues at coordinate 45,004,601 of CM058237.1, forward strand.
AAGCAGAGACACAGAAACTCATAATCCACAGGAGATCCGATCACCGGTACTAGCATCCCGGCGGATTCCAGCTTGTGTGCGTGTGGATTACGATAGAGGCGCAGCGATTGAGGCGCTCTAGATCTCGTTTACCTGCTCCAATTTCCGCTGCCAATCTCCAAGTAATCACGAGGTCAATTCTTAGATTCAATCACCTAGACCCAGGATCCTAGGGATTCCAACACTCTTCACCAGCTTGTCCATATCAAAACTCATCTTCAGATCACCACATTCAGAATTATCGTTCCTATCTTGCAGTCAATTACAGCACCAGGAGTAGCTAAGAATGGTCTACCCAAAATCAGTGGATCCCTTGGTTCCTCTCCATACTGCAGAACCACAAAGTCAGTAGGATCACACAGTTACCAATCCTGATTGGCACATCTTCCAGCACTCCTTCAGGAATCCTGACCGTTCTGTCAGCTAGGACTAATGAGATCCTATTAGGCATAAAGTCAGTCATCCCAAGCCTCTCAGCAACAGAATAATGCATAAGGTTCACACTAGAACCAAAATCACACAGAGATCTCTCAAATTTGTCCTTGTAGATACCACAATCAAACACAAAGCTCCCTGGATCTTTCAACTTCTCTGGAATTCTGCCATGAATCATTGTACTACATACTTCTGTGATCATCTTTACACTCTCCTCATCAATCAAGTTACCAGCAAGTACGTCCTTAAGACACCTTCTCATCACAGGAGTAGTCTGTAGAGAATCAATCAAAGGCACTTCAATCAATACCTTTTTCATGATCTCCTTGCATTTAGCTACCTCTCTCTCAAACTTAGACTTCATGGGGTTCGTAGGAAAGGGAACCTTAGGCTTATAGATCCTTTTGTCAGACTTTTTCAGTGCTTCTGTGTTTGAACTCTCGGGGATCGTTTTGCGTCGATCATCACCAAAGTTGTGTTGATCGATGCTAGGCGATTTCATCACAACCTCAGCGTCGAGCTTGGGCTCAGTATCCTTGTTCACGATATGTGTTGATCGATGCAGGGGTGCAACGGTCGACGTAGTGCGAAACTCACGGATCTCATCTTCCATCTCCTCAATCTCAACGATTTCTTCCAAACTTAATGGCTTTTTATGACCAGGAACAAGCTCCCTACAACTTCTCAACGTCACTGCATTGCACTGGTACTTAGGATTAGCATCAGTTCGTCCTGGAAGAGATCCATCTGGCCTCTTAGCAGACCCAGCAGTTTGCGCAACCTGAACTTCCAATTTCTCCAATTTTACCATTAAAATCTACTGTACTCTTCTGCTGTCCTTCCAGAAGCTGCTCCAACAGTCCCATCATCTTATCATTCTGCTTATTTTGAGGGGGAATAGGCTGATAGAATGAAGATCCATAGTTCCTTGTGAAACTGTGAGTGTTGTTTCCAGGGCTGCTAGTACTCTGATAAGGGTTCTGAATCTGAGGCTTAGGAGTGAAATTAGAGAAGTTTTGAATACCTGTGAAAGTACTTCTCTGTCCCATTCCATTGTAGCTGATTTCCAAATTTGTTCCCCTGAAAACCAGTCCCACCAACATAATTAACATCCTCTTCATCGCATCCGTCTTCAGGCTCAAATTCTTCAACATCTTGAGCAAAGTGAACACTCTTCTTTCCAATCAGAAGACTATGAACAGAATTAATCTTCTTGTTCATCTCATCTATCTGTGAACTATCAGCTTTGCCACCAGATTTCTTTCTCTCCATATCAGCATTCTTGACACTATTACTAGTAACCAAGTTCTCAATAAGCTTTCTAGCTTCCTCTGGATACTTAGTGTTGAAGTTTCCATTACTTGCAGCATCCAGAGCCATCTGATACCACAAATCAATACTTCTGAAGAAAATTCCCAGCAGCTGAACTTCAGAGAAGCCATGATGAGGGCAATCTCTCTCATACATCCTGAATCTCACCCAAGCTGCCTTCAAAGGCTCTGTAGATCCCTGCTTAAAGGTCAAAAGATTCTGTCTAAGCTGATCAGATCTAGCATCATCATAGAAATGTCGCAGAAACTTCCTCTTCACTGCATCCTAAGTAGTCAGAGTCCCAGGTGGAATCTGCTTTAGCCAAGTGGCAGCTTCTCCTCCAAGAGAGTGAGGAAAAAGCTTGCAGTGTAAGTAGTCATAGCTCACTCCATTGTGCTTCATCCCAGTGACTAAACACTCAAAGTTTTCTATGTGATCCACCGGCTGCTCATGTGGAAGTCCATAGAAAACATGTTGTCCCACAAGTGTGTAATATGAGGTCTTCAGCTCGAAATCGTTACGCAGAAACGCAGGAGGAACAATCGCAGAACTATTGGCGTAAAACTCATCTGGACGATTGTAATCCGCTAGTGTCCTCCTAACAGGAGGATCAAGTGCTCTAGGTGGAGCTTCTGGTCGTGGATTTCCTTGTCCACCTTCTTCTCTTCCACCTTGAGCTTCTTGCTCATGCTGAACAACCTGCTGCTCAATCACATTACCATCAGCATCTAACATCTGTCCCTGAGCGCTGTAAGGATTGTTCTGCGCGTCTCTCAGAACACCTTCAACATCTTGAATCAAAATCAATATCGCAGGATTCACGTTAGCCATCTTCACTGGTCTATGAGCTTTCCTGTTCGTTCTTTCTAACCTTGCAAGTTCTTCAAGTCTGAGATTCACAAGTTTCTTGTCCGGATTACTTCTGGTCATTCAATTAGGCATAAACCGTCGACAATCACCTCTGTGTCGATCGATGCACAGGTCCGCAACGATCGATTCAGTTCGGGAATCGCCTTATGTCGATCGATACAAAAAATTTGTCGATCGATGCAAATGTGTAAGACCTGAAACACGCAAAGACAAAAAAAAACAGAAAATTAGTAACCAAAAACAAAAACGAAAAACCTAGTATAAACCCTAGATTCAAATCTATCGAAGACTCAAAAGAGTCCCCGGAAACGGCGCCAAAAACTTGATATGCTCAGAGTTTAATTCCCTAAGTTAACACTGCAAGTGCACATGACAATTGTAGTATCTAGGGGTCGAACCACAGAGACTCAATAAATCTTACGATAGATTATAGAATTTCAAGTTAAGCTAGGCGATGCAAATCATAAATAATAAAAACTAAACAGAAAGTAAATCAGTAGCAAATTCGGTTTTGTTTCACAAGTACTAAAAGCGCTAAGTCCAGGGAGTTCTCAGAAAATCAAGACAAGCAGATCAATTATCAGTCAGGATCAAATTAAGCTCGGTTCTAGAACTCAAACACAGATGTAGAATGAACCAACTTTCGTTGCGAGCATTCTCTAAGTCTAATTAGCAGAAACCCAAATTTATGTGCAATTCCTAACAGATTAAACTAGCCTTAAGTGCAGGTTCGATTTGTTCACAATTCAATTAAACCAAATTTCTTTGCAGATAATTAAATTTCTCAACCTAAATAGTTCATATTCTAAATCACACTTTCGTGTCAATTTATAAATCTAAGTTCTAGATTCTACGTGATCAGATTAGAAACTAGTAATAAGCACAATCCAGGTTGAACAACTAATCAAGATGTGAATCCTTAACTGATGAATTAATCTAGCAAGTCATGAAATCCCTAATGAGAATCCCTAAACCTAACTATGAATCTACTCAGACATGATTAATGAAACATAAATCAGTGAATAAATATATTGCATAAAAGTAAAGAGTAGCGAAACAAAGAGGTTCGAAATCTTCTCCAAAAGCAGTACAAGAACGATCAGCCTCATCTCTATCTCAATAGCTAATAGTATGAATGTTTAATTTAAACAAAACACCAAAAACCTAATTATAAAGTGCTAATCACGTCTTGGTCTCTTTTCGTAAATACTGGAACTTATGGGGCAAAAACTGCAAATCTCCAAAGTCTTCATTAATGTGCTGGTGCTGGGCTGTGTCAATCGATGCCAATGATGCAACGATCGACGCAGCGGTCGATCAGACTTGGTGAAATTAGCTCTCACGGCTTTAGCTCCCAATCTTGCCCAAAATACTCCAATATCTCCAATAATCCTCCAAACGTGCATGTACCTACTAAACACATGTAATGACTCGAAAGACACTACAAAAGACTCTAAAACACACTTATATCATGGCTTAAAACAGGTAAAAACCATGATATATCACTAGACCTCTGGTTAATAAAAGACTAATTAAAAGGGTGAGTACGGGGAGTCTGTATCAGTATGGAATGACTTATGGATCCCATCCTATCGCCCGAGCAAGCGACACCCCTTCAGGGAATTGTTAATCCTTTTCTTATGGTAGATCCATTGATAGGCCATTAAACTCAAATGTTGAATACACAACTTATAAAGGAACTAATTAACCCAGTTGATGTGGCTATTATTTCAAGTATACTTATAAGTAGGTCTACAAGACCATATAATTTCGGTTTGCACTATACAAAACATGGTCGATATTTAGGATATAAGATAGAAAATGAATTCCTGGATAAAGGAAAAAGCCTTGTAAAGCTGGGTCCAGACTTTACAGCCCTACAGTCATATACTTGGAAGATAATGCCCTCCAAAGTTAAGACATTTTATTTGGCAAGCGATTTCATAATGCCTTCTGGTAGCGAAGAATTTAAGATCACATGGGATCAAATGCGATATGCAGTGCCCACAATGTGGAGCAGAGTCTGAAACGGTAAATCATGTTCTATTCAAATGCCCACCAGCAATACAAACTTGGGCCATGTCACATCTCCCTTCTAATCCGAACATATTCCCAACTTAATCGGTTTACTCGAATATGGACTAACTTTTTGAGATTACCAGCACACAATGAAAATGTTCAATTCCTATGGATATTATGGTACCATTGGAAGGGAAGGAATGATAAACTGTACAATAATATTGACAGAGATCCAAGGAAAATTTACGGATGGGGAGAATCAGATTTTTTTGATGTGGGATGAAGCTCAATCAGGTGTAACACACAATACAAAACAACAAGAAATTTTGGAGGTTGGTGAGGGGGGAACAACTGAGAGGAAAGAAGGTTTATGGTGTTATACGGATGGATCTTGGAAAGACGGTGACAACTTTTCAGGACAAGGATGGTATAATTGTTTTGAAGGAGGAGTGAACGAAATGAGGGGGGCAATGAATATCGAAAATAGCCTCTCACCACTGCACGCCGAATTTGAAGGGTTAATATGGGCTATGGAATGCATGAAGTATTTTCAACAAAAAGAGGTAACCTTTTCTACCAACTGTTCAGATTTCGTGAAGATGGTTAACACACCAAGAGAATGATCGGCTTTCTCAATCTATTTGGAGGAGTTCGAACGATGGAGGGAATTTTGTAAGACTTTTTACCTACTCCACATTCTACGCATGAGCAATAAAGAGGCGTACAGACTTGCATGTAGTGTACGTGTCCAACCTTACTATTTTGTGTATGTAGATACTGACCTACCGATTTGGGCATCTGAGTCAGCTTAGGTGTTTTATTTTGTTGACGAAAAAAGGATAGAAAAATCTTCATTAGATGTTGAAATGAACCAGAAAATTCAACCAAAGTTGCACAAAGTCTTTAATGAGGAAATAAATTTCGTGTGGATACATATATGTCTACGAAAAATAGGTCTGGAAACCGGTCGGATATAGATTTTAACAAGCGGAATGCAGCTATATGCAGCAGCCGGTTTTATCAGTCCTATAGGTCGTTATAGATGTCTTATGGAAGCAAAATTTTTTTTGAATTTTGGAGGATATTTGCATCAGTCGCTGGTACCAGCCATATCAGCCGTTATGGATGTATTGTGGAAGCTAAGTTTATTGTAAAGGGTCGAGGACATTCATATCGTTCGATGGTAGCGGTATGGGCTGTTGTGGTAAGTCAAAGTCGCTCGTAATGGATTTTGGTAACAGTCAATCACTATTGTGGATGCATGTTTAAAAACCTGAGAATTTTTCTCTTCATGACGTTAACAACAGCTGTCCCGAGCGGTTATAGTGACCGTTATGAGTTTACTTTTCTACAAATTGCTATATTCTTGCTTGTTTGCTTCCTCCTAAGCTCCACCTCCAAGATTCAAGTCTCCAAATCACCTGATAATGACTTAAAACATGCATTATGTGACTCTTATGACTTAGGACTCTAAAATGAAAATATTTGCAAGAAGTTAAACTAAAACATGTCTAAACTGTCCTAAATGATGCTAAGTTGATGGAAGATAGAATTAGCACTAACTTATACAAATGTGACTATGTTTTATATGAATGTGACTATGTGTTACACGAGATTTGATTATACTTTAACACTCCCCCTTAATCATATCTCGTTTTGACTCCAAGCTTTCTTCTAAGATCTTCAAATCTTGTGACACTTAATGCTTTAGTAAGGATACCTGTGAGTTGATCTTCGCCCTTGCAGTATTCCAGTTGAATGAGTCCTTTGTGCTCTGCTTCACGTGCAAAATGATACTTAATCTCTATATGTTTTGTTCTTCTATGATGGACCTGATTCTTTCCAATTTATATTGCTGGTTTGTTGTCACATAATATAGGAATACCTTCTTCAATCTTCAGCCCAAAATACTTCAAAAGTCTTTGTAACCATATGGCTTGATTTACTGTTGCACATACGGCGATGTATTCTGCTTCTGCCGTTGATTGAGCCATTGTTTGCTGCTTACTTGACTGCCCACAAAACATAGTTGATCCAAGACTAAAAGCATGACCTGATGTGCCTTTTTGTCTTCAGTAGAACCACCCCATTCGCTGTCCGAGTAACTTATTAATATTGGTGACTCCACGCTTGTATAAGATACTCCAAAGCTTGAAGTTCTCTTGATGTATCTTAACACCCTTTTTGCTTCTTGATATTGCTTCATACGTGGTGATGACATGTATCTTGAGAGATAGAAGCTTGCGTACATGATATATCATGGTTTTTACTAGTTTTAGACCATGATATAAGTGTGTTTTAGTGTCTTTTTGTGTTCTTTTAGAGTCTTTTACAGGTATAATCAGGTTTGGAGCATATTTGGTGATTATGGCACTTTTTGGAGATATTTGGAGTGTTTGGCCGAGAAATAGAGTTCATTGTCCGAAACAGAGAAATGCATCGATCGATGCACTCTAGCATCGATCGTTGCACCAGCGAGATGGGCCGAAACTCGGCGGTTTATGAAGAGTCAAGATATTGCACTCTGATCCAAAAGTTCCTCATATTTACAAAGAAGCCCCTGGCCGAGATTAGACCTATATAATTAAGTTTTTGGTGTTTTATTTACTTACGCTTTCATAATTAAGAGCAGAGGATTTTTAGAGCTTTTGGGGCTGATCTGAACCTTTTACTTCATCTGTATTTGGAGAAGATTTCGAACCCCTTTTATTCTTTATCTTCTATGCAATTTATTCATCATATGATTATGTTTTCATTATCTATGTCTGAGTAGATTCCTTGTTAGGTTTAGGATAATTTTGAACATATCAAACTTGGTATTAATGCTAGTTTAATCTGTTAGTTCTCGCAAACGAAAGTTTGGTTTGCTGCACTTAGACTTAGAGAATTATCGCAAAGGAATTTGGTTAATTTTATATTTGTGTTTTGAGTTCTAGAACTGTGCTTAATTAGATCCTTGCTGAATGAACCGTCTGCTTGTCTGATTTCCTGAGAACGCCCAGACTTAGCGCTTTTAATAACTTGCTTTCACAACTAATAATCTCTGCTTTCTGTTTACTTTCTCGCACTACTTTTCATTAAATCACATTGCTTTCTTCCTAGTTTAATTTCCTGTTCTTGAGCTATTGAATACGGAGTCCCTGTGGATTCGATACCTATATACTACAACTACTAAACTGTGCACTTGCAGTTAGATATAGGATAAAACCTGACACCTATCAGTACATCACATCAGGTCTTGATGCACACAAATATTAAAGTCCTCCAACAATGCTCCTATACTTCGTCAGATCTCCATATTCCTTGTCATCTTCTTCTCCTTTTTCTGTGGTGTAAGTGGAGTTCTTACACTCTTGCTTTCCTTTATTCCAAACTTATCAATAAGTTTGGTTGAATATTTTTCTTGTCAAATAAATATGCTATGATCTTCTTGGGTTACTTCCATTCCAAGGAAGTAGTTCAACAATCCAAGATCCGTCATCTCAAACTCATTCTTCATGTTTTCCTTGAATGTGTTGATAAGATGAACATTGCTCCATGTGATGATGATATCATCAATGTATAATTTAACGATCAACACATCTCTTCCTTGCTTCAGAATGTACAAGGCCGCATCATTCATACTTTTAAAACCGTTTTGAATGAAGTATGACTCTATTCTTCCATACCATACATGTGGGACTTGCTTTAAACCATATAAGACTTTGTGTAGCCTTAACACATTTTTTTCCTTTCCTTCAATCACAAACCCAGGTGGTTATGTGATGTAAACTCTTTCTTGTAGTTCTCCATTTAGGAAGTCTGATTTGACATCCATTTGATACAATCTCCACTCCATTTGAGCCGCAAATGCAAGTAAGGCTCGTATTGTATCATGTATTGAGACCGGGGAAAATGTCTCAAGATAGTCAACTCCATTTTCTTGAGAAAAACCTCTTGCAACTAGTCTCTCCTTGTGTTTGATCAGATTGCCGCTTGCATCCGTCTTGATCTTGTAGATCCATTTCACACTTATCACATTTTTTATTCTCCGGGTGGTCTACTAGTTTTCATGTCTTGTTCTTCTCAATCATCTCTATTTCTTCACTCATGGTCTTTATCCATTCTTTACTTCCACAAGCCGCATTGTAAGTTTTTGGTTCTTCATGTGCAGGAGACAAGCTTCTATCATTTGAGCCGCTTTTTCAATCTCCGCTCTTGGTGCTATTTGCAAGATTTCACTCATGGACTTGTACTTATTTGGTAGTTCAGAAGTTTATCCTTCTTCATCATGATCTCTATCTTCAAACGAAATTGAGCTAAAAGCACTTTTGGTATGATCTCTTTGTGTTTGAGAATGATTCATGGATAAGACAATAGTCTTCTTGACTTCTTGTGGCCTATCCCAATCCCACTTCTTATTTTCTTCACACTCGACTTCTCTTGAGATTTCAATCTTCTCATTCTCCAAGATGAAAACTCTATAGCCTTTGGATTGATTGTTATAGCCAATAAGGATTCCACGCTTTGCCTTTGCGTCTAGTTTCCTCCTATTTTGATCTGCAAGATGCACATAGCATATGCTCCCAAATATTTTCAGGTTTGACACGTTTAGCTTGTGTCCACACCACTTCTCTATAGGTGTCAAATCATCTTCAATTTCCTTTGATGGTAGACAGTTCTGTAGGTAAGCCGAGGTGTATACTGCTTCTGTTCAGGTTTGACACGTTTGGCTTGTGTCCACAACACTTCTCTATAGGTGTCACATCATCTTCAATTGCCTTTGATGGTAGACGGTTATGTAGGTAAGCCGAGGTGTATACTGCTTATGTCCTTGCTCAACAAGCATTGTTCTTGTCATCTCCACCAAGGATCTATTCTTGCGTTCTGCTGCACCATTTTTCTGTGGTGAATAAGGCAATGTAACTTGCTTATTAATCCCTTCCTCTTCACAGAAATGGTTGAATTCTTGTGAAGTGAACTCACCACCTCCATCAGATCTTATTGTCTTGATGGTACATCGGATCTTATCGTCTTGATGGTACAATCTGATTGTTTCTCGACCATTGCTTTGAACTTCTTGAACATTGAAAATGTCTCAGATTTTTTCTTAATTTCTCGACCATTGCTTTGAACTTCTTGAACATTGAAAAGGTCTCAGATTTTTTCTTAATGAAGTATAGCCAACACATGTGAGTATAGTCATCCAAAAACAACAGAAAGTATTGACTTCCATCAAGAGATTTGTCCTGCATTGGTCCACATACATTCATATGCACAATCTCAAGTTTTTCTCTTGTCTTTGTTTGAGATTCTTTGGGAAAACTCTTGCGCGATTGCTTTCCAAGATTACACGCCTCACATACTTCTTTGTTGACTTTAAACTTTGGTAAACCATTTACCAAGTCTTTTTCTTGCATTTGTTGCAATCATTTGCTGCCTACATGACCAAGCCTCTTGTGCCTTGTTTCTATTTCCACTTGCTCACTTGTGTTCATGGCTTCTTCTTGAACTGAACTTAACTTGATTCTGAAACTCTTGTGAGTCATTAGAATATCCATAATCCTTCTTCCATTTGCATCTAGAATGATGCATCTCGTGTCTTTAAAACATACACGATAGCCGCTTGAGATGATTTGGGGAACACTCAACAAATTTTTCTCCAAACCAATCACCGAAAAAAAGTTTGTGATGACTCTCTTGCCATACTTAGTTATGACGGTAATATCTCCTTTACCGGCTGTCATGACTATTTCTCCATTTCCGACTTTGATCGGAACCTTGATATTTCTATCAATCTTAGAAAAGTATCTCTCTTCTTTTGTCATATGGTTAGTGCACCCACTGTGTACTAATTAAATGTCCTCTCTTAATGTTGTTGTTGCTTCTTCACTTGCACTGAACAACATATGATCTTCATCCAAGTCTTCCTCTTCGAGACTTACATGTGCCCTTTCTCTTTTCTTTGAGCGACACACATTTGAGTAGTGGCCGATATTACCATAGTTGTAACATTCCTTGTTACTTCTTTTATTCTTGTCATGATCATTTTCCTTCGGTTTCTTCCAACACTCATTTTCTGTGTGGTTGTTTTTCTTGCAAAACTCACACCATTTCTTGCCTTGGGTGTCACAGCTCTTGGTGTTGTCTCGTTTGAAACCGGATTTGCTTCCTTTTTGTGAGCATTAAATGCTCCTTCATTAGTGCTTTCTTCTCTTGCAGACACTCTTGCTTCATGATCTTTCATGATACCGATTAGCTCTGTCATTGTTAGTGAAGTCAAATTGCGAGTTTGCTTCAAAACACTAATGATGTTATCGAACTTTGCTGGGAGAGATATGAGTATCTTTTGTATGAGTTGATAGTCAGTCTTCTTTTCGCCATGATAAATTTACTGATTTTCCAAGACAATTAACTTATCGCTGAATTTCTTAATTTCTTAGTTATCATACATCTTAAGGTTTTCGTATTCCCTATGAAACGATTGTAGTTTAACCAATCGAACTTGAGCAGAACCTTGATACACAGCCTTCAATACATCCCATGCCTCTTTGATGTTGATGCTGATGCAATTCAAGAGAATATTTGATCAGTCACGGCAGTTTTCAAAATTTGCAAAGCTATTGTATCATTTGTCATCGCTTCTTCTCTAAGCGATTTTTCCCTTGTTGTTTCAGGGGTTTTTTGTTCATGTACCGGTTTGACCGGTACGCCTTCCTCAACCACTGACCATAACTTTCTAGTCATGAGGATGGTTGACATCTTAATGCTCCAGAAGTCGTACTTCTCCCCATCGAATATAGGGATCACTTGATGTGAGGGGCCTTGCATCGTTTCATCTTTTGCGAACAACGTATGCAATATCTTCTTGTTGATTGTGTTCTTCAGTTGTAAACTAGTGCTATCTCTTTTGTCCTCTTCAATCATAAAGCTCTGATACCATGTTGGTGGTTTGAAGCATTTACGGTTTAGAAGAAAAAACAGAGTATATATGAAATAAAACTTTATTGTATTTCACTCTTGAAAACTTGTTGTTACAATGACTAGACTCGATCTATACTTTTACAAGACGAACCATTGTGATGAAACAATGTGACTGTGTGATTAAACAACACAACTATATGAATGACAATTCGTAACTCTTCATTTGTAACTAACTTATAAAAATGTGACTATGTGTTATACGAATGTTACTATGTGTTACACGAGATTTGATTATTATACTTTAACATATAGGAGATAATGGTTATATTGTTTAATGATCAAAATTTACATTATCCCTCTCTCATTTAAATCTATATTGCCAATCTATATGTCTAGAGAAAAGGAAGGGAACACTTTTAACTAGTGATATAGTGACATCAACCTCACTAGAGATACCACCAGCAATTTGTAAGATGTTTTTGGATCACAAGGAGGTCATTGATGTTCCATAGGGCATGCTTCCATTTACTGGAAGCAATCGATCTATAAAATTGGTTTTGTAAGTATCTATAGTATACGTGAGAACAGACAATTACCCTCACGGAAAAAAGTTGGTAACAGAGACGATGGTGTTTGAAATGCTGGATTCAGAAATCATTAAACAATGCAATAGTCCTTTTTGATTCATGTTCTGTTGGTCAAGAATAGGGACAATAGTTTTGGATTTTGTAAGGATTATAGAGCTCTGAATCGTGCTATGGTGCCAGATAAGTTTATAATTGTGATGATATATCAGTTTCTTGACGAGTAACACGACGCTTCTATATTCTGTAGTTAGAACTTTTGTTTGGCTATCATCAGATCAGCATGGTTGAAACCCTTTTTGGAAATGCGCTAACACTATACGTGCGGCCAGAACGGGCTTAGGGAGTTAACAAAAACTTGTGATAAATTCGGAAAATATGCGGGGCAGAATTTTAAACATATTTATATGTAATCCCACAGATTTTAGATAATTTTACATAAATTAATACAAGTTTATAAGTTGTTGTGCATATATTTGTAAAATCCTAATGTTCAAAGTTCAGATTTAAGGTTCCTACAAAATTGTAGCTAAACAATACTAAGCAAACCGAGAATAGGAAAACACACATAAACAATGATTCAAAGAATAGAACCAGAGAACCAAGACCTATAAAATACTTATTTCCTCCTCGGAAACTACAAACACACATAAGAGATCTGGACAAAATTTATTGGGCCAATATAGGACAATGGCCCAATAACTAAAAAATTGAGAAAATAGACCGTTCAATGAGGTAAGTGGCCGACTAATCAATTACGCAGACTATTTTTATGCATCCGCTTTTCATACCCGACTCGGCTTAATTGTGGTGGTGGCCACCTGATCAGCGATTACGCGGCCACATTTTAGAACAAGGGTTGAAACTGATATAGACAAGACTGTGTTTCGAACTGTAGAAAGGCATTCTTAGTTGTTAGTTTTTGACTTAACTAATTCACCAGCACCTTTTCAAACTTTTATGAACAAGTTATTTTATCCATTCTTACGAGACTTTGTTTTGGTTTTGTTCGACATATTCGTGCATGTGGAACATTTAAGAGTAGTACTACAAGTTTTACTTTCTCACCAGCTTTTTGCCAACAAGAATAAATTTATTTTTAGCTTGTATCAGGTTATTTTGATCATATGATATATCCAGAAGGGGTGTCCACAAATTTGAAAAAGGAAAATGCGATGAGTTAGTGGCCTACACCTAGGACAGAAAAATAGTTGTGTGGTTTTTAAGACCCATTAGATATTCTCATCGCTTTGTGAGGAATTATGGGTCAATAGCCACACCATTGAGCAGTTTACTAAGAAAGGATCAGCTTCACTGGTCTATAGAGGCACGAGTTACTTGTTCTGCTTTGTGTTTGATTTACCTGATCTTAATAAGGTGTTCATCTTTCAGTTGGATGTTTTGGGGTTTGATATAGTGTTTTCTTGATGCAAGTCAAGAATCTGATTGCATTTTTATTTCGAGAGAACAGTTGAAGCCTGCATATGAAAAGAAATTAATAGTGGTGGTTATGTCAGTACAAAAGTGAAGACATTATCTCTTAAGCAGGAAGTTTGTGGTCCACATGGATCAACGGAGTATCAAGTTTCTGTTGGAGCGGAAACAGGTTAATATGGAACATCAACGTTTGTTAACTCAGTTATTGGGATTAGACTTTGAGATATTCTACAAATTGGGTTGTGAATATAAGAATGCTGACGGTCTGTCTCGTAGCTTGGGGACTTCACATATTTTAGTTTTCACTTTATTGTGTGCTTGAGGATCATTGAATACAGAGACTCATCAATTGACTACAATACAAATCATTGGTGAATGATAATTACCAAAATGTGGAAGATAGGATTTGGTACAAACATGGACTAGTCATTCAGGAGTTTTAGAGACTTTAAGAGGGTACAACGTTCATTTTATTGGGAAGGTACGGAGATGGTGCCCACGTAGAAGCAGAGAACGGAAACTTAGTTTCATTGAAAAAGACATCACGAGAAGCAAAGAGTTTTCCGGTTTCAATGTTGTAAACACGCCACCCTTTCTTGTGGAATGGATAGCCGATGAAAACTGATCGAGTTCCCCGTTAATCAAATTTATCTCCGTCGTGTTTCTGGTTGTGTACGTAGCAGAGACAACCAAACACTCTGAGGTGATTCATAGGTGGAGGACGTTTGTAGAAAAGTTCAAACGATGTCTTTCCCTCCAAGATAGGTGTTGGAGTCCTATTTATCAAGTAGTCTGCAGCAAGTGCGCAGTATCCCCAAAATTCGACATGAAGAGTTGCTTGAAATCGAAGAGCTCTAGAAACATTTAGGATGTGGCGATGCTTTCGCTCAACCCGTCCATTCTGTTGAAGTGTCCCAACACAAGAGGCTTCGTGAATGATGCCTTTTTCAGCAAAGAAATTCGTGAGACATAGAAATTCAGACCCGTTATTACTGCGGACAGCCTTTACTTGTGTTGAAAATTGTCTTTCTACGAGAGCCAAGAAGTTCTTTAGGTGTGTAGGCGCTTCTGTTTTAGATGGAAGCAGATAAATCCAGACCGCTCGAGAGTGATCATCGAGTATAGTGAGGAAATATCTTGAACCGCAGAGAGCTGGTGTCCTATACGGACCCCAGAGAGCACAATGAATCAATTCAAAAACAGAGTTTTTTATTGATACTCAAAGAAAAAGAATTTCTTGTCTGCTTTGCACGAATACAAACATTGCACTTCTTGGAATCAAAAACAGTACTACTTAAATCTGAAAACTGCAACAACGACAATGCCTTAGAAGAGGGATGGCCCAAACGTTGGTGCCACATATCCAGAGACGTTGAACTTGACAGTGTTACCACAGATGCAACCTCCACTCCTCGAAAGAAATACAGTCCATTGATCGCCTCACCCGCTCCAATCAGCGTCTGAGTAATGCGGTCCTGAACAATACAAAGTTTGTTAGTAATCTGGAAGATGCATCGGCTATCTCTAGTTAACTGCGAGACTGAAACGAGGTAACTCTGTAGACCATCAATAAAGAACACGTCGTTTAAACTAAGTCTGGAACCCAAACACACACGACCATTCTTAGTCGCTCTTGTGAATCGACCATCAGGAAGTTTGAACAGAATCGGAGCCATATCACATACATCCATCAAATAATTAAGAGAACCTGTCATATGATTAGAAGCTCCCGTGTCAATTATCCAAGATTCACGGAAATACTTACCGGTGGGTTTATCCTCAACGGCAAGTTTTCGCTCCTCAAGCATATGAACCAATGTTCTCCACTGAGTATCACTCAGACCACTTATGCCCATGCGATCAGAATCACTGAGCAGAGCATGACTTTGCAGTTCGGAAGTAGCTGCAAGTGCATGACCAGGAGATCCACCAAACCGAGCAGACACCTGGTGTGATGTGTGTGTATAACCCTTCACTGAATTCGCAGGAGAACCACGTGCAAGAGGTACAACGGACGAAGTACTACCACGAGCAGCTTGGTTTCCTCCTTTGGTTTTCTGCTTGTCCTCCCACATCAAAAAAGAAGGTTGTAATAACGGAACGGACATAGACGAAAGCAGTTTTCTACCAAGTAACCGTTGCGACCACAGTGAATGCAAGCTACAAACCCGCCTCGATTGATGGACTGATTTCGCGTTCCAGACACAGTTTGAACCGCGAAACTAACTCCTTCGTTTCGTTCTTCATTCATGCGCCCTAAGCTCTTAGACTCTTCATCTTGAGTAAGGGTATTTAAAATTTAGTCAAACTAGTATATGTCAACACTTTTTATTAACTAAACACTTTTAAAAAAGAAAATTTATCAAATTAATTTAGCAACAATAATATTATTATAAAAAATCTATATAAAACTATTTATAATTAAACATACATATATTATTATATTTAATAAAAAATTTATAATTTATTATAAATAACATAAGTTGTAATAAATAAATTGTAATTATATCTTTTTATGTATAAAAATCAATACACAAATATCTTGTTTAAAATATTTTTTCACTTATATATATAAATTCAAAATTTATATAAATAATACAAATTTACTATATAAAATCCAAAAACAATATTTATTAATATTTAAAAATATTTATAAGCGTTTTCAGATTTATCATCTTATTTTTTTATTTTTTATTGAAAGTTATGTATATCTCTAAAATAAAATTAAAAAAATATTTAAAAATATTTTCATATTTATCATCTCATCTTAATTTTTATTTTTTATTCAAGTTATTTCTCCAAAATAAAATTTAAAAAAATTTCATAAATATTTCATATTTATCATCTTTTTTCCAAGATTATGTATATCTTGATAATAAAATTAAAGTTAATATAAATTAATGTTAACACAGTAATTTTTATTAATGTCAAATTAGTAATAAACCATTTTAAGAGTAAATATAAAGTCAAAAGCAATTTCCAATTAATATATCATCTTTTTCCAAGATTATGTATATCTCTATAATAATTTTTTTAAAAAGTTACCAATATAAATTAATGTTAATATAATAATTTTCATTAATGGCAGATTAGTAATAAACCATTTTAAGAGTGAATGTAAAACCAAAATCACTTTCCAATTAATATAAATAATATTTTATTTTTCTAGAAAATATTGAACTGCATTTAGAAAATAGACTAAATAAATTTTTATAATAATTATAAATTATTCACACAAAATTATTTAGTTAAATCTCTATTTTGTTGATGGTTGTATATATCGCTCTGGAGAAGCCCTAGCCGCTCTAGACTTTCCATACTTGAAACTTTCTCGTCAAGGCAGCTCCGGCTGTTTGCCGGCCATGGACTCCTCCATGCCGGTAACCCCTCCAGTCACGACATCATCATCTCTCTCACAACAGCAAGGATCTGACCAAAAGAAAAAAGTAAGCTCCCCATGGTTTTCAATGGAAGTCAACTCGCAATCGGAGATGACCACTGTCCCGGATGTTCAAGTTGTGGATGGAGTAGCAAAAACTTCGACTCCTGCAGACTTACTCAAGAATGTGCAGCCACTATGGTGCAACTTTGTGGTGGGCTACTTCATCGGAGACGCCCCCCACATTGGAAAAGTTCATGCTACGGTTAACAGAATATGGGCAAATCAAGCCAAGACATCAAAGATTGATGTTCAGTTTCTTAACCCTAAGACAGTCCTCTTCCGTATTGAAGATCCGATTATGCGTTCAAGAGTTCTTAAGCGACATATCTGGCATATCAGTGACATACCTCTGGTGGTGCAAGAATGGAGCCCAAAGACTGCCTCGATGAAACCGGACTTATCATCCATGCCTATATGGGTGGATTTCAAGGACGTCCCGGATCACTTGTTCTCAGAGAAAGGCTTATTTTTCTTAGGAGACATAATCGGTAAGGCCAGAAAGCTTCACCCTACAACTGAACGTTGTTTACGGTTGGATGTTGCAAGAGTTCTTGTGACAGTAAATTTGGAAAAGCCTCTCCCTTCTCTGATAGCTCTAGGCTCGGATGAAACCTTAATACCAGTCACCTATCCATGGTTGCCTTCTCGGTGTGGAAAATGCAATACATGGGGTCATAATGAAAGTGAGTGTGAGCAGATGAAGATGGGAATTGTGGTGATAGCTACTGCACCAAACAAGAGGCAGCCAACTGAAACAGAGGCACCTAAGACTTCGGAGAATTTGCAGAACAAAGACAAGCAGGAGGCCAATGGAATAGATGACTCGAAAACATCTACAGTAGGTGAGGCTAATGATAAAGATCATATCTCAACCGATAAAGTAAATGCAGGAGCTCTCTTGGAAACCGTGGAATTCCTTGAAGATGGTGAGAAACCTTGGATTCATGTGGCTAAGCAAGGAAGAGCTTCACCAAGTAAACTGGCGGATGAAACAGGCTCTAAAAATAACTCTTCTAGGGCTGCTGATAACATATCACCATCTCGTTACAATATCCTTTCGGATATGGTTGAAGAGGAAGGTCGGGAGGAAGGCGAAATTCCTTTGGACGCAGAGCAGGAGGTTGAGGAGGGATCTGAAACTTCATCTTCCTCATCCGAGGAAGACATCCCCATTAGACTGAATACGCAAAAGCCTGGAAACACGCAGAGCAAGAAGAAACCAAATCAGCGAAAGCCTACTGCTCCCCGCAAGGACCAACAACCTCTCCGCACCACCAACCAAACAAAGAAGTCCTCCTCACGGAGGAACTAATGATATGACGTCCTTTTTTGCGTGGAATACCCGTGGATTTAACAAAATGCGCAAACATAATCATGTTCGGTCTTGGATTGATTCGGTGAAACCTTCTTTTGGTTGTCTTCTTGAGACAAGAGTTCAAGAAGGAAAATGTTCTGAAATTATTTCTCGGGCTTTACCGGGATGGAAGTATGAAACCAACTATGATTTTCATAGGCTTGGTCGCATTTGGGTGGTCTGGTCTGATGAGGTTGAGATTACTGTCTTATATAAAAGCCCACAAATCATTACTGTTGGAGTGGAATCTGTAAAAGGGGAACGATTCATTTGTTCATGTATATACGCATCAAACTTCAGGCGAGATAGAGAGGTGCTTTGGGAAGAGATCAAGCAAAACAGGGACTTTCTCGGAAACTCTAACCTCCCATGGATTCTTTTGGGGGACTATAATGTCACTTTAGCATCCGAGGAGCACTCGCGTGTCAATGAAAGTCTAGGTGACCAATCGGGTATGATAGAGTTCCAAAACCTGGTTGCAGAATGTGGTCTTTCGGATCTAGGATATACCGGGCCTCAGTTTACATGGTGGAATAAAAGATCAGGAGATCCAATAGGGAAAAAACTGGATAGAGCACTTGTGAATGGAGATTGGGGAAACGTCTTTCCAAACGCATTTGCAGCCTTCGAAACTAACGGAATCTCTGACCACACGAGGTGTTATGTGCAGCTGGAGGCTAAAAGGAATGAAAAACGGAGACACTTTCAGTTCTTTAATTTTTTGACGAGCCACCCTCAGTTTCTGGAAACTGTGGCAGACGTTTGGACGACAATGGAGCCTCTCTATCCTTCTCGGATGGCTCTTCATCGTCTAAGCAAAAAGCTGAAGAAGCTAAAGACTCACTTGCGAGCTCTAAACCGTACCAGATATGGAGACATAACTACTAGAGCTGAGGCTGCTTACAATGTGCTATGTGAAAAACAAAATATCGCTCTGCGTAATCCATGTACTCAGACATTCGAAGATGAAGCAGAAGCTATGAACCAATGGGAGCATTTAGTATCGGTGGAGGAACAATTCTTTCAACAGAAATCAAGAATCAGTAATCTTCAGCATGGGGATAAGAATACGAAATTCTTTCACCGTATGGTGCAAGTCCGTAGAGCCAAGAATACCATTCGAAGACTGCGTAATGAGGCAGGAGAATATATCACGGATTCAAAAGGTATTAAGGAAATGGCGGTTAACTATTATAAAGAGTTCCTCCATCGACCACAGGATACAAATACAGAGTTGAATGATCTCTCGGATCTTCTTGAGTTTCGGTGTACTGACGCTATGGCTGACCGGTTGACCTCAGAGGTGACTGAGGAAGAGATCCGGAAGACACTATTTGCTCTCCCTTCGGATAAAACTCCTGGACCAGATGGATATACTAAAGAATTCTTTGTCGCAGCCTGGACTATCATTGGGTCAGATTTCGTAAGTGCAGTAAAATCCTTCTTTTACAATGGTTATATGCCAAATGGTACTAATGCTACAGATTTGACCTTGCTTCCGAAGAAGATAGACGCAGAAGTAATGAAAGATTACCGTCCTATTGCGTGTTGTAACACAGTCTACATAGTTATATCGAAAATAATGGCATCTCGACTGAAGCAATTACTTCCAGAAGCGATGCTCCCGAACCAAAGTGCTTTTATAAAAGGTCGACTATTGCTCGAAAATGTGTTGCTAGCAACAGAATTGGTAAAGGATTATCATAAGGATACAATTTCTCCTCGCTGCGCTTTCAAGATCGATATCACCAAAGCTTTTGATACTGTTAAATGGGATTTTGTGATCAATATGCTTGAGGCAATGGGCTTTCCAGTGATGTTCATTCATTGGGTAAAAGGTTGTATTTCAACCGCCTCCTTCTCGGTTTGTGTAAATGGCACTCTTGAAGGTTTTTTCACTAGCACTAGAGGGCTAAGGCAGGGATGCTCCCTCTCCCCTCTTCTCTTTGTTATGGCCATCAACGTTCTCTCTCACCGTCTTAATGCTGCAGCAAAGGATGGAAGGATTAGATACCATCCGAAATGTAAGAGGTGCAGCTAACGCACTTAAGCTTTGCGGACGATATGGTTATCTTCACTGATGGTTCTGCCGATTCCCTAAGATCTGTTGTAGATACTCTCTATCGCTTCGAACAAGAATCAGGATTGGCAATTAATATGAGCAAATAGGCTTTGTTCATGGCTGGGAAAACTATGCATGAGCTACAAGAAGCAGCTTCTCTTCTTGGCATTCCTCTTGAGCAACTTCCTATCCGATATCTTGGATTACCATTAACCACCAGAACTATGAAGAAGGTGGACTATGAACCCCTCATTGACAAGATTCGCTCACGCTTCCTATCCTGGTCAGCAAAGACGCTTACTTATGCGGGCCGGCTTCAGCTCATAAGATCGGTTATATACAGCACAATAAACTTTTGGTGTTCAGCATTTCGACTTCCCACAGCCTGTCTGGACACCATAGAACGTATGTGTGCAGCCTATCTCTGGTCTGGTTCACCTAACATCTCCACTAAATCAAAATTGCTTGGATATGCTCTGCGCACCTAAAGATGAAGGAGGATTAGGTATTCGGAAGCTCAAAGACATGAGTAAGGTCTTCTCGTTAAAGCTTATTTGGCGTCTTTTCGGAAATTCAGGCTCGCTATGGGTAACTTGGACGAAACGCTACTTAATACGGGATGTTTCATTTTGGGATATCTCGCCTAAGACGACGAAGGGCTCGTGGATATGGAGGAAATTACTAAAGCTCAGGCCAGTGGCAGCAAATTTCCTTCGTGTTGTCGTTCATGACGGTGCGGCAGCTTCATTCTGGTTCGATAAATGGCTAAAAGATGATACAATTTACGGACTGATAGGAGAGGATGGTGTCCGTATGCTCGGTATCAGTCGCAAATCAACTCTAGCGGATGCAGTGAGAGGAAACGACTGGCGCCTGAGAAATCGGATTGATGTGCGGTTCAGAGATCTTTGTAATCAGATCAGAGAACATCCGGTTCCAGACCCTGCTGCGGGTTCACATCAGTATCAATGGAAGCAGAACTCAGATATTTACGAGAGCAAGTTTAATGCAAAGAAAACGTGGCTTCAAATACGAGCTCCACTGCCAAAAGTCAAATGGCATCGCCTCGTCTGGTTCAAACAGGCCCTGCCGAGGCAGGCTTTTATCTCTTGGCTCGTCTTCCATAACAGGCTAGCTACAGGGGACAAGACTAAGCTCTGGGGACAAAACCAAGCTTGCACTCTCTGTGGAGAGCCTGACGAAAGCCGTAATCATCTCTACTTCGCCTGTCCTTATTCTTACACTGTGTGGACATCACTTGGTGCGAGATTACTGGGCAATCGAGCTAATCCAGACTGGAACCGTACTATCACATCTCTGCTGCGAAACAGGCTTCCAAAAGTGGATCTGATCCTCCTGAAAATGTTGTTCCAAGCTGTCATCTATTGGATTTGGAGAGAACGGAATGGTCGCATCCACAATAGACAGTTCAACTCCTCAGCTTCGATGATACATCATATCAAACTGGAGATGCGCAACAGAATTACTTCTCTCCGTCTTCATGAAGGAGGAGATGACCCTCTTCTAGATCGCTGGATAGAGGCCACAATCTGAATTATCTTGTTCCAAGGTTCTTAGTCGACAGGCCCTAATTTCATGCTTTCTCTGTTTAAATCTTTCATGCTTTCTCTATTTTCATGCTCTCTTTTTTAATCTTTCGGCAAAGTCACTCTTGACTAAACCAACTTTGTAACAATTTTTTTTTCTTTATTGATAAATAATATTACATTTCAACAAAAAAAAAATCTCTATTTTGTTTTACATATATATATATATATATAAATATATTCATCTAAAAACAGTTTTTGCCAACCCTCATCCACCTTTTATTTTGTACATTGAATTTCCATGAAAAAAAACGCTATTCTCATATTCCACGGTACATGTTTACATTTACGAAAATTTTACCAATCCAAAAATAAGAAGAAAAAAAAACATTGTAAGCTTATATTATTAATAAAGAATTTATTGTTTTAGCAACATATTGCACCTCGTTAAAAAATGCTAAATTTACCTAATGTTGGCTGATGCGGCTAAAAGATCGTCCCATGTGACAAATTTTTCTCTGGGTTTATTTCTCTCACTCCCCAATTGTTTCTCTTTGGCATCAATCTTCTCCCACCCACTAAAATCTACATTCTTCACTTTTTTCTTCTCCAACAACTGCATCAGTCCTTTGCTTCCTGATTTTTCGCTCTTACAAATACCTTCAATGTCTTCGCTTATGCTACCAACCTGCAACACATTTTTTAATCTCCCAATTTCATCACCATTTCATAGCTCAAGAAGATCAGTTTTTATGTTTAGCTGGACATGGTTAGTGTGTATGCTTACTGTTTCTTCGGCACAGTAAAGGTTTGTGGCAATTATGCCTACTGGCCCTCTTTTGAGCCATCCACATACGTATAAGCCTGGCTCTGTCTGTAAAATTCCTCCAGAAGTGTGACTAACCACTCGACCTCTTACATTCGGGACAATACCTTTAAACATGACACGAAAATCAGAAGAATCCAACATTTTTTCTCAGTTCTCTACTTGCATGTTAGACCCACCTTTCTTGTGATCAAAGGGTAATCCCTGGACTGGAACCGACTTGTAACCAATGGCTTTCAGCACCATACTGCAAAATCAAACATGTTTGCATTCAGTTTTTTCTACTTGCTCACTGAAAAACTTTCATTAGAGTGCATATTACCTGCAGTTAAGATCCTCAAACTCTCCTGTACCAACTGCAATTTGCTTTCCGCTTCCTAAACCTACAAGTACCAAGAGATATGGATCAAGTGTTTACACTATTGTATCCTCAGCGATCACTAATCAATTTCTAGTGTTTTAAACAGTAGAGCTAAGAAAGAAACAAGATATGATAGTTCCACCTTGAGGTGCACTTACTTTCAAGAACAGTTTTCTCCAAGTTTACACCGGAAACATGGCCATTGATTTCATCTGACTCTAAGAACCGGCCAGGTTGGCGGAAGAAAACAAAGTGGAGCTCTCGTTGATCACGGTCTGCTTTGGATGTTCCTGCTGCTGCTGCAGCCTTTGACAATAATTCATAGATCCTCTTCCTCGCTCTACTGTTGGTCATTTCTTCCTTTGGAAAAAAAAATAGAGTATCATACAGGTGGATAAACGTAGCACAAAGGGATTTGTTGTTCATGAGAAGCAAAGACAAAAACAGAATTGAAATTTGGTATCACAAGTACCTCATCAGCAGGAGTTACACTCAAGTCAGTTTCCTTTATCCGAATGTCTAGGTTCTTAATCCCTGCATTATATCAACATGCAGTATGTTATAATCTCACAAAAACCTGAGAAGGTCATGACCAGCAAATCGTAGCGAAAGAGTAAAGTTTTGCCATATAACGTTTTATACACTACCAAACAATGTATAATTAATTGCAAAACATTCACCAATGTGGAGCAGACCAAACAGAGTAGACGACCAGACGGTAAAGTAAAGAAAGAGGTCAGAGTGTTCCAGCAAATACTTTTAACTAAATGTAAGAAAAAACAATATAATCCAAGGTCTGATTATATCTTAAAATTTAGTTTTGATGTAACTTAGAGAGACAGGTAAATCTGCAAACCCGTTTATTCAAGGTACTGTAAACTACAGTTGATACAAAATTAAAGCCATTTTTTTCATGCAACCACACTTCCCATGATATAGGGAACAGCCTGGAATATGTCGAATATGTAGAAAATCATTTCCACTCACACACGCGCACAAAAGCAGTAGCACACGATTTGGTTCTTACGTTATTTCCTCTTCGGTTTTCTTT
The DNA here is from genome assembly GCA_030180135.1 of Orychophragmus violaceus. Lineage (NCBI taxonomy): Eukaryota > Viridiplantae > Streptophyta > Magnoliopsida > Brassicales > Brassicaceae > Orychophragmus > Orychophragmus violaceus. Next base: position 45,028,842 of record CM058237.1, read on the forward strand.
TTGTGGGATATATTGAAAAAAGACAATCAAAAGCTCACTATATGATTCAAAAATGTAACATACCTAGAACTTCTCGAAGCTCTTTAGCAGTCAATGCTGCTTGAACTGGCCCCCGTCTTCCGACAAGATACACCTTCCTGTACTTGCTACGACTATATATCAGGAACAATCAACTATAAGAATGATGGAATGGAACAGGATTTAACTTGTTGATTAGTGGACCTTATAGAACTTTCTTCGAGCGCAGATAAAGCATGTCTAGCAATATCAGTTGACGCCAACTCTGTTGTCGGTCTTAAGAGAATCCGAGCAACATCTAGAGCTACATTACCCTAAAATTCGAATGTATCATCTGTCAGAGAGTTCCTCAGAAATGCATATACTCGGAGAAATATTTGGTATCAAACCTCTATGTAATATGTAAAATATGTTACAGTGGTAAGGATAGCTAGCCCAACAACAAATACAGCTAAAGAATATTGCAAATGCATGAATGCATAGGAGCAATATATTGTTCAGAATAAAGAATTATTAAGTCTTATAATTAAATGTGTCTTTAACAAAATGAAGATCGCAAACCATAAGATGATGTTAGAGTACCTGGCCAAGAATAACAGCTGTGTCGGAGCTTTTCAAGTCAGGTTTCAAACTGCTGTAGTCGGGATGCCCATTATACCACCAGACGAATTCTCTTGCAGAGTATACACCACCCAAACTCTACCAAAGTAGATTAACTTTATACATCAGTAACAAGTATAAGCAACTAAAAGCCAAAGTAACTTATTGCAGAACCTAGTTGTACACGCCATGTGAAACACTTTTAATGGATATACGGCATACCTCACCTGGAATGCCAAGATCTTTGTCACTTTCAGCACCATATGCAAGTACAACCTGAACAGACATACTTATAGTAATAAGTTGTATACGTAACCAAAAATAACCTTCAAATATTTAACAACTGATTTTGTGTTTATTTTGATAAATGTATCAACTTGTTGCGTAGAAGTTATGACTTATGAGCCCTACTTAGAATACAAAGAATAAGGCTCAGGGTAAGGGAGTATAGTAAACAGATAAAACCCTTTTTAGGTGTTTAACAGCCAGAAACTATAAATTAATCTTATTCTACAACAGGAAATATGAAGATAAACTGAACTATTTAGTTGTTCACATAAGAAGATAGTTAAAGAGCGAGGACTTACCACATGATACAAATCCCGCAGCTCAGAGAGTAATAAATCCGAACCAAGCTTTACATTGCCATAAAAAGCACAACGCTCATGTTGTGCCACGCGCGAGAACTGATTAATGGCAATCTGTACAAAAGAAGAATTATGGTTAAAATTAAGCTCAATGGAGAATCACTCTAGACACACAGATCGAAATTCAGTAGAACCTTAGTTTCAGGATGATCAGGCGCAACACCAGACCGAACAAGTCCAAAAGGTGTGGGTAATCGATCAATTATATCTATACGTGCTCCTTCATGCGCCTTCAATAACTGAGATTACCAGCCATCAGATCACAATAGAGGTTCAGTAAGAGTCTTAAATTATGATTTAATTTCACAATTAAAAATAACATTTGCCTACAATGTTTTGGACACATAAAAGAACACATAACATACAAGACGAATATTGATATTATTCTTCCAATCACAAACACGAGAAACAAAATCTTCATTCACCGCATCTCAATCTGTGCATAAGCATATACACATTGATGACAAGCACTACCTTCAATATATGTTTTTGTAGCTATCAAACAAAGTTGCAACACATAGACATACTACATTCATCAAAGTGCAAATGCTGCAGCTGTAAAAATAACCAAAGAAAGAATGAAGTACCTTGTCGGCAGTATAGAAACCAGCAGGTCCACTCCCAACGATGCAGACGTGCAGAGTACGGGAGGAGAAGCATCTAGTTACCAAACGTCGTATACTCATTCTAAGCAACTTCAAAGTTTAACAACCACAAAAAACCATATGTATGTATTAAAAATCTATAGAGATGATGATTGATGAGACAACAACAAACAGCGTTCAAGCTTTTCCACACGACATACATATAAGGTTTCAAACACAATTATAATATAAGTTTTGTTTCAGAAAAACACAAAATCTTAACGAATACGAACCATTACTCTTTAGAAGCTAACAAAGCTAGTATTAGGAACCATTACATTTGAACATATAAACTTTTACAATTCTGCAAACATGAAGATACAGATTTGAACATATAAATGCTATCTATAAACTCCAGCCACAAACTTCTTTCACGAAGTTTTGAGTGAGATTAATAATACACGAAGGTCTTACAAAGTTCTTTCGGATAACATGTCATTTTCACAGTCCTCAGTGTCATTATATCAGACATATATTTCATAATCAGAGCTTCAAAAGGCAGCAGCTCATGTAGTAACTATACCAGTATTCTTGAAACTACACTAGTGTACATCTAAAAGGACGATACAAAAATTACATCTTGCATCTGCCTCTTTAAGAATCTACTACTCAAGAGAAACTAGTGTGCGTACACAAAAATTGAATCTTACTGCAACTATTAGATTGAGTTCTTGTACTCACTATTCATAGACAACCCAAAATCAAGTACCAATAGAAAATTAAATTGAGCTGGAGAAGAGGGAGGTCGTTTAAGCCAAGTAACGTGAAAGCAAATCACAAATCCTTAGGTGAAAAAGAATCCCAATGCTATGAGAGCAAATAAAATCGAATTAAGGTTCGAAATTTACTAAACCCAACACTAGAAATGAGCAAGAAGAACAATAAACTGGACAATTCTCTATCCAAAACCACAAAATTGAATATTCTCCAGATCCAATCTACAAACCATTGAAACCAGAAACGAACATTCCACTTTTTCAGCTAAGGAGCTAAAGATATATACAAAATCCTGAGTTCAGGGCCGAAGGTAACAGCGACATACCTAGAAATGAGCTCGTGAAGAAACTGAAAACTGGTATTGACAGTGACCGTGAAGAAGACGACCAACGAAGTATATTGAAACAGAGAGAACAAAAAAAAACAGAACGGAGATTTTGTGATTGAATGATTGAAGGGCTTTTTCTCGATGGTTGTAGTAAGGACGAAGTAAAGACTGATACAAACAAATCGCAACTTCAAGAATCAACGATTGTATTACGTAACGAGAATCCAATGTTCAAATCAAACAAAGAATTCCGGCTCACCTTCAGAAATCGCAAGAACAAAAAAAATTTCAGAGAGGATGATCCAAATGTAACTCAGAATTTAGAAAGAGAAAGAGCTAACAGCTCAAAATCAACAACAACTATAACAACTGAAATTCAATTTTGCGTCTATTTAGTAAAGTTTATTGTTACTATCTTCATCAAATCTTGACCGTTGAATTCAATCTTCTTATCTGGACCCTCCACATGTCTAGCTTACTCTCCATAGTTGTACTACTATATCAAATCCTCCCTCTCTAGACAACCACTCCCACGTAGCTTCAGAAGTATCTTCATTCAACCATTTAACAAGAACCATTGTAGCCGCTCTGCCCTGCCTTTGTACCATTTTTCTCTCCAATACACATTCCGGTTCTCGTGTTAAAGCATCCGAGATCACAGTTGGTAAGGCTGTACTGATCAGGTGCTCACCGACGTGCTGCTTAAGCTGAGAAACATGGAATACCGGATGCACTTTGGAAGCAGAAGGAAGTTGTAACTTGTATGCAACGGTACCACATTTGTCAAGAACTTTGTAAGGTCCATAGTACTTCAGGGCAAGTTTCTGGTTGGATCTCATCACCACTGATCCTTGACGATATGGTTGAAGCTTAACATAAACCATATCCCCGATTGAGAAAGCACGTTCTGATCTTCGGCGATTAGCTACTTATTCCATCCGATGTTGAGCTCTAAGAAGATGGAACTGCAAGATTAACAGCATATTTTCACGTTCTTGCAAGTTCTTAGCCACCACTGCCACCTTTGATTCACCGGGAAGGTAAGATAAATGATGCGGTGGAGGTTGGCCATATACATCTTCGAAGGGTGTCAAGTTAGTAGATGTATGGTAAGTAATGTTATACCAATATTCTGCCAATGCCAACCAATTACTCCATTGCGTTGGACGGTCACTGCACATACACCGTAAATAGGTTTCCAGACACCTGTTGACTACCTCTGATTGACCATCACTTTGAGGGTGGTAGGAGCTGGTCAGATTCAATGAAACACCCTGCAAAGAGAACAGTTCACGCCAAAACTCACTAACAAAGACAGGAACTTTGTCACTCACAATGGAGCTAGGTAAGCCATGAAGTTTGTAGACATTGTCTAAGAATACTTGAGCCACTGTCAAAGCCGTATAAGGGTGACTCATAGCCATAAAATGGTCAGCCTTCGTTAATCTATCTACCACCACAAAGATAACCGTTTTCCCATTGGATGGAGGTAAACCAGTTATGAAATCAACCGAGATATCAGTCCAAACAGCTGTTGGAATGGGCAGTGGTTGAAGTAACTCGGGATATGCTGCAGTGTCATACTTGCACTGCTGACAAACAGAACAACTCCGTATAAAACTTTGTATGTCCTTGGACATGCCTTTCCAGTAGAAGAGGCTTTTGATACGTTGGTGGGTTGCATCCCTGCCAGAGTGACCACCGACGCCATAACTATGCAGCCAGTTCAGGATGTCTTTACGTAGCACTTCATCCGCTGGAACTACCAATTTCCCTTTCCTTCTTAATATATTTCTTGACCAGACAAACATCTTGCGACTGTTAGAGTTGGCTTTTAAGTCTTCTATTATAGCCTTCACCACAACATCAGTTTCATATCCAGCTTGAATCCGCTTTAGAAAGTCACATTCCAATACTGAGATTGCCATATGTAATATCTCGGAACCATCAACTCGTGAAAGAGCATCTGCAACAACATTCTCTTTCCCTTCCTTGTATTGTATCTCATAGTCAAACTCTAAAAGTTTAGGCAGCCATTGTTTTTGAATAGGGGTCTTCAATCTCTGGCCTAACAGATACTTCAAGCTTCTCTGGTCTGTCTTGATCACAAAGTGTCCTGTGAGTAAATAGTGTCTCCACTTTTGAACTGCGAATACCACAGCCAGTAATTCTTTTTCATAGATTGAAAGGTTGAGCTGCTTCCCTTTCAAATGTCGACAGATGTACGCAATAGGGTGGCCATCCTGCATTAACACAGCTCCTATACCATTCCCACAAGCATCAATTTCAACAACAAAGGGTCTATCAAATAAGGGTAAAGCAAGTACTGGTGCTGTACATGATGCTGCTTTAAGATCCTCAAATGATTTTTGCGTTTCTTCTGTCCATATAAAAGAGTCCTTCTTGGTCAGTTGTGTTAAGGGTCTTGCAATTGATCCAAAACCACGCACAAATCTTCGGTAATAACCAGAAAGACCCAGAAATCCTCTTAACTGCTTCAAATTGGTGGGAACTGGCCAAGCTTCAACTGCCTGCACTTTCAAAGGATCAGTAGAAATCCCTTTTTCTTCTATAAAATGGCCCAAATACCTCACTCTAGTCGTGGAAAATGCACACTTACTGCGCTTAGCATACAACAGATTATGCCTAATGACATCAAACACACTTCTCAGATGTAATAGATGAGCTTCCCATGAACTGCTGTAGATTAAAATATCATCAAAAAAAAATGAGGACAGATTTGCGCAGAAAGTCCTTGAAGACTGAATTCATTAAACTCTGAAATGTGGCTGGCGCGTTGGTTAAGCCGAAGGGCATAACAAGGTATTCAAAGTGACCACTGTGAGTTTTGAAGGCTGTCTTGTGTATGTCATCTGGCCACATTCGCACTTGATGATACCCTGCTCTCAAGTCAATCTTAGAGTATACTTGAACCACCCAACTCATCCATAAGGTCTTCTATTAGAGGAATAGGGAACCTATCTTTTACAGTCAAGCCATTGAGTCCCCTGTAATCAACACATAACCTCCAAGACCCATCCTTCTTTTTCACCAAAACCACAGGAGATGCAAAAGAGCTACCACTTGGTTGAATTGTACCAGCTGCTAACATTTCTTGAACAATTTTATCAATCTCATTCTTTTGGTAGAGAGCATACCTATATGGTCTTTGATTTATAGGATTAGCACCTTCAATAAGCTGGATCTTGTGATCGTGGTTAGCCCTGAATGGAGGAAGTCCTTCTGGTTCTTTAAAGATGTCACTGTACTCTTGAAGTAAGTTCTGTAACTGAGGATTCTGATCATTAAGAGGAGCTTCTGCTGTGATGGAAAAGAGAGACACATCACTATCCATTACTTCTTCATTAACGCATAACATGGATAATTGTAAAGTGTCATTCAGCTTCTTATTCAACTTAGCAGCTTTGACTGCTCTTACAGAACCGTCTTGGATACCATGAAGAACTACTTTGCGGTTACCCCATTCAAACTTAGCTGTTAACTTCTGAAAGTTCCAAGTAACATTCCCCAATTTATAAAGCCACTGCACTCCCAAAACTGCATCACACTTCAACGGTATAACCATAAATTCATCCGTGAAGCTAGTACCTTGAAAGTCCCATTGAAACTTACTTACTCTTGCTTCAACTCCAACTTGACCTCCATCTGCAACTCTGACTTTTGCATTGTCACTCGGTAATAGTTTGGTTCCCAACTTCAACGCTATTCTCGAGTCAATAAAGTTGTGAGTTGAACCCGTGTCTAGCAACATATACAATGTCTTCTTGTGCATTCCCTTCACACGTAGTGTGTTATATGAAGTAATACCATTCAATGCATTGAGGGAAATCTGTGCAATCTCACCCTCGGGTTCCCTATTCTCCTTATCTTCCTCACCTTCCTCCCAATCATCATCATCCATTTCCATAAAGAACAGTTGAGCCTTGCGGTGAGTTTTTGCATGTTCCACACTGTATTTTTCATCACAGTGATAACAAAGGCCTTTTGATCTTCTTTCATTCATTTCCTCTGTTGTTAAAAATTTCCTTGGATTCAACTGGTTCCCTACTTCTTGAGTAAGAGTATCATTTCTTCTTCCAAAAGATTCAGCATCCTTTTTTACTGTCAAAATTCCCTTTGAAAAGTTAGATGGCCTGTAACCATTCGAGGTAAATTTTGGCTTCTGTTGTGGATGAGCCGATTCATACATTCTGCCCAATGAGAAACAATCCTTGACAGTCTTTGGTTTGAACATCTTTACCTGCATTTGTGTCTCAATACACAGGCCTGCAAGATAATTCCTCACCAGCATGTCCTCAGAGATATTATCTCGGCCAATGCGATTTCTGATACTCTCAAACTGATTATGGTATGCCACAATACCATTAGTTTCCTGTAATTTCTTCAACTCTTCAACCGGATCATCCCATAAATCTTCAAATCGTTCTACCAAAACCTCACGATAAGTCGGCCAATCTTTCAAGACCAAGTAACCATACTCAGAATTCACCAACGATTGGTGCCATTGAGCTGCTATATCCTCCATATGCATCGAAGCCATTTTGATTTTGACATCATCCGGAGTATGATCTATTTCGAAAAACTGTTCAACTTTAAAGAGCCAGTCCTTCATCTTATCACCGTTAAAACGAGGAAAATCTATCTTCGCTAATCTTGTGGTACCATGATTGTACCTGGGATTTCCCGATCCTGGTGGCGACTGCGAAGAATTTCTGTGAAATTGTCGAGAATTATCTTGGCTTGATTGATTCGCCATAGATCGAACAATTTCTTCCAGTTTCGCAAATTTCTGGTCAAATTTCTCCTCCTGACTTGCGAATTGATTCCACAAACTCGTTTCAAGATTATTGAATCTTTGATCAATCTTCGCAAACTTGCTTTCCTGTTCATCGATACGCTTAGAAATACCGTGAAACTGGTTTCCGACTGCTTCCTCGAAGGCTAACGCCGTTGAAGCTCTAGTGTCCGGCATTGTCGAGAGAATCGATTGGAGTCTGATACCTTTGATACAAACAAATCACAACTTCAAGAATCAACGATTGTATTACGTAACGAGAATCCAATGTTCAAATCAAACAAAGAATTCCGGCTCACCTTCAGAAATCGCAAGAACAAGAAACGATTTCAGAGAGGATGATCCAAATGTAACTCAGAATCTAGAAAGAGAAAGAGCTAACAGCTCGAAATCAACAACAACGATAACAACTGAAATTCAATTTTGCGTCTATTTAGTAATGTTTATTGTTACTATCTTCATCAAATCTTGACCGTTGAATTCAATCTTCTTATCTGGACCCTCCACGTGTCCAGCTCACTCTCCATAGCTGTACTACTATATCAAAGACTTATAAAAGGGAAATCATTACGGCGTCGTGACTCCGGCCACGATGATTACGACACAATCATAAATAGTAGATGAAGACCAAGTAAGAAAACTTTCTTACAACAACAATAGTTGGGGAAAAACAAAATTGAAAAAAGGATGGATCTTTTTTTCTAAGTCACAATCAAGACGACGCAACTATTAGATCACCAGTCCTAAATTTTGTACGGAAAAAAACTCTACAATAGAGATCGGGAACAATTAGAATGATCAATGGTCTAAGAGCGAAATTCGAAGAAGCTTACAAAGTTTGAAGGATAAAGAGAGAACGCAGTGCAGATAAGAGCAGAGAGGGGACAAACAGAACACGGCAGCGATGAATGCCGGCAACTGTGATCAATGTCGGTCCTTCGTGTGCGGGAATACGTACGCTCTCAACTCTCAACGAACCCAAACTCTCAGACAAATTTTGAGATCTCTCTCGCCCCAACGTTTCTTACAATACCGAAATCATCCGAACTGATTCGTAAACATGAACAGGTCCGGTTTAGAAATACCAGTATATATAACTTGGTTTGTTTTGGTTTAGTTTCATCTTCTTCATTTCGTGCATATAAGAGGTCTGATTTATGTTAGGACTGTTAAGACTGTAGAATTTTTAAAAGTCCTCACACCTTCTTTTTCACCAATAAAACTGTGGAGACTTTATTTATTCTAAAAATCTTCACAACCAAAAAAAAAAAAAAAAATTCTTCTACGCTACCCTACCTTTTCTACAGCATGAGTTGTGATGCTTTAGAAAGAAAAGCTAACTCATTTCTTTTTTCTTAGTTAACTTCTTAAACTTTTTTTTTCAATTCAAATTCTTTTTAACTTTATAATAAACAAAAATAATATAAAAACAAAGTTTAAAATTGAAAAAGTGAATATTTCTTACGCATGACTCTTTTTGGCCCTTTTGTTTATCTAAAATAAAAATAATGAAAAAATAATTATTTATTAGTTTTATGTTGTAGATATATTAATTTATAATAAATAAACATTCAAACTGAAAAAATATTAATAATCAAATACTATTTTTAGAAGATCACAAAATATTATATATACATTAAAACAAATCCTTAAAACTTGCACATTCAACAAATACAATACTTTACATATTCTCTATATTATTTTTTAGTTTTCTAGTTAGTCATTTTTTCATTGAATAAATTTTTTTTAAATAAAGTTTACCAGTTTCAATTATTTTTCACTTAATTTTTATTTCTAACGAAAAAATTAATAGTTAAAATAACATTCACATTTTTTTACATTTTTTGTTAACAATCAGGCTTTTAATTTTTTTAAAGTAAAAGTCACCGTTTTTACAGTCAAAATCTCTACGGCCAAAAATTTAAAGTCACAGTCAACAGTCACAGTCGTTACCAATCGGAGCCAAGATCTCTTTCAGATTCTGTTTGTGAACTTAAATATACTTCGTGTGCAAAATCGGATCCGGGATTTGGCAGTTTTTTGTTTGATATTTATTTTTTTTTATCATGAAATTGTTATCGTTGTCCATATATACCAACTGTTATGTGAATATTCTTTTGTATATTGAGTAAAGGTCTGCTTGTATTAGTACATATTTCCGTTGTTGCATAATCAAGATTCAAGAATACAGAAAAGGGCAAAATTTTCCATTCGTTTTAATCGAGAATTTAGGTAGTTGTTGATGGTTTTGGCATTACTGTAATTTCTCACAAAAGCGAAGTTATAACTGCGCCAAATAAAATAGAAAATACAGCCCGGGAGATATATAGGAAAGTTAAGTCTTAAAGTTTTAAGGGGGCTAAAACCGGCAGGATAACAATCCTCCGGAGGCAAGCAAAAGAAACAAAATCCCTTTACAACTGAAACTTAAAACCCCGAGAAAAGGCTAACCAGAAATCATCTCAAAAATCACTGGAGATGGCGAATAAGAAACCAGCAGGCACGACACTATAGAGCTCCCAAGGCCATGAGCAACTTCCGAAAACAGAAGAGAACTGGGGCCAAGAACCATGAAGCAACGGATGATTAGCAACAAGGAAACAACACGAACGAGAAAACTAACAACTTAACATCTAATCAACAACCTAACAATTCTAAATCGAAAACTAAGCATCCCAAACAAGGTTAGTGATATATCATGGTTTTTACCGGTTTTATGCCATGATATAAGTGTGTTTTAGAGTCTATTTTTGTTCTTTTAGAGTCTATTACAGGTATAATCAGGTTTGGAGCAGAATTGGAGATGTTGGAGCATTCTGGAGCTTTTTGGAGTGTTTGGCCGAGAGAGTTGAGCTCACTGTCCGAAACAGGGGATTGCATCGATCGACACACCTTTGGTGTTGATAGTTGCACAAGCGAGATGGGCCAAACTCGGCGGTTTAATGAAGAATGAAGATTTTACACTTTGGCCCAGTAGTTCCTGATATTTACAAAGAAGCCCCCGGCCGAGATTATACCTATTTAATTAAGTTTTTGGTGTTTTAATTAGATACGCTTTCATACTTAGAGCTAAGAGATTTTTAGAGCTTTTGGGGCTGATCTGATCATGTACTTCATCTATTTTGGAGAAGATTTTGAACCCCTTTATCTATTTATTTTCTTATATGCAATCTATTAATTCTATGATTTCTGTTTCATTAATCATGTCTGAGTAGATTCATTGTTAGGTTTAGGGATTCTCATTAGGGATTTCATGACTTGTTAGATTTAATTAATTCAGTTAAGGATTCAAATCAATAGATGTTCTTCAATCTAAACTGTGCTTAATGCTAGTTCTAACTTGATCACTTAGAATCTAGATCATAGGTTTCTAGGTTGGCACGAAAGTGTGATTTAGAACCTGAACTATTTAGATTGAGCAATTGAATTACTAGCAAAGAAATTTGGTTTAGTTTAATTGTGAACATATCGAACCCGATCATTAAAGCTGGTTTAATCTGTTAGGAATTACAAAGACATTTGGATTTCTGCAATTAGGCTTAGAGAATCTTCACAGCGAAAGTTGGTTTATTCTATATCTGTGCTTCGAGTTATAGAACTGTGTTTAATTAGATCCTGACTGAATATTAATCTGCTTGTCTGATTTCCTGAGAACTCCCTAGACTTAGCGCCCTTAGTTTATTGCTTACAACTCACTCCTGCTATCGTTTGCTTCCTTGTTTTGCTTTTAGTTTACTTCACATTGCTTTCATCTTGGTTTAAATCTCTACAGTTCTTAACCTATCGAAACCGGAGTCTCTGTGGATTCGATACCTTATATACTACGATTGCATAACTGTGCACTTGCAGTAGAATAGGATTAATTCTTGACCTATCAAGTTTTTGGCGCCGTTGCCGGGGACTCTTAGAGTCTTTGATAGCTTCGAACTTAGGGTTTTTACTAGGATTTTTGTTTTTATTTTTGTTTACTGATTTTTTTCTCTGTTTTCTTTCTGTCGCAGGTACGAAATTCGCCTAGCATCGATCGTTGCACTTCCTGTGTCAATCGTTACCAGGTGATTCTGAGTTGAGTCGATCGTTGCATCTCGTGCATCGATCGTTGCACTACGATTACAAACAGTTTATGCAGACGCGTGAAACCAGAAGTAATCAAAACTTGAATCTCGTCAATCTCGAACTAGACGAACTTGGACGACTAGAAAGGACTAACAAAAGAGAAAGAAGAGCAAGGATGGTCATACAAAAGGTGATCATAATGCCTGATGCTCAAGGTACCCTGAGGGACCGAGATAACAATCCGTACAATGCTGCTGGGCATAGGATTGATGCTGAAGGGAATGTAATCCCTGATCCTCCTGAGCAACCACAACAGGAGCAGGACCAAGGCTAAAGACCGGCCCAAGGTAGACAGGAGCAGAGGATGGTTGTCCATGAGAGGACTTTAGCTGAATACAACAGACCGGATGAGTTTCATGCAAACCGGTCAGCTCTAGTACTTCCTGGTTTTGAGAGGAATGATTTTGAGATCAAAACCATCTACTACTCGCTGATGAGACAGAATGCCTTCCATGGTTACCCAACGGAGCAGCATATGGATCACATTGATCAGTTTGAGGATATAATCACTGGCATGAAGTATGATAGAGTTTGCCAGGATTATCTGTTTCTTACGCTCTTTCCGCACAGTCTCGCTGGAGACGCTGCTGCATGGATTAAGCAACTGCCACCTGGGCAGTTTACTACTTGGGATGCCCTGAAGGGTGAGTTTCTGAGACATTTCTACGATGATGCACGCTCAGATCAGTCCAGACAGGACATTCTGACATTCTCCCAAGGCCCTGTGGAGCCTTTAAAAGCTGCCTGGATGAGATTCAAGAAGTACTAGCGTGACTGCCCACACCATGGATTCACTGAGGTCACATTGCTAGGTATCTTCTTCAGAGGCATAGATCTTCCATATCAGTCTGCGCTGGATAACTCCAGCAATGCGAACTTTAACACCAGGACTCCTGCACAAGCTAAGCAGTTAATTGAGAACCTAGCAAGCAGCAACAGTTGCAAGACTATGGATGAGAGGAGGAAGAAATCTGGTGGAAGTGTAGAGAATTTGGAGATTGCTGATATTAGATCTAAGCTGGACACAGTTTGTAATATCCTAGCTGGTAAGAAAGCTGTCCACTTTGCCCAAGATGTAGAGGTAATTCAGACTGAGGAAGACGCTCCGGAAGAAGATGTAAATTACATAGGTAATAGATTTGGTAATAGATTTGGTAATCAGCAGGGAAACAAGTTCTTCAATGGAGGACAGAGGAGTGCCTTCACAGGCAATCAGAACTCCTCTGGTTTTGGACAGACTAGTGGTTTTCAGAAACCTTTTGGACAAGGTACTTAGAGAACCTATGGATCATCTTCTTACCAAGCGCCTCCTGTAGCCACTGCTCATGAAAGTAAGATAGAGGCAATGATGGAACAGCTGCTGGAAAGTCAGACCAAGATTGTTGTGGACTGCAATAAGAAGTTGGATGCTGTCTATGAGGACCTAAATGGGAAGTTTGAGTCTCTGAACACCCATGTGAAGCAGTTGGATACTCAGGTGAGTCAGATTTCTAGTTCTGTAAAAGGAAAAGGAGTAGCAGACACCCACATTAAGGCATGGTCCGTGTACATCAATGATGGATCAACTCAAGGTGAAAATTTTGAGTTGAGCACAGCTGAGTTGGTAGAGAAGGATGAATTTTTGGATTTTGAGGGAAATCTCTCGGGTAGAAACTGTGAAAACAGTGATGCAACGATCGACGCACCACTAGCATCGGTTGTTGCAGGTCGTGAACAGACAGACTCGCAGATTTTTGATGGCATTGATGCAGATTTAGAGATTAATCGGTTGTTCCCTGGAGTATCTGAGATTACTCAGCAGGAGATTTATGCGCAATCCATTAGATTATATCCCTCAGTGTCTGAAGTGATTAAGCAAGAGATTGAAGAGCTTAAGCAGCTGGAAGAGATTGGTGAAGAGTTGGAAGAAATTCCATCATCTGATGATCCACCTTATCATCCCTGTGTGCAGAGGTACTTGAATAAGATGCTGCCTTTGGATGAAGAGCTGAAGGATTGGGTGATTGTTGTTCCTCAACAGATAAGTGATGTGCTCTTAACAAAGATCCCGAAGAAGTTACCTGACCCTGGAATCTTTGTGGTTAACTGTTCTATCTTTGAGGATAGTTTTAGGCGTTCTCTGTGTGATATGGGGGTTGCTGGAAGTCTCATGCCATATTCTGTGGCAGATAAACTGGGTATGCTGGATTTTTCGCCTACTAGGACCTCTCTTGTCCTAGCTGACCAATCTATAAGGGTCCCAGAAGGACTACTTGAGGAAATCCCGGTGAGAGTTGGAAACTACTTAGTTCCAACAGACTTCTTAGTGCTGAAATATGACAGTGATCCTGATGATGCATTGATACTTGGAAGACCATTTTTGGCTACAGCAGGGGCATTAATAGATGTTAGACACAGTCTGATTGATCTCCACCTGGGAGATGAGCCGCTGCATTTTGAGATGGATAAGCTGCGCAGGCCGTTGATTGATGGGCAGACATTCACCATCATGGATGGAGATGATGAGCAGCCAAGTGATACTGTGATTTTGGATCCTGGGGAGAAGTTTACTCCTTCTTTTCTTAGACAAGTTCATTCTGATGCAGCCTATTCTCCGCCATGGATGAGGAGACTTGAACTGAGACAATCAAAGTCTCTGTCAGGATCTCACGGTGCCTGATTCTTGTTCGTCCGGTCAAGCTAATGACCTTAAACAAGCGCTGAGTGGGAGGCAACCCACTGTTTTCGTTTTTGCATTTTAATTTTGGTGTTTTTGTAGGATTTTACGTTTGTTTCTGGTTTTGGTGAGTTTTTGTCTGCAGGTCTCGGAGTAATCGCAGTGCGTCGATCGACACACATTGTGTCGATCGTCACCATACGAAGAAATCGCATTGCAGCGATCGTTGCGGTCCTGAGCAACGATCGACACTTGACGACAAATCGCCTAGCAACGATCGTTACACTTGTGTAACGATCGATGCAAAGTGTGACAGAGGTAAAAATCAGACAGAACTCAACACTTCCATAACAATTTTTCTTTCTTTTTACCAACCCTTAGCTTAACACTATTGGGGACAGTGTGTTTCAAGTGTGGGGGAGGTGGTACTGACTATTATCTTTCTGTTTTCTTAGAGTCAGTCCTGTTTTTCAAAAAATTTATTTTATTGAGTCAAAACAGTTTAAGTAAGAAACAGTGATTTTTTTAGAAGATTAACAGCACTTGCAGGAACTTAAGTAACCATTGGGATGAAGTTGCAGGATTTATCTATGACTATTAAAAAACCCAGACACAGATTTACCTACTGAGGACACCCACATCACTTCAGGTATCAGAGGATCCTTTTACTGACTTCAAACTTAATACTGACTTAGATTTCTCACCTAAGGGCTTGGTATACTTTGTGTCGGATTCCCTTGTTAGTTCTGACACAGCCTGTAAACATGTCCTATTTAGTTCCCTTCTCCCCTTCTATAAAAAAAAAAGATAATAAACTGAGGATGAGTTAGTAACTCCGAAGTGGTCTCTGGGAATGGTAGCTACAACTATCATATCATGTGCATCCATGGAATGTGTCCAAAGTACACCCCTTAACGGGAAGAGCACTGATAAAAAAAAAAAATGATACCCAATGGGGAAAAATCAGAATGCTAAGGAAGGGAAATGAGAAGAAAGGGACTAGAGAAAGATAGTATGGTGGTATAGAGCTGATAAGGTAAGAGTCCATGTGCCTTTGATCGATACTCCTTAGGTGAGACCGCACTTAAATACTTGCAGAAGTCAGTAGGGAGAATTTGAATGCGTGAATGTGATTGTGGAGTTTACTTAGGACAATTGCTAAGTGTGGGGAAGTATATGTTGGTCTTGATATCTTGTGATTGATTCTTTCAGTGGTTTACTAAGGGGAATCTGAGTGTTGTTGCTTCAAGGACAAAAAGAGTTTTCAAACCTGTTCACCATGTTTTAGTTCTCTGTTTTGCTTGAAGGCAAGCAAAGGCTAAGTGTGGGGGAGTTGATATATCATGGTTTTTACCGGTTTTATGCCATGATATAAGTGTGTTTTAGAGTCTATTTTTGTTCTTTTAGAGTCTATTACAGGTATAATCAGGTTTGGAGCAGAATTGGAGATGTTGGAGCATTCTGGAGCTTTTTGGAGTGTTTGGCCGAGAGAGTTGAGCTCACTGTCCGAAACAGGGGATTGCATCGATCGACACACCTTTGGTGTTGATCGTTGCACAAGCGAGATAGGCCAAACTCGGCGGTTTAATGAAGAATGAAGATTTTACATTTTGGCCCAGAAGTTCCTGATATTTACAAAGAAGTCCCCCGGCCGAGATTATACCTATTTAATTAAGTTTTTGGTGTTTTAATTAGATACGCTTTCATACTTAGAGCTAAGAGATTTTTAGAGCTTTTGGGGCTGATCTGATCATGTACTTCATCTATTTTGGAGAAGATTTCGAACCCCTTTATCTATTTATTTTCTTATATGCAATCTATTAATTCTATGATTTCTGTTTCATTAATCATGTCTGAGTAGATTCATTGTTAGGTTTAGGGATTCTCATTAGGGATTTCATGACTTGTTAGATTTAATTAATTCAGTTAAGGATTCAAATCAATAGATGTTCTTCAATCTAAACTGTGCTTAATGCTAGTTCTAACTGTTGGAATTATGTCCAGTAATCTCTGTACTGTCTCTAGAAAGTAAGAGTATGTCAATGATCAGACATAAGTCATATAATACTGGGGGTCATGATGGCTTGCTAGAGTCCGCTCATGATCTATAAATCTTGGATTTATTGCCTTTATTATATGATCCCATATGGGTCACACGCCTAAGCTAACAGGAAAAGGTGTAGGAACGGTTTAGCAGAAGTACGGTAAAAGTGCTAGGCATTTACTGTACTTAGAGAGACTAAAGGGCCTGATTAAATCTAAGGGATTTAATCAGACTGAGAATTGGGCCCAAAAGCCCATAAGAACTGGACAAGGGTTTTAATGAATAAAACTTGCCCTAGCTCTTATTTTCTCAACACAGTCTGCGCCTCTCATCTCTCTCTCTGCGCCTCCCACCAGTTCGGTCTAGCAGCCAACTTCCTGCAGTGTGCGTGTGTGAGCCTTTGGAGGAGCTATCTCTTGGTGGTTCTGCTGATCTCAGACAATACCTCCTCTTTCCGCTCTGATACCACTGAAGGATTCGTTTAGTATTTCCTGGTTCAATTCATCAGATTAATTGATCCTACTAAACATGCCAGATCTAGGTTCTCTTGCTAGAATCATAAAGGAAAGTTTCTTAAAATAGAAGTTTCTAGATTTGCATGTTTTGGATTTTAGGAAATTTCTATAGTTAGAAAGTTTCCAATTTTAGGAAGTTTCCAATTTTAGAAAGTTTCCAAAATTAGTAGGTTTCCAAAAATGGAAAGTTTCCAAAAATAGTAATCTTCTATTTTGGGAATGAAATTTTAAAATAAACCTACAAACCTCAAATAATATCAAGCGTTGGATGTCTTGTCCAGATTATGTCAGCTGTTGAAGCCCATTCAATCGTACACACGGCCTTACAGTGTGAGGGTGTCTATCTTTTGCGTGGGTAAGACAGTTTGTGATTCATCGATGTCATTGGGAGTCCCAGACATTAGTGATTACATGACTGTATAGTCTGGTTTTCTTGACTAGGCCATCGGGAGTCCCGGGCCTTGAGACATCAGAGTGGATTGGGCCTCGGGCCCAGATTCACAACCAAGAGTTATATCACGGATATAATTAGCCGAGATAGGGCTTACCGATATAAGCTAAGGTTGGGTGACGGCCAGTGGCCCACTTTGATCTTAGTTATATGTGGATCTTGGAATCATTATGTTCTTTTGAGGATAACTAATGTTATTGAATATAATGCAATATTAATCATATTGAACATATTAACTAATAACCTTTTTATCTTATATTTCAGCTATGACTACTACAAGCACTCAAAACACATTCTCAATCCGGTCTGTTCTCGACAAGGAGAAGCTGACTGGAACGAACTTCCTGACGTGGTCAAGGAACTTGAGGCTGGTCCTCAAGCAGGAGAAGAAGGATTATGTCCTTCGTGATCCCCTCCCCGAGAGGCCTCATAACAATGCCGCCAGGACTCTGCATAATGCTTGGGAAAAGCATTCGTCAGATGAAAATGATGTCTATTGCCTGATGTTGGCGACCATGACTGCTGAGCTGCAAATGCAGTTCGAGAGCGTGTTGTCGCCCATCGAGATAATGGCAAGCCTGAAATCGCTTTTTCAGGAGCAGGCAAGGACTGAGAGGTTCCAGACAGTTAAGAACCTCTTAGACTGTAAGTTGGCTGCAAATGCGGCAGTGAGTCCTCATGTCTTGAAGATGATGGGTTATCTCGATCATCTTCAGAAACTCGACTGCCCTATCAGCCAGGAACTTGCCTGCGACATCGTTTTGCAGTCTTTACCTGCAAGCTATGATCAGTTCATCCTGAACTTCAATATGCATGGCTTGAGTAAGACATTGCCTGAGCTTCACGGAATGCTCAAGACTGCAGAGCCCAACTTGAGGAAAGCCAAGGACCCCAATGTGCTTATGGTGCAAAAGGGCAAGGGCTTTAAGAAATCCTCTGCCAAGGACAAGGGAAAGGCTAAGGCTGTTCAAGTCTCGGACAAGGACACGCCAAAGCCCAAGCCCAAGTCCAAGGCTGGGCCTACTGACATCTGCAGGTTCTGCAAAGAACCAGGGCATTGGAGGAGAGAATGTAAGAAATTCCTGGAAGGTCTAAAGGAATTGAAGAAGAAGACTTTGGAGACTTCTTCATCAGGTATTTTTGTTATAGAAGTTAATACAACTACTTCTGATAATACCTCATGGGTTATGGATACTGGTTTGAAGGATTATAGTGTTTTTCCATGGTTCAATTCTCGGATTGCAACCTAACACATAATCTTAAACAGATCTAGGTTCTTGTAACTGAATCATAAACACAAACCTGGTCATTACCTTTTAGATTGCAGCGGAATGATTGTAATGACGAGATCAGATTAGAACAGATGAATACATGTTCCTCCTTGGTATCCACACTCTTACAAGCAGGGGATGGCTGCTAGACCGGATGGAATTCAACAAAGAGAGAGAGAGTTTTGAGAGAAAGAGCCTGCGGCCACCAGCTCCAAAATCGCAGACTAAATGAATGCCAGGGTTTCTCAACCCTTGTTGCAATCTTATTTCACTAATGGGCCCAAGTTTAATTAATTAATTAAACTAATGGCTCATTAGTCTTTTGGGCCCAAGACACAAATCAGACAAAAGCCCATTTGTTGTCTGCCCAACTCTCTGTACAAATTGTTGGGAATGTCCTTAGCATCTTACCGTATTAATTCCATCTTAACTTTCCCGTTAGCTATGGTGTGTGACCCTTTGGGATCATACAATACTGGTAATAAGTCCTAAACTTATAGATCAAGAGCGGACTCTAGCAAGCCATCATGATCACCCAGTATTTATGACTTATGTCTGATCTCGACATTTATCATACTTTCTAGAGATAGTACGGTAGATTTCAGGACATTCCCAACAATCTCCCACTTGTACTGGAATCCTACACAGGACATTCCCAACAATCTCCCGATTGTACTGGAATCCTACATTCCCTAATCCTTTTGTCTCAATATCTCGATCTGGCATAAGGCAAGATGCGTGTCATCCTTATATAGCCAGACCATGTTTATCGGAACAGATTTGATACTGACAATTCAAACGACTTGGGCAAGTCCGTTTGGGAGTGGCCACTCTCTTACCAGCTATCAAGTCTCCGATTGGCCTAGAGATATTTCCTCCGTTATACGGCAGGGACAAATCCCATCTTGTTCCATCACTATGAACTACACACTTTATAATACACCCAACCAAGGTCCTTATAGCTCCCAGTTACGAAACAGCGTTAGACAATGATCAAAGCGCATCACTCCATGTGCAGCCACATGCATGCGAACTCAGGTCTAAGGACTATACTCTATAGTCGTATATGAGAACCTCTTATGACACAGATATTAATATCTTGTAGAGTTCTCATCAGCGGGCCATGTCCGGTCATATGCTCCCCTACATATACCTATGTGTCGACTTTGATGCCGCGCATCTATGACCCCTCGAAACTTGGTCATAAGTCTCAACACAATCTAGTCTCAAGTGGTTGTTGGTGTTCCAATTTCAACAACCTTCGACTATGGACACTATGATTTATGTCATTTCGTCAAATATGGGGTTTCAGGATCAAGTCTACTCATGTACTTCGATGGCCCATATATAATGACATGAATCATTTTGGAACGATTATTTATATCACAGTTAAAATAATCCAGAAATCATAGATTTCATAAACATAAAATATTATGTTTACATGAACCTTTCAA
This sequence comes from Orychophragmus violaceus, assembly GCA_030180135.1. Taxonomy (NCBI): domain Eukaryota; kingdom Viridiplantae; phylum Streptophyta; class Magnoliopsida; order Brassicales; family Brassicaceae; genus Orychophragmus; species Orychophragmus violaceus. The sequence goes on from CM058237.1 coordinate 45,049,119, forward strand.
AACAACTAAGTAAAGCCCTTTACAAACTCCCACTGAAATTAAGACTACATCTTAATTTCACTCATCCTACAGCTACAGTCCGCGACTCGTGCTTAGGCCTAAGGAGTGGCTTCGTTAATAGATTAGCAACGTTCTCATTCGATGAAACTTGCTTATCTACTTAACATCTCTGTCATTTATCTCACGGAATAGGTTATACCTATCCTCAAGGTGTTTGGATCTCTGATGTGCAGCTAGTCTCATCTATGCTGTGAATCACATCAAGTTCAGTAATGAACTCTTCTTTCCAAACAACCTCTTTCGCCGCTTCTCAAGCTGCGAAATGTTCAGCTTAAGTCATGGAGTCAGCAACAGTGCCTTGCACCGCCAGTCAGACACAAGATATAGCCGGACTGTGACCGGGAATTATCTTTGTCTATTGGAAACTTGCCTTTCAGACTCTATCGACTTGTAGCACCTTACTTTCTCCGTAAATCAAGAATTTATCCTTAGTATTCCTTGAATACTTTAGGATATTCTTTACGGCAATCCAGTGATTCTTTGCTGGATTTGACTGGTCTTTACTTGTCTTGCTTAACATTAAAACAACATCAAACAAGTACGTTTCATGGCATACATGATAGATCCAATTGCCGACGCATATGGAATCTTATCCATGCATTTAAGCTCAGCAGTTATCGTAGGACACTGTGTCTTGCTTAACGTAATGCCATGTGACATTGGCATAAAACCCTTCTTGGAATGCTGAAAACGTGTAGGACTTTGTCAATTTAAGAATCCTGACTTTGTCCTACCAGCTCTTTTGGATCTCTATCTTTAGATCCAAAATCCAAGAACTACGTGGCTTTACCCATGTCAATCATAAAACCAACTCCCAAGCCAGTCCTTTACCGACTGCAGCATTGGGACGTTATTTCCGAGAATCAGTATGTCATCGACATACAATATGAGAAATGCAACATTGCTCCCACTTATCTATTAGTAAACGCACAGTTCCATTTCGTTCCTGTTCAAGTCAAAACCTTTGACTACTTCAACAGAACGAAGATTCCAACTCCGATGTGTTTGCTTCCATCCATGAATGGATCAATGAAGCTAACTTACACATAGTGTAATTTTTCGGAGTCCTGGCTTACTTTCGCTTCTTTGAATTTCGCAGGTTGGTCGCTTTCAATGATCATCAGATCATGCGAACTTTCAATGATTTTCAGGTTCAACTAATGACGAGAAATCACTCTCGGATTAGTAACTGATTCATTCATATCTGCGAACTTCAGGCTCCACAGGTGTAGATTCTACAGAAATCTGTAAATCCATCCGTTGCTCTCCCTCAACAGGTTGAGCAGCCTCCTGTATTTCTCGAATTTCTTCGAGTTATACTTTTACTCCCACTGTTCTTCTTGGAAAGTAACTTCCCTTCTTAGAAAACAGAATGGACGTAAAAGTAACAAGCCTTGGTTTCCCTAGGACAACCAGCGAAGTAGCACAACTACAAATACTCAGTAAAGACGAATTTGGATCGATTCCAATCCACATTTACGTGGTGTCTTTCAACTGATATTGGTGGAACTATTTCAGCGTAAACTTAGATATTTTAGAGCGTTATTCTTAAAGAATATCATGGAAGATTCGTGTGACTCCTCACAGAAATACCTCAAGGTTTTCAGGAGAATTGAGCTGTGAAACGACTTCACACTCATTCAGATGATCACACCATTAATGACTCAAGTATTCTCACTCGTGATCTAATCCAGAGTCTTAATACTTCTGTCACTCAGATTCTATACCTCATTCTGGAACTCTTTCGACCATGTCAAAGAATTCCGACTTGTGTCTCATCAAATGAACACAGTCTTACTCACTGAAGTAATCAGTAGAGACAATGAAGTACATGAAATTTTCTCTGGCATTACTGCTCATCGGACCACATACATGAGTATGTTCAATCTCCAATAAGCCTTTGGGCCGTTCTCTAGCTCGGCTAAGATGGGCCCTTTGTCTTTTGGTCCAGTAAGCAGAATTCAAGTCTCATAAGATATCCAATCAAATGAGCCCAAAAGTCCATAACTATGGGGTTTCTGAATCCGACTTACTCTTTGACCAAAACATTTATGCCAAGAAAAATCAGGTTTAATTCATCAGATTTAAACCAATTCGGTATTTATGTTACATTTTAGGCACTCTATGGTTTAAGATATAAAACCCATTCCTTGAATAGGGTGCTACAATTAATATTTCATTAAGATCAAAAGAACAAAACTTGTCTTTTATCAAAATGAAAAACATTCAAATTCTTACAAGAAAATGAAAGACAACTCTGCTTAAAGCAGGTACATTGTAGCAATTACTTAATATAAAACCAAGCCTCAAAGGCATCTACAAGTGAAAACCCTACGGCTGAGGCAGCATCCATAGCTCCTTCCAGACATGCAGTTCCACTTGTCCTTCCTTCAACGTTCTACTGTTGCTCAGGCTCTGCATATTATAACAAATATCAGTGCCACAACCAGTATCCAATACCTTTAAGGTATAACTTGAAGTAATAACATGAATACCTGAGGAAGTAGTCTCATACATCGACTTTAACTCCTCATAATCTTCCATGAATTTAATGCAATTTCTCTTCCAATGCCCAGTCTCTTTACAGTAGCAGCACTTACCAACGTAAGAGGTATCTGACTCGGGCTCAGAAGACACACGCTTGCCATGATTCAAAATCTGGACAACTTTGTCTTCACCCTTGTCAGCATTAGGTTTAGTAAACCTACCCTTCTCCTTCATGAGATTATACAGGGTACTCTCCACGTTTGGCTCAACTGTCTTGAGCATATCATGCAGTTCAGTCAGCGTCTTCGTTAAGCCTTTCTTGATATAGTTCCTTTTGAACTTATCATAGCTTGACGGCAGTGACTGCAGAATGATCTCAGTTGCCAATTCCTGGCTAACTGGATAATCCAGTTTCCTCAGGTTATCAATGTAACCCATCATTTTACTGACATGAGGACTTACTGGATGATCATTTGGTAGCTTGCAGCTAGTGAGAGATTTAACCAACTGGTATCTCTCCACTCTTACCTGCTCCTGAAATTTCAATTCCAGGCTGCTGATTATCTCTATTGGCGACTCCATGTTCTCATATTGCTTCAGCAAATCTGAGTCCATGGTAGCCAATATCAGACCACGCACATCTACCGCATCATTATAATGCTTATTCCAAGCATCATATACTGCATGAGAGGCATTGGACCCGATCCTCACGGGGAGAGCTTTCTCAAGGACATAGTCCTTTCTCTCCTGCCTGAGGATTAGCCTCAGGTTCCGCGACCAAGTCAAGAAATTTGATCCGTTCAGTTTGTCCATCTCAAGGACAGACCGGATCGAGAAAGTGTTTTGATTGTTTGTGCTAATCATAGCTGAAATTTAGAGATAAATAGAGTTTTAGTTATTTAGTTCATAAAAGAGTAATCTTAATAACTTATAAGAAAACTCGCATTGCATTCAAAATTTCTTTGTTTAACCTCATAAGAATGCAATGATTCCGAGACCCATGTTCAGCTAAATCCAAAGTGGGCCACTGGCCGTCACCCGGAATTAGCTTTACTTGGTAAGCATACACACAGCTAGTTATAACCATATAACTCTCGGTTGTGGATTGGGCCCAAGGCCCAATACACCAGATGTCTCAAGGCCCGGGACTCCCGATGGCCCAGTCAAGGAAACCAATCTCTTACAGCCAAATAATCACTAAAGTCTGGGACTCCCAATGAAATTAGTGACTATATACTACTTTACTTACGCAAAAACAGACACCTCACACTGTAAGCCATATCTGTAATTGAATAAGCTTTAAGTAGCTGACAAGATTGGGCAAGACAACCAAGCTTGATATTGGTTTTGAGGATTTTAAGTTTTATTTCCAAAAATAGAAGATTACTATTTTGGAAACTTACTTGTTTTAGAAACTTTCTAAATTTAGAAACATTCTAAAAGTAGAAATTTCTAATTTAATATTTTATTAATATTTTGGGTTGGGTCACAAATTATAGGCCCAATTCTTGGCCCAAGACCATAGAATTTCAGTTGGCCCAATAATTTGACATAACCGAGTCGGTTTATTAATTCTGGTCCAAGACCAAATTAACTATCAAAACCATCGGTTATTGACTAAACCAGACCAGCTCTAAATTATTTGGTCCAACCAAATCAAACTTAGACCAGCCTTCGGTTTAGGTTAAAATTCAATTTTGAATTTCAATCCGGTTTAACCAGAAATTAAATAATACCATATATTAAATAATTTCCAGCAAACCGTGATTTTGGGTTAACTGCTTAAACCATAATTAATTAAATAATTAATTAATTCATACAAAGCAATCTCTTAAAAATCGTATCATAACAAAGATCACGATTTAAAAGTCAACATTAGATTTGTTTCATGTTATTTGTTTAACAACAAAATCATGATCACTTTTAATTAAACAAATCAATCGTGACATTCATATAAAACAAAAACACGATTTGATTTTCCAATTCATATAAAACAATCGATTGTTAATGATATGAATTAAATCGATTCTTGCTTTACTAAACAAAGTCAACATTAACCCAAAATCAACAACACGATTTGACTTTCACTAAAAGACAAAAACACGATTTGACTTTTACAACTAACAAATCGATTCATATAACAATCGTATCATTCAATCATACACCAAACGATTTTGACTTTAACAATTCGTATGATAATTAAATGTCAACAAGCGATCAAGACACCACTAAAGACAAAACCGACTTTGTCATTTATCCAATTCAACAATCGAACAAACCAAGACAACAAGTCAACAAGCGAAGCGACATTCACTAAACAAAAGAAACGATTAGAACTTTAACAAAACAATCGATTCTTAAATTACTATAACAATCGAAATCGATTCATTCAAAGATTCAAATTACAAGAAACTAATAACCTGGCTCTGATACCACTGAAGGATTATAGTATTTTTCCATGGTTCAATTCTCGGATTGCAACCTAACACATAATCTTAAACAGATCTAGGTTCTTGTAACTGAATCATAAACACAAACCTGGTCATTACCTTTTAGATTGCAGCGGAATGATTGTAATGACGAGATCAGATTAGAACAGATGAATACTTGTTCCTCCTTGGTATCCACACTCTTACAAGCAGGGGATGGCTGCTAGACCGGATGAAATTCAACAAAGAGAGAGAGAGAGTTTTGAGAGAAAGAGCCTGCGGCCACCAGCTCCAAAATCGCAGACTAAATGAATGCCAGGGTTTCTCAACCCTTGTTGCAATCTTATTTCACTAATGGGCCCAAGTTTAATTAATTAATTAAACTAATGGCTCATTAGTCTTTTGGGCCCAAGACACAAATCAGACAAAAGCCCATTTGTTGTCTGCCCAACTCTCTGTACAAATACAGTAAATGCCTTAGCATCTTACCGTATTAATTCCATCTTTACTTTCCCGTTAGCTATGGTGTGTGACCCTTCGGGATCATACAATACTGGTAATAAGTCCTAAACTTATAGATCAAGAGCGGACTCTAGCAAGCCATCATGATCACCCAGTATTTATGACTTATGTCTGATCTCGACATTTATCATACTTTCTAGAGATAGTACGGTAGATTTCAGGACATTCCCAACATGGTTGTGGGGCTCATATTTGTACTAATATGCAGGCACTCAGCAACAGTAGGAGGCTGAAGCAAGGACAAGTGGAGCTACGAGTTGGGAATGGAGCGAAAGTTCCTGCACTAGCTGTAGGCACATACTTGTTGTCTTTACCTTCGGGATTGGTTTTAGAACTCAATAATTGTTATTTTGTACCTGCGATAAGCAGAAATATTATTTCAATTTCTTTGTTGGATTTGGAAGGTTATGATTTTTCAGTTAAGAATAAATTATGTTCCTTCAATCGCAACAATTTGTTCTATGGTTGTGCCCCTCTTACGAATGGGCTTTACATACTTGATCAATCTGCGCCAATTTATAACATTGATACCAAACGGTTCAAACCTAATGAGGAGAACCGAACGTTTCAATGGCATTGTCGTTTAGGGCACATCAGCGAGAAACGCATCAAGAGGCTCCATTCGAATGGACTTCTTGGCTCATTTGACTTTGAGTCATGTGAGAAATGCGAATCCTGCATGATGGGCAAAATGACACGGGCCCCCTTTAATAAACCTAACGAGAGGGCCAGTGACTTATTGGGCTTGATACACACTGATGTGTGTGGCCCAATGTCCACAAATGCAAGAGGAAACTATCAGTACTTCATTACCTTCACTGATGATTTCAGTAGGTATGGATATGTTTATTTGATGAAACATAAGTCTGAATCGTTTGAGAAATTCAGAGAATTCCAAAATGAAGTACAGAACCAACTTGGCAAAAGCATTAAGGCTCTTCGGTCCGACCGAGGAGGAGAATACTTAAGCCAAGAATTCAGTGATCATCTGAGAGAGTTTGGGATCGTATCCCAACTCACTCCTCCTGGAACACCACAATGGAATGGTGTGTCTGAGAGGAGAAATCGGACCTTATTGGATATGGTTCGATCTATGATGAGTCACACAGACCTTCCAATATCCCTTTGGGGATATGCTCTGCTAACAGCAGTGTTCACTCTAAATAGAGCGCCATCAAAAGCAGTAGCAAAGACACCATATGAATTATGGACTGGAGAAGCTCCAGTGCTGTCTTATCTTAGAATTTGGGGTTGTGAAGCCTATGTCAAGAGATTGATCTCTGACAAGCTTACACCAAAGTCTGATAAATGCTACTTCATTGGTTATCCGAAGGAAACCAAGGCTTATTACTTCTATCTACGATCCGAGAACAAGATCTTTGTTGCCCGGGATTGTAATTTTCTTGAGAGGGAGTTTCTCTCTAAGAAAGACAGTGGGAGTAAGGTACTGCTTGAAGAAATTCAAGATGAACAGGATACTGCTCAACCTAATGAGGAAGAGCAGCAGGAGGACCTACAAGAAATTGTAGAGCCTGAACCTGTAGTACCTGAAGTTCGAAGATCCGGGAGGATCCGTCACGAACCCGAGAGATATCAAGGTTTCCTCGTGACTAACTGTCATGATCTTCTGATCATTGATGGTGATGAACCATCGAACTTCAATCAAGCCATGATGGGCCCAGATTCCTCTAAGTGGCGTAAGGCCACTGATTCCGAAATGGACTCCATGTCGGTCAACCAAGTGTTTTCGTTGGTTGACTTACCCGCTGGTGTAAAAGCCATCGAGTGCAAATGGATCTTCAAGAAGAAGATTGACGTGGATGGAAATGTCCAGATTTATAAAGCCAGGTTGGTGGCAAAAGGTTTCAGACAAGTTCACGGTGTGGATTATGATGAAACCTATTCCCCAGTGGCTATGATGAAATCTATTCGGATTCTACTAGCAACTGCAGCTTTTCATGATTATGAAATTTGGCAGATGGACGAGAAAACCGCCTTCCTGAATGGTATTCTGGAAGAGGATGTGTATATGACACAACCTGACGGTTACATAGATCCAAAGAATGCTGGGAAAGTATGCAAGCTTCATAAATCCATTTATGGATTGAAGCAAGCATCGAGGAGCTGGAATCTTCGTTTTGATGAAGCGATCAAGCAATTTGACTTCATCAGAAACGAAGAAGAACAATGCGTGTATAAGAAAACTAGTGCGAGCAAGATAGTATTTCTTATTCTGTATGTCGATGACATACTGCTTCTCGGAAACGACGTACCAATGCTAAAGTCGGTAAAGGACTGGCTTGGAAGTTGTTTTTCCATGAAAGACATGGGTGAAGCCGCATACGTTCTTGGAATCAGGATCTACCGGGATAGATCTAAAAGGCTGATAGGCTTGTGTCAAGATTCATACATTGACAAAGTCCTGCATAGATTCAGCATGGCAGATTCCAAGAAGGGCTTCACGCCAATGGTACATGGCACAACGCTAAGCAAGAAGCAGAGCCCTACGACGGCTGCTGAGCTTGAGCGCATGAAGAATATTCCTTATGCATCTGCAATAGGATCTATCATGTATGCCATGATCTGTACTCGTCCTGATATTGCTTATGCATTGAGCATGACGAGTAGATACCAGTCAAATCCAGGTGAAAGCCACTGGATTGCCGTCAAGAATATCCTGAAGTATCTAAGACATACTAAGGATAAGTTCTTGGTGTACGGCGGAAGTAATGTGCTTGAAGTCAGTGGATTCACGGATGCAAGTTTCCAGACAGACCAAGATGATTTCCGGTCACAGTCCGGTTATATCTTTTGTCTGAATGGCGGTGCAGTCAGTTGGAGAAGCTCCAAGCAAGACACCGTTGCTGATTCCACTACAGAAGCTGAATATATCGCCGCTTCAGAAGCTGCGAAGGAAGCTGTTTGGGTACGAAAGTTCATTATTGAACTAGGTGTGATACCAAATGCGGCTGAGCCTCTGGAACTGTTTTGTGATAACAATGGTGCTATTGCTCAGGCAAAGGAACCAAGATCACACCAGAAATCCAAGCATGTGCTAAGAAGATTTCACTTGATACGTGATATCATTAATAGAAAGGAAGTCAAGATCAGCCGAGTTCAGACAGATGATAACGTCGCTGATCCATTGACAAAGCCACTCCCAAGACCTAAGCTCGAGTTCCTGACTGAAGCTGTAGGCATTAGAGACATTGAAATGTAATCTAAATTTGAGTGGGAGTTTGAGGGCTTTATTTAGTTATTTGATATGTTCTTGTAAAACATTTAAGATGTTTAATGAAATTATTATTTCAAGATTATTTTAACTGTGATGAAATAATCGTTCCAAAATGATATGAACCATTTTATAGGTCATCGAAGTAAGTGACTTGATCTTGAGTCATCAAAGTCATTTAGCTTGATCATGAGACCCTATATTTGATAGATGGCTTATATCATCATGTCCCTAGTCAAAGGTTGTTGAAATTGGAACACCAACAACCGCGTGAGACTAGATTGGTATGTGACTTATGACAAAGTCTCGGGATGTCATAGATGCACGGCATCAAAGTCAGTACATAGGTGTATGTTAGGGTACATACGACCGGACAAAACCCGCTTATAAGAACTCTTCAGGATATTTATATCTGTGTCATAAGAGATTCTTACTACGACTATAGAGTATAGTCCTTAGACCTGAGTTCGCATGCATGTGACTGCACATGAACTAATGCGCTTTGATCATTGTCTAATGCTGTCGTTAAGCGATAGTTATAAGGACCTTGTTTGGGTGTATTATGAAATGAGTAGTTTACAGTGATGGAACAAGACGGGATTTGTCCCTCCAATATAAATGGAGTGAATATCTCTAGGCCAATCGGAGATTTAATACTGGAAAATGCATGGCCATGCTCAAACGGACTGTCCCGAGTCGTTTGGATTGTCAGTATCAAATCAGAGTCCGATGAACATGATTAGACTTTATAAGGATGACACTCATCTTGCCTTATGACTAATCGAGATATTGAGACAAAAGGATTATGAATACAGAGATTCCAGTACAAGTGGGAGATTGTTGGAATTATGTCCAGTAATCTCTGTACTGTCTCTAGAAAGTAAGAGTATGTCAATGATCAGACATAAGTCATATAATACTGGGGGTCATGATGGCTTGCTAGAGTCCGCTCATGATCTATAAATCTTGGATTTATTGCCTTTATTATATGATCCCATATGGGTCACACGCCTAAGCTAACAGGAAAAGGTGTAGGAACGGTTTAGCAGAAGTACGGTAAAAGTGCTAGGCATTTACTGTACTTAGAGAGACTAAAGGGCCTGATTAAATCTAAGGGATTTAATCAGACTGAGAATTGGGCCCAAAAGCCCATAAGAACTGGACAAGGGTTTTAATGAATAAAACTTGCCCTAGCTCTTATTTTCTCAACACAGTCTGCGCCTCTCATCTCTCTCTCTGCGCCTCCCACCAGTTCGGTCTAGCAGCCAACTTCCTGCAGTGTGCGTGTGTGAGCCTTTGGAGGAGCTATCTCTTGGTGGTTCTGCTGATCTCAGACAATACCTCCTCTTTCCGCTGCATAACAAGGTATTAGGTGAGATCCTTTATGATTCTAGCAAGAGAACCTAGATCTGGCATGTTTAGTAGGATCAATTAATCTGATGAATTGAACCAGGAAATACTAAACGAATCCTTCACTAACTTGATCACTTAGAATCTAGATCATAGGTTGCTAGGTTGGCACGAAAGTGTGATTTAGAACCTGAACTATTTAGATTGAGCAATTGAATTACTCGCAAAGAAACTTGGTTTAGTTTAATTGTGAACATATCGAACCTGATCATTAAAGCTGGTTTAATCTGTTAGGAATTACAAAAACATTTGGATTTCTGCAATTAGGCTTAGAGAATCTTCACAGCGAAAGTTGGTTTATTCTATATCTGTGCTTCGAGTTCTAGAACTGTGTTTAATTAGATCCTGACTGAATATTAATCTGCTTGTCTGATTTCCTGAGAACTCCCTAGACTTAGCGCCCTTAGTTTATTGCTTACAACTCACTCCTGCTATCGTTTGCTTCCTTGTTTTGCTTTTAGTTTACTTCACATTGCTTTCATCTTGGTTTAATTCTCTACAGTTCTTAACCTATCGTAACCGGAGTCTCTGTGGATTCGATACCTTATATACTACGATTGCATAACTGTGCACTTGCAGTAGAATAGGATTAATTCTTGACCTATCAGTTAGCCTTACTAGCTACGAAACCGAACATACCAAAAGAATAGATTATTTACTCAACTATGCGGTGAAATGAGCGAAATTAAAGATTCCCCAAACAGAAAAGAAGCTAATCGATACAACCTAAGCTCCGGCAAACGACAAAGTCCGTACAGCCCCAGATCATAAAAACCAAACTCGAGTAAACTAAGTCCAAATTAACTAACTAAAAAGATCTAAAACCAAACCTAGAAAACCACTAACTTAAACCTAAGAACCACATATCTGGATTAGCGAACCAAACTAACCTCTCATAGAAACCGAGCACAAAGACCCGATTAAGAGGAAACCATCCAATCAAAATAACCCAGTTATTGGTAGCAAAATCCACACTTGGATTTGGCCCGATAAGGCCCAAAGGTCTTATCACTTAGTATACTAGAATTAATGACATCTCATTCGGCCCAAGAAGAAGGCCATCCAATTTCGGCCTTAAGAACAACAATACGACCGGGTTTCGCTGAAGACACTCTAAACCTAAAGGTCAACCGAAAAACTGATTTAGTCAAAACAACTCAGTCCGAGATCAGCTCAACTGTCCGAAGATCGCGGAGGTCGTTCAAACTTGGAGGATAGTCTTGGTACTAGGATTATGCTTAAAAGAGATAAGCATGTCCTAAATATTCGGTGAATTTGATCTCTGAGGGAAGAATTGATGATGAGGGTTTATATAGTTTATTCGGTGGTGGTAAATGAAAATTATATAGTTGATCCTTCTTTGGGTATGAAGTTAGAGAAGTTATATACTCGAAAGACCGGAATAATAAGATGTACATGATCAAGATGTTGATTGAGTTGAGGTATCATGAGGGAGTTCCAATGACGGATCACTTGAATGTATTTCAAGGATTTCTTAATAAACTGTCTCACATAGGAATAAAGTTTGAAGATGAGATTCATGGTTTATAGCTTCTTGGTACATTAACATATTCTGTAAAGTGTTCACGATGTCTCTTTGCAAATCCGAGTCGAATGGTGTTATTTGCATGGACTTAGTGAAGAACAATATCTTGAATGAGGAAACAAGAAGGCAGCCAAATCATAGTTCTCGCGTTCTTATGTAATGGTTAATGAGTCAAGGGGGGAAGAGTTAATATAAAGAGCCCAAAAAGGGAAGAACAGGAGCAGAAGCAAATGTAACAAATTCATAAAGTTGGGGTGCCACTATTGTCACAAGAAATGGCACATGAAAAATATTTCTGAAAATTGAAAATAGACAGCGAGCAAGGAAATAGGCAAGGATATGGCAAAGATCGGGTGACTGTCACTGAAGATCAATGTCTTATTTTTATTAAGACTGATGACATTAATTTTGTATGCCAAGACACCGGTTGAGTTGATATGTAGAGTTAATACGCATGCTACATCGCAGCAGAATTTTTTCACTACCTATATTGCATGTAGTTATGGTTATGTTAAAATGGGTAATAATTGTTTGGCTCAGGTTATTGGCATTAGTGACATTTGCTTGGAGGATAGTCTTGGTACTAGGCTTATGCTTAAAAGAGATAAGCATGTCCTAAATATTCGGTGAATTAGATCTCTGAGGGAAGAATTGATGATGAGGGTTTATATAGTTTATTCAGTGGTGGTAATTGAAAACTCTCACGAGGTTTTATGGTCGTGGCTCGAGGTGATACCATGGAGTGGAGAATGCAAATACCATGGAGTTTTGGCATAATAGACTCACTCACATGAGCGAGAACAAATTTTATGTGGTGTTAAAGAAGGGGACTTTTCGAGGTATCTCCGGTTTGCACTTACAAAAGTGTGCACATTTTTTTGCTGGTAAATAACACATATTCTCGTTAAAGTATTTTGCACCTTATAGGAAATCCTAGATACTTGATTTGCTGCATTCAGATATGTGTGGTCCAATAACGACAAAATCACTTAGTGGTGCATCATATTTTGTCATATTCATTGATGATCATTCAAATAAGTTTTGGGTTTACACTATAAGGACGAAATATCAGATTTTTGGATATTTCAAGCACTTGGTGGCATTGGTTGAGATACAAACGAGAAAGAAGTTGAAGTGCAGTGATAATGGTGGTGAGTTTTCAGGACCATTTGGTGTCTCACATAGGAATAAAGTTTGAATATGAGATTCATGGTTTATAGCTTCTTGGTACATTAACATATTCTTGTAAAGTGTTCACGATGTCTCTTTGCAAATCCGAGTTGAATGGTGTTATTTGCATGGACTTAGTGAAGAACAATATCTTGAATGAGGAAACAAGAAGGCAACCAAATCATAGTTCTCGCGTTCATATGTAATGGTTAATAAGTCAAGGGGGAGGAGTTCATATAAAGATCCCAAAAAGGGAAGAACAGGAGCAGAAGCAAATGTAACAAATTCGTAAAGTTGGAGTGCCACTATTGTCACAAGAAATGGCACATGAAAAATATTTCTGAAAATTGAAAATAGACAGCGAGCATGGAAATAGGCAAGGATATGGCAACGATCGGGTGACTGTCACTGTAGATCAATGTCTTATTTTTATTAAGAGTGATGACATTAATTTTGTATGCCAAGACACCGGTTGAGTTGATAGTAGAGCTAATACGCATGCTACATCGCAGCAGGATTTTTTCACTACCTATACTGCATGTAGTTATGGTTATATGAAAATGGGTAATGTTTGTTTGGCTCAGGTTATTGGCATTAGTGATATTTGTTTGGAGGATAGTCTTGGTACTAGGCTTATGCTTGAAAGAGATAAGCATGTCCTAAATATTCGGTGAATTTGATCTGTGAGGGAAGAATTGATGATGAGGGTTTATATAGTTTATTCAGTGGTGGTAAATGAAAACTCTCACGAGGTTTTATGGTTGTGGCTCGAGGTGATAAGTCTTCATATATTTATTGGATGCAGGCTAATGTCTTCAATGACTTTGTTAATGAAGTGGAGAATGCAATACCATGGAATTTTGGCATAATAGACTCACCCACATGAGCGAGAACGAATTTTATGTGGTGTTAAAGAAGGGGACTTTTCGAGGTATCTCCGGTTTGCACTTACAAAAGTGTGCACATTTTTTTTGCAGGTAAATAACACATATTCTCGTTAAAGTATTTTGCACCTTCTAGGAAACCCTAGATACTTGATTTGCTGCATTCAGATATGTGTGGTCCAATGACGACAAAATCACTTGGTGGTGCATCATATTTTGTCATATTCATTGATGATCATTCAAATAAGTTTTGGGTTTACACTATAAGGACGAAGTATCAAATTTTTGGATATTTCAAGCATTTGGTGGCACTGGTTGAGATACAAACGGGAAAGAAGTTGAAGTGCAATGATAATGGTGGTGAGTTTTCAGGACCATTTGATGTTTATTACAATGAATTTGGTATTTGACATCAATTTACACTAGGACAAGACCCCACATTTGAATTGGTTGGCTGAGAGGATGAACAACACAATTGTAGAGAAGATTAGATGTTTGATTTTGAAATCAAGCTAAGCGATGAATTTTTGAGATAAAGCTTTCAACTCAGTTGTTCACATGTTGAATTTTTCATCAAGTGCTCCACTGGATGGTGACATCTAAACATAGTTGGACTGGTAAGGATGTTTCTTGTGCAAGGCTTTTGTGCACATTCCTAAAGATGAAAGATTGAAGCTTGAGATGAATTCGCGACAATGTGTGTTCATTGGTTATGGTCGGGATGAGTTTGGGTACATATTTTATAATCTCGGTAAGGAAAAAACTCATTAAAAGTAGAAATGTTGTGTTCATGGAAGATTAGACTATTAAGGGCATTAAGAAATCTGGGAAACCAGCTCAAAGATGAAGGTTTGGTTGATTCAAGAGTTTTTTCTTCTACATTGGCCCATAGACAGGATAAAGGTGAGGTTCATGTTGATACACTTGATGCAGATGACCCCACACATGATAATGACCGTATTGGTGATCATGGTAATGATCATAATGAGACACCAACTACCGAGAACCTACATATTGTTATAAGATATGAGAGTGGCCTAAGACCGTCGACAAGATATAATCTTAATCTAAACTTCTCTTAATCTAATTGGTGTGGTATGCACAAGTCAAGAGAAGCAACGAGAACATGTGATTTTTAGATTTAAGTGAGGAGAAAATCAGTTCCATCAGATTTTGTTCAAGGTGGCGATCGGATCCATAAATGTGTTCCAATCCTACTAAAATTTTGAAGGAAGTTTTCCGAGAGATGAATTCATATCTGAAGCAAATTGTGATTTCAAGTTGTTCGATCTTGGAAGTTTAAGGATACGAAGGTGAGTTATTCTTGGATTGAGCCCCAGAGATGTTCAATCTTATTACAGAACAAACCAACCTGAATTTTCTAACCTGAATTCGTCTAGTCCCCAAATTTTCAGCATGATAAAGAAGGAAATGGAGGCTTCTCACACACAAACCAATCCAACTTCTGAATTTCTAAACGATGTTTTATACTCGAAAAAAGCATGTTAATTATATTAGATTGGTCCGGTCTAATATAACTACTAAATTTTGTTACGGTTGCGAAGCCATAATTAAAATTTGAGAAACGTGTAATTGAATAACTCGGATCAGTTTAATGACGAAAGTTGTTAAGCCGAGCCGAATTAATCAAACACGGTAAAAATTGTGACGGCTCTGGTCCCGACTAAGAAAAACCGGTGATCATGTTCTTGTTTGATTGTTGGTCATCGGTTGACTAAGTTCAAAGCGGAACAGGGGTGTTACACTTGATTTGCTGCATTCAGATATGTGTGGTCCAATGACGAAAAAATCACTTGGTGGTGCATCATATTTTGTCATATTCATTGATGATCATTCAAATAAGTTTTGGGTTTACACTGTAAGGACGAAGTATCAGATTTTTGGATATTTCAAGCATTTGGTGGCACTGGTTGAGATACAAACGGGAAAGAAGTTGAAGTGCAATGATAATGGTGGTGAGTTTTCAGGACCATTTGATGTTTATTACAATGAATTTGGTATTTGACATCAATTTACACTTGGACAAGACCCCACATTTGAATTGGTTGGCTGAGAGGATGAACAACACAATTGTAGAGAAGATTAGATGTTTGATTTTGAAATCAAGCTAAGCGATGAATTTTTGAGATAAAGCTTTCAACTCAGTTGTTCACATGTTGAATTTTTCATCAAGTGCTCCACTGGATGGTGACATCCAAACATAGTTGGACTGGTAAGGATGTTTCTTGTGCAAGGCTTTTGTGCACATTCCTAAAGATGAAAGATTGAAGCTTGAGATGAATTCGCGACAATGTGTGTTCATTGGTTATGGTTGGGATGAGTCTGGGTACATATTTTATGATCTCGGTGAGGAAAAAACTCATTAAAAGTAGAATTGTTGTGTTCATGGAAGATTAGACGATTAAGGGCATTAAGAAATCTGGAAAACTAGCTCAAAGATGAAGGTTTGGTTGAATCAAGAGTTTTTTCTTCTACATCGGTCCATAGTCAGGATAAAGGTGAGGTTCATGTTGATACACTTGATGCAGATGACCCCACACATGATAATGACCGTATTGGTGATCATGGTGATGATCATAATGAGACACCAACTACCGAGAACCTACATATTGTTATAAGATATGAGAGAGGCCTAAGACGGTCGACAAGATATAATCTTAATCTAAACTTCTCTTAATCTAATTGGTGTGGTATGCACAAGTCAAGAGAAGCAATGAGAACATGTGATTTTTATATTTAAGTGAGAAGAAAATCAGTTCCATCAGATTTTGTTCAAGGTGACGATCGGATCCTTAAATGTGTTCCAATCCTACTAAAATTTTGAAGGAAGTTTTCCGAGAGATGAATTTATGTCTGAAGCAAATTATGATTTCAAGTTGTTCGATCTCGGAAGTTTAAGGAATACAAAGGTGAATTATTTTTGGATTGAGCCCGAACAAACCAACCTAAATCCGTCTAGTCCCCAATTTTTCAGCATGAGAAAGTAGGAAATGGAGGCTTCACAAACCAATCCAACTTCTTAATTTCTAAACCCATTAAAACACCCATTGGCACCAAAGCAAGTCCTTTAAGAAGCATTGAAAAAGAAGCTACACAATGTCATCTATACATTACATTTTATATATAGAGAGAGGAAATGTATATTACGAAACCCCCAAATATCTCATTGAGACCTTCTCCTGCCATAATTCGTTTAGGGGGCAAAAGCAGAACAAGAGAGAAACACACTTTCCCTTTTATTTCACGCAACAGGGAGCGAATCTTCCTGCTCCTCCAAGGAAGTAGTGGGAGTGCCACTTCCACCATTTAGCACAGTGACTTTACCTTCTGAGTCAACGTCCACAATCACAGAGTCTCCTTCTTTGATCTCTCTCGCAAGCATCTTCTCTGCCATACTATCCTCTAAAAGTCTCATGATGGCTCTTCTCAACGGTCTCGCTCCATAGCTCGGATTATAACCTTCGTCCACTACTCTCTCTTTAAACCTCTCAGTCACTTGAAGCTCAATCTCCTTCTTCTTCAGCCTCTCAAATACTTCCTTCAACAGTATGTCTGCAATTTCTTTCACTTCCAGCTTCGTTAGCTGTCTGAACACAATCATCTCGTCAAGCCTGTTGAGGAACTCCGGTCTGAAGTACTGTTTCAGCTCCTCGGTTACAAGGCTCTTGATTCTGTTGTAGCTGCTGTCTTTCTCATCGTAGTCTAAGTCGAAACCAATACGTCTTCCTCCTTTCTCGATCACGCTGCTTCCCACGTTTGATGTCATGATGAGAAGCGTGTTTTTGAAGTCCACAGTTCTTCCTTTGCTATCTGTTAATCTACCATCTTCGAGAATTTGAAGCATCATGTTGAAAACATCTGGGTGTGCTTTTTCAATCTCGTCAAATAGAACCACTGTGTAAGGGCGACGTCTAACTGCTTCTGTTAGCTGACCTCCTTCCGTGTACCCAACGTATCCAGGAGGTGAACCTATAAGTTTTGAGACGGTGTGCCTCTCCATGAACTCACTCATATCTAAACGAATCATGGCTTCTTCAGATCCGAAGTAATAAGCTGCCAAAGCTTTGGCAAGCTCTGATTTCCCAACACCGGTAGGACCAGAGAATATGAAACTGGCGATGGGACGGTTAGGGTTCTTGAGTCCAACACGTGCACGGCGAATAGCTCGGCTGATGGCCTTGACAGCTTCGTCTTGGCCTATGATACGTTTGTGGAGGGTTTCTTCCATCTTGAGGAGTCGATCAGACTCATCGGTTGATACCTTCTCAACGGGGATACCAGTCCATGAAGAGACAATGTGTTGGATGTCTGCCTCCGTGACCATAGGACCTTCCTCACCAGTCTCACTCTCTGCTTTGCTCATTTCCTTGCCTTTTGCTTGGATAGCAGATATCTCAGCTCTGAGTTCAATTTCTCTATCACGAAGTGTCCCAGCCTGCAATGATATTTACATCTCGTAATACTTCTTATTATCCCCTAAGTTGAAAGGAATAAGTATAAAGAGTATGTATGTACCTTCTCAAAGTCCTGGCCGCGGACAGCTTCATTCTTCTCCTTCGTTATCTGTCTAAGTTCTTTCTCAAGCTCCTTAGCTTCCTCCGGGACCTGCATAACCGAGCAAGTTAAAATATTTATAAACGATGAAGTTGGTATCTAACAGACACCTGGCATGTGATTCCATCTCACCTGTGCATGACGAAGTCGAACCCGAGAACCAGCTTCATCGATCAAGTCAATTGCCTTGTCGGGAAGGAAACGATCACTGGAAAGCACAATCAGATGTAAGTAACACTTATGACACCATCAACAGAACTTCAAAAACTAAAGCTATTTAACAAGTGATCTGAGAGATCAGTTACCTGATATACTGGTATGACAACTGTGCAGCTGCTACTAAAGAATCGTCAGTGTAACGAAGCTTGTGGTGAATTTCATATCGCTCTCGCAGACCCTTCAATATCTGAATAGTTTCATCCACGGTAGGTTCAGGTACTTTCACTGGCTGGAATCTTCTTTCCAATGCAGGGTCTTTTTCAATGTGCTTTCGGTATTCGTCTAATGTTGTTGCTCCAATGCACTGTAGCGATTATAAATAGAATAGTTAATATCGATAATAAATTAAGCAAAAGTTTAGAGCGTTGTCATGTGAATGGGATCAAACAGAATAATTACCTGCAATTCACCTCTAGCGAGAGCTGGTTTTAAAATGTTAGCTGCATCAATTGCACCTTCCGCTGCTCCTGCTCCAATCAAAGTGTGCACTTCATCGATAAACAAGATGATCTCGTCACTCTGTTTTATTTCCTCCATAAGTTTTTTCAATCTCTCTTCAAACTCTCCACGATATTTTGTTCCAGCAACCAGAAGACCCATGTCAAGTGTTATAACCTGAAGTTATACAAAAAGACAAAAAAACAAGAACCATCAGGTTACAAACATGATGATGCATTGTTTCAGAGGATATTGGTTGCGCCCCGAGTCCAAACTGCTAAGTACATTGTTCAGATTATTACAGCAACATAAACATATATCGCAAAACAAGACTCAAAACGTTGATATGCGCAAACCAGACTGCTCACGGAGAACTTATGCATTAATATCATGTTTTCTTCATATTTTTGGCATAGAAAGAATCACCAACAAATTGATCAAAAAAAAAAAAAAGAATCACCAACTAACCCAGTAAATTGGATACTAACTAAATTAAGAAACGTGACTCATGAAATCTGTGCCTACATGTTATGAGACTGACCCTCATACTCATTTATAACCATTGATTTCTTAAGTGGAAAACTTTCCAACAAGACAGAGAAACAGACAGGTATCACTTTTACCTTCTTCCCCTCGATGGTTTCAGGAACATCTCCACTGGCAATACGTTGTGCAAGTCCTTCGGCAATAGCCGTCTTCCCAACACCAGGTTCTCCAATAAGACAGGGGTTGTTCTTGGTTCTCCTGCCAAGAATTTGCACCACACGTTCTATTTGAGGCTGCCTTCCAACAACTGGGTCCAATTTACCCTGTAGGCAAAATAAAAGATTTTTGATAAGCTCCACTGATTTTTATCTCTGCAAGGGGATCGTATACAGGCAGGTCAACAAGTACGTACCTCCTCAGCCAGTTTCGTCAAGTTTGTCCCGTACTCTTCAAGAGTTGGCATCTTATTGCCGCTGCTTCCTCCCCCAACATTAGCTGTAACCTCATTATTCTCCCCCACCATGCGTATCACCTAGCCATCCATCCAATTCAATTATGTTTTGTAATAGCAATTTCAATAATTATATATCAAGAAAACTGAACATACCAGTTTACCACATAAGATGACTACTTTACCTGAGTGCGAATATTACTAGGATCTGCTCCTAAATTCTCAAGGACTCGGGCTGCAACACCTTCACCTTCTCGTAGCAACCCAAGAAGAAGGTGCTCGGATCCAATGTAATTGTGACCTGATATTTCACACAAGAAGTAGAGTGGAAGATTAAATGAGTAGCCAAACAGCTAACAACAGGGGGGCTGGACAAAAACAAGTTGAGAAAGGTACTTAACATATAAACAATCAACAGAGACAAACAGAGGCAAAAGATAACTTACCGAGTTGGCGAGCTTCCTCCAGTGAGAGTTCAAGAACACGCTTGGCACGAGGAGTAAAGGGGATCTCAACAGCAACAAACCCACTGCCCCTTCCAATTATCTTCTCTACCTCCACTCGTGCATCTTTTAGGTTAATCCCCATGGATTTCAAAACTTTAGCAGCAATTCCAGTACCCTCACCAATGAGACCTAGAAGGATTTGTTCGGTTCCCACAAAATTGTGACCTAGTCTCCTAGCTTCCTCCTGGGCAAGCATAATAACTTTGATAGCTTTCTCAGTAAACCTCTCAAACATTGCTTTGGCCACACATCGGCTAGCTTTCCCCTTGGGCACATTCATTGCATGCCGCACCTTCGAATTGAAATCTTGACGTGATCTTCCTAGAGTGTCTAAAACATTGTTCCCCCGCAATCCTAAAAACCCTTGCATTCTTAAACCAGACACTTGTAGCTGACTGCACATCATTTTCACCGATCTTTTTGATCTACCAGATCCACGTGAGGGGGCATTCCTCTGGTAACAGGCCAAAGACGGTGGAGTAGATTGAGCCAGCACCCTTGTGGCCATAGCCATGACTTCCTATATAAATGAAGATAAAAGAGTTGGTAAACAAACCAATCACTATACAAGATAAACGATTTTTAAAATGAAGCACAAGACTGCAAAGGACCAATTCGGATACTTAAAAAGGGTTTCCAAACTATCAAATCGAAAGACAAAGAAAGCAAGACTTCAAAAAAAAGAACCATCAATAGTAAAGCTGACAAGGTGAGGTTGGGTTTGACTTTCACTTAAATCATCTACGAAGCTGAAAATACATACAACTTAGCTCAGAAGCTACAAAACCAGCTACTGATGAAGATGGGAGAAAGCAAACCTAACACTAACAGAAATGAAAGGAAAAAAATTGAATCGACTTCAAATAAACAACTAAAATCAATGTCCACGAAATTCACGATCTAAAGCCTCCTAAATCGCAAAAAAAAAAAAAAACAACTGTAACAAGTGAACATAAAACCCTAGCTTTGCCAAATACAAAGCTTCAAAAAAGCTCAAGAACAAACATCACCCACCACAAAGAGTCCCTCTGAAAGAATCCAAATACAGGAATTTAAGTAAAAGTCCCCTCACCGAAATCGATTGTAGCGTAACACAGGATCAATAAGTCGAAGACGAAGAAAAAGAGAGAGAGATGAAAAACAGATGGATATGGTGTGCTTTCCTTATTTTTCACCCTCCCTTATCTCTCTCTCTCTGGTCCGATTCTTCATTTTCATTTTAAGGTGCGCGTCCATACACATGTTCGGTACACCAGCGTGCACGCTAGCAATACTTCCAAAAGCTCAGATGAAAAATATCATCACATAAACCGACATACTTACCCACTCGGATTTAGGTTCTCAACCGGCCGGTTTGTCATTTACTTTTATATTAGAGATTCCGTGTGTTTGGGCTTTTGGTTCCGGTATCATCTGGTGATAGCCGGCTTAGTTGTTGGTAGACGTGTATCCGACTTCTGTATTCCAAATCTGTATTTCATCCGTGTATAATGAAAGGACAATCTTCTAGTGAAAAAAAAAAAAAATGAAATCTTAAACGTTACCACTTATGTTCGACCACTTATTTTCTTCGAAGTCTAGAGCGTGACATGGATTATGTCCAACCTCTTTTTTTTTTTTTTACACAAAGAGAATCTATTATATAATTAGAACTTTGTTTCTCCAACTAAAACATACAAGTGTCCTTGATCAAAAAAAAAAAAGACATACAAGTGTCCTATTTTTTCAGAATCGATGGGCCTACAAAGAGGAATAGCCTACTAAACTAATTAACAAATTAAGCCCGAAAACCATTTCTCTTACCCAAACCTTAGAATCCTTTCGTCTGCTTCCCTATCTTCTTTATTCCTCATTAATCTCAACAGTAGCCAGACACCATTACATTCGATTCATCCCTTTTGGAGATTTCATATCTCATTCAATATCTGAACCTTTCACTTTCTGCCGTTTCAAATTAGCCTCGGTTAGAGCTTATAAATACTCGCCTAATGACGGTGATAAACCCTTCACGCCATCGTCGCGAAGCCACGCTATCTACTACACAGCCATTTACCCTTCAATTTCAGCCAGGAGGAGGAGGAGGATCATCGAAGGACTCCGACGTGGATGGCGAGAGAGAACAATAAGATGAGGGGAGGAGAAGATGAGCCATCACGGCAAAGATTTAATCTGGTCTTAGGGCTCAAGGTAACTACAACCTGCCTAAGCACTGTGATAACAACGACATCCTTAAAGCTCTTTATCTCGAAGCTGGTAGGATCGATGGAGACGACGGCACCTCTTACGGCAAGGTAAAATTTCTCTTAAAATAATAAATCTTAGGAAAAAAACGAGCAATTCATCATCGATATACTAAGAGCAGCTCCAGCGGCGTTTCTTGCAGGTTTTTAACATGGTTTTTAAGACAAAGTT
The DNA here is from genome assembly GCA_030180135.1 of Orychophragmus violaceus. Classification (NCBI taxonomy): domain Eukaryota; kingdom Viridiplantae; phylum Streptophyta; class Magnoliopsida; order Brassicales; family Brassicaceae; genus Orychophragmus; species Orychophragmus violaceus. The sequence continues at coordinate 45,071,946 of CM058237.1, forward strand.
GAATATAATATTAATTTATGTGGATCCCACTTAAGATACAATCTCTTAAGAGCAACTCCATCAGCTTTTCACATGGGTCTTTTAAGCCAAAAAAATTATTAAAATAATGTGGGTCCCACGTGGGACCCACTTTTTTTTAAAAAAATTGTTCCTTAAATCGCTTAGATAAGAGACGTTCCTTAGCTTGATTCCGCCACGTGTTGCTACGTGATACGTCGTCTTTTTTTAATTTTTTTTTTTTTAAATCTGTAAAAAAAAAAAAAAATTAATAAAAAAAGGGGTTAAGAAACCCACTCACCGTCTCACTGATGCACCTGCTCTAAGTAAGCTATTTAAGATACGATCCTTGTATTGTTCAGGACACTTGTCTTCTTCTTATTTGTTTTTTTTTCGTTTTTTTTTTGCAATTTTTCAAAAAATAAAAATATATATTAAAAACATGTTTTAAAGACTCCAAAGTGGAGTTTCACTTATGTAGGTGCTCTAAGATCTTAATAGTTTTGTTACTTATTCACTTTAATTGTTAGAGAGTTATTGCTATTTATTTCTCACTGTTCGATTGTTTTGCTTTTTAATAATTTATGATTTCTGATTATTAGACATTTTTTGGGGAAATCTCTTTTGCTTCTTGATTACACCAATGAAAATTGCATCATGTTGTGCAATATTCTGCAAAAAAGAAAAAAAAAGTTTACGATTTATGACTTTTTTTTTTTAAATATTATATAATAATAATTAACCGATCCAAAACCGGGATCAATCGGGTTTACAACAGAACCGACCCAGAAGTAAAAACCAAACCTAATAAACCGCTAAAGGATCCTCAAACCGGCCCAGTAAATACGAAACTGCCATTGACCCTTTTGAGGGACGAACACACGATGTCGCCACAGCGCCGCCGGCGGGTTCGATCCGGCGAGACTCGCGGTAACTGCCGGAGTCTTTCCCAGACGACAGAAGACCCGCCTTCAGCCGCCGTTCCAGATCCGCAGACCATGACCTCGTCTCACCTTCTCCCGACGGCGACATAGCTCTCTCGAGGAATCCACGGACTCAACCGGTAAAACTTGCTCCCAGCAAGTTCCGAAATCGGTGACAGCCACCGCACACCTCACCGGCGAGAACCTATCTCCAACGGTCGCCTCCAGCCTTGCATCTCCTCCTGCCGAAGAAATTTCTCCGGTGGCGCGACATGCAACAAGGCACGACCCCGCCGCTCCACCGCAGTCGCTTCGATGTGGCCACCACCTCCGCGACACTCCTTCAGCCCGGCTCGAAACCCTCCGACCCACACGCCGCCACAGTCAAGAAACCAGATCTGAACTTACCTAGAAACCCCGCGCTTGCTCCTTACGCCGCACGTCCTCTAGCGACTGTCACAGCTCACGACTTACCGGATCCTTCGAATCGTTGCTCTCCGGTCCCGCACCGCCTTGGCTAGGGGAAACCACACCACTCGACGCCGGAGGAGACAAAAACGAGACATCTTCTGAGACTTCCCGCCACCACGATCGGAAGTTGAAGCTCTAATTAGACGGGAGACCTCTCACGACCACGGCGAAGACTCGCCGGACCGGAGAGGCCTCGAAGAACACTAACCACCGACGAAAAGAACTTCTAAGAAAAGAGAGAGAATGAGAGCGGGCGCGTGTCTACACGCGCTCGTTCCCCCCGTTTTTCGAAAAGTCTTCAATATTTACGATTTATGACTTTGTGTTAGTCTTATCACTAAAATTGGCTGATTCTTGAATTGTTCCACATGGTTTTAAGCCACCGACGTCAGAGTTTTCAGCAACTCCGACGAACTTGGCCACAAACTCTTCAAACAAACCAGGTCCACAGTGTTGTCGCCATTCCCGCAAGCCGCAACTGTGTCGTATGTTACTTTCGATGATCTGCACCTCGCCCGTTCTCCCCGGCAAGTCATAGGCCGCCTCCTACGCTTTTGAGATGCAAACAATGTCAAAAAGGAAGGGAGTTTATGGGGATCTTTTGGTTCTTATATTTTCTTTGCATATTTTTTTTTTTTATGAAAGATAACAACATCCTTAGATTCGATTTTTAAGTAGCTTTTGTGAATGGGTTTTACGCTTTGAACGTTAAACAGATCAAACAGCTTTTGATTTATAAGCAACTGTGAATTATTGAGATTTATCTTCAAATTATATATTGTGTTATTGTGTGTTTGATCTTGATTCAGTACAGCTTTTGTATTGCTCTTGGTTTGCAAAAGTTGCATACTTTTTTGGGACTATGCATTTGCTGCTGTGAAAATCAGATTGTATTACTGGAGGAACTCCTGCTGCCCATAATCGAATAAAGACAATGGTAAGTGTCAGCACCAAAGTAATAAACTAACTTTTTTGCCTGGTTTATTAATATAGTTTTGTGACACAGCTGAAGCGGGTAAGAGAGAGGTTGCAACTTGGTAGTGGCACATGAGGCAGTTGAAGGAGTTGTTCAATGAAACACAACAAAAGGGTAAAGCTGAAGTGAATTTTGTTGCTTAATGATAGCAGAGATTGAATTTGGGTGTTTAGAGAGTGTTGGTCAAATGGTTGAGGTTAAAAGAGCAGTGCCAAAAGGAGCCCTCCTCAGCTCCTGCTAACCGAAGCCAGCTTCTTTGGTATGGTAATAACTATGGAGTAGTCTCTAATAGGTCATCTGCTAATAGTTACTTCAATAGTCTTGCTCATGGTCATAGCAACAACCTAGACTATGCTGGCCGTTTTAGTCCTATTGGTAGCGGTAGAAATGCTTTCTCTAACTTTGGTTTTGGTTTGAATCAAGAACTGAGTTTGAATTCAAGCTTCGATGGAAAAACTTTTGGGTATAGCCGGATCACGGGCAACCAATACTTCAGCAGTCCTTTACCAAGCCGTTAAAATTCTCCAATAGGATTCAACAGAGGCGAAACTGCTTACAACCTGAGGATAGAGACTTTTGGGGTAGCAGAACCGATTCCTCTGGTACAGGTTGGAACTTGGGTGTCTATGTTGGTAACAACAGAGGAATCTGGGGACATTCTTCTATGGCGAGTGATGCCAATTGCTATGGAGAAACTTCGGGACGGGTTCTGTACTTTCTGCGTGATCATTCTCGGGTAACAACACAAACGGTTTCGATGGCTCCATAGGGGAATTGTACAGAGGCAGCTCGGTTTATGGCGACTCAGTCGATGCCTCATCAGTCTACTAATGAGTTAGACGACTCATTAAGTTTATTTAAAAAATTAAGTTTGACCGAGTAGCCGCAAGCATATTTAGATCACTATCACAAAGACTATGTTGTGTTTTTAAGTGTCAAAGCTTTTGTGTTATCTATGTTTGTTTACCACGCACGTGTTATTACACCACCAGAATGTAAAAAAAAAAAGAAAAAGGCTGTTCTCAATCAGCAAATGGATTTGCGTGGATCGTCACACAGTTTAGATTGATCCCAGCAAGCGGCCTATCGTTAGAATCTGTTGGAGTCTGCAAAAGAGATCAGATCGCTAACTTGCTTAATCGAAAGCTATCTTCAAGTATACACAGAGATATCAACTGTTTTGAGTATTTTTTTTTTTTGTTTTTACCTTTTCCATAATGTCAAACACTTCGTGGCGATCAATGACTATGCCAAAGAGGTGCTAATTCCATTGAGCCGATGTTGTCTTGCATAGGTAATGAAGAACTGACTTCCGTTTGTGTTTGCGCCACTGTTTGCCATTGATAGCACCCCTTTTGCATTGTGCTGCATATAGTAAGAGAGAATGAATGGCATCAAAGCAAATACTATATTTGTGGCTGCTAACTTATATGTAATTAACTAAAGAGAGAGAGAGTATCATCTATGATCCCTTGAGAGAATAAAGGTGAGAGATAATTGATACCTTAAGGGACTCTCGAATCTCATCATTGAATTTCTTCCTGAGACATAAACTCAATGATTGATTGTTTGGTTATTGACGTACAATCTCTCCCATATTTCTTTCATTTTAGGAACACAGATATGATTGATGTCAATTCTTTGGTTTATGATTAAACCTAATTTATGTTGGCAGGATCGGAAGAAGCATACAACTTGGCTTGCATCCTTACCCTTCTTCTATTTCAAAGGAAAAGGAAAGGCTATGGCAAATTCTTAACACCCTCATGTGTGTGTTTCTCCCCCATTTTTTAATGTCACAATCCCTTTCAAGACATTGTTAACACTTGTATATGTTTCGTTCTACAATGGGACTTTTAGCACACTAACTACAAATGGGAATTTTAAGAGCATGTTTAGTGGTGAACCCCTTATGGGGTTCTTAAAAAAAAAAAAAAATTTTTTTTTTGGGAAAAGTGTAAAAAAAAAAAAAAAAAAATCGAAAAAAAAAAATAGACGAATGACAGGCTGCCACGTGTCATGAACAGTGTAAGAACCGGTTCTTAAATAAGGATTTTTAAGGCCCGGGTTCTTAACTATTCACGTGGGACCCACGTGAATAGTTAAGAACCCGGGCCTTAAGAACCTTTGGTAAACATGCTCTAAGAGACGAGAAAATTGACAGAGAGGAGGCATAATTACGATGGGACCACATACGGAAAGAAATAGAAAAACACGCCCAATAGCAATAATCATAAATAGTTAAATACACATATACGGGTGCAGTTGGAAAAAAAAATTCCCCAAAAATAACTAAAAATTATATAGTAGGGAGATATCAAGTCGAGGTGTCAAAAAAAAAAAAAAAAAAAAAGAGTTAAAAACACATTTTCCGCACATGACCAACTAGTTTTATTTAATGGAAAAAGTTTATACAACTATTCCCTTACAACTCCGTCAGACTACAACTCGACCATTCGAGAGACAAGTATTAACCCATACAATACAACATAACCCAAAAACAAAGCTTCATAAAAGAGAAACAGAAGCCGGCGAGACAAAGATCTATAAAATACAAAGCAAGGATAAAACTTGAAGCAGATAAGAGCCTAAAGAAACTAATACTGAACCCTGAGAACCACCAAATCCAACCACCATTATCACTAAGCCTATTGACGTTGGGGGTTATCCAAAATCGATCTCAAAGACTAAGAACCGACCTAACACATACCGGCTAGAACAGAGGCAAACCTAGACAACCCTAAAGACGATAACCGCTAACACCCCAAAGATACCGAGAAGCCAGTACAAACAGAGATTTAGGCCTAACGTGTAATGGCCCGAATCCGGCCCATTTTAATTTTTTCTAAAAGGAAGAAGGAAAGCCAAATCCCAGCCCAAGCCCACCTTCCTTTTCTGTAAACCCTAGGGCTTCCTTCACACTTCTCTTATTCAAAGGAACTTCCACCTTTGAGAAAACCAAGAAAAGTGATCCCGTTGAAGCCCTAGCTCTCCTCCGTCGCAGCCACCGCCTCCCGAGTCAAGATCTGGTGCTCCTCCATCGTCTAGAGTCGAAAATAATCCGGTAAGCCCTTTTTCAGATCTGATTTTCCTCAACCCGAGCACTAAAAGCTTAATATCTTTTTTATCCATGATGAATCTGGGAAATCCGAGACCACCACCGTGTTCAGCTCGACGAGACAAAGCCGTAGCCGTCCGTAGACCTCCGGACGCGTCCGCAATCGCCAGAAGAAGATTGGCCGGTTTGTTCATGCACCGCCGCCTGTCGCCGGAGAGCCGCCGTCGCCGACCACTTGAGCCGCCGTCGCCGACCGCTGGAGCCGCCGTCGCCGACCGCTGGAGCCGCCGTCGCCGACCGCTGGAGCCGCCGTCCCTGACCGCTGGAGCCGCTGTCGCCGACCGCTGGAGCCGCTGTCGCCGACCGCTAGAGCCACCGTCGCCGACCGCTGGAGCCCGTCTGCCGCCGGCAACCCAGTCAACTTGGTTGACCGAGTCGTTCACCGGTTCGGGTTGATCTAGTTTGACCGGTTGATTCGGTTCGGGTTTTCAATTTCAATTTCCGATTTGATCCAATTTCAATTTTAATTCCCGGTTTAGTTTGGTTTAGGATTGGTTTAGGAAATTGGACTAGTTATTCAATTGGGCCTAGTTTAGTGGGTATGAGTCTGGGTTGACTGGGTAGGGGCAGTGACTGAGACCAAAGAGGAAAAATCATGTGCTCTGAAAGTCGTCGGGGGAGGTGTGACGCGCCTTCCCAAAGGAGTGATGTGAGATATGGCCTGCGCGCCGGTGTGGTGGTGTGTTTCTGTGGAGTGATAGATGTGTAGGTTGTTTGTGTGAGCCTTTGGGCGTGGGTGCAAGGTGTTATTATCTAGGTACTTGTTCCTGTAGTTGTGTGGCGTAAGCCGAGATCGCGGGTTTCTTGAATCCGCCCTCACTGGGTAATTGTGTTTTGAAACAATTACTCAGGCCTATTTCCTTTCCCGTCCTTTTTCCCTCGCATGTCCGGATGCATGATTGACCGATCTATGGATATTCTTGGTGGATTTGAATCGAAGAGAGCGCACGGTTTCCTGGGACCGGTTGGAAGGCACTCCGGTCGGATCGTTCCGCGTCGACCGGTGCCGCACGACGCCATTTCCGGTTCGCTGGGGAACGGGCTGTGTCATAACGCCCAACACATAAACTCGGGAAAACAGGGTAAGAGCAGAAGCACCCAAGCTCAAACCTACAATCAACTAAAGATAAACGGCGACTATGACACACATACCCAAAATACAAATCCCGCCTTTCTATGCCGTAGATTTGGCTCCTACGAAACCGCTAAACCTCAGGTGAAGGATAAGAGATATCCTTAAAACTAACTAGACTTCTATGATTGAAAACCAAGAACAAAAAACGAGATAAGCCAAACCGAAACAGAGACAAAAACCCAAAAAATCTCTAAACCACATCCACATTAACCAGTAAAATCAGCAACAATTTAGCAGCCTCGAATGGAAGACAAGTTAACGGAGCAACTCACTGGGCATCAACTATGACAGATGAAACCAAAAAATAGAACCACCGCCGGAAACATTAACACCATGAGGAGACAAGGGGATCACATCACGGGCACAAAAAAGCAATCCACACACATGAACGACAACGATTGAAAAGCGCATGCCATAGCTTCAACCTCCAACCGAAGGACCGCCGAGGAGCACCGGAGAAAAGGCGAAAAGTGAAGACCGACGACGACGACGACCACCACCGTCGAAACTCGATCTCACCAACCGTAGAAGGATAGAAGAAGAGAAAGAGAGGGGTGCAGAGAAAAACTACAGACAGATGGGCACCGCCCCAACTCCGGCGAGAGACGCAAGAGAGTCAGAGAATTCGCAAAGCGGAGGTCGGCGGCTGACTTCGAAAATCAGACCTGAAAGAAAAAATTAGGGTGAACTGATAATGTCAGACTTGTCTAACCTCTTATTTTTATATATGGAAATATTTTCAGTCTATAGACCAAAAACGACACACATTATGCGTAATAGAGATATTATGTCGCACTAAAATATGTACTTTCCATGTTTTAAATAAAACCTTATATTAAATTTGCTCAGCCACAATCGTCTACCAAGATAATTTCCCCCTACAAAAATAAATCTATCTTATTGACAATTTTTAAATATCTTTTCTTTTTTAAAATTTTTCTGCTAACAACATTTTCTTTATTTTTTAAGAATAACATTTTCTTTACGGTTACGTATAAAATACAAACTCTAGACTCTAGGGTCAACGATCCAACATAAATAATGCATATTGTGTACTAAATAGCCAATTCTACTTTCTCTTTTGTAAAACGAAAAAAACGAATGCTATAAATAAGTAGGTTCATTTTATCATTTATCATTTTAGAATGATAACATAAATTATTGCAAAGGACTTGAAGTATTTGCTCGTTGTGCTGGACGCAAAGTTCTGAATATGGATTATACATCACACACTAGTACAAAATCTGATGAAGAAACTGTTAATGGCTTGGAATTGAAACAGGGAAGTTCCGGTGGAGGCATGATATGAGATGTTGTCCCACAATTCTACCCAAGGTAAGAGTACATTCCATTGTGTAGGGTGAGCTAGTGTGAACATTGAAAACTTAGGGCTCGACTGATTCAAACGCGGCGATTGCGATTGCGGTTGCGAGAGTTTGCGGAAGCGGGCGGTTGCGGTTAGTAGCATTTGTAAACGTTTTGTATGACTGTTTAACAATTGGAAGCGGCTGTATTTGCGGAATATTCTTGACTGGTTGACAAGCGGTTGCGGTTAATAGCGGTTGAATGAAAATACTAAAGTAAAAATAATATGATGCTTTTCGAGGGAAAAAATGAATCAATTCCATTTCTCAAGAAAGTTTGATTTCAGATTCTACGTTGCCACTACAAGAGAGCTGGAGTACCAAATACCAAACATAAGCATGAGAACATAAACTTCATAACTCACGCAGAAAAGCATAACAAAAAATCAACATAAAAGAAAACAATAATTTAACTACTAATAGAACAAAAAAACTTACGTTTGATTTTTGACCATCTTTTGGTTGTGTAGAGACCATAATTTTACTGCTTTAGCGTTGCCCGTGGCCGTATAAATCTTAGGGCTATTCTTATGTGGGTGTAGAAATCTTAGGGTTAAATATATAAAAATACGTAGGATATAATAATATATATATAGAATAAGATATTACCGGTGATTTGATATGATATATATGTCATGTGATTTAAAATATATAGTGTTAAAGAATAAGATACATACGGGATGAGATAGTTATAGATAATGATATTAGTAGTTATACATATGTGATATGATGATAATAATTATCGTTTTAGATTCTAGAAAATTTTAGATTTATACTTTGTTTTTTTGTAAACGCAACCGCCCGCAACCGCAAACGCTTGCGGGAAGGAGCTTTTGATTTCTAGCGGTAAGAAGCGATTCCAAACGGCACAAAGCGGTTGTAATGATTATTTCTAAATGCTATCAACCGCAACCGCCCGCAAACGTAACATTTGCGGGTGACAGCGGGTGAACCAATCAAGCTCTTAATTACTAATTGTCGTCAACTAGCTACAAGCCAATGCAAACGGCCTTTAAAACACTTGATTACTAATTCTGGCAATATTGTATGGTTTTGAAACGTTTAGGTTTATATTTTGAAGTTTTATTTATGAAGTGTAGTAATCGATTTGTAACAAAAAAAAACTAAATTTCAGTCAAAAAAAAAAAAACAAAAAAAACTAATTTGATTCACTTTAGGGGCTATGTTTGTTTCTTTTCCTTCTTTTACTTCACAAAAGTATTTTTGTTAGCAGAGGGGACAAAGGTATTTTAAAAATATTCCATACAAACTTATGTCACTAGTAAAACTTATTTGTCTAACCACAAAATAACTATAATTTTCGTGTATTTCTCAAATAGCTACAAAATATCACGAAAAAACCTATGAAAAGTTCAATAGACATGAAAAACTCCTATATACAATATAAGTTTTTTTAATTGCCATTTTTTGGTCAACTAACTTTTATATTAGAAACTAATCTCCAATCACGAAGTAAAGGTTTAAGAAACAGAGTACGAAAGCTAAACTAGTTGAATCAACCGCTGCAACAGACGCAAAACGGGAAGCATAAACATAATCGATAAACACATACAAGACATTAAGACAACTTGAAATGAAGACATCCATGGTGCTTAATGAGATGAAGTTTTGGGAGAATGAGAGCACACTTGGTGATACATTGCTCGAGCATGCTTCAATAACTAGTGCAAACAAAGCAGCGAGAAATTTGACTACTGAGATGACTAAGCATCCACTTAAGAGCCTGGAAACTGTGAGGAAAATCTAAATCGCGAGAAGATCTGGACAAGCAAAACCTTCTATAAGCGAGAAACTAAATCTGATACTAATAATCGAAGATTGGCGATGGTGAAGACGTCTCCAAAATTTTGGAAATGTAATCATGCATCATGCGGTAACAACACCAACAAGGCAAAAGATTGCACAAACACAGAATAGAGATTTTTGGTAACAACTTCATACTGAGGTAAATGATCCTCATAAAGAGGTAAAAAGTCCTCATGAAGAGGTAAAGATAAAGAATCCTCATAAAAAGGTAAAGAGTCCTCTGAAGAGATAAATAATCCTCATAATGAGGTAAAGAGTCCTCATAATGAGGTAGCAGTTGTCCAAAATCAAAGTCTAACAACCATAGAACATGGTGATTAACGTTTAGTATCAACTCAGTAGCCTCAAAATGAGGTATTTGGACAAGATGAGATTCTGAGCTAGGGATAAAAAATCCTAAACTATAGGATGATTCAACCAGATCCGAGAGAAAACAGGTCAAACCTTTCATACCAGAGAGCTGGAGAGAGGCCAAAGGAGGGTCAAGCTGCAGTCCGAGAGAGTCCCAGCGAGGTCTCCATGTCGGAGGCAGGACGATGCGGCAAAAGATGGAGATTGGACACAGCTGGCGGAGGTTCAAATAAGGTGAGGTATTCCACGACGAGACTGAAACTCCAATAGAAGATACAAATCACAAGTTGCCGTTAATGAAAGGAGACATGGTGATCACAACGCTGAGATCGGTCAAGGGGAACACGAACCTGGTGGCGGAGAGATTCGTGAAGGTGGAAGCGGAGGATCTGGTTTCAAAGGTGCTCGACAAAGGAGGATCCAGACCAAAACACAGCCACTCAACGGTCAACACTGACCAAAGGCATGAGACTTTTTCACCAGAAGCGGCAAACTTGACATAACACAAAGGTGGAGAAGCTCGGAAGCGGCAAAGGATTTTCAGAACTGAGGCGGACATCGAGATGATAAGAGCCACCGGAGGAGGGTCCAGAGGGACCAGAGGAACAAGGGGGATTATCGGTTAAGACAACAAAGTCACAACTACACGCGGAACAAGAGACTTTGCCGGCGAGGGTCGGAGGTGCATGGACAACGGGTAGAGGAGACTGGACGGCAAGCTGAGGCAGGGGGAAGACCAAGAAATGCGGAGGAGGCAAGACTGCGAGCGAGAGCAACATCGGAGGTGGGGAAAGCACGAGATGCAGCGGCGGATATAGGAGCACACGAACGGCGGAATCAAAGACGCGAGCGATGAGAGAGGATATGTGAGTGGCGCAGGCGGAGTGGCGGAGGTGAAAACCATGATCCCATACGACAAAAGGGGAGAGTCGGGCGGCGGAGGCGGTCCAGGTGGATTGGCGGCCATCAGATCCAAAGGTAGGAGACGGTTACAGCGGCGTCTCGGAAAGTGCGTCAGGGAGGATGACAGGTAGAGTGAACTCATGTTTCTAGCTCTAGTTGTCACTTATGTCAAAAGTAATAAAACATTAATGGTTGACTACCGTTTTCTTGACATCTTCAATTTTCATCACTTTTCTGCAGAAATCAACAAAAAATGTTGTTTATGTTAGATGAATGAAATATGACAAGCTGCATGAAAAATGAGGATCATAAACGAAACAAAAAATAGAGTAAATGCAGCTTAAGAGGGAAGTGACTTATCAAGTTTTTATTAGCACAAGTCCAAACATGTTTGTAGGTCAGCTGACTAAACCTATACTAAATAATAAGCTGTATCTGATGAATCCCCATTGGTTGGAGTCTATATAGTAAACATGGTAGTAGGTTTTTATTCAAGAACCATTTGAAATTTATACAAGTACAAGAAAAGAAGATGCATTAGCTAGCATTGAGGAACAAAATGTTTGGGCTAAATTAATGCTTCCACAATCAAAATTTTTGTGACGAATAGAAGATAATGGAGATGATGATTGCCAGTGTTGAAGACGATGGTAACGACGATGACAATCCAGACGATCGCGTAGTTTGACGTCCCATTGTGAGTTACTCACGACCATGGCTATGTTGTGTATTTTAAGAGATGATGCAGCCAATGTGAGTTATAGTTTGTGCCCACGTTAGTTTTAACTTTTAAATTTTTAATTGATGGTTGTACTTTCAGGTTTTATTCTTAGTTTATGGTTTATATTTAGGGAGAACTGCTCAGACCATTATTTGGTTTTAATAATTAAAGGAGACCTTTTTTGGAAAAACAAATGTAAAAGGGGATTTTTGGGATAGGAAATTACCTTGAACACCCCTGCGACCAAACAATAAAATAGAAGTTTAAATTACCGTATTAACCCTTAAGAAGTCTACTAATTATTTGGAAGTCTACGAGGAAGACTTCAATGAGAAGTCTCTATTTTTCCATACATCTTAAATTTAAATTATAAAATTTATAAAAATATTTGTATCAAACCACTTCTTAAATAATCAAAACACAGTCCAATGTCATATATGAAAATAAAATTTGATACAAGTAAGTCACATGTAACAAACATGTCTAAATAGAAAATTTTAGGTGCTAAAGTAGAAGTCTATGGTAGAAGTCTTCGGTAGAAGACTACCTTATCAAGCCGGAATGAAAATTGGCGGGAACTTAAAATATTTTTTCGCGGTAATTTTTATTTTGAAAAAGAAGTCTACCATTGAAGTTTACTTGAGAAGTCTTCTCTTAAAGTCTACTAAAATGATTTTTAACATTGAAAATTTACCTCTTATATAAAGAATCGAGGGTAAGTTTTACTTTTTTTGGTAAAAAAAAAAATCTCTCCACTTTCTCTCTCTAAAATCCTCTCTCCTCGCCGTGAGCCTTGTTTGTCGCTGTCGCCCCTTTTTGTGTGGTATTATTTCTTCTTCAAATTGCTTGTGTAATAATACATTATTCTTCTCTTTTGACTTCTCATGAGTCTTGTTTAATAATACATATATATGGGGAGATACTCCTATAGTCAATCGTCAAATAGCTCCACGAGGAGTTTGTGGAGTTCAGGGTATCCCAAAGTGAACTTTGGTATTCGTACTAAATTCGGGATTCCTGAAAAAAAAATTGCGGGTTGTTGGCGGTGATGAAAGTTTCCACCAGCGACGAGAATCCGGGTAGGCTATTTTTTGGATGCAAGAACTATAAGGTAATAAGACTCTTTTGGTGTTGTTTGTTTATGATTATGAATTGTGTCTTTTGAATATAATAAATTATAGAATACCTTTGTATAGGACAGTAACCACCATTTATTTAAATGGTGGGATGAAGCTATTATGGAGGAATTTCAAGAGCTCAGATGTGCTTTAAAAAACTAGGGAGATTGCATCAGTGTTCTTGAAGATAGCGATTATCATGCAGCTCAAACTCGGATTGAGGCTGAGATAGTTCAACTGAAGGCGACAATTATGGAACAATTTGATGGAGTCGTTGAAGGAATTTCTAGCAGTTCTAATCACCATTAGCAACCCTAGGTATAATTCCAAGCCTAGGATCCAGGGTCCAGGTATATTGAATCTACATCAGATCTCGAATTACCTGGAGATTAGCAGCGGAAGATGATCAAGTATTCGAGATTCTCAAGTGCCTCAAGTGCTGCGCCTCTACTGGTATCCACACGCACACAGACTAGAATCCGCCGGGATGCTAGTGCCGGGAGATCGGATCTCTTCAGAATGCTTGTGTTTCTAAGAGGTGGCTGCGATTAGGCTCAAAACTTCTGTTCCAGGTCGTGCTATATGATATTCATACATTTTCATGCATTTAGGCTTGTATAGAGTTCTTGTTTTGACTTCTTTTCTCCACCATTCTTGCCATTTTGTCGAGTCTTTGTCGCATCTAGAGTCTAGAGTTGTTTAGGACTAGGAATAGGCATTCTAGGCTTGCATTTGGAGTGTTTCTTGTGTTTTGCAGGTGGATGGAGGTGTCTAGGGGCATTGGTGAGCTTGGATGAGGAGTTTGGAGCTCAAAAGACCAAGAAGGAAGCAACAGGAGTGCATATCGGGTTCAATATCGGTTGGCTCAACCGATATGAACTCTCGGATTAAAATTTGAAGACGCATATCGGTTTGAACATCGGCCAGGTGGGCCGATACGCCTCCGAACCAGAAAAACCGAGAGTCTATATCGGCTTGGATATCGGCCGACCAAGCCGATACAGAAACCCAGAAAAGCCATATCGGCCGGTGTACCGGTCCAGCAAGCCGATACGCGTAGAGGAAGATGTTCCGGATCCGGGTCAACACCCGGTTTGTTCCGGGTTGACCCGGCTCGTACCCTAATGACTATTTAAGCCAAAAACCTATTTCTGTTTGTTTCTTAAGCTGTTTTTGATGTTCTAAACTCTTTTGTAAGAACATATTGGATTCTTTTGATTAATCTAGCACTTCTCTTGTTATTCCATCAACAAATCTTTCAATCTCCCACTAATCTACCATGATCAACTCTATTCCTATGAGTTTTGTTGATCTAGCTATGATTAGTGAGTAGTTCTCCATAGGCTTGTGGGTTGGGTAGGATTAGGTTGATTAGGGGTGATCAATAGAATTCTAGTAGTTAATTGTCAAAATCTCATCTAGCAAAGTGCGCTTAATGCCTAATTAATCTTGATCACATTGATTAGGATGTTTAGAATTTCTTGTTCACAACATGTTCGATGAAATTCCAGTATTTAGCTTTGTTAGGACTTTCATATTCTAGCGCATGAAAATGTATGTCTAGAGTGATTGGTTGCTAATTGGAACTCGTTTGAATGCTCGTTTGATTTTGATTCACAAATGATGATTTGTTCTTGAGTTAAGATTAAATGAAGAATTGGTATTAAGAGATTAAACCGATTTACTTTGTGTGTTCCTTGCTAGGAGATTAGCTTGTTTGAAGTTTGAATTAGGATTCCTTGATCATCCCGAGTCACCTATCCGTTGACCCTTACCCTTGAGCCTTATTCTTCCTATTGATTGAATCGTTTGTTTACTTGCTTTTTGTTTGCTTCGATCTGATTTGTTTTGTTAGGATTGTTAGGAATTATAAACCAAAATTGTTTGATTTGACTCTGAAGGATTAGTATTTGCTTGTTGGTTTTATCCGTCCCAGAATAGGTTCGATACCTCAAAGCTACTACGATAAGCTTGAGGAATTGGTACCTCAAAGGATTGCAAAATCCTAGTTATCACTATATCACATATATATAGACATGGGAAAACCTAATTAATCACCGGACCGAACCGATATTAATTAAGTTATTAGATCGAAACATTGGTTCGATCTGCGCCTGTCATCGATCGATGCATCCTCAAAACACGTATATTAATGTGTATCAAATACACATTTGATCATTACATTAATGATCATTCCCATCATTCCCACATGAAGTATATCCAGTCTGTTTAGGTGTGTGACCCTGTAGGATCATATAATACTAGCAATGAGTTCTAAACTCATAGATCATAAGTGGTTTCTAGCAAAGCAATATGATTACCTAGTATCATATGAATGTCTAATCTCGACAACACAACTATCTCTAGAGTGATTACAAGTGTGATTTCAGGACATTCCCAACAATCTCCCACTTGTACTGGAATCATCTATTCCCATAATCCCTTCTTCTCTATATCTCGATCTGGCATAAGGCAAGATCTGTGTCATCCTTATTAGCCAAGATCATGTTCATCGAACTCCGATTTATACTGACAAGACAAACGACTGACAATCACCTCGTTTGAGTGTGGCCACACATTTCTCAGTATCAAATCTTCGATGGGCCCTGAGATATTTATCTCCTGTTATATAGGAGAAACAAATCCCATCTTGTTCCATCCCTGTTCCTTCACACGCTTCATGATACGCCCAATCAATGCCTTTATAATCACCAGTTACGGCTGACGTTTGACAAAGTCAAAGCGGACCAATTCACATGTAAGAAAACATGATGAACTCAGGTCTAAGGACTATACTCTATAGTCGTAATGAAAACTCTCATGACACTTATATAACTATCCCGTAGAGTTCTCATTAGTGGGTCATGTCCGATCCTGTGTTCTCCAACACATATCTATGTGATTGACTTTAATACTCTTATTAATAACTCCATGAAACTTAGTCATCAGTCACCTCACATACTAGTCTCACGCGATTGTTAATGTCCCACTTTAACAACCTTGACCAGGGACTAACATAATTTATGTCATTTATCACTTATAGGGTTTCATGATCAAGTCACATACTTGATGACCTATAAAATGTCATAAATTACTTTGGGACTATTATTTAATAACATAATTAAATAATACTGATGTCAGAGTTCATTAACATAATCAAATTATGTTTACATGAACATCATATCATAACTAAAATTAACAACAACAACTCCCACTAAAATTAAGATCATATCTTAAGACATGTAATGCCTGTGGCAGTTGTCTGAACCTCATTCGCTCTTGCTCAGCGTGTGTCGAAAGACACTGCGTCTTGCTAAGAGTAATGCCAAGTGTCATTGGCATTAAGCCCTTCTTGGAATCATGCATACTGGACCTATGCAGGACCTTATCAATATAAGCATCTTGACACAATCCAATTAGCTTGTCCAATCTATCTCTATAGATTCTTATTCCAAGAATGTTTACGGTTTCTCCCATAATTGTCATCGAAAAACAACTTTCGAGTCAAATCTTAACATACTGAAACAATGGAATTTAATTTCCGAGAAGCAGTATGTTATCAACATACAATACTAGAAATGCAACTGCACTCCCACTAGTCGTCTTGTAAACACACGGTTCCTCTTCGTTCCTGATGAAGTCAAACCTTTTGACTGCTTCATCAAAACGAAGATTCCAACTCCGAGATGCTTGCTTCTTCAAAATTCGCAGGCCCGTCACTTTCAATGATCAACAGATCATGGCAATTGGTTACGAGAAATCCACATTTCTCGGGTTCGTGACGGATCCTTTCAGATATGCGAGCTTCAGATTTTGTGTAAAAGTCGCGCATATATCTCATATATAGACTTTTACCACGACCTAATTAACCAAGGTGTAAACCGTAGTTAATTAAGTCATAAACCAAAATCTGCAATTTGGTTCGCGATCTGTGTCGATCGACGCACTTACTGTGTCGATCAACACAACCTCAGAAACTCGCCATTTGAATGTATATCGAATATACATTCACCAGATCCTTTGCAAACTTTAGGCACCACAGGTGCATGTTCTACAACTCTTTGTAGATCCAACTGCTGTTCTTCCTCATCAGGTTGAGCAGCCTCCTGTGATTTTCGAATTTCTTCGAGTTGTACTTTTACTCCCACTGTTCTTCCTGGAAAGAAATTCTTTCTCAAGAAAAACACAGTTCCGAGCAACAAACATTTTGTTCTTGGACCGGTTGTAAAAGTAACATGCCTTGGTCTCCTTAGGATAACCAATGAAGTAGCATTCATCGGATTTGGGTGCGAGCTTATCTGAGATTAAAACTTTTTACATAAGCCTCACAACCCCAAATCTTCATGAAAGACAAATTAGGAACATTTCCAGTCCACATCTCATGTGGTGTCTTTGTAACTGATTTTAATGGAAACCTATTTAGTATAAACACAGACGTTTCTAAAGCGTATTCTTAGAAGGATAATGGAAGATCTAAGTGATTCATCATTGATCTAACCATATCTAACAAAGTCCGATTCAGGAGGAGTGAATTGTGAAACCATTTCACAATTCCTCAGATGATCACTAAATTCTTGACTTAAGTATTCACCTCCATGATCTCATCGTAGAGATTTAATACTTTTGCCAAATTGATTATGTACTTCATTCTGGAACTCTTTGAACTTTTCAAAAGATTCCGACTTATGTCTCATTAATAAGACATAACCGTACCTACTGAAATATCAGTAAAGGTAATGAAGTACTGAAAATTTTCTCTAGCACTAGTGCTCATCGGGCCATACACATCCGTATGTATAAAGCCCAATAAGCCTCTGGCCCTTTCGTTTTATTCGTTCGCAACCTATATCGATCTATACACATCTTGTGTCGATTGACACTACCTTTGTTGAAAGGGGCCTTTGTCGTTTTACCCAATAAATAAGGTTCGCATTGAAGGATTGTTTAGTTTATCCTGATTCAATTACTCATTGATTGATCCTACTAAACATGCTTGGATCTAGGTTCTCTTGCTGAATCATAAAAGATCTCACCTAATACCTTGTTATGCAGCGGAATGGAGAGGTATGGGTCAGAGATCAGCAGAACCGCCAAGAGACAACTCCTCCAAAGGTTCACACACGCACACTTCAGGAAATTGGCTGCTAGACCAAGGAGGTGGGAGGCGCAGAAAGAGAGAGAGAGAGGCGCAGAAGGCTAGGGAGAAAAAGTGGCTAGGTTAAGTTTTAATCATAAAACTTATGCCTAGTTCCTTTTGGGCTTTTGGGCCCAATTCCCAGTCTGATTAAATCCCTTAGATTTAATCAGGCCCTTTAATCTCTCTGAGTACAGTAAATGCCTAGCACTTTTACCGTACTTCTGTTGAACCGTTCCCTCATAGTTTCCTGTTAGCTTAGGCGTGTGACCCATATGGGATCATATAATAAAGGCAATAAGTCCAAGACTTATAGATCATGATCGGACTCTAGCAAGCCATCATGACCCCCAGTATTATATGACTTATGTCTGATCATTGACATACTCTTACTTTCTAGAGACAGTACAGAGATAACTGGACATAATTCCAACAATCTCCCACTTGTACTGGAATCTCTGTATTCATAATCCTTTTGTCTCAATATCTCGATTAGTCATAAGGCAAGATGAGTGTCATCCTTATAAAGCCTAATCATGTTCATCGGACTCTGATTTGATACTGACAATCCAAACGACTCGGGACAGTCCGTTTGAGCATGGCCATGCATTTTCCAGTATTCAAATCTCCGATTGGCCTAGAGATATTCACTCCATTTATATTGGAGGAACAAATTCCGTCTTGTTCCATCACTGTAAACTACTCATTTCATAATACACCCAAACAAGGTCCTTATAACTATCGCTTAACGACAGCGTTAGACAATGATCAAAGTGCATCAGTTCATGTGCAGTCACATGCATGCGAACTCAGGTCTAAGGACTATACTCTATAGTCGTAGTAAGAATCTCTTATGACACATATATAAATATCCTAAAGAGTTCTTATAAGCGGGTCTTGTCCGGTCGTATGTACCCCAACATACACCTATATACTGACTTTGATGCCGTGCATCTATGACATCCTGAGACTTTGTCATAAGTCACATACCAATCTAGTCTCACGGGGTTGTTGGTGTTCCAATTTCAACAACCTTCGACTAGGGACAGGATGATATAAGCCATCTATCAAATATAGGGTCTCATGATCAAGCTAAATGACTTTGATGACTCAAGATCAAGTCACTTACTTCGATGACCTATAAAATGGTTCATATCATTTTGGAACGATTATTTTATCACAGTTAAAATAATCTTGAAATAATAATTTTATTTAAACATCTTTAAAATGTTTTACAAGAACATATTAATAACTAAATAAAGCCCTCAAACTCCCACTCAAATTTAGATTACATTTCAATGTCTCTAATGCCTACAGCTTCAGTCAGGAACTCGAGCTTAGGTCTTGGGAGTGGCTTTGTCAATGGATCAGCGACGTTATCATCTGTCTGAACTCGGCTGATCTTGACTTCCTTTCTATTAATGATGTCACGTATCAAGTGAAATCTTCTTAGTACATGCTTGGATTTCTGGTGTGATCTTGGTTCCTTTGCCTGAGCAATAGCACCATTGTTATCACAAAACAGTGCCAGAGGCTCAGCCGCATTTGGTATCACACCTAGTTCAATAATGAACTTTCGTATCCAAACAGCTTCCTTCGCTGCTTCCGAAGCGGCGATATATTCAGCTTCTGTAGTGGAATCAGCAACGGTGTCTTGCTTGGAGCTTCTCCAACTGATTGCACCGCCATTCAGACAAAAGATATAACCGGACTGTGACCGGAAATCATCTTGGTCTGTCTGGAAACTTGCGTCCGTGAATCCACTGACTTCAAGCACATCACTTCCACCGTACACCAAGCACATCTTGGTTTTCACCTGGATTTGACTGGTATCTACTCGTCATGCTCAATGCATAAGCAACATCAGAACGAGTACAGATCATGGCATACATGACAGATCCTATTGCAGATGCATAAGGAATATTCTTCATGCGCTCAAGCTCAGCAGCCGTCGTTGGGCTCTGCTTCTTGCTTAGCGTTGTGCCATGTACCATTGGCGTGAAGCCCTTCTTGGAATCTGCCATGCTGAATCTATGCAGGACTTTGTCAATGTATGAATCTTGACACAAGCCTATCAGCCTTTTAGATCTATCCCGGTAGATCCGGATTCCAAGAACGTATGCGGCTTCACCCATGTCTTTCATGGAAAAACAACTTCCAAGCCAGTCCTTTACGGACCTCAGCATTGGTACGTCGTTTCCGAGAAGTAGTATGTCATCGACATACAGAATAAGAAATACTATCTTGCTCCCACTAGTTTTCTTATACACGCATTGTTCTTCTTCGTTTCTGATGAAGTCAAATTGCTTGATCGCTTCATCAAAACGAAGATTCCAGCTCCTCGATGCTTGCTTCAATCCATAAATGGATTTATGAAGCTTGCATACTTTCCCAGCATTCTTTGGATCTATGTAACCGTCAGGTTGTGTCATATACACATCCTCTTCCAGAATGCCATTCAGGAAGGTGGTTTTCACGTCCATCTGCCAAATTTCATAATCATGAAAAGCTGCAGTTGCTAGTAGAATCCGAATAGATTTCATCATAGCCACTGGGGAATAGGTTTCATCATAATCCACACCGTGAACTTGTCTGAAACCTTTTGCCACCAACCTGGCTTTATAAATCTGGACATTTCCATCCACGTCAATCTTCTTCTTGAAGATCCATTTGCACTCGATGGCTTTTACACCAGCGGGTAAGTCAACCAACGAAAACACTTGGTTGACCGACATGGAGTCCATTTCGGAATCAGTGGCCTTACGCCACTTGGAGGAATCTGGGCCCATCATGGCTTGATTGAAGTTCGATGGTTCATCACCATCAATGATCAGAAGATCATGACAGTTAGTCACGAGGAATCCTTGATATCTCTCGGGTTCGTGACGGATCCTCCCGGATCTTCGAACTTCAGGTACTACAGGTTCAGGCTCTACAATTTCTTGTAGGTCCTCCTGCTTCTCTTCCTCATTAGGTTGAGCAGTATCCTGTTCATCTTGAATTTCTTCAAGCAGTACCTTACTCCCACTGTTTTTCTTAGAGAGAAACTCCCTCTCAAGAAAATTACAATCCCGGGCAACAAAAATCTTGTTCTCGGAACGTAGGTAGAAGTAATAAGCCTTGGTCTCCTTCGGATAACCAATGAAGTAGCATTTATCAGACTTTGGTGTAAGCTTGTCAGAGATCAATCTCTTGACATAGGCTTCACAACCCCAAATTCTAAGATAAGACAGCACTGGAGCTTCCCCAGTCCATAATTCATATGGTGTCTTAGCTACTGCTTTTGATGGCGCTCTATTTAGAGTGAACACTGCTGTTAGCAGAGCATATCCCCAAAGGGATATTGGAAGGTCTGTGTGACTCATCATAGACCGAACCATATCCAATAAGGTCCGATTCCTCCTCTTAGACACACCATTCCATTGAGGTGTTCCAGGAGGAGTGAGTTGGGAAACTATCCCACACTCTCTTAGATGATCACTGAACTCTTGGCTCAAGTATTCTCCTCCTCGGTCGGACCGAAGAGCTTTAATGCTTTTGCCAAGTTGGTTCTGTACTTCATTTTGGAATTCTCTGAATCTCTCAAACGATTCAGACTTATGTTTCATTAAATAAACATATCCATACCTACTGAAGTCATCAGTGAAGGTAATGAAGTACTGATAGTTTCCTCTTGCATTTGTGGACTTTGGGCCACACACATCAGTGTGTATCAGGCCCAATAAATCATTGGCCCTCTCGTTAGGTTTATTAAAGGGGGCCCGCGTCATTTTGCCCATCATGCAGGATTCGCATTTCTCACATGACTCAAAGTCAAACGAGCCAAGAAGTCCATTCGTATGGAGCCTCTTAATGCGTTTCTCGCTGATGTGCCCTAAACGACAATGCCATAGAAACGTTCGGTTCTCCTCATTAGGTTTGAACCGTTTGGTATTAATGTTATAAATTGGCGCGGATTGATCAAGTATGTAAAGCCCATTCGTAAGAGGGGCACAACCATAGAACAAATTGTTGCGATTGAAGGAACATAATGTATTCTTAACTGAAAAATCATAACCTTCCAAATCCAACAATGAAATTGAAATAATATTTCTGCTTATCGCAGGTACAAAATAACAATTATTGAGTTCTAAAACCAATCCCGAAGGTAAAGACAACAAGTATGTGCCTACAGCTAGTGCAGGAACTTTCGCTCCATTCCCAACTCGTAGCTCCACTTGTCCTTGCTTCAGCCTCCTACTGTTGCTGAGTGCCTGCATATTAGTACAAATATGAGCCCCACAACCAGTATCCATTACCCATAAGGTATTATCAGAAGTAGTTGTATTAACTTCTATAACAAAAATACCTGATGAAGAAGTCTCCAGAGTCTTCTTCTTCAATTCCTTTAGACCTTCCAGGAATTTCTTACATTCTCTCCTCCAATGCCCTGGTTCTTTACAGAACCTGCAGATGTCAGTAGGCCCAGCCTTGGACTTGGGCTTGGGCTTTGGCGTGTCCTTGTCCGAGACTTGAACAGCCTTAGCCTTTCCCTTGTCCTTGGCAGAGGATTTCTTAAAGCCCTTGCCCTTTTGCACCATAAGCACATTGGGGTCCTTGGCTTTCCTCAAGTTGGGCTCTGCAGTCTTGAGCATTCCGTGAAGCTCAGGCAATGTCTTACTCAAGCCATGCATATTGAAGTCCAAGATGAACTGATCATAGCTTGCAGGTAAAGACTGCAGAACGATGTCGCAGGCAAGTTCCTGGCTGATAGGGCAGTCGAGTTTCTGAAGATGATCGAGATAACCCATCATCTTCAAGACATGAGGACTCACTGCCGCATTTGCAGCCATCTTACAGTCTAAGAGGTTCTTAACTGTCTGGAACCTCTCAGTCCTTGCCTGCTCCTGAAAAAGCGATTTCATGCTTGCCATTATCTCGATGGGTGACAGCACACTCTCGAACTGCATTTGCAGCTCAAGAGTCATGGTCGCCAACATCAGGCAATAGATTCATTTTCATCTGACGAATGCTTTTCCCAAGCATTATGCAGATTCCTGGTGGCATTGTTAGGAGGCCTCTCGGGGAGGGGATCACGAAGGACATATTCCTTCTTCTCCTGCTTGAGGACCAGCCTCAAGTTCCTTGACCACGTCAGGAAGTTCGTTCCAGTCAGCTTCTCCTTGTCGAGAACAGACCGGATTGAGAATGTGTTTTGAGTGCTTGTTGTAGTCATTGCTGAAATATAAGATAAAAGGATTTTAGTTAATATGTTCAATATGATTAATCTCGCATTATATTTAATATGATTAATCTCGCATTATATTCAATAACATCAGTTACCCTCAATAGAATATAATGATTCCAAGATCCACATATAACTAAGATCAAAGTGGGCCACTGGCCGTCACCCAACCTTAGCTTATATCGGTAAGCCCTATTTCGGCCAATTATATCCGCGATATAACTCTTGGTTGTGAATCTGGGCCCGAGGCCCAATCCACTCTGATGTCTCAAGGCCCGGGACTCCCGATGGCCTAGTCAAGAAAACCAGACTATACAGTCATGTAATCACTAATGTCTGGGACTCCCAATGACATCAATGAATCACAAACTGTCTTACCCACGCAAAAGATAGACACCCTCACACTGTAAGGCCGTGTGTACGATTGAATGGGCTTCAACAGCTGACATAATCTGGACAAGACATCCAACGCTTGATATTATTTGAGGTTTATAGGTTTTCTTAAAATTTCATTCCCAAAATAGAAGATTACTATTTTTGGAAACTTTCCATTTTTGGAAACCTACTGTTTTTGGAAACTTTCTAAAATTGGAAACTTCCTAAAATTGGAAACTTTCTAACTATAGAAATTTCCTATAATCCAAAACATGCAAATCTAGAAACTTCTATTCTAAGAAACTTTCTAATTTCAGATTTTGGAAACTGATTAATTTTAAAATCAAATTTTAATTATTAAATGAATTTTAAAATAAATCTGAAGAAAAGACTCAAATAACTGGCCCAATTGTTTTAACTTCTTGGCCCATGGCCCAAGAATTGGTCTATGTCCAAGACATAACCCAATTGTCCAATTAAATGACATAACCGGTCTGGTTCATTAAAATTGGTCTAACCAAAATTAATTACTACGATGACCACAATTGTCAACCGGTTATTTACTAAACCGGATTTTCTCAATTTATTTGGTCCAACCAAATCAAATTAGAAAACCACTGGTTTAGGCACTAAATCCAATTTTACGACTTTGGATTTCTTATCACGGTTTAACCAGATCTAATAAATTTTATTAAATCTGTAATTATTAAACCGTGACGAATAAGTTTTAATTATATTGAACCGAACCATCACAAGCCAAAACCGAACCGACCATTAGGTCACGAACCGATCACGATCGGACGCAAGCTTCACGCGATCGATAAACGATCGGGACAGCCGCAAGCCACGCGATCGGGACGAGCTCGGGTTGCGTGATCGGGACGGGACGCGTGATCGGACGAGAGGCAACAGGACGGGACGAGATCGGTTCGGGTCGATCCATGCGATCCACTCGGCTGATCGGTCCACCGTGCCTCACACGATCCGGACATGGTGATCCTTTGGCGATCATCATTCCGACGCATACCGATTCATATAGATCGGATCATGCGATTTCTAGTTTAGGTTTTAATTCTTTTGTTTCTTAAGTGTTTTCTTATCATAGATTGATTCAAACACTTCTAAACAACCTAAACATGATTCTAAACAAGAAATCCTAATAGAACCAATGGCTCTGATACCACTGAAGGATTGTTTAGTTTATCCTGATTCAATTACTCATTGATTGATCCTACTAAACATGCTTGGATCTAGGTTCTCTTGCTGAATCATAAAAGATCTCACCTAATACCTTGTTATGCAGCGGAATGGAGAGGTATGGGTCAGAGATCAGCAGAACCGCCAAGAGACAACTCCTCCAAAGGTTCACACACGCACACTTCAGGAAATTGGCTGCTAGACCAAGGAGGTGGGAGGCGCAGAAAGAGAGAGAGAGAGGCGCAGAAGGCTAGGGAGAAAAAGTGGCTAGGTTAAGTTTTAATCATAAAACTTATGCCTAGTTCCTTTTGGGCTTTTGGGCCCAATTCCCAGTCTGATTAAATCCCTTAGATTTAATCAGGCCCTTTAATCTCTCTGAGTACAGTAAATGCCTAGCACTTTTACCGTACTTCTGTTGAACCGTTCCCTCATAGTTTCCTGTTAGCTTAGGCGTGTGACCCATATGGGATCATATAATAAAGGCAATAAGTCCAAGACTTATAGATCATGAGCGGACTCTAGCAAGCCATCATGACCCCCAGTATTATATGACTTATGTCTGATCATTGACAAACTCTTACTTTCTAGAGACAGTACAGAGATAACTGGACATAATTCCAACACGCATTTCTCACATGATTCATAATCATATGAGCCCAAAAGTCCATCACTATGGAGCTTCTGAATCCGTTCTCATTTATGTGACCCAAACGATAATGCCAGAGAAAAGTTTGATTCGTATCATTTGATTTGAATCTCTTGGTACTAATGTATAGTTAGACACGTTTTGGTTTAGAACATAAGGTCCATTCTCTAATGGGTTGCTACTACAAAACCATATCATTGTAATAAAATTAATAACACTTATTCTTAATTTGAAAACTGATATCCTTCCATATCCAAACAAGGAATAGAAATAATATTTCTTGCTTATAGCAGGTACATAGTAGTAGTTCTTAAGTTCAAAAACCAAGCTAGAAGATAAAGACAAATAAAATGTTCCTACAGCTAATGCAGCAACTCTTGCTCCATTTCGACCGCGCAGGTCCACTTGTCCTTTCTCCTTAGTCCTACTGTTGCTCAGGCCCTGCATATTTTCACAAAATATGAGCACCACAGCTGGTATCCAATACCCAATAAGTAGAACCATAAGAAGTAACATTTACTTCTATAACATAAATACCTGAAGAAGAAGTCTCGTACGTCTTCTTCATCTTCTCATAATCTTCCAGGAATTCCTTGCAATTTCTTTTCAAATGCCCATGACCATTACTATAATGGCACTTAACATCTTCAGAAGGACCAGGTTTAACTTTAGGAGCATGGTTAGACTCGCTTTGATTCACAATCGAGCTCGTCTTGCCATCACCTTTGTTCTTACCAAGTTTCTTAAACTTCTTACCCTTTTGTACCATAAGGACATTTAGGGTGTCCTTCTTGATGTTAGGTTCAGCCGTTTTCAGCATCCCATGCAATTCAGTCAACGTCTTCATCAAGGTGTTCATGTTATAGTTCATAACAAACTGATCATAGGTTGACGGCAGTGACTGCAGAATGATGTCAGTAGCCAACTCTTGGCTAATGGGACAATGCAGTTTCCCCAGGTTATCAATATAACCCATCATTTTAATGACATGAGGACTAACTGGTTCGTCCTTAGGTAGCTTGCATTCAATCAGAGACCTAACCGTCTGGTATCTCTGAGTTCGTGCCTGCTCCTGAAACATACTTTTCAGGTCATTGATCATCTCTATTGGCGACTCCACATACTCATATTGCTTTTGCAAGTCCGAGTTCATGGTAGCCAACATGAGACAACACACATCGACCACATCATTAGAATGCTTATCCCAAGCATCCTTATCTGACTGCCAGGCATTGGCTCGGTATTTTTTGGGGAGAACTTTCTCAAGGACATAGTCCTTCTTCTCCTGTTTGAGAACAATTCTCAAGTTCCGATACCATTCAAGAAAGTTGGATCCATTTAACTTGTCCTTCTCAAGGGCGGATCGCATGGAGAAATTTTTATGATGGTTTGTGCTAGACATAGCTGAAAACAAGAGAGGCTTAGTTATGATGTTCAAGAAATAAGAAATCTTAACTATTAAGAAGACTCGCATTATATTCAAACAATGTTTCCTCAAATGAATATAATGATCCAAGACCCATACTTCACTAAAACTTGAGTGAGCCACTGGCTATCACCCAAATTTTAGTTATCTAGGTAAGCAACTCTTTGCTAGTTATATCCAATATAACTCTTGGTTGTGGACTGACATCTCAAGTCCAATCCACCTGATGTCTCTGGGCCCAAAACGATTTTGATGGCCCAGTCAAGTAAACCAATCTCTTAAGTCATGTAATTGTTGACGCCTTGCACTGCAAGCCCATCAACACGATTACCTCCTGCCTTACTCATGTAATTGTGGACACCTTGCACTGCAAGTCTATCGCACAATGAAACAAGTCTTGACAGTTGACAAGATTGGAAAGACATCTAAATATACTTGATATTTAGTTGAGGAACGGAACTTTTAATCCAATATACACATCATATATGTATCTTAGAAGGATTGTAATTTATTAAAACAACTAATTTTACTTAGTTTCAATTATTCTAAGAAATGGGTTAAGTCTTTAGTTCGGTTTATGCGATTTCTGGTTCAATAACCAAAATCCCGAGTAGTGTGTCGACCGACACAACTTCATGTGTCGATCGATACTACCAAACCAAAACCATTGCGATAACCGGTCAATCAAATTGAACCGGTTCGATAACCGGTTAGCATCGATCGGCACAACACTTGTGTCGATCGACGTCAACCCAATTCAATCAAACCGTAATTAACCCGTCGAACAGATTTGAACCAATTGTGATAACCGGTCCAATCCAATTGAACCGATTCATCCAATCGAAAGGTTTATGTCGATCGACACAACTATTGTGTCGATCGTCACATGGCAAAATCATGTTCGGGTTTTCGCCTTGTGTCGATCGACACCGGATTGGCATCGATCGACACCATGCGAAAAACCCTAGCGCCGTTTACGATTTTGAACAAAAACCTAAACTAGATTACTTTGATAAAAATTCAATTTAGCATGCATATATCCTATATACAATGATCTAGATTCAACCAATCTAATCAACATGCTACAGATTCAACAGGATAAACCCTAAGGCTCTGATACCACTGAAGGAATTTCTAGCAGTTCTAATCACCATTAGCAACCCTAGGTATAATTCCAAGCCTAGGATCCAGGGTCTAGGTATATTGAATCTACATCAGATCTCGAATTACCTGGAGATTAGCAGCGGAGGATGATCAAGTATTCGAGATTCTCAAGCGCCTCAAGTGCTGCGCCTCTACTGGTATCCACACGCACACATACTGGAATCCGCCGGGATGCTAGTGCCGGGAGATCGGATCTCTTCGGAATGCTTGTGTTTCTAAGAGGTGGCTGCAATTAGGCTCGAAACTTCTGTTCCAGGTCGTGCTATATCACATATATATAGACCTGAGAAAACCTAATTAATCACCGGACCGAACCGATATTAATTAAGTTATTAGATCGAAACATTGGTTCGATCTGCGCCTGGCATCGATCGATGCAACACTTGCATCGATCGATGCATCCTCAAAACACGTATATTAATGTGTATCAAATACACATTTGATCATTACATTAATGATCATTCCCATCATTCCCACGTGAAGTATATCCAGTCTGCTTAGGTGTGTGACCCTGTAGGATCATATAATACTAGCAATGAGTTCTAAACTCATAGATCATAAGTAGTTTCTAGCAAAGCATTATGATTACCTAGTATCATATGGATGTCTAATCTCGACAACACAACTATCTCTAGAGTGATTACAAGTGTGATTTCAGTACATTCCCAACAGTCGTGGAGATGAAAAAGGTGGTTCTATTCATTGTAGTCCTCTTAACCGTGATTTTCTCCATTGTGTTTGCCATTTAAAATTATAGACTAGTGGTCGAATCTGCTTATGGCATTTTGGCTTTGTTTCTTGTTGATATTTAATTATATGTATTTGTGGGATTTGTATCGCCTTTTGGAACCATAATTATTAAGTTCAATGAATTGATTTTTTTGTTTGTTTGTTTGATTGTTGTATCCTTCTTAAGAAGATTTCTAGGGTAGACTTCCTATTGAAGTCTACATATTAAAATTATAAAGTTTTTAATTGAACCAATATAAGAATAGGATTTTGATCGTACCAAATTGAGTTAACCGGTAATTTAAATTGTGAAATTGTTAAAGTAGACATCATATTTAAGTTTACTTTCTAATTAACCTAACCCTAAGAGCGGGAACCTTAAAAAATTGGGTGGAAACCGGTATTTTGACATGACAGATTTGTGCGGGAAATACAATTTAACTGTACCGAAAAGGGTGGGAAATTAGATGGTAGACTTCTAGTGGAGACACTAATAGTAGACTTCTAAGGAGGTCTACGTAATTGTAAAACCGTTAAGTTAATTTCAAATATAAGTAAACCAAACAGTAAATTTTAATATAAACCGTCTCTTAACCGATGATAACTGTCACTTAACCGGTTTTTTTAACCTACCTATATAATGTTTTTTTACCCCTTACTCGTAACCCTAATTAAATTCTACCAAATTCTCTCTCTCTCTCTCTCTCTGTACTCCATCATTCTCGGCGGCGCCTCTCGTCCCTCTCTCTAATCTCTTCTTATAGACGATGTCGCCTCCCTGTTTGCGCCCTCTCGCCGCCGTCATCATCTCCGTCTCGCCGTCGTATTCTGTCTCACACTCGCCATCGGTCGGTCTCTCCGTCGCCTCCATCGCCGTTGTAAACTCTCATGCTTCCTTTATCTCTTCTTCTTTCTCTGAATGTTTTCAATGATTTGAAAATAACCTAACTTGCCTTGTTTGTTTTCCCCATATGTTTCGACCACGCCGTATGCCTCGCCGTATCCCTCGCCTCAATTTTGTGCCTCGCTGTCTTGCTCGATTTTCGTGCCTCGCCGTATGTGGGCCCATGACTTCGTCGAAATAAGAGATCTTCAACTCCTTGTCTTCCGTTGGTAAATCTGATTCTTCTCGGAAATATAGGGTAAAACCATATTTTAAAAACCATCTTTTTATAGTTTCAAGTTGTTATCTCCACATAGATCATAGCCTTAATTTGTTTTAGGAGATTTATATCGTAGACTTATTTGGGAGACTGTAATTTTAGACTTCATGAGTAGACTTACATCGTAGACTTCTTTAGGAGACTTATACTGTAGACATTTATGGTATACTTCTTTAGAAGACTTATTTAATGTGTGTTTTCTTTGGTGCAGGATGGATAATCATGTATTTCCCAAGAGAATTTTCACAAAAGGTGATGAGCCCGAACTGGTGAAGAGCATCCATTTCTACAACAACAATAAGAAGTTGTTCACTTCTTTGTTCGAAGTACTTAAACAAGATGAATGGGAAGAGATTTGGAACTCTAAACTTGGTGTATTTGTGAAGTTTCATAAGATGAATTTTGGTTGGGCGGCTCGGCTAGTGCATTTATATCCTCGGATTTGGATTAATTTGTAAGAAGAAGTATGGGCCTTGGAGTCTGGTTGGTGTAAACCCTCTGAGGTTTTCATCACCGGCCTTGAATGTAACTATGTTGAGTGGATTGGAGAGCCTGACGTTGAAGTTATTGAACAGATGGAAGAATTCTGGGAGAAGATGGGAGTGCCTATAGAAAGGGGACCAAATATTGATCACCTTATTAAAGCTTGTTCCCTAGCTGATAATTGGTCTAAGGATGAAAAGATGTGATTTGGATACTTGGTTGTCTATGCTGGATTCGTTGAAGCCAAGAAATCCTCCACACCCACAAGCCCTAGCATGGCTAGACTAGTCATGGATTTGGTGGCATTTGAGATGTGCCCGTGGGGAAGGTTCACATTCAAAAACCTAATTTCGTCTATTAAAGAGAAGGATTTGACGAAGGCTTACACTATTGACGGTTTTGTTGAGGTCCTCCAAGTTTGGGTGTACACTTCTTTGCCGGACTACTTGACGGAATATGGAGAGAACATGGCGTCTAAAATAACTCCACCTCTACTTGCTTTCAAGGGGACAAGAGGACGGAAAAACGTGAAAGGGACTATGTTGAAGCAGGTATGCAATACAAGTCCACATCAAAGATGTTGGTCTTATACTGTTATATTGTACTCTGTTTTTATAAAGCTCTTATCTATGATTTGAGATTGTTGCAGAACCGTTTATACAGCTTCATTGTGAAAGAAAGGGACCAAATGTTCCCAGTTTGGGATGACGAAGTTGAAGATGAGCATGTGGATAATATTGTCAAAGCAATGTTTGGAGAATTCGGACATGGACGATGGTGATGGAGCAAAACCCACTGGGAAGTTTTAGGTGTCTTGTAATCAAACATTTTGAAGACTGAGTTAATAGAGGACAAGAAACAAGGCAAGGGGGAGGTTTTAGTCCAGATGATGGTGGCATGAGCTATGAGGACATCATGGAAGCTATGAAGGCAGAAATTCAACAAGGCTGCGCACTTATAGCTATTGATGTGAAGGCAGAGTTTATGCTTGTGATCAGCATTTTGGAGAACTGAAGCTCAAAGTTGATGGCCTGGAAGCGGAACTAGCAAGTCTGAAAGATGCTCAGACCAATCAAGAGCGTGTGAAGTCAAATGCAATGGCAGCAGTTGATGCCCAGAAGGAGGAAATGCAGATTGCTCTCGTTAGTACCGAACCCTCTCTAGTACCAAGTAAAAAGAACCTAAGCCAAGTACCTACAAGAAAATCTCAAAGAAATCGTGTGATCACAACTAAATAGGTTTCGGTTTGTGAAGTAACATTATGTTGTTGCTTTGAATTTCTTGGTTGTTTGAGTGAGTTGTCTATTGTTTTTTGCGGAATGCTATTGTTTTTTACCAAGGATTTAAACTAAGTAATAAAAATGTTGTATCTTTGATTTAATTTGTTCAAATTCTTATTGTACATGGTTGTAAAATTGCAGAAAACAGGTTCAAATGAGTGAGAGCGTCAATTCCGGCAAAACTAACAGTGTTGTCTGTGTTGGAATAAGACACCCAACAAAAAAGAACCATGAGCTCTTTTGAAAAACAAGAACTAAAGCAGTCTGCAGAAAAGGAACTTGCACGGGCAAATGGTGAAAAGATTAAAAGGCCAGCTTCAACACAAGTCTCCCTTTTCGTAGGAAATAAAACGGCAAAGGTAATCCTGAAAGTTCCGACGGCCTCTAAGTCTGGCTATGATCCCTTCGCAGTTGTTCCGAAGACCAAGGCGAAACCTTACTTTGATTGGGTGAAAAGTCTTCTGTAAGTCTTCCCTCATCTAAGAATATTTTTGTTAGCTAACGAATTAGACCCAATTGAAAAATTACAAAAAACCTAAATTTTCAGTGATTATAAGTTAAAGGACGAGCCTAAAGGATCCCTTAGTCGTTGGTTTTGAACTTTGCGAAGTCCAAAAGAGCGGCTTGTGGACACGGTAAGTTTCAGTGGTAGATCTCTTAAGAAGACTTAAATGCTAGACTTCAAGGGTAGACTTTTCTATTATGCATGGTTAAAGGTACACTAATATGGGTTTGAATCAATGCAGCATATGGATGCCGTCACTAATCTACTCAGACTACAGTACCATAAGCATCCCGAGTGGTTCAGGTCCGATAGAATATGCTTCCTTGATGCCATTTTTTCGATGATGTGGACAGCGAAATACAAAGAGTTTGTCGACTCCCAACTGAATGACGATGGTTCAGGTAAACTGCTATCGGGTGGTTCTTATGGGGGATTGAAGTTGATGACTTATACATGCCCTTGAACGTGACGAGAACTCATTAGATTTCTTTGTGGATATCGCTCCCAAAAAAGCACATCATTATATGGGATTCCCTTTACAGTATCTTCCGAGATGAGACAATTGCTACGGTAGTTGAGCCTATTGCAGTCATGCTGCCCTATCTAATGTCATTGGTAGGTGTTAACAGTCGATATCTATAGAATTTTGAGCCTTTCACATATAAGCGGATCAAAGATAAGAGCGTGCCTCAAAACTACAAATCGGGTGACTGTGGTGTTTTCTGTATGAAGTACATCGAATGTCATGCACTTGGGATGCCATTCCCTTCTAGTTTGTGTGACATAAACGCCAAAACTATAAGGGACAAGCTTTGTATTGAGATCTGGGACGAGTGTGAGTAACGTGGACAAGAAGCACGCACGTGGGGGGGGGGGGAATTGGACGTTTATGACTGAACTTGATTATAAGTTGTCTATATGATTTTAGGTTAATGAACAGTGATGAGGTTGTGTATGTTTTTGTTTTTAACCTATTCACATTGTCATAGTTTTGCTCTTGTGATAGGTTTGTATGTTTTGGTTGTAACCTATCAACTTAAAACATGTTTAGTAATAATATTAGGATTTTAGCGTCCCTTACGAAGTTCCGCTCATGAAAAGACAAGAAAACAACCCCAAAAAAATACAGTTATGGAAAACTTTCGGGTCAGACTTCCTCCGCAGACTTATATGGTAAACTTCTTCGGGAATGTCTATAATTCCCACAATTTTAGCCATCGCTTTCGTCCCAAACCTAAGTACATTGAGTTAACGAAACTTAAGTCACGAGAAATGAAGATATTAACATAGAAGCTAAAAGCAACAAAACTTACACAACGATTACGAGTATGTCCAGGTTGCTTGCATTTTGAACAATTGTACTTCTTATGCATCTTTCATGGTTTGGTGCGTGTCTTTCTTGACATTTCTAACCAAGATAGCCACCTCGATTTCTTTTGTCTGCCAGGACCACGCTTCACGGTCGGAGGAAGACATAGTACATAACCTACTATTGATTCATCAAATGAGGGCGGATAAACATTGTAAGAGTATGTCGCATATAAATAGTCTTTTCCATTCGAGGGGCATACAAGTGAATAAGTATGAAAACGAGCCTCCTTTGCAGCTGCGAGTAAGTGTGAACAAGGTATCTTCTCAACATCGTACACCCTACATGCACAACTTTTATGTTCCAAATCGACAATACAATCTCGTCGTTCACCTATCACGAAGAAACGCCATCCGTCTATGCGTTCAGCCATCATGTGATCTGCATAATGATCACGTATTTCCAACAAATATTCAACGCCACGACTATGGGTTATTGTCAGACTTAAGGCATCTTCTCGCCTTTTATAAAACCACCTCCCTAATTTCTCTCTTATAAACTCCAACAGAGTAGATATGGGAAAACCTTTGGCTGGCTTAAGCGCCGAGTTAATGGATTCTGCAATGTTACTGGTCTTTATACTGTATCTATTTCACGGGAAGTGAAATCGAGACTATAACTTCAGAATGTTGCGAGGTCGGGATTGGCATGGTGAATTGCATCCATGTATCGGTTAAAGTCGAATAACGTATGTGCATACGAAACGCCTTTTACCAAGTACATAAGTTGCTTCTCATGAAATTTGGTAACTATATTTTGTTGTAAATGATAGTAGCATATCCCTCGTGTTGCCCAATGCATAACTTTTGCGCATGCAGTCTCTATGGATGTATGTCGATTAGAAACTATAACCAACATATACTGATCTGTAAAACATTTGCGCATGTTCGTGAAAAATTATTCCCTTGAAGCATCACACTCCAAGTCGACAATTCCAAATGCCAGTGGAAATATCTGAAAGTTAGCAGCCTATCCTGCTACCACTAGCATAACACCTTCATACTTTCCTGTTAGATGAGTCCCATCAACCACAATAAGTCTCCTCACATACTGAAAACCGGCTATCAAAGCTCCCAATGATATGAAAAGATATATAATAAGATTATTCGTATCACGTACAAGCTCAGTGATACTTCCCAGGTTGGCCGACTCAATAGTACGCAAGTAAGAAGGCAAACTTTGATATCCATCTTCAGTTCTTCCCCTCACCAACTGTTGAGCATATATTAGGTCCCGGTAAGCAGAGGTATAATCGAGATGCATCTCAAACATTACCTTCATTGAATATTTGATATGCTTAGCCACAATTCCATCGATTATACCAACACGTTCCACAAATACCTTCACAATATATATTTTGGAGTAGAATGTCTACGGCGATAGGATTTGTCGCCACAAGGAGACGATTTTTACCTACTTCAACCCCCCAAAACTTCATTTTCAACCACTAACAAATAAAACCGGCCACTGCGAATGAATGGCCGAGAATGCTAGAGTTCGAAGAGATAAAAAAATTTTGAAACTAAAGTTTAGAGTTTCTGAGATGAAAAGAGAAAAAATTGAAAGGAATATGAAGTTTTTGAAACAAATAATGAGTTATACAAGGTTAAATTTAGGTCGTTGAAGCATTTACAGCGTCAAAATCGGTTGTTCATGGTAGTTGGAAGAATTTATGACGATGGCATAATGGTAAATACGAGGTACAAGAAAGGTTACTTAAGTCATTTGAAACTGCCCAAAATTATTAAGAAGTCTGCTTCATAAATATCTGTCATATAAGAGGCCAGTATCGGAAATAAATGGCAAAAATAGAGGGACCCGATTTTGTGGTCCACTTTTGCATTTGACCAACCAGCCCTTATATTTATTGGTTTAGGGAGTATGAATCAAAATATTAGAAAATTAAATTATGGTTATGAGTTGTTTTCTTAAAAAGGGTTTATGTTATTCTCTCATGGGTTATGATATTTATTCTAAAGTTTAGAATTTATGTGTTTTTAGTTTTCCCTATTTTGGGAGATTTTGATTATGGTTTAACCATTAATAAGAGTTCTAGTGAAACACTCATGTTTTTAGGTCAATTTTAGTCCAATTTATGGACTGTCTGAGACAAGGATGATTGTTTGTGGAGTTGCAGTTGCAGCCACAGGATGTATTCGTATTATCAAGACCAAATAGGAGTTGAAGTTTTCATCCTTTTTTTAAGTTTGATGTTTCCACCCGGAGGAGTTTGCTTACTTGTTTTTCCGTCCTCAACATATTGTCCACAACATACATAGCCTGCTTTGTGATTGCAGATTTTTGTTTTGCATGCCGCGTTTATAGTGTATGTAGTATTGGAAAATCTTAGAGATCAAGATGTATATCTTCCGAACCAAGTGTTGTGGGTTATAAAAGCATGATTATGAAGTGAAACACAACCGAAGAATATTCTAATAGATATCTTATTCTAGTGAGGATTATATATCCTATTATGATAAATATTATGAAGATTTACATTATTTGGTATAATCACTATATATATAAGTCTTATGAGTCTTGTATCAATTCAATCTAATTCAATAATATCATACTCCATATTACTTATACAGTTAACTAGAGTCCTAGTAAACACACATATGATATAAAGTATCATTTCTCATCCTCATAATTAAAATTTAAAAAACTTATATCTAGTTTCAATGAGTTTAAAAAACTCATGGTATCCGCTTTTGTCGGCAGCAAGACATATAGTGTGATAGGTTGAGATTAGAGTAATTGAGAAGAATTGAAAGGGAAAGGATAGAGAAGGAAGGAAAGACAGAGATTGAAAGGGGAAAAGTAGAATAAAAAAAGAGAAAAAATTAATGTGATTGGTAGTTAGTAAAAATAATTGAAAAGAATTGAGAGAGATTTATTAAAAGTATTTTATTATATTTCAAATAATAAAATAAAAATGAGTACAATTAAAGAAAGTAATAAAACATAAATCAATACTATTCTTAAATCACACCTAAATTTAATTTTTGAATCACAAAGTAAAATTTAAACATTTAAAAATATGATGAAATTTATCAATGATTTCGAAATCTACGTTATTTCTGACCATATTTGTGCAGCAATATGATCACGAACTATCCACATTTATATCAATGTCTCTAATTCTTAAACTCTAGCATCATTGTTGCCTTCATACTCATCATTCTCATCTGCTTGTGGTTGTGCACAATTATTTCAGATATTATTGTTTTCGAAGTACGAGTCTTTAAAATTATGTTGTCGAATAAAATTGTGCAAACCCATCGTAGAGAATACAATATTTGTTTGTGTAGCGATATCATACCTTGGAAATTCATTAAGGACCCTCCATTTCTTATTCCATACTGCAAATGTTCGGTCAATAAAAAAATGTAAGGATGCATGCAACCTATTAAACGTCTATGTACTGTTCCGAGGATGTTCATGGTTGAAAAACTCTTGGAGGTGATATCTTGTCTTGTCGCCTTGTTCCTTTCAATATGGAGATAAATATCCATGTCTGTTAGCTTATCCATAATCTACAAGATAGTATTTTCTTTCTGGAGGTTCAAGAAACATTGGATCATCTTGTATCGCAGTCGCCAACACTGGTGCATCATGGCCATATCCAGCCTTCCGACAAAACTATATGTAAAAAGCATGTCGAAATCGCGTATAGCCAAAACATTAAGGCTCGGAATTCCTTTTTATTTATAAATTGGAGACCTTTCTGATGTCACCATTAGCGGTCATGCGTTCCATCAAGTGCGCCGATAAATACATTAAACTAAGACCAATTTTCTCTCTCTCTTTCCAAATGGTTGGATATAGCTATAAATTCTTTGACTGTTCGTGGGCGAATATACTCTACACCCAATTGTACCATTGCGTAAGAACATCGTAAAACTTTCGGTTAATAGTCTCTTGTGAATGGCCAAATCTAAGGGAAATATCATGTTGGGTATCAATTTGGGCACAAATGATGAGAAATATTGCGACTCTCGTCTAGACTTCTGTTTCTCGAGTTTTTTAAACCATATATTTCTTGCAGTATTCGGCATAAGGGGATGAAAGCCTCTGGACTCATTCGAATAAGTGTTTGACACGAAATCTCATTGCCATAAAATTGATCTTGTATGATAAGCCATCATTTTCCCCGATCTGAACTCATAGGTTTCTTCATAATTTATCTCGTATAATACTGTATCATAAGAGATATGAATACATCAATAGTCTCTTCTTCTTCTAGTAACATCAGCTCCACAATCTCTTCGTCAACAAGATTTTCGATTCTTTGTGAACCTAATTCAGCAATTTGAAGTTCTTGATATAATAAATATAGTTAAATTAAAATTTCTTAAACATAACTTAACACATCAAATATACATAAATAAAGACAAGTAATATTAAACTTTAAAGTTGTAATACCAAACCATCAATGATTTTCTCCATCATCAAGATTTATTAAAAGGTTAATCATTTCTGGAGCACTACCCGCAGCAGATTATGTAGATCTATGAGAGTCAATACCAAAGAAAGAAGAAAAATTAGTCGCAGGTGATTCCGAATCGAATACCCCAAAAGTAGGAGAAATTTTTGGAGAATTATGTGAAATAAATCGTGCCAAAGAAGGGGAAGGCTCATAATTATTGAAATCTCATATAGTTAACCCAAAAAATTGATCACCATTTGATCCAACACTAACTGAACCGCCACCGACAGAACCATCACCAACTAGTTCACCACCATAAGGTCACCACACTCGTAGCCAGAACCATCATATCTTACATGACCACTTCCAGTAGTGCTACTTGTCACTCGTAGGTTGATGAGATCACAAGGATTTCCATGTCTATCTGCACCAACCAACCTCTCCAAATAACAAATTTTATTTTCTTCACTAAGTAACTTCATAAAACCTTCACAAGTATCCCCATCGTTCATTAACAACTTGTTTGCCTCCCACCAAAATGTATTCATTGGCTTGATTGGTAAAGATTCCAATACGGCTAGTGCATCGCCATAAGTTTCCTTTGAGTTTTGACGCAAACACCCCACATCTAATAACTCTCCAGGAGATTCTTCCTTATGTTGAAATGTTCCTTCAATTTGTGCCTCAAAATTAACTCTTCTTTTATGAGTACGACATGTAGTTATACTTTGAACACGTTGTGATCTGTTAGTTGTATATGGAGAATGTATAGTGGCTTCTCTAATAGAACGAATAGGTGACCGAGATAATTTTGGTAAATCCTCATTAAAAATAATTCGATTAGAGTATCGGGAGGAAGTGAGGACCGAACTTGTTCTTTGGTTTCATCTGCAATCACATCATCATCATCATCATCATCATCATCATCATCATCATCATCATCATCATCATCATCATCATCATCATCATCATCATCATCATCATTCATTGCTGCATTTTCTTCATGTTGGAGATGAACTCCAAGCATGTATGGTGAATAATGATCATCTTACTCATCTTACTCGACAACGTGTTCTCCATATATTTCATCAAGCAAATCTTTAAACGGAAGAGGTTTATATTGCAATACGGTTATATATTTCTGATTGTTCCTAAATTCATGTAAAAGAATATGATACAAAATCAATAATTAAAATAATTATTTATTATTATTTTAAAAAGGTAATTAATATTTTAATACTAAAAATAAATAATTATAAACGAAAAAATTGAACAAGCATTAAAACTGTAAAATTACAGCGCATCGATCTTCTCACCATGTCGGCAGAATCTCGATTTTCCAGTCGGGAGATTATATCGAACACCAATATGTTTGCTTAATATTTATTGTAGTGCCACAATCTTCTCAAATAGTCAATTTTCTTTTAATCTCGGGTTCTCAGTTAACCCTCTCCCCAACTATTTCATCAATTTTTTCTTCTATTTTTCACTTACCAGAAACTAATAGTAGTTTACTTGTATAGTCTTCCGCTTCCAATTTGATAATTATAAGTTCTAGAAAAAATCTAGTGGTTCTAGATGACATTTAAGTTTTGGCTATGCACTTTAAAATATTTTCGAACACAATCATTATTAAACCTATAAAACAAATATTTCTAATACTAGAATTGATGAGGATGTTAAATATATTAATCATGCATGTTGGTACATCACCGGTTATTCCTCCACCAAAATTCGACGAACATTCACCATCGTTTCTACCATGACCTCTACTAATTGTTCTACGAGAATTTGTTGGTCGGTTTGATATATATATATACCAAATCAAATTTATAATATTAGTAATATTTAAAATTCAATTATAAATATGTATAAAGATTAGTTATGTATGGGAATGTAAATACAAATTTGGAATTATTATTGGAAATAGGTCATGATTCATATTTTCCCCAAGTTTGCAAAATTGTTTCATGATTTCAAGTGCTACAAAAGTTCCTAATTGTCTTATAATTAAGAGATAGTTAAGAAAATAACTTTTATGATTTTAAATTTTAAATCCACCATTTTTATTATTTTTTAAACTACACTTTCTTATAATAATAAGACAGTTTCATCCTAATTTTAGAAACAAATTACATCTTTTAATAACTAAAATATTTTGGTAAACAAACTTATTTTACTTTTCATGAATTCTTTCGTTTAATATTAAAAGAGTTATGGGTTATTTAGTCGATTAACTTATAAAAAATGCTATTTTAAAAATTTAAATAAAAGTTTTGTTTTCATAATTAAATACTTTTGTAGAATAGTTTTCCAAATTTCTTTTATAATTAAAGAATCTACATAAATCTACAAAATTTGGTGAAATAATTAAAAAAAAAAACTGAAACTCTTTTAAAATTCAGTAAATTCTTTTTCAAAACTACTTATAAATACATAAACCAATAACACATCCTTAATTAATGCTAAGCAACCATAATTAATAACACAATATTTCATAAATAAATTGTTTTTAAAAATAGTATACACATATACTCATAAATTATATATATATTAATTACATATAGTAATTTATATTAATTATATATGTGTTAATTCTAAATATCACTATAT
The DNA here is from genome assembly GCA_030180135.1 of Orychophragmus violaceus. Taxonomy (NCBI): domain Eukaryota; kingdom Viridiplantae; phylum Streptophyta; class Magnoliopsida; order Brassicales; family Brassicaceae; genus Orychophragmus; species Orychophragmus violaceus. The sequence goes on from CM058237.1 coordinate 45,112,587, forward strand.
ATATTATAGTATAAGTTAAAGCTACTTACATTTATAATTTCTGAAAAGATAGTATTAACTTGATGGGTTTTTTAAAGGTGAACAATATATAAAAAATAGAAATGAGAATTCCAAGAGTGTGAGAAGTAAAGAGGGAAATAAAAGTTTATTTATAGCCTTTTCATTTTGATTTTTTAAAATAATAATAAAATAAAGAATAAAATATTTCTACTTGATAGAGATAATGTTAACCTTGTTTCTATTGGAGGAATAAAATTTCCGTGAAAATCAAAGATGATGATCAATTATCTATTTTAGATTCTAGCTTTTATCCACTTGATTAGTGGATTCATGACTGGATCTGACAGGAAAAATTCTCTCTTTCTCTTCCCTCTAAACTACACTCGCACTTTCATAGATATTGCCATTTCGTTAATAGAATTCCTAATTTATTTGATTTCCTATTACAGTATAGCTATCGGATTAGAAGAAAAAGACACTTGTACTTAAGGATGTTGTTATGGTAAAAAGTAAAAACCCTACCCTATCTGAATCCAGAAAAAAACATGTTCAGAAAAAAAACTAACATGAAAAATCTGAATTTTTCATATTAATAGAATAACTCAAAAAATAACACTGTAATTTTAGGATTATCTGCGGCTATCCTTATTTTTATATAAAAACTTCTATATTTAGACTGGGTTTTTATGAAACTGGATTCCACTTATAATATTTGCAGCAATTGTATTAAGTCATGGAAACAATTTTCACATGATCGCATTTGAAACTTTGGAAACCTGAAAAATTAGTTAAATAAAATAATCTTCTATTCAGTTACAAAGTGGAAATTTCTTTTGGTTTTGATAATAAGCAATAGAAAGACAAAAAGAACAAGAGATGAAAACTGAATATCCGACGGACAAACTCTTTCAAAAAATAGACATAATCATTTATTATAACTAGATTTTGCATCCACGTTACGCATTATATTTTTAGTTTTATCTTAATAAAATTATATAATCAATTATATTTATTAATATATTAATTTGTGTATATTTGCTATTGTAATAGTATATATAAAATATTACATTTTTAATATCAAAATTATATATAGTTTGTGAGGTTTCAACAATCTTGTTTTGAATCTATGTGTTTTGTTTGAAAATGTATTATTTGATAAAATACTTATAAGTTAGAAAACCTATAGGGATAATGAATTATATTGGCAAGAGAAAAGAAGGAATATATGATATGTAGGAAGGGATCAACACACTAAGTTGTCCCATGCGTTACCTAGACAAAGCTGATCGGGAAATATGATTATTGGTTTTACATAATCCAACAGGGATTGGGTTATGGAGGACGTGGAGGTTGAGAAAATAGCAGTGGAGTACTTTGAGGAGTTATGCTAAACGACCATACTTATGGGAACATTATCCCACAAAGAGAATTTTGTTATGGGAGGCCCTTTATCTCCTTATATATTTATCTTACGTACGGAAGCCCTAGTAGAAAATACTCGGTAAGCAGAGGGAGAAAAACAATTAACATGATTTAGGGTGGCAAGAGCGAGTCCATCGTTGGTGCATCTTCTGTTTGCAGACGATAATTTATTTTCCTACAAAGACAATAAATATAAGTGTCAGATAATATAACAAATACTTAAAGACTATGAATGTGTATATGGACAGCAATTGTTTTTCTTTTTAAATCGTCAATACAGTTTGTGCATAAGGTTGAAGGTTCAATATGGGACAACATAAAATATGTATTAGGGATTAATACAGTAGATGGAACGGATTCATATATGGGCATACCTTGGGAGGGCTAAAAATGCAGAATTTTCAACGTACTCCAAAATCGGATGCATAATCGTCTCAATGGTTGTACATAAAATTATCTGACAAAAGGAGGGAAGGAAGTTCTCATTAAATAGGTAGTAATTGCCTTATCAAACCATGTGATGTCCTGTTTCTGACTACTAAAAAGGTAACTAAAAAACCCACACATATCGTGGCCCAATTGTTGTGGAGTTCAGATGAAAATTAGAATGGAATGCAGTGGATGTTCTGAGAAAAATTATGTTGCCATAAGAGTAATAGTGACAATAGGTTTCGTGATTTAACAGATTTTCATACATCATTGTTCGCAAAGAAATTATGGTTCTTGATTGATAGACCGGACACACTTTTTGCAAAGGTGTTCATATGTAGGTATTTTCGGAAAACATATTGTTTGGATTCAATCAGATCTTAATCTCCATCATATAAATGGGGGAGTATTGTATTGGATAAACCTCTGGTAAGAAAATGACAATTAAAAGGGTGGGAATTGCGGAATCAATTTTGTATCGAATGATCCATGGATCACATCCCATCGCATGAGATCAACAATTCTAAAAACTAACAATTGTGACCCATCTCTTATGGTAAATCAATTGTTTGATATATTATATGTTGAACACTCAATTGATTCAGTCAATTATCGGACTTAAGGATGCAACATTGATTGTTAGTCTACCAATTAGTCGGTCAGTAAGACATGACACCACTGGATGGAATTTCATGAAATCTGGTAAATATATGGAAATCAAGGTATCATATAGAGAAAGAGTTCCCTGATAAAGGATGATAAATGATGATTTATAATGGATAATTTTGATCATTTATCAATTACCCAAATGCTTATGTCATTATTGCATTTGAAGATCAATCTAAGGAGGCAGAAAATAACACAATATGAATTTAATAAACTACATTAACTAACCAAAATCAAGAAGGTAAGTGTTAGAGGTGGGATTAGCACCCCTCTACGGCTCGGCCAAATAACAAAGATATACAGTGGAGATTCGGCCCGGAAGAGATGAAGGTCCAACAAGGCGAAGCCCGCTAGGAACAAAGAAGTTCGGCAACGTTGTCGGGGCTCGGCAGCGTGCCCGTCGACCTGCGAAAAAGGAGATAAATGTTAAATTGACATTTATCTTGAAAGAGATAAGGAAGAATATTTTTTAGAAAATATTCTTCTTATTATTTTGTAAAGAATATCATAGAGAATCTAGGAAAAAACCCTAGATCCTCTGATATAAATATCCTTCCCCTGCGCGGGAAAAGACTAAGTCGACACATAAACACTTTGTACTCAAAAACCCTAAGAGCTAGCGATCACCGATCGATTCCGGCTCGATTTCTCAATAAAGACTAGATTTTCCGGTCTAAACGTTCTTGTGTACTAATTTAGGAAACAAGAGGGACTAACGGCGCAGGCGATGTCACCAACGCTACAACGGGAGGAGAAGGGATCCAACCTGATCCACTCCAACAAGGCGACAGAGCACGCAAGAACATAGGAGTTGACGCAAGGACAGAAGCAGTCCCGCCGAAGGAATTTGATCGAGACAACCCCAGCGTAGAGTTGATCGATCGCATAAAGATCGACAATCGGAACCCTGAGCGGAGCGTAGGAATCGGAGCCGACCTCGATCCCAACATCAGAGCTAAACTGATCGATTTCCTAAAACATAACGTCTCGACCTTCGCGTGGTCAGTCAAAGAGATGATTGGAATCGACCGAGGGATTGCTCGCCACGAACTCAATGTCGACATAACGTATAGACCAATCAAACAAAAAAGAAGGAAGTTTGGAGCAGAAAAAGCACAGGCAGTGAAAGACGAGCTGGATAAGCTACTAGGGGCCGGATCCATCATGGAAGTACGATACCCCGAGTGGCTCGCGAACCCAATGGTGGTAAAGAAGAAGAACGGTAAGTGGAGAGTGTGCGTTGACTTCACCGACCTAAACAAAGCTTGCCCCAAGGACTGTTTCCCATTACCAAATATAGATCGATTGGTCAAAGCAACCGCTGGCAACGAACTCCTCTCATTCATGGACGCCTTCTCAGGATACAACCAAATCCTCATGCACCCGAATGATAGAGAGAAAACCTCGTTCGTAACGGATCGAGGGACCTTCTGCTACAAAGTCATGCCTTTGGCTTGAAGAACGTGGGAGCGACGTACCAACGTCTCGTCAACAAAGTGTTCGCGGAGTAGCTCGGCCGAACCATGAAAGTTTACATCGACGATATGCTCGTAAAATCGTTAGTGGCAATGGACCAGGTCACTCACCTGAAAACATGCTTCAACATCCTAAACGACTACGGGATGAAATTGAATCTAGCGAAGTGTACCTTTGGCGTTACTTCAGGAGAATTCTTAGGGTACATCGTGATGGAACGGGGAATCGAAGCAAACCCGAAGCAGATAACGGCGATAATGAACCTGTCTTCTCCAGCCAAGACCCGCAAGGTACAAAGACTAACCAGAAGGATCACCGCTCTCAACCGGTTCATCTCCAGATCAACGGACAAGTGCCTCCCTTTCTATCAACTCCTGAGAGGAAACAGAAAGTTCGAGTGGGACGAAAAATGCGAGGAAGCCTTCCAACGATTGAAAGAGTATCTTACCACGCCCCGGGTAGTAGCTAAGGCAGAAGAAGGAGAAACTCTCTATCTCTACATAGCAGTATCAAGCGCTGCAGTAAGCGGAGTGCTAGTAAAAGAGGATCGCAGCGAGCGAAATCCAATCTTCTATATCAGCAATACGTTGGATGGGGCAGAAACTCGATACCCGATAATCGAAAAGCTAGCGCTAGCGGTCGTCACGTCGGCCAGGAAGCTCAAGCCCTACTTTCAATCACACCCGATTGTCGTTCTCACCACTATGCCTCTAAGGTCGATCTTACACAGCCCCACCCAATCCGGTAGGCTATCTAAATGGGCCATCGAATTAAGTGAGTACGACATCGAATACAAAGGACGGGTCGGCATAAAATCGCAGGTTCTAGCAGACTTCATCGTCTAACTTCCACCCGAGTTGACACAAGATGATCAATCGGAAGAAAGAAACTGGAGCCTTCATGTGGACGGATCATCATCATAGGCCGGATCAGGGATTGGAATCCGGCTTGAATCACCAACAACAGAAGTGCTCGAGCAGTCGTTCAGGTTAGGATTCCCGGCCTCAAATAACGAAGCCGAGTACGAAGCCATGATCGCCGGATTACGATTGGCCAAAGCCGTAGGCGCCAAACACATCCAAGCCCAATGTGACTCGCAACTAGTCGTGAACCAATTCAACGGCGAATACGAAGCCAAAAAATGAAAGAATTGACGCATACCTCGGCGTAACCAAGCAACTAACTACCGACCTTGATTTCTTCAATTTAGCAAGAATTCCAAGGAAGGAAAACACATCGGCGGACGCCCTCGCGGCCTTAGCATCAATCTCAGATGCACAACTGATAGGAACGATCCTGGTGGAGCTCATAGAAAAGCCAAGCATAGAACCTCCCGACGTCTGTAATATCATAGACGAAGAAGTAAATGACAAAGACGTAGCGGCAGAACCATGGCATGACGATATAATACTGAAAGAACCTTGGAGATCGGAAATAAATGACAAGGCCTATCCCGGCCATAGGGCCGGAACGGATTGCCACTACTTAACCGATTTCATCTTGAGGTTTCTTAAGAACCTCAAGTCCATTTTAGTCATACTTAAACGTTTTCCATTTCATTCATTCAACAAATTCGATTCATAATAAAGACTAAGGCAAAATAGACATTTTATTAATAAGTAAAAGGTACCAAATACAACTGTGGTTCAATTCGCATTATGCTAAAGTATTCGGTCCTAAAACAATGTCTACCAAACTAACACCACTCGTCCCCAAGTCTTGTCCGCGCCTAGGTCCGATCATCATCATGATCACCTGAAAACAACCAAGTTCATAAGATTTCCATATTCGTTATAATCATTTTCATGCATCCTAGCAATATACTATATGATCCCATGAACTATACATTATATCGTAATTTCCATATTAATCCTAAGTTCTAAACATAGGCCGCTAAATTTCCCGTTACACCAACCGCGAACCGCTTGCACACTCGGCCCACGGACGTGAGCGTGTGATCGCGCGTTCTCGGCGTACGGTCCATGGTCGGATGCGTGGACTTACGGCCGTGGCGTTATATCGCGATCGTCCGGATGTTATCGCGCGGATGGTTACTCGGTCGTAACGCGTACCGGGACGGACGCATCATTCCAACGCGTGCTAGACCTTACGGTCGCGCGGATGGATCGATACGTGCGCGTACTGCCGGCTTGACGTAACGATCGCGCGTCCATGCGCTGCGTCAACGGGAGACGACCCACGAACATAACGCGGTCGGTCTTGCGGTGTGGTCGCGTATCCGCGAACAGACGCAACTCTTCATGCGAACGGACGCGATCATTACCGCGGACGGTTACGACCGTTCCTTCGGTCCGCATGATACACCGCGGCCAACGATCGCTTACGACAGTCCGCAGACCATCCGCGATCGCGCACATCTTACTTCGGCGGTTCGGCAAGCGGTTAAGACTTGCGGTTCAACGAGCATCTCTCCGGATACGTTTTCACGCCTTGGCCGATCCAACCTTGGCTTCTCGGTTCTCGGCTTACCGTCCATCCGACGAGCCGTTAAACCGTTCAAAGCGGTTCTGATCCTTGGGCCGTTAGCGCTTAGAACCGCGCCTTACCGGTTGGCCAAATCATCCACGACCAAGGTCTTATGGCCGGTCGTGTAACCAACTTATAGCGCCTTTTTAGAAATAAGAAGAAGAGAGTTTTCCGGCCATAGAACAACCGGCCGTGACCGCTAGGGCTTGGGCCAAGGCCGAGAAGAAATGGTCCGGTCTCTAACCTTAGATACGGTTGTGGTTTTGCCATGAGTAGCCGATGCCTCTCCAGCCATCTTTGCTCCTCTTCTTTCGCTTTAAACCACCACCAAGAACTCCTTAAACCGCCGGCCTTTCTCCTTGAAATCCGGCTTCTCTCTCTCTCTAAACTCTCGCTTTTGGCCTTTGCCTTTGTGGAGAATTTTGTGAGTGTTTGTGCCTTGTAGGCGTGCCCAAAAATGGCTAAGGCATGGCCTATTTATAGGCCTTTGTGGTCGCCAACTTCCTTGGCCAAAAGGGCATGAATGGCTTAAGCGAATGGACACAACCACACATGGTGACCATTCGCTGGTAACCGCCCCTGGTCAGCTAGTGTCACTAGCTGCTAGCTGACCCGTGAGCTTAACACTTGGCCTAGCTGAGTTGAGCTGGTTGCCAGCTGACCTAGCTGACCAGCTGGACTGTTCAGCTCAGCTGAGCTGACTTCCTCACTCCTACACTTGGCTGAGCTTCTTCTAGCTGAATTTCAGCCTTGTAACGCCTATGGGACACTTAGGTTTGTCTCTCCGGACTTCCCGTTCAAGTTTTCTGGTCCCATGGCCGTCTCATCTTCCTTAGGCCGGTTGGGGGATACTACAAGTCTCCCCCCCTTGAAATGGATTCGTCCCTGAATCCGCGTCAAGGTTTTTGTACCACTCTGGATAGTCGGCCTTCATCTTATTCTCGGTTTCCCAAGTAATCTCCTTGATCCCATTATGGATCCATTCCACTTTGACCATTTGTACCACTTTCTTTCGGGTTGCTTTTTCCATCCTATCTAGGATTCGGAGTGGTCGGATTTCGATGGTTAAGTTTGGCCTAAGTTCTCTTGGAATCTCAGGTTCAACCTTCTCTTGATCCCCTAGACATTTGCGCAACTGCGAGACATGGAACACATTGTGAATTGCGTCCATCTCACTTGGCAAGTCTAACTTATAGGCGACCGCTCCAACCCGTTCAATGATTCGGAACGGTCCCAAATATCTGGGGTCAAGTTTACCACGCTTGGAAACCCTGGCCCGACCCTTGAAAGTGATCATCTTCAAGTAGACTTGGTCGCCTACTTCAAACTCAAGGTCCTTTCTTCTCTTGTCTGCATAGCTCTTTTGACGGTCTTGTGCCTCTTTCATCTTGGCCTTGAGGAATCAGATTCGTTCCGTGGTTTCCTCTATGATGTCTGGTCCAACTATACTTGACTCTCCAACCTCAGTCCAGCATAGTGGAGTTCGACAAGGCCGTCCATACAAAGCCTCATAAGGCGACATTCCGATGCTTGTGTGATAACTGTTGTTATACGCAAACTCGGTCAAGGGTAGAAACTTCTCCCATGAGTCGCCCCATTCAAGAACACACGCCCTTAACATGTCTTCTAGGGTTTGTATGGTCCGTTCAGATTGACCGTCCGTCTGGGGATGGTAAGCCGTGCTCATGTTTACTCTCGTTCCCAGGGCCTTCTGGAAGGCTTGCCAGAAATAAGAAGTAAACCGGCCGTCCCGGTCTGAAACTATACTTGATGGGATCCCATGAAGTCTCACGATCTCATCAATGTATAACTCAGCCAACTTCCCCACTCCGTCCGTCTTCTTGATGGCCAAGAAGTGGGCGGATTTTGTGAGCCTATCTACCACAACCCAAATGGCATCTCGCCTGTTCCGGGTCGTAGGCAAACCGGTCACAAAGTCCATAGCTATGTTATCCCATTTCCATTCCGGAATGGGAAGACTTTGTAGCAGACCACTCGGGACTTGGCGTTCAGCCTTGATTAACTGACAGGTCGGGCACTTAGACACCCAATCAGCTACATCACGCTTCATCCCAACCCAATGATAGTACTGTTTGAGGTCATGGTACATCTTGGTTTGGCCGGGATGAATTGAGAACTTAGACTGATGAGCCTCTCGTAAGATGGCTTCCTTCAGTTCCCATACGTTTGGCACACAGACTCGGCCATTTACCACAATCGTCCCATTGTTGGAGATCTGGTATTCCGTATGGTTGTTCTCAGCGGCTTTCACCAATTCCTCATCATCTTTCTGAGCAAGCCGAACCTTAGTCAGAATATCTGCTTGGTCCGCTGCCCCTAAGCCAATTGGCTCCTCTCCCACGGTCAATGCATTGAGACGCAATGAACGGACCATTCCGACCAAAGTCTCTGCATCCCGTTCACTAGCCACCTCGGTCCTTTTCCTACTTAAGGCGTCGGCCACGAGGTTGGCCTTTCCTGGATGGTAAGTAATGTCCAGATCGTAATCGGCCACTAGTTCCATCCATCTCCTTTGACGAAGGTTGAGCTCAGGTTGGGTGAACACATACTTCAGGCTCTTATGGTCTGTAAATAGTTGCACTTTCGCTCCGTAGAGATAAGATCTCCAGATCTTAAGTGCAAAGACTACAGCGGCCATCTCAAGGTCATGAGTGGGATAGTTCCCCTCATGTTTCCTTAATTGCCTTGAAGCATATGCAATCACTTTCCCTTCTTGCATCAACACACATCCCAACCCATTGATTGACGCATCCGTGTAAACCACGTAAGGCACATCATCTTGGGGTTGAGTCAGGACTGGCGCATTAGTCAACATCTCCTTGAGTTCCTTAAAACTCTTCTCCGCGGCATCAGTCCATACAAACTTCACGTTTTTCCCGGTCAGCTTCGTCATGGCCTTGGCCATACTTGCAAATCCTTGGACAAAACGTCTGTAGTAGCCGGCCAGACCTAGAAAGCTTCGGACCTCAGTCGCGTTTCTCGGTCTTGTCCAATCCTCAATTGACCGTATCTTCTCCGGATCAACTGCCACTCCTTCCGCCGACACTATGTGTAATGCCCCTTTCCCATTCTCCGCTGACCGTCGAGCTGACCGGTCAACAATCAAACAAGAACATGACCGATCGAACCCGAGCAAGTCGAATGGGAAAAGTTCGCCACAGGACGAAGCCAAAGTTAGTTCGGTTTGAGACAAAGGCTCGCACCAATCTATCCTCGACTCCGCTATCCTCATATCCATAGTACAAGCTGTACCACTTGCACTACTTCGATGAGTTGTGTCGGTTCGGACTTAAACCTCATATCAGGGAAACAATTTCATTTCTGAGTAATCAACATTGAGTACAACGTTTAATAGAATTTTCACAAACAATCGTCAAGTCAAATATAAAAATAAATCAACACACGAAATAACAATAACGCCGAACCGAGAAAACACTCAAAAATCACGAATCAAATCCCGTCACAAGCCATCCCGAAACTACACCGAGAACCTCCCGCGTCCGTCGCTGCTAAACCTGAAAAACACAAAAGAGTATAATGAGCGATCTAAGATCACCCAGTGAATCGGCTCCCCACTAATGGCTTCTAATCTATCTAAGTCTACAAATTCCCGCCCCAAAACCCAAAATAACAATCAGTAGGAAAAATAGTCGATCACGCACTACCATGTCGTGATAAACCCAAACATACACAATCAATGCCAGAGATAAAGTGAATTAAGGGAAATCGAAGGCACTGCGGCACATGTCCTCGATTGGACTCGATCTATTTATCGCGCAACGAAAGAAAGAATAAACAACAATGGGCCCTACGAACTTGGTGACTTCCACGGGTTTCCACTGTCACCGATATGGCAACTAACCCACATGACTCCTAGCCGTCCACACAACGACTAGGACACCGTTCTCTGTCCATCGATACGCGGCGACTCTGGTTACCCCCGGTAACCCGAGCTTCCATGCAGTCCGGCCCTAGGACGCGACCCCGTATTCTCCGGACTACACCCTACAGACGTCACTCCATAGGTTCGCACCCGCCAGGCTAAGCTGACCAGGTTCTCAATTCCAGAGGATCCAATCGGGATGGAAGTACCAGCACGTAAACAAAACCTAGGCTTGCGGAATCTAACGCACCCTAGAGTCCTAGTGCAGAAATATAAACACGCAGACTCGCTGGGACTCTAGCACAGATCACACAATCAATATCAATAATAAATCCCCAACCATTCCGCAAGCCTCTACACTACCACCGCTCTGACTAGGTAAGATACCTAGTCAGCACCACTAACTTACCCGATCCCGTGACCGGAGTAAGTGTCCGCAATAACTGCTCGGCCCAACACCGAGCAGTCTAACAAGCCTGCACACAAGCTCACAACAATAACAATAATCACAACAATCAATCACACAATCACATAATCACACAATCACACACAAGCAGGTTTATTAGGGTTTCTAAGTCTTTTAATCCATTATCATCCGCTACCTTGGGTTAGCGGATTGCTAACCCGTAGACGGCTTACCAACTCACCACATTCTTTATTTAACCCATTCTAGATATCTTTTATTAACTCCTCGATCCGTCGGTTTAGAGTTAGTAAACTTACTAACTCCCCGACGTCTCATTATTAATTAACTTTATTCATTACTCAATCCCGCTATTAAACCTAAACCCCAACCCCGTTATAATATTCTATACGTTTGTTTAGGTTCAACCATATTTTAATGTCGTCTTAATTCCCGTATAAATTCATTAATTATCGTTCTTAATACATATATAGATGCATATACGGTCCTAAACAACGGTCTATATGAATGCATCACCCAATCGATACTAACAACCTAGCGGCACACAATTGATTTACCATTTAATTCTTTAAACCTAGCGTGCTTATCTGATCCTAACCGGTTTATCATTAACGTCCAATTAATTATTGATTACTAATTAGGTTAAGTAAAGGGTATGCAATCCTAGCACTACGGTTTATCAATTTATGGTCTATATGAATCTATGAGTTTGTGAGCCGACTCACAGTGAGATAGGCGCGGAAATGGCGGCTCTGACACGGTATGAATCCCGAGACCCTCGAACTGAAACCCGAACCTCCCGAATGCACGAACTCGAACTTGACCCGTACTTGACCTTGGTGATTCCGAACCTCCGGATAACCCTCATATGATGTCTACTACAACCGTCTATCCTATTTCTAAATAAAAGAAATCCGGTTTATCGGGAAGATTATTACGTCGGAAAAATTCCTTTCCGAAGAATATTCTTTAGAATATTCCGACGTATTAATATTCCTTTCCCCATCTTTCTTCTATTTTTCTCACTCTCTCTCTCCTCTTTTTCTCTCTCTCCCCTCCGGATCCTCCTTCTTCTCTCCTCCCTCCGGCTTCTCCTTCTTCTCTCCTCCCTCCGGCTTCTTCTTCTTCTCCTGGCTCCTCCTCCTCTTCCTTCTTCTTGCCGCCTCCTTCTTCTTCTTCTTCCTCCCTTCTCCCTCTCTTCTTTCTCTCTTCTCCACTACTCTTGTTGAGAAGTGTTTTTGGTGTGAAGAAAAGTGAGGGGTGGAGGCCTCCTTTTATAGCTAAAGTGAAGAGATCTCCACCTTCCACTTGTCACCTCTTCTTCTCCATCTTAAGCCACGACCTCTCCACCAAAAACCATCCACAAACAATGAATTTGATCATCCACCATCCACTTGTAGCCTCCTCCATGCAGCCCTTGGATTGATGACAACACATCTTTAGAGATTCATGCACCTAAGAAGCTTCTATTTCTTGGGCTCAAATTTCGTGGCCCATGCTTCATACTGAGCTGGATTTAGGTCCAATATGGTCTTGGTAAACTGTTCCAAATACCCTGACTCAAGCCCAAGCCTCAAGGAATTTATTTTGAATTTTTAAGCCTTAATAACCCATTAAGGACTCAAAATTCATAACTTGATCTAGACATCAAATCTTTCTGAATCCTTTTAACCATATATTCTTCATCTTCTAATGTAGCTTCGGTCAAAATTTCATAATTTTTGGTGGACTTTAGAGGGTCTTCTTTCTTGTCCGAACGATGTATCGGTTTCTCGGAAAAACCGGCTTTACGTTGAATATTTTAAAAAATCCTTTAGATGCTTCTACAAATCCACCAAGTCTCATTTTCAGATTCTAGAAGATCTTATATGAATTTATAAATTTGAATCGCCTCAAACGGACACCCGTAGCTCCCGTTATGAATTTTACAAGTTTTATCGGTTCTATCGGTTTCCTTTCCCGGTAGTCCGTAAAACTCGTTTAATCTTCGTTTCTTCCACGTCTGGTCTTCTAAATGTTCTTTTGGACAAAAATAAGAACACTTGGCCCGTCTCCACTTCCAGATCGCATTTTGGTAAAATTACCAAAATGCCCTTCATCTTCTGAAAATTACGAAAATGCCCTCCGTTGACTTCTCTGCTGCCCGTTGACTATTTCTTGGAACAGGATATTACATTCTTCCCCACTTACAGGAATTCGGTCCCCGAATTCTCCGTTACTAAAAAATTCGAGTCGGAAACTGAACTATGTAAGTCGCCACTCTGGAACAGATTCCACTGCTCCGATGCTCGAACGATGAACCAACTGAACTGGACTCCCGATACTTACTGACCTCTGAAACACCGTCTTGAACAAACCCAAAATACTGACGCCTTGAACACTCCACACTGAGAACTTGGATCACGATCACTCCTGGTTCCTCACCTCATTGCTTCACTGACTTTAATCTGGATTCTTGAAATCACTGATCCTGACTGAACTGCTCCACTCGAGTTTCTGATTCTATCTGCGCCAACTAATGATCGTCTTGAATCGACACTTTTGACTTCCCCACTTTGCTTCGACCTCCGTGAATGGCACAACACCGACTCTCCCTCCACTCTCAATACTTGTTTCATCTTTACTGCTCTCGCTCCCCATCGGTATTATGGTAATATCGATGTTCCTCCTCCCAACTGAACCGCCATACTTATGTACACCTCGAAATTTCTTGATCACTGAACTCCACGCTTCATGAATTCATCTGTGCCGATCAATGCTCCAGGCTTCCTTGATCTTGCAATAATAACTCGCCCTCCATTCCCGTTGCTTAACTTGTTTCTAATGAGTACCGCCTCGAGTGACTTTCTTCTTTCCAACTAACCGCCATACTCATGCACTCCTCGACCCTCCTCAATCACTGATACCCACTCTGGTGATGAAACTCGACTGACTCACTTGCAAGTTTAGGTTAAACTGCTTCTTGTAACACCATCTTGTTTCTAGGGTTCGGGTTCGGTCTCGGATTCACATCGCGTCGCCATTCCGTCCTACATTCAATACAACAACTCACTGAAACAATTAGTTTCATCCCGATCTATCCTCGATATCACTTTCCCATAGAAATATGGTTACTTAATCACGTACTCGATGGTTACCCGTGATTAAATAACAATACTCTATAAGTCCGCTCCCTCGTGAATTGTCGGTTAAACACAACCGTCCCCCAAGTCGGCTCAACTCGAAGTAAAATTAAAATTAAAATCAACACTTTACCTTTTTTTTTAACAAAACCGAAGAAAAGCGATCAACCCCTAATCAAACTTCCGAACAACTATCAAACCAACGATCTCTAAAACCAAAACAATCAGTCTACTAAAACCACGCATGCTAACACTACGCAATCTACCGCACAAGAAAATCAATCAATCAATCAATCAATCAAGCAACAGGAAGAGAAAAACAAGCAATCACCACACAATCACGCAATCTAATGATCGGTCGGATGCGTCGTCGGTCCGGGTTCCGGTCATGATGAACGGTCGTCAGTTCCGCTCATCATTTAATTTCACGTAGTAATCTACTTGCTTTCATAACCATCTCAATCCGGCAAATAGGTACTACACTACTCAAAACGATCAGCGGAACACTCTGCATCCACCACATACATAAAACGATATATTGTACACAATAAGGTTTTCAGTGCATGGTTATGATCAGAGTCCACACATAAGACCGTCATCACATCCAAAAACCCATACGACGCCGCTGTACATCAGAAAAGTCAAAGACGACACGCAAAGTCGCCTATCCGCCGATCTATCTATAATACAAAAAGAAGTTAGTGCCCCACTTACCTGGCCTAACTACTCCTATCCCAACCTAACGCCTCCAGCAAGACCGAAATGCCCAACATCACTGGCAAAACGGCTCGCTGAAGTATCCGCTGGCAGGTGCGCCGGAAGGGTGTGGCGAGTGTGTGTCTCGAGATGGTGCTCCAACATGCTGTGGCTCAGCTATCGGACAGAGATAAGCATCGTGACCTGCGCGGCCACACATCCGACAAACTGGAACGGACTCTGGGCGTACTCCACGGTAACATACGGACGCATGATGATCATAATCTCCACACAACTGATAAGTCCTCACTGGCTCGGGTCTGGACAACGAAACAACCGGTACTGCACAACGGGCGGCTGACTGGGCTCGGGATCTCTGCGGCTGGGTCCCGCTCGATAGTCCTCTGGTACTGGTACTCGGTACAGCTCTCCACCGGAAGTATACTCACCTGATTTGATGGTAGGGCAAGTCAGTGCCCCCTGGCCCTCGTGATCACAGAGCGGACAGTCGTCTGGTCCGGGCAATGGATGGTATGGTTCTCGAAGACGCGGGTCTACTGCTCGGGGACACCAATGTAATTGAACTCATACACTCCACATCCATTGCATGTCATGTACTCCGGTATTGCTGGCGGCGAGACTGACTGGTCCCTGCGGACTCATGACGCTCAACTGTAACTGATCCGCGCACACACACACACACACACACACATCTCCACTCCTTCCAGGACACACTGCTGCACGACTGCAATCACAACTCAAAGATAAGTTAGTTCAAATCATACAAAAATGCTACTCCCCATCCCAACCCCGGGTTTAACGGACGCGGCTCGGTTTCCTAATGGATGCTTGTGTGACACATTTGACTCGATAAAACACGGAAAATACTCAAAAATGAAATGTTTCGAAACCCATGCAGAACCATGCTCTGATACCACCTTTCTGTAATGCCCCTTTCCCATTCTCCGCTGACCGTCGAGCTGACCGGTCAACAATCAAACAAGAACATGACCGATCGAACCCGAGCAAGTCGAATGGGAAAAGTTCGCCACAGGACGAAGCCAAAGTTAGTTCGGTTTGAGACAAAGGCTCGCACCAATCTATCCTCGACTCCGCTATCCTCATATCCATAGTACAAGCGGTACCACTTGCACTACTTCGATGAGTTGTGTCGGTTCGGACTTAAACCTCATATCAGGGAAACAATTTCATTTCTGAGTAATCAACATTGAGTACAACGTTTAATAGAATTTTCACAAACAATCGTCAAGTCAAATATAAAAATAAATCAACACACGAAATAACAATAACGCCGAACCGAGAAAACACTCAAAAATCACGAATCAAATCCCGTCACAAGCCATCCCGAAACTACACCGAGAACCTCCCGCGTCCGTCGGTGCTAAACCTGAAAAACACAAAAAGAGTATAATGAGCGATCTAAGATCACCCAGTGAATCGGCTCCCCACTAATGGCTTCTAATCTATCTAAGTCTACAAATTCCCGCCCCAAAACCCAAAATAACAATCAGTAGGAAAAATAGTCGATCACGCACTACCATGTCGTGATAAACCCAAACATACACAATCAATGCCAGAGATAAAGTGAATTAAGGGAAATCGAAGGCACTGCGGCACATGTCCTCGATTGGACTCGATCTATTTATCGCGCAACGAAAGAAAGAATAAACAACAATGGGCCCTACGAACTTGGTGACTTCCACGGGTTTCCACTGTCACCGATATGGCAACTAACCCACATGACTCCTAGCCGTCCACACAACGACTAGGACACCGTTCTCTGTCCATCGATACGCGGCGACTCTGGTTACCCCCGGTAACCCGAGCTTCCATGCAGTCCGGCCCTAGGACGCGACCCCGTATTCTCCGGACTACACCCTACAGACGTCACTCCATAGGTTCGCACCCGCCAGGCTAAGCTGACCAGGTTCTCAATTCCCGAGGATCCAATCGGGATGGAAGTGCCAGCACGTAAACAAAACCTAGGCTTGCGGAATCTAACGCACCCTAGAGTCCTAGTGCAGAAATATAAACACGCAGACTCGCTGGGACTCTAGCACAGATCACACAATCAATATCAATAATAAATCCCCAACCATTCCGCAAGCCTCTACACTACCACCGCTCTGACTAGGTAAGATACCTAGTCAGCACCACTAACTTACCCGATCCCGTGACCGGAGTAAGTGTCCGCAATAACTGCTCGGCCCAACACCGAGCAGTCTAACAAGCCTGCACACAAGCTCACAACAATAACAATAATCACAACAATCAATCACACAATCACATAATCACACAATCACACACAAGCAGGTTTATTAGGGTTTCTAAGTCTTTTAATCCATTATCATCCGCTACCTTGGGTTAGCGGATTGCTAACCCGTAGACGGCTTACCAACTCACCACATTCTTTATTTAACCCATTCTAGATATCTTTTATTAACTCCTCGATCCGTCGGTTTAGAGTTAGTAAACTTACTAACTCCCCGACGTCTCATTATTAATTAACTTTATTCATTACTCAATCCCGCTATTAAACCTAAACTCCAACCCCGTTATAATATTCTATACGTTTGTTTAGGTTCAACCATATTTTAATGTCGTCTTAATTCCCGTATAAATTCATTAATTATCGTTCTTAATACATATATAGATGCATATACGGTCCTAAACAACGGTCTATATGAATGCATCACCCAATCGATACTAACAACCTAGCGGCACACAATTGATTTACCATTTAATTCTTTAAACCTAGCGTGCTTATCTGATCCTAACCGGTTTATCATTAACGTCCAATTAATTATTGATTACTAATTAGGTTAAGTAAAGGGTATGCAATCCTAGCACTACGGTTTATCAATTTATGGTCTATATGAATCTATGAGTTTGTGAGCCGACTCACAGTGAGATAGGCGCGGAAATGGCGGCTCTGACACGGTATGAATCCCGAGACCCTCGAACTGGAACCCGAACCTCCCGAATGCACGAACTCGAACTTGACCCGTACTTGACCTTGGTGATTCCGAACCTCCGGATAACCCTCATATGATGTCTACTACAACCGTCTATCCTATTTCTAAATAAAAGAAATCCGGTTTATCGGGAAGATTATTACGTCGGAAAAATTCCTTTCCGAAGAATATTCTTTAGAATATTCCGACGTATTAATATTCCTTTCCCCATCTTTCTTCTATTTTTCTCACTCTCTCTCTCCTCTTTTTCTCTCTCTCCCCTCCGGATCCTCCTTCTTCTCTCCTCCCTCCGGCTTCTCCTTCTTCTCTCCTCCCTCCGGCTTCTTCTTCTTCTCCTGGCTCCTCCTCCTCTTCCTTCTTCTTGCCGCCTCCTTCTTCTTCTTCTTCCTCCCTTCTCCCTCTCTTCTTTCTCTCTTCTCCACTACTCTTGTTGAGAAGTGTTTTTGGTGTGAAGAAAAGTGAGGGGTGGAGGCCTCCTTTTATAGCTAAAGTGAAGAGATCTCCACCTTCCACTTGTCACCTCTTCTTCTCCATCTTAAGCCACGACCTCTCCACCAAAAACCATCCACAAACAATGAATTTGATCATCCACCATCCACTTGTAGCCTCCTCCATGCAGCCCTTGGATTGATGACAACACATCTTTAGAGATTCATGCACCTAAGAAGCTTCTATTTCTTGGGCTCAAATTTCGTGGCCCATGCTTCATACTGAGCTGGATTTAGGTCCAATATGGTCTTGGTAAACTGTTCCAAATACCCTGACTCAAGCCCAAGCCTCAAGGAATTTATTTTGAATTTTTAAGCCTTAATAACCCATTAAGGACTCAAAATTCATAACTTGATCTAGACATCAAATCTTTCTGAATCCTTTTAACCATATATTCTTCATCTTCTAATGTAGCTTCGGTCAAAATTTCATAATTTTTGGTGGACTTTAGAGGGTCTTCTTTCTTGTCCGAACGATGTATCGGTTTCTCGGAAAAACCGGCTTTACGTTGAATATTTTAAAAAATCCTTTAGATGCTTCTACAAATCCACCAAGTCTCATTTTCAGATTCTAGAAGATCTTATATGAATTTATAAATTTGAATCGCCTCAAACAGACACCCGTAGCTCCCGTTATGAATTTTACAAGTTTTATCGGTTCTATCGGTTTCCTTTCCCGATAGTCCGTAAAACTCGTTTAATCTTCGTTTCTTCCACGTCTGGTCTTCTAAATGTTCTTTTGGACAAAAATAAGAACACTTGGCCCGTCTCCACTTCCAGATCGCATTTTGGTAAAATTACCAAAATGCCCTTCATCTTCTGAAAATTACGAAAATGCCCTCCGTTGACTTCTCTGCTGCCCGTTGACTATTTCTTGGAACAGGATATTACACTATGTGTCCTAGGAAGCCAATCCGATCTTGCCAGATGCTACATTTGAGTAGCTTGGCATAGAGCTTCTGTTCCCGCAGCTTCTCCAACACGATCCTAAGATGTTCCCGATGTTCCTTAGGGTTCTTGGAGTAAACAAGTATGTCATCAATGAATATGATGACAAAACTGTCTAACCATTCCCGAAAGACACCGTTCATCATCTTCATGAACGCGGCTGGTGCATTTGTTAGACCGAACGGCATGACTACAAACTCGTAGTGTCCATACCGAGTTCGGAACGTGGTCTTCCTCACGTCCTCTGGTGCTATCGGGATTTGATGGTATCCCGAAGCGAGGTCGATCTTGGAGAACACGGTCGAACCCTTGAGTTGGTCCAACAACTCGTCTATCCGGGGCAATGGGTACTTGTTCTTGACAGTAACCCGGTTGATGCCTCGGTAGTCTATGCACAAGCGGAGGCTCCCGTCCTTCTTCTTGACGAATAAGACAGGCGCTCCCCAAGGAGAACTGCTCGGCCTAATAAAGCCTTTGTCCAGCAGTTCTTCTAACTGCTTCTTCAACTCAGCCATCTCGGCTGGGGCCATTCTATATGGCGCCTTGGATAAGGGTTTCGTTCCGGGTTCAAGTTCAATGATGAACGGATCAGACCGGTCAGGCGGTAAGCCTTCTAATGGTCTAAAAACGTCCTCAAAGTCCTTAACCACTGAGATTTCCCCAACCTTAGCCTCCGGCCCTACTTCCTTGATCGTGATAGTGGCTAAGTATGCTTCACATCCCTTAGCCAACATCTTCTCTGCTTGGATAGCGGAGACGACCAAGCTTCCCGAGGTTGGCCGTATTCCTTGGAACACAACCTTACCCTCAGGTTTCTCGAACTTTACCCTTCCCCGGTGACATTCAATGGTGGCACGGTTTTGACCGAGCCAGTCCATACCCAAGATCACTTCGTGATGTTTGAGTTGGACCACCACTAGGTCAACCGGCATGCTCACGCCTCCAATGGAAACGGGCACATCTCTGACTAACCCTAGCATAGGCATTACTTGCCCACCGGCGGCATTCACAATGCCTTGGCCGGCTGCTTGTTCACTTTGGAAAAAGCCTTTCCCAATCATCCCGGGACTCACAAAGCTGTGTGTAGCCCCGGAATCAAACAAGGTCAGTGTCTCTACACCGCCTATCAAAACGGTCCCTACACATCGCCCTCAAATGTGTAAGCGCATCCCGCTTTTTCCCCAATATGATGCAATGCATTATTCAAATATTGAAGAAGGTTAGGGTTCCAGTAACGTACCAGTAATCGCGTCATATGAGCCGGACTCTCCTGAGTCCTTCACCAGTTCGTAAACCCGAGGTTTCACAGTTTGACCCTTGGCCGTAGCCGCGCGGTCTCCCTAACCCCGGTTCACTTCTGGCGCCCTTTGCTTCCCATCTTGGCGCTTGGGACACTCTCGGATGTAGTGCCCAGCTTGGCCGCAGAGATAGCATGTCACTGGTCTCTCGGTCACCTCTTCACGCCCCTTGTTCTGTGGACAGCTCCGTGACTCGTGGTCCTTGCCGCCACACTTCGCGCATGCAACATCGGCTTTCCAACACTTCCCTAAGTGTCGTTTGCCACATGTGGCACATCTGGCGCAGTCAGAGGAGGGAGTATCAGCCGTCTGATCTCTCTTCCTCTTTAGGTCCTTCCCGGGTTGACTGGACACCTTGTCCTTTGAGCCAACGCGGTTCTCCTCAGCCAAATTGGCCTCCATCGTAGCTGCCCTCTCGACTAGCTCGGAAACACTGTTGTAGGTACAAACCGAGCAGTGGGTACGCAACTCCACTCGCAGGCCGCGAAGGAAGTGACGCACCTGTGCCGGCTCATCCTCAACATCCCGTCCCACGTAACGTCTGAGACGGTCGAACTCGGCCTCATACTCACGGACCGACCTGCGGCCCTGGACCAAGCCCAAGTATCTACCTTCCATACGATCCCAGGACTCCGCCGGGAAGTACTTCCGGTTGAACTCTACCTCAAACTCCGCAAAGGAGTTGATGAGGCCCTTGGTGCGCCTGTCAACAGACAGCCACCAGTTGTGAGCGTCCCCTTCCAGGAAGTGGGTCGCTATGTCCTTACAGTAATCTTCAGGGCAACGGGTAGAACGGAAGTTCCGTACAAGCCGTGACCTCTATTCATCAGCCTCAAGTGGGTCAGCACTTCCCTTGAGTGTTTTGTGCCCAACTTGGTGATGTGTCCTAGAACGTTGAGGTAGTCCACCTTTCAGACCTTTTTAGGGGTCGGTGACTCTACCACTACTACGTCCGAGTCATCATCACTCAGACCCGTGGTCTCAAGAACCACGGTCCGCGGCTCACCCTCAGCCGGTTTCTGACCAGAAAGGCTCTGGTTCAGTACCGTGAGCTGGCCCATCACTTCCTTTAACATAGTCCACATCTGACCGACGTTCGGGACTGCTGTCAAAGGCTCACCGTCACCACCACCTGTGGCGTCATCCATCTCATGGCCGGTCTCATCTCGAGCCGCATGAGATGATGACTCACCCATATGCTCATCGTTCCCGGTTTGGACGTGCGGTTGTTCAACCCTAGTCCCCTCGGGAATCAGTGTAGCATTGGGCCCAGTGGCCGTTGGGTCAACCTCAGGACCGGTTTCCCTTGGCGTGACAGGAGTGGTCTGGACTCTCGGGCCGTGGCCGGTCGCAGACGTCTCCTTGTCCTTATCTTTTGTCCTCTTGGACTTGCTTTTTCCAAGCTGAAATTCAACAAGACAATCCATATATTTCCAATCAAATTTCAAGTCCTAAACAAGTCTAACTTTTCTATGCGGACAATTCGGACTTGGACGAGTGGTGTAGCCCCTAACCCCATCCTAGGAAATAACTCCGCTCTGATACCAACTTGACAAGGCCTATCCCGGCCATAGGGCCGGAACGGATTGCCACTACTTAACCGATTTCATCTTGAGGTTTCTTAAGAACCTCAAGTCCATTTTAGTCATACTTAAACGTTTTCCATTTCATTCATTCAATAAATTCTATTCATAATAAAGACTAAGGCAAAATAGACATTTTATTAATAAGTAAAAGGTACCAAATACAACTGTGGTTCAATTCGCATTATGCTAAAGTATTCGGTCCTAAAACAATGTCTACCAAACTAACACCACTCGCCCCCAAGTCTTGTCCGCGCCTAGGTCCGATCATCATCATGATCACCTGAAAACAACCAAGTTCATAAGATTTCCATATTCTTTATAATCATTTTCATGCATCCTAGCAATATACTATATGATCCCATGAACTATACATTATATCGTAATTTCCATATTAATCCTAAGTTCTAAACATAGGCCGCTAAATTTCCCGTTACACCAACCGCGAACCGCTTGCACACTCGGCCCACGGACGTGAGCGTGTGATCGCGCGTTCTCGGCGTACGGTCCATGGTCGGATGCGTGGACTTACGGCCGTGTCGTTATATCGCGATCGTCCGGATGTTATCGCGCGGATGGTTACTCGGTCGTAACGCGTACCGGGACGGACGCATCATTCCAACGCGTGCTAGACCTTACGGTCGCGCGGATGGATCGATACGTGCGCGTACTGCCGGCTTGACGTAACGATCGCGCGTCCATGCGCTGCGTCAACGGGAGACGACCCACGAACATAACGCGGTCGGTCTTGCGGTGTGGTCGCGTATCCGCGAACGGACGCAACTCTTCATGCGAACGGACGCAATCATTACCGCGGACGGTTACGACCGTTCCTTCGGTCCGCATGATACACCGCGGCCAACGATCGCTTACGTCAGTCCGCAGACCATCCGCGATCGCGCGCATCGTACTTCGGCGGTTCGGCAAGCGGTTAAGACTTGCGGTTCAACGAGCATCTCTCCGGATACGTTTTCACGCCTTGGCCGATCCAACCTTGGCTTCTCGGTTCTCGGCTTACCGTCCATCCGACGAGCCGTTAAACCGTTCGAAGTGGTTCTGATTCTTGGGCCGTTAGCGCTTAGAACCGCGCCTTACCGGTTGGCCAAATCATCCACGACCAAGGTCTTATGGCCGGTCGTGTAACCAACTTATAGCGCCTTTTTAGAAATAAGAAGAAGAGAGTTTTCCGGCCATAGAACAACCGGACGTGACCGCTAGGGCTTGGGCCAAGGCCGAGAAGAAATGGTCCGGTCTCTAACCTTAGATACGGTTGCGGTTTTGCCATGAGTAGCCGATGCCTCTCCAGCCATCTTTGCTCCTCTTCTTTCGCTTTAAACCACCACCAAGAACTCCTTAAACCGCCGGCCTTTCTCCTTGAAATCCGGATTCTCTCTCTCTAAACTCTCGCTTTTGGCCTTTGCCTTTGTGGAGAATTTTGTGAGTGTTTGTGCCTTGTAGGCGTGCCCAAAAATGGCTAAGGCATGGCCTATTTATAGACCTTTGTGGTCGCCAACTTCCTTGGCCAAAAGGGCATGAATGGCTTAAGCGAATGGACACAACCACACATGGTGACCATTCGCTGGTAACCGCCCCTGGTCAGCTAGTGTCACTAGCTGACCAGCTGACCCGTGAGCTTAACACTTGGCCTAGCTGAGTTGAGCTGGTTGCCAGCTGACCTAGCTGACCAGCTGGACTGTTCAGCTCAGCTGAGCTGACTTCCTCACTCCTACACTTGGATGAGCTTCTTCTAGCTGAATTTCAGCCTTGTAACGCCTATGGTACACTTAGGTTTGTCTCTCCGGACTTCCCGTTCAAGTTTTCTGGTCCCATGGCCGTCTCATCTTCCTTAGGCCGGTTGGGGGATACTACAATAAAAGCCTACATAACAGATGGGAAACTGTCCTCGGATAAGTGGGAAGCTCTCAGGCTCAGGGCTAAAGCAGCTCGATATGTTATAATAGAAGGAGACCTTTTTCGATACAACGCCACCGGAGCAGCCTTACGGTGCGTAGAGGGCAAAGAAATTGAAGAAGTAATTAAAAAACCCCACGAAGGAGACGGAGGAAACCACGCCGGCGGAAGATCACTGGCACTAAAGATCAGGAAGCTCGGTTTCTTCTGGCCATCAAGGAAAAAGACTGCTCAAGATATGCAGCGAGATGCGAGCCATGCCAAAAACACGCTCCAGCAATACGCGCGCCCACATAGGAGTTGCAAACCGCTTTGGCTCCTTACCCATTCATGCGATGGGCGATGGACATAGTCGGGCCAATGCATAAATCCAGACAGAATGAGCACATCCTAATCCTAACGGACTACTTCACCAAATGGGTGGAAGCCAAAGCTTACAAAACAGTGAACCGGGACGTCGTCAACTTCATGTGGAAATATATCATATGCAGGCACATAATTCCTTACGAGATCGCCCCGGATAACGGGAAACAATTCACGTCGATCTTGCTCAGCCAATTCTGCAATAAGTGGAACATTAGGTTTAGCAGATCGACACCTTACTATCCTCAAGGAAACAGCCAAGCAAAAGCCAAAAATAAGACCATCATCGCTGGACTAAAAAAACGGCTCGACGAGCATAAAGGAAATTGGGCCGATGAGTTAGATGGAGTTCTGTGGTCACATCGAAAAACCCCGCGAAGACCATCGAACCAAACTCCATTCTCCTTAGCTCACGGAGTGGAAGCCATGTCACCAGCCGAGATGAGCTTACCAACGGTTCGGCGATCCATGCTTATTCGGAACCCAGAACTCAACGACAAGATGCCTCTTGATAACTTTGATACGCTCGAAGAGCAAAGGGACGAAGCCCTCTTAAGAATCCAAAATTACCAGCACCTCGCTGCTCGGTATTACAAAAAAAAAAAAAACTAAGGGGCGACACCTGAAAGAAGGAGACCTCGTCTTACGAGAAGTTCATCAAGGAACAAAAGAAAAAATGCTGGGAAGCTCGGCATACACTGGGAAGGACCTTACCAAATATCAAAGATCGTTAAACCAAGAGTCTACGAGCTCTCCAAACTAGATGGAAAGCCCATCGAGTTTTCATGGAACTCGATGCACCTTAAAATATTTGTTGACTAGATTCTCCAGTCACGAAAAAGGAGCTCACCGAGCCATAACTCATGTAAATCGACTACGAACGGCTTGATCCGCTATTCACAGGGTACATAGGCAGTCCTTTCAGGATTCAGCTATACTTCAAAAAAAATATTATTACATCTTGCAAAAGATATATCGTCGCCATGCAAATTTGAGCGCGCTCCACGAGTGCCGTGGTGAAATAATCCACACAATCATCACACGTGCAAAAATCACGACTCAAAGTCGGCACCGATGAAATCTTAAGCCGGGACCGCCCCCGCTTGCCTAAGTTCAAGTCGCGACAAATAAGCCGACCTGACTCGCACAACCGACTTCGAACTAGGCGATATCTGCGATACGACGTCGGCGTTTATCACCACTCGTATCGCAAAAAGGCTACCGAATCACACTTCGGTAACCCCCCTTCTTTCGCAGCAATCGGAATTAACTCCGGAAACATTGCTCACAAGAAGGTTTCGTCGAGGCATAGCCTGGCTAAACGATACGAATCGAAAGAATTACTCGATCACATCGGATATTACAATTTCTTCGAGGCATAGCCCGACCAAACGATATGAATCGAAGGAATTACTCGATCACATCGGAAATTACAATTTCGTCGAGGCATAGCCCGGCCAAACGATACGAATCGAAGGAATTACTCGATCACATCGGACAACCACGATTTCGCAGAGGTACGATCCGGCCCAACAATAGAAATCGAAGGCTCGATCACATCGGACAACCACGATTTTGCCGAGGTACGATCCGGACCAACAATAGAAATCGAAGGCAATACTCGATCACATCGATGAGTAATAAAAAGACGACAAAGCCTACGTCGGCAACCCTCCTTCTCTTGGGAAAATCGGAAATAAATCCGAAAACATTGTCTACAAGAAGACTACAAGTCGGCCGAGGTATAGCCCGGCTCGACATTAAGAATCAAATTAATCAAACACATAGCCACGGATCCCACT
Organism: Orychophragmus violaceus; assembly: GCA_030180135.1. Classification (NCBI taxonomy): domain Eukaryota; kingdom Viridiplantae; phylum Streptophyta; class Magnoliopsida; order Brassicales; family Brassicaceae; genus Orychophragmus; species Orychophragmus violaceus. Next base: position 45,138,602 of record CM058237.1, read on the forward strand.
AAGGTCGGCAGGGGCATAATCGCATAGAGATTAAATAGAACGAGTCAAAGTAAACAATACAGGACGAAATGAAAGAAATCTATTCATTTTATTTATCTCAAAAAGTGTTATTACAACTTGGGCTACATATAAAGAGAAGAAAACTAAAGACAAATTTCTTGAAAGACGATTTTCGTCCGAGTTCGGCATCTCCTGAAAGAAACCGAACTGCTTTTAACTAAGGCGACTACATCGTTTTCTCCCAGCAAGGTCGCCGATGAGAAAGAAACTGTTAAAGAAAGGCCACCAACACCAACGTTCTGCTGAAGATAAATGCAGGAACAACTTCTGATAGCAGTCATCTCACCGCCGTGGACCTTTCTTGAAAGACGATTTCATCGCCCGTCATTTGTAGGGCTCATCCCTGATAGTCGACTACACGAATAAGAGAAGGAGCTAGGCGGAAGTCGGGTAGAGGATCTAGCTGGGGCAAGCAAAGATTCTGATATGCCGACCTCGCCACTCCAAGGAAATCTCATCTCGCCGCCGATTGAGTCTTGCGAAGACAAATTCCCGAAGAAACAATCTTCCCGCATTCTGCGGGACAGGCCTGCTCCGACATACCATCAATTTCTCTACAAAATATATATAGACCGGAAGTTAGAACAGCCGAGTTAAAGAAGTTAAACTGATTCGGGGAGGTTTCTTACGCGGTTGGCAACTGATTTGGGGAGGAGCAGACCAGAGCACGTTCCTGTGATCAATGACGCATCAAATCAATCTAAACGAAGGATCTGAAGGTCACCCTTAAGTTTGGAAGGGCGATAAACGGAGGTAACCATCGGCATAAATCCAGATACCGCTGAGCTACCCTTTAGCAAAAAGAGCATAAGCTCATCGACACGAACGGACACACGGTAATCAGGAGGACGACATAGCCTAGAACAATAAAAGAATGAGAGATTTGCCACCATTCTCCAAAGGAAAGAAGGAGCGAAGAAGAAGAAGAAGGAAGAAAATCAGAAACCACAAAGGAAAAGGAGAAGGATGAAGATGACGGAAATGAAGAGGAAGAGGATCGCATTTATAGTGAAAAGACAACGGTTATCGAAGCGACGCAATGGTTACCAATGAAGAGTTAAGGCGACACGACATTCCCACCACGTGGAGGCCATTCACTGGAGGAAGCCGAGGCGCAATTAATGACTGAAGATACGAAGCGATTTTTCGATCGAAAATAGTAAAGGCCGGGGTAGCAGCGCGCCGACGTAGTCATTAAGCCAGACCGAGAAAACAAAGCTCACCGACCTAAGTATCGACCGGTGCGACGAACTGGGGGGGTCTTACTGTTAGAGGTGGGATTAGCACCCCTCTAAGGCTCAGCCCAATAATAAATACATCCAGCGGAGATTCGGCCCAGAAAAGATGAAGGTCCAACAAGGCGAAGCCCGCTAGGAACAAAGAAGTTTGGCAACGTTGTCGAAGCTCGGCAGCGTGCCCGTCGACCTGCGAAAAAGAAGGAGATAAATGTTAAATTGACATTTATCTTCAAAGAGATAAGGAAGAATATTTTTTAGGAAATATTCTTCTTATTATTTTGTAAAGAATATCAGAGAGAATCTAGGAAAAAACCCTATATCCTCTGATATAAATATCCTTCCCCTGCTTGGGAAAAGACTAAGTCGAAACATAAACACTTTGTACTCAAAAACTCTAAGAGCTAGCGATCACCAATCGATTCCGGGTCGATTTTTGAATAAAGACTAGATTTTCCGGTCTAACCGTTCTTGCTCACTAATTCTTGTTTAAACTCATATCCAAGTCCCTTAATTTCTATTCGATTTATTAATTTGAATATTGTTTGATTTTATGGATCAACAGTAAGGTTTAAACTAGCAATCCTAAGTGAATTTAAAGCAATAAAGCATTAAGAAAGCAATAAGAAAGCAATAGTAAAGAAATTAAACAAGATTATAGAAAATATAAGAAAGAGAACTCATGGTAATGGTAATCGATTAAGGTATCCTCAAGCTAAATCATGATGCTCATACAATCCAACAATGCTAATCCTTAGGCCTTAGATCACTAGACTAGACTAAATCGACTACGAACGGCTTGATCCGTTATTCACAGGGTACATAGGCAGTCCTTTCAGGATTAACCTATACTTCAAAAAAAATATTATTACATCTTGCAAAAGATATATCGTCGCCATGCAAATTCGAGCGCGCTCCACGAGTGCCGTGGTGAAATAATCCACACAATCATCACACGTGCAAAAATCACGACTCAAAGTCGGCACCGACGAAATCTTAAGCCGGGACCGCCCCCGCTTGCCTAAGTTCAAGTCGCGACAAATAAGCCGACCTGACTCGCACAACCGACTTCGAACTAGGCGATATCTGCGATACGACGTCGGCGTTTATCACCACTCGTATCGCAAAAAGGCTACCGAATCACACTTCGGTAACCCCCCTTCTTTCGCAGCAATCGGAATTAACTCCGGAAACATTGCTCACAAGAAGGTTTCGTCGAGGCATAGCCTGGCTAAACGATACGAATCGAAAGAATTACTCGATCACATCGGATATTACAATTTCTTCGAGGCATAGCCCGACCAAACGATATGAATCGAAGGAATTACTCGATCACATCGGAAATTACAATTTCGTCGAGGCATAGCCCGGCCAAACGATACGAATCGAAGGAATTACTCGATCACATCGGACAACCACGATTTCGCAGAGGTACGATCCGGCCCAACAATAGAAATCGAAGGCTCGATCACATCGGACAACCACGATTTTGCCGAGGTACGATCCGGACCAACAATAGAAATCGAAGGCAATACTCGATCACATCGATGAGTAATAAAAAGACGACAAAGCCTACATCGGCAACCCTCCTTCTCTTGGGAAAATCGGAAATAAATCCGAAAACATTGTCTACAAGAAGACTACAAGTCGGCCGAGGTATAGCCCGGCTCGACATTAAGAATCAAATTAATCAAACACATAGCCACGGATCCCACTAAGGTCGGCAGGGGCATAATCGCATAGAGATTAAATAGAACGAGTCAAAGTAAACAATACAGGACGAAATGAAAGAAATCTCTTCATTTTATTTATCTCAAAAAGTGTTATTACAACTTGGGCTACATATAAAGAGAAGAAAACTAAAGACAAATTTCTTGAAAGACGATTTTCGTCCGAGTTCGGCATCTCCTGAAAGAAACCGAACTGCTTTTAACTAAGGCGACTACATCGTTTTCTCCCAGCAAGGTCGCCGATGAGAAAGAAACTGTTAAAGGAAGGCCACCAACACCAACGTTCTGCTGAAGATAAATGCAGGAACAACTTCTGATAGCAGTCATATCACCGCCGTGGACCTTTCTTGAAAGACGATTTCATCGCCCGTCATTTGTAGGGCTCATCCCTGATAGTCGACTACACGAATAAGAGAAGGAGCTAGGCGGAAGTCGGGTAGAGGATCTAGCTGGGGCAAGCAAAGATTCTGATATGCCGACCTCGCCACTCCAAGGAAATCTCATCTCGCCGCCGATTGAGTCTTGCGAAGACAGATTCCCGAAGAAACAATCTTCCCGCATTCTGCGGGACAGGCCTGCTCCGACATACCATCAATTTCTCTACAAAATATATATAGACCGGAAGTTAGAACAGCCGAGTTAAAGAAGTTAAACTGATTCGGGGAGGTTTCTTACGCGGTTGCAACTGATTTGGGGAGGAGCAGACCAGAGCACGTTCCTGTGATCAATGACGCATCAAATCAATCTAAACGAAGGATCTGAAGGTCACCCTTAAGTTTGGAAGGGCGATAAACGGAGGTAACCATCGGCATAAATCCAGATACCGCTGAGCTACCCTTTAGCAAAAAGAGCATAAGCTCATCGACACGAACGGACACACGGTAATCAGGAGGACGACATAGCCTAGAACAATAAAAGAATGAGAGATTTGCCACCATTCTCCAAAGGAAAGAAGGAGCGAAGAAGAATAAGAAGGAAGAAAATCAGAAACCACAAAGGAAAAGGAGAAGGATGAAGATGACGGAAATGAAGAGGAAGAGGATCGCATTTATAGTGAAAAGACAACGGTTATCGAAGCGACGCAATGGTTACCAATGAAGAGTTAAGGCGACACGACATTCCCACCACGTGGAGGCCATTCACTGGAGGAAGCCGAGGCGCAATTAATGACTGAAGATACGAAGCGATTTTTCGATCGAAAATAGTAAAGGCCGGGGTAGCAGCGCGCCGACGTAGTCATTAAGCCAGACCGAGAAAACAAAGCTCACCGACCTAAGTATCGACCGGTGCGACGAACTGGGGGGGGGTCTTACTGTTAGAGGTGGGATTAGCACCCCTCTAAGGCTCAGCCCAATAATAAATACATCCAGCGGAGATTCGGCCCAGAAAAGATGAAGGTCCAACAAGGCGAAGCCCGCTAGGAACAAAGAAGTTTAGAAACGTTGTCGAAGCTCGGCAGCGTGCCCGTCGACCTGCGAAAAAGAAGGAGATAAATGTTAAATTGACATTTATCTTCAAAGAGATAAGGAAGAATATTTTTTTAGGAAATATTCTTCTTATTATTTTGTAAAGAATATCAGAGAGAATCTAGGAAAAAACCCTATATCCTCTGATATAAATATCCTTCCCCTGCTTGGGAAAAGACTAAGTCGAAACATAAACACTTTGTACTCAAAAACCCTAACAGCTAGCGATCACCAATCGATTCCGGCTCGATTTTTCAATAAAGACTAGATTTTCTGGTCTAACCGTTCTTGCTCACTAATTCTTGTTTAAACTCATATCCAAGTCCCTTAATTTCTATTCGATTTATTAATTTGAATATTGTTTGATTTTATGGATCAACAATAAGGTTTAAACTAGCAATCCTAAGTGAATTTAAAGCAATAAAGCATTAAGAAAGCAATAAGAAAGCAATAGTAAAGAAATTAAACAAGATTATAGAAAATATAAGAAAGAGAACTCATGGTAATGGTAATCGATTAAGGTATCCTCAAGCTAAATCATGATGCTCATACAATCCAACAATGCTAATCCTTAGGCCTTAGATCACTAGACTAGACTAATTCGATTCCCTGGCATTAATCCCTTTGTTATAAATCTAATGAAGAACAAACAAGAATCTCAAATTTTAAAAAGCCATTAAACACTCTAGACAACTATTTTCATAGATCATGCATATCAGAATTCAACAAGATGGAAGGTTGCAGACCTCATTGACAATGTATCAAACAATTGGGATCGACAAAGGATAAGCCTCATCCTACCTGAGCTAGAGAAAGAGATCCTATGCCTGAAGCCAAGCTTAACGGGTAGAAAAGATAAAATTGTCTAGCTAGCAAACACCTTTGGCGCATAAACTACAAGATCATGATACTTCTGCAGCTACTCCGCAATGTATGGTGAGAACACACCTGTAGGACGATCACCCAGATAAATTGGACTCCAGATATCTGGAATGTCAAATGTTTTCCGAAACTTAAGGTTTTCCTATGGAAGCTAGCAAGGGGCTCTGGCTTTAGGAGAGAACCTCCTCCGCCAAGGTACATGCATGGGCATTCGGGTCGGTTTTGGGTAAGAACCGATATGTTTCGGGTCTATCGGGTAGAGGAATTTTATACCCATCTAGGACATTTAAGTATTTCGATTATGTTTTGGTTCCGTTCATATCTGTTCTGGATCGGTTCGGTTCTAAAATTTTAGAACCGTTTTAAACTCGAAACCTATATATTTATATATTTTAAGCGTAAACAGTCCAATGAGTTAAAGTGGTCCGGTGGTAACGTATGTTACCATCTTTTTCCCCAACCTGAGTTCGAGCAGCAGGGTGTGATTTTTGTTTTTGTTTTTTTTTTGCTTTAATGAAGGGTATATGAGTAATTTAGTATTTTTTTGTTGTAAAAATGTTAAATTTATTCACACAAAAAAACTTCAGTTTAGCACCTTAACATAAAACAACTTTAAAGCCACTCAAGACCATAAACAACACCTCTTCTTCTCACTTAATATGAAACTAAGAAGTTGCAGCAAACCACATTTGTAGTGAGTCCCCTAGTTTTGATCTCGGATAGGAGAGAGTAGAGAACCTATTCTGAAGTAAACGATCAACTGTCTTCTGAAGACTCATAGTTGGTGTCGGTGAGTCACCATGCCTTCTCCGGTCGCGCTCCATCCATATGGCGTGGACTAAACACTGAAATCCCTATCGCAGAATAAATAACTTCGTTCTTGACAACACATTACTCACCATCAGGTTCATAAGGGATTCCCATTCATGGGTGAAGTGATTATCGAGAAACTTCAACATCAGTCCACGCCACACCTCCTTAGAATAGGTACACTCAAAGAATAGATGATTACGTGTCTCAACAGGGGCTTGACAGAAGATGCAGCATGAGTTAATTGCCGCATTCCAAGTGAACATTCGGTCTCCAGTGGCTAATCGATTCTTTGCTGCCAACCAGACTATGAAAGAGTACCTCGGGGTTGATTTAGAGAACCAAACAGCCTTGTTCCATGATTGTGCTGGTAATGATACCTGCAGCTGCTCCCAGGTCTCCTTTGTTGAGAAAGTCTTGAGGTATGTCCCTTGCTTCACTCTCCATAGGGCGATGTCATCATTATTGTCTAGCCACCTAGTACGAATGGCATTAACCTCCTCAGCCACTCGGTTTAGAAAATCCTGTCTATGGTTTCGCCGACGGCTAGCCACAGCCTCTGCAATCGTAGAACCAGTCGATAATCCCAAATCAATGAACCCTCGTGAACCCAAGACTCGTAAAAGAGGACCAAGAGGACTCCAATTGTCATGCCATAAGGAGGTAGTCAAACCGTTATGCACCTCTACTCGATGAAATTTCCTAGCCAAGTCTCTGTATTTAAGAACTTTTCTCCATATCCAAGACCCGGAATAGTGATTCTCTTGGACTGACCATATTGATCCCGTACGAATCAATTCCCTGTGAACCCAATCGACCCAAAGTGAATTTTTCACCGAAAGCAATCGCCAAATAAGCTTTAGAATACATACTTTATTTACCTCCAGAAAATTCTTTAGGCCAAGCCCGCCTTCTTCCTTTGGAAAGCAAACCTCCGACCAACATACCTTTGCTTTCCGGGGATTGAGATCCGGGCCGGACCAGAGAAAGGCGGAGCTGATCCGAACAATCTCCATTATACATCCCTTTGGTAAGCGAAACGCTTGAAGCCAAAAGTTAGTAAGACTGAAGATCACTGATTTGAGTAACTGTAATCGTCCAGCATACGACAAGAATCGATTTGTCCAACTACCAATCCGAGTTTTGATTTTTTGTATCAAAGGAGTATAATCAGATATCGTCATTCGTTTGGTGGTAAGGGGTAGACCCAAATAACGAACTGGAAGAGAGCCAGGCTCAAAAGGGAAAGCAGCCAGTAGAGCTAGCCGTTGTCTTTCGCGGTGCCCCTATAAGAATATTTGCGACTTCTCTAGACTTATCTTAAGCCCAGAGATTTTTGCAAATTCGTTAAAAACCTGTAAGACCCCTTGCGTAGACCTCATACCTCCATCAGTGAAGACCATTAAGTCATCCGCAAAGCAAAGATGAGTGATCCGAAGATTTTGGCACCCTGGATGGTATCCGAACTTCCGTTCAACCGCCGCTCTATCCAACATCTTAGACAAGACATTCATACATATGACGAACAAATAAGGAGATAAAGAGCATCCCTGGCGGAGGCCTCTTTTACTCTGGAAATAACCACCAAGCTCTCCATTTACTTGTACCGAGAAAGACGCGGTCATGACACACAATTCAATCCATCGGATGAAACACAAGGGAATATTCATCGCATAAAGCGTATTAAGCAAGAAAGACCATTGAACTGAGTCAAAAGCCTTGGATATATCAATCATCATGGCACAGCGCGGTGATATGTCCTCCCGATGGTAATCCTTGACCAACTCAGTAGCAAGTAGTAGATTTTCTATTAATAGGTGCCCTCTCACAAACGCAGACTGATTAGGAGCAATAAACCTAGGAAGGATTACCTTCAAGCGATTAGCACGATTCTTAGAGATCACTTTATAAAGGACATTGCAGAACGATATGGGACGGTAATCTTTCATAACCTTGGCTTCCTCCTTCTTGGGGATCAAAGCTAAGATTGTTGAATTAAGCCCTTTTGGCAGAAAACTATACCTGAAAAAGGATTCAATTGCCACCACACAATCCTGTTCAATGACTGGCCAAGCAGCCTTAAAGAACTCTACCGTGTATCCATCGGGTCCTGGAGCCTTTTCATTTGTCATAGAGAAGATAACCTTCTTGATCTCTTCTGCAGTAACTTCCTTAACCAGTGAGTTCTGTTCCTCAGCGGAGCAGTCCGCATCTAGAAACTAGCGGATGCCGTCAATAGGTAAGCCCACGTAATCCTCTGGTTCAAGCTGTAAGAAATCTAAGAAGAACTTCACTGCCTCTTCCTTAATGTCCTCTTGAGATGTAAGTGTAATATCATCCTGAGTAACAACTTCACGAATAGCATTCTGCACACGTCGAGCTGTTATGGCACGATAAAAAAGCTTTCGAATTCTGATCGCCAACCTTAAGCCAATGGTGCTTTGATCTTTGTTTTAAGAACCGTTCCTCCAGCTGTGATGCACTCTCCCAACGCTCAAACGCCATTGTTTCATCACGTGTGTTTGCTTGAGACGGATCCAAACAAGATGCTTCTTGTTTTAACCTCAAATCCGCAAGTGCTTCTCGAGCTTTAACAATTATATTCGCAACATTCTTCCTGCCCAAAGCTTTTAAGGATGGCTTTAGCTCCTTTAACTTCTTTGTGAGCCGAAATAGAGATGAAGTAGAGCTAAATAGCTCATTTGTTTCCTACCAGAAGTCTGACACAGTGGGCATAAAATCAATGCACGAGGTAACAGCATTTACAAATTTAAAAGGCCCTTTCGGTTTGATAGACTCGCCAGCAAGATGAAAACGACCCCTTAAATGATTGGAACACCCACCGGATTCAAAAACGCAGTAAGCTTGGGGAAAAGTATCCAAAGCAACATCATTCATCAGACATCTATCTAGCTTCTTACTAATTGGATTATCACCTTGGCGGTTGATCCAAGTAAATAATGGCCCATGTTTATTCATATCCGATAACGAACAATCACGCACAGCGTCCTGAAAGTGTGTCATTCCCCGAGACACCACCCATCCAAATGTTTAGCCAAATCCAAAACCTCATTAAAGTCTCCAAAGAAGAGCCATGGCATATCATTGTGATTTGCCGAGCTCTTGTGTGTAACCAACTCAGTCCATAGCAATTTTCTTTCCTCCACAAAATTAGAAGCATAAACAAAAGAACAACAAAATTTCTCCATATTCTCAAGCTTAACAATACATGTGATCACTTGAGCACTCTTTGATAGGATCGTCATGTGCACACTTTTGTCCTAAACAACCCAAATATGACCTCTCCTGTTGAACTCATAGTTAGAGGCTAGAGTCCAATCTGAAAAAACATACTTGAAGATATCCACCGACTTCGCCTCCCTAACCCGGGTTTCAATCAAACAGCCAAAACTCAGATTTCCAAACTGTATCCATTCACGTACTATTAACTGCTTATTTTGTTTGTTGAATCCACAAATATTCCCAAAAAACCATACATTAATGACGGTTTTTGGAGAACTTCGCCCTATGCTTTTTCTTCATTGATTGTTGTTTATTTCCAGAGTTGTGAGCAGTATCCGCACTACCCGAATTCTTCTTACCATCAGCATGTTCTTGAGAAGTTGCCAAATAATAAGAAGCGTCCTTAAAAACCTTATGGTTCGTCTTTGATTGTCTGGGTAGAGACGATCTCAGCACCACTTCATCTTTCTTCTTATTTCCATCGACCGCAATCTGCGAGCCTTTTGGATTCGTATCAAGAACTACAAGTTCATCCGCCATTATCTCCTCCACATCATCATCTTCGGTTTCATCATCAGTATCCACCGGAGATTCAAAATCAACATCTTCTACTTCCTTTTTGAGAGGGGAGTATCTAGACCCCAAGGAATAGCTCTCGTTCTCATCCACCAACCGTGGTCTACCAACTTTTTTAGGAGAAATTGTCTTCCATTCACGAACCTCCACTTCCTTTCCCGCATCATTTCCAGAAGTAGAGGCATCCGCCTTACTGTCCTCCGGTACTTGATATTCCCTCTTCTCAGTCTCCAGACAACCAGAAGTAGCCACTCCCGTTTTTGGTGAAGCAGTAATTTAGTATTCATCTTCCTTGTTCCGAGTTTTTCCGTTCTAAACCTAATATGCAGCCCGCAACCGCCTACATTTTTTTAACATAAATTTATTATTTATGCATTGTCTTTATCATTTACACATAAAACCTATAGATTTAGCATTTAATAACTTATTACAAACTTCAAAAACAAATAAAAATAATATTTCGAACAAGGTATGACGGATTGATGTACGCTACTCTGGTTTTTGAAAAGAGATTTCGGGTTGATCGGGTAACGATCGGGTGTTGGGTCTAACCCGAAACCGAACTGATACCCACATTTCCAAAATATTTTATCCATCGGTTAAATACTCTATAACCGGAACCGATATGAACCGGTCCATTTCGGTTTGGTTCCGGTTCAGGTAATCGGTTCTGGTTAAAGCCCAGGCCTACCGAGGTATCTTATCCTTACCCTCTGCAAACGATGAGGGGAAATTGAAATAAAGGAACATATACTTTTTCACTGTGAGTTTGAAAAACTGACCTGGTCTCTTGTGCCTTTTGCAAAGAACATTAACAGCGATCAGATCTTAAACGATCACTTGGCACAAGAGACCAGGTCAGCTTTGCACAAGAGACGCTGTGATGCTAGGATCTTTTTCACTGTGAGTTTGCAAAACCATGATTATCAAAGCCGATCCATCCATATCCCTTGGTCTTTGTCTCGCTATGCCAAGCTGCATCCGTATAGCATGTAATTTTCTCTGGATTTGGGGGTGAAGGGTAAATTTCAAGTCTCAGATTAGGGATCGGTTTCTCTTGGATTTATGCCGACTGTCATTCACGAGTGGCTGAGGATGCGCTTGAGATCATTTACCTTGGAGAAATTGTTCGGTTCTAAAAAAAAACATGCGGTTTCGGGCTGTCGAAATTGCCCAATATATCCACAGGAAAAGGGGTCCAAGCGCAATACCTATTGGTGGGAGTGAAATCCAATTATGTGCAGTGTGTAGAACTTGTTCTTTTTTTTTTATTCAACCTGAACTTGAAGGCTAATGTCAGAGACTAGCCATGGAGGTTTCTCCTGTGTTACAAGAGAAAATTCACATTCTCGCGATCTCGAGCCTTTTGCAAGGGCATCGGCGCGGATGTTTGACATACGGGGAATAAAAGATAATGTAAAAGAATGAAAATAATTCCTAAGGAAGTGGAACTCATCAATTTCAGCATCTAAAGCCGGCTAATCCAGATTATTCTATATGATTTTCGCCATCTGTTCGCAGTCCGTCTCGAAAGAAATCGTAAGATGTTGCTTGTCTAGCATGGTCTTCATTGCCCAAAGCAATCTTTCAGCCTCAGCGTGGATTGGAGATCTAATACCCTTGCGTCCATGGAGCCCTAGCAGTCTCGGTTGATTATCATCGATCAGAATAAAACCAAATCCATACACTGCTGCATCGTAGCATCCTTAGCCCACGGTGCATCTATTTGTCATCGCAGTTTACACCTTTGGACTTCATGATGTACAGTTGTTGAATCGTTGATGTCCAGCTCCTCCAACTCTGGTAGGACTTGTGCAATTCTCCAAGACTTGGCTTCTCGTACAGCTAGATCCAGGGTCTCCTCAGGCGAGGTATCTTTGCCTTCGAACACCTTCCGGTTGCGTCCTTTTCATATATACCAGGCTAGCCATGGGACCACCTCAAGTCGCTATTCATCCTCTCCATGCTTCTTCGTCCTCCAAAACAGGTAATCAAAGTTGTAGAAGATTGATTCTCTCTGGAAAGATCCCGGATGTGTTGGAATTGAGGATAAGGCCCAACATTGGAGCGCGGGTGGACACTCGAACATGATGTGGTTGATCGTTTCGTTTTCAAAACCACATCGTTGGCAGGAACGATCCACCCGCAATGTCGATCAGCCAATCTACTTGCCGATGCGACGTGGCCTGTCAATGCTTGCCATAGGAAGTGTTTCATTTTCCTCGGTGCTTTCAGCTTCCAAACCTGCTTTCTCAATGCTTTCGTGCTTGGTTCGGTCAGTTCTTGTTTTTGTCGAGAATTTTGAATCTTTCGAGCTATGACATAGCCTTCGCGGACAATGTACACACCTGATTTCGAGTTCTCCCAACAGTAGCTATTGGGTCTGTTGGTCTTTGACGGAGGCAAAGAAAGGATGCTCGGTATATCGTCCTCAGCTATAAAATTAGATATCATATTCATACTCCAATCTTTTGTTTCAAAGTCAATCAGGTGGTTTATTCGTAAGTCAGGGTCTTGATCATGTCCAATGGCGTGAGCTGGTCGCGGGATCGTATCTGGGATCCAGCAGTCTTCCCAAACCTTCATCTCAGGACCATTACCAATGATGCGTCTTATTCCATCTTGGATAATCGGTTTTGCTGCCATTTTTCTCCTCCAGCCATAAGAGGGATTTTTTGCTTTATCTACTCTTAATGTGTTAGAATGACGATAGTATCGCCCCTTGAGAACCCGGGCCAGCAGGGAATTAGGATACTTTAATAGCCTCCAGAGTTGCTTCCCTAAGAGAGCTATGTTAACGTCCTCAAAGTACCGGAAACCTAGTCCCCCTTCTTCAACGGGAACACAGAGCTTGTCCCAATCTACCCAGTGAAGGCCCATGTTGTTATTCTTCGTGCTCCACCAAAATCGAGCCACCACACTCGATAGTTTCTTCATAATTTCCTTTGGTAGGAGATAACATGACATGACATACGATGGTGTTGCTTGAGCCACTGCTTTGATATAAACTTCTCTTCCTCCCTTTGATAAGTATTTTGTAGACCATGAATTTACTTTGCCATTCATCCGGTCTTGCACAAAAGCGAAAACTTGTTTCTTTGAGCCGCAAATCTTCTCTGGCATACCCAAGTACATCCCTATTCCACTTTCCTTCGCTATCCCATTGATACGCTATGATCACTATCAATGTTTTGCAAACTCACAGTGAAAAAGTATATCTTAAACTGACCTGGTCTCTTAGAGACGCTATGATCACTGTCAATGTTTTGCAAAAATGATCAGACATGGCTCCATGGATGAACCTTCCTTTTCCTGAAATCTGACTCTCAAACGCTCATTACAGCAATTCGATCTAGAGAAAAAATCACTGGGCTTCATGGAATACTCTCGGATATTCAACATTTAGCTGATCAGTTGGTAAAGATCTCTTTCAATTACACGCCAAGATCGTCTTATTCGTTGGCCGATTCTATCTCCAAGAGTGCCTTAAGAGCTGCGCTATTTGTGTAATTGAATTCTATTTTTATTTTTAATGAGAAGATGTTCAAAAAAGACAAGTATTACATAGGAATGTAAAACACTTGAAACGTTTAGTTGGAGAATTGCAGTGAATACCTCCTAGGATAAAATTCATATGCTCCAAACAAAAAAAAACGATGTTAATATAGCATAAAAATAACCGAACAAGTAATAATCAATCATAATTAAGCCATAAGCATCATGGATCATCTAGAAATACCCTAATCTACTACACCCAAAGTTCCAAAAATGACTACTCACTCATCATGACTTTCCGAACAAAACCCAGAGATTTATGTCAAGAATCATGATTAGAATGATAAATACATAATAGATTTAAAATAAGAAGAAAGATAGTTGCATTAAAATAAGGAATATCCTTTTTAAACCCCCCCCCCCCAAACTCTAAAAGGTAAAGTATTTGGCCTAAAAAAGGTAGGCTAAAAGAGATTTAAAAATTGGGTCGAACCTGATCAACCCGAGTCCTTAACCGGTGAATCTAGGCTTCTCGTGCGCTATAGCGGGTAGTTCAGTCTGTGACCGCGTGGTCGGTCTGGTGTAGGACGTGGCCGCGGGCATGTTTAGCCGATGTGGCGCGACCGCATGATCGCATAGTGAATCTGTGGGTTTAGCGTGATATTGGCCGCAGCCACGTTTGGCCGCGGGATCGTCTGGTGAATGGATCTCTCATGGTTGTGGTGTGTTTTGGCACATGTGACGCGACCACAACTTCGTCAGGATCATCGCCAATGCACGATCCTGATGTGATATGGCCGATGTGACACGACCTCGGCTTGTCAGGATTTTGACTGCATTACTTGCTTGGCCATAGCGGGCCCGTCTAACCGATGGGGTGTGGGTCATTGTGGCAGAAGAGGTCGTGCTTGTATGTGGTCGGCAGCGCGCATGATCTTGGGGAAATATGGTCGGTCAAGGCTTCAAGGATGGTCGCAGGGTGGTAAAATGACATTCATTGGAATACTCGTAATCAAAAACGCATCTTCATGATCGATAAACATATTAATCAGTTGTGTATTCCACATTTTATTTTGATGATCAATCAATTTATTTACCGTAACTAGATTGTTATTCTTGTTTATTTGACCAATTGCTGGTTTGGACGTGAGGTTGGGATCCAGGGGTAATTTCATATTGAAATTGATTCCTCTGTTTCCACCCTTTTAATAAGTCTTTTTTGATTACATATCTAACGGATATGATACTCATCCACCCGTAAGATGGTGCATATGATCTGATTAGATCCAGAGGGTTTATTTTCTTAAAATACCTGCCTTTTAAAGCCTAAGAGAATATAATATTCGGTTTATCAATTAACCTCCACAATTTTTTAACTAACAAAGCCGTGTTAAATTCTGTTAATGCCCAAAACCCAATACATATTTTTCATTTATCCCGAAAAGTTTATCCTAATACATTCAGTGCATACCTTTGTTCGATCCACCCGAAATACACCAGAAGTGAGAAACTACACTTGTCAACTTCGTAGTCACATTTTCGTACAGCTTGTATTAGGACATTACATGGTTAAACAATGCTGTTTCCACCGATTTATTCAAAACCTCTTTGCCTCATTTTGTAAAGAAATTTGTTGTGTAATACCCAGTATTCAAAAATATGGTCAACGAGCAGAAGAAAAATCAACAAGGACAAAATAGTAATTTTGCCAAAGTTCGAGACGGAAGTTGAGACGGGCAAAATGTTCTCTTTTTATAAAGATCATTTACAAGACCAGAATTGGAAGGAACGGAGCAGAAATGTGTTTTCGGCTTATCGGAGTGAAAACCGACTAAACCGAGAAAACTTCGGAAATTCATAACAGGAGCTAGAAAACTCCAAATGAGGTGATTCAAGTTGCTAAATTCATCACAAATCAGGAAGAATCAGTTTATGGAGGTTTTGGGATTTATGGGAATCATTTGGTATTTTCTAAAACAATATTCGCGCAATCGAGGAAACCGAGAAGAAATGGCAAGAAGGGTGTACAACTAAATTGGGCCGGTTTTGGGCTGAATCTTGTGGATCAGAAGGAGCTCTAGAGACAGGTGTCTCACCCCCAGGTCGCCAGCTTTCCCTTGTGAGGTGTCAAGCCCATACTTGATGCATGAATCTTGTTGCATGCACAAAAATATCAAGCCAAATTCATTTCACTCACTCTTACTCTCTCTCTAGCTTCACCCACGACCAAAGCTATCTCTTCTTTCTAGATTCATCTGGAAAACCCAGAAAAATCCCTATGAATCTTCAAAGAAACTCAAGAACATTCAAAGTGTTCTTGAGTGTTCTTCATACCTTCCAACACAAGAAATCCCATAACTCTTTCAATATAAACCCAAATCCACTTCTGTAAAGCCAAGTAGCTTCCTCTCTCCCTCCTCTACAACCTCCAGCCAGCCAGACATGACCGCCGTCGCCGGAGCTAAGCGGAAAGTGGCCGGAGAGCTGCCGCGGTTAGGGTTTTGGCGGATATCCCTCTTCCTTCATCAGATCTGAACGTTTTGAAGCCATGGATGGATAGATCTCCTCTTTACGATCAGTTTGGTGGCTGGATCGTCGTCTGAGTTGCCGGAAAAAGGGGTGAACTGGCCGGTCAACGCCGGACCACCGCCGGTCAACGCCGGAAAAGTTACCGGAGAAGCTCCACCGCCGCCATCTTCAAGCCGGTTCTTCAGTGGATTGGTTCAGCATGGTTTGGTTCAGAATTGGATTGGTTTAGGCTTGGTTAAGGCTCGGTCAACATTAGGTTAAACCGGTCAATGATTTGACCTAAACCGGTTTAATCTAACCGGTTCAATTGAAGTCGATTCAGTTGGTTTGGTTTGATTGAAGTGGTTCAGCTGGTTCAGATTGGGTCAACCGGTTCAAGCTTGGTCAAAGTCAAAGTCAACGGTCAAAGTCAATGGTCAACCGGAGGTCAAAGTCAATGCCGGTCAACAGCCGGTCAACGCTGGTCAACGCGTTGACTCCGGCCGGTTTTGTGTTGCGGTTTGTGTACGGGTGTTCGGGAAGCCTCGGAGTTCGTGTTCGGGTGTTCGGAAGGTTCGGGTTTAGTTGGGGTCTCGGGGAGGTGTATCTGCATCCGTGCCATTCATTCCGACCTAAATCACTGTGAGTCGGCTCAAACACCGTAGTTTAATGTATATAGATCGAGAAATGGGAAACCGTAGAATTAGGATTGCATACCCGGATATGATTGATTGTATTTGAGAACTGAAAGGTTGAATTGACGATAAACCGGTTAGGTTTAAGACGCATGTTAGGATTATGAGAATTAAACGGATTAAACATGTTATGTGCCGTTAGGTTGATAGTAACATTGTGTGATGCATTCATATAGTCGTTGCATGTTAGGGCCGTATATGCATACATACGTATGTAAAGAACGGTATTGAATGAATCTAAGTACGGGAATTAAGACGAGTTAAAATATGGAATTAAACCTAACGAACGTATAGTGTATGGAATGATATCGGGATTTACCGAGAAAGAATGAATTAAGTTAATGAAAGATGAGAGGTCGGGGAGTTTAGTAATCTACTAACTCTAAACCGACGGATCGAGGATTTGATAAAAGATACTTAGGAAAGGTTAAGAAGAGAGAAGTGTTGTGATTGGTGAGCCGTCTACGGATTAGCAATCCGCTAATCCAAGGTAGCGGACATGAAATTGTTATAAGACGTTAGAAACCCTAATAGGCTTGTTTGTGTTGTGATTGTGTGATTGTGTTGTTGTGTGGTTGTTGTTGAGCTTTCTGTGCAGGCCTGTTAGATCGTCTCGGTGTCGGGCCGAGCGATCCGTGTGGATACTTAACTTGGTCACGGGGCCGGTTAAGTCGTAGTTGCTAACTTGGTACGGTACCGAGTCAGAGCGGTGGTGTTAGCGTGTGTGAGTAGACTTGCGGGATATGGTGTTGAGATTGATGTTGATTATTGATTGTCTGATTGATTGCTAGAGTCCAAGCGAGTCTGCGTGTTTACATTTCTGCACTAGGACTCTAGGGTGCGTTAGATCCCGCAAGTCTAGGAGTTTGGATACGTTCCGGTACTTCCGACCTGAATGGATCCTCGGGTAGTTGCCTAATCGGATCATGTTGATTCCGGTTATGGTGTTAACCTACTAAGTGATGCCGGTAGGTGTGTAGTCTGGTGAATACGGGGTCGCGTCCTAGGGCCAGACTGCATGGAAGCTTGGGTTATCTTGGGGTATCCTGAGTCACCGCGTATCAATGGACGGAGAATGGTGTCCTAGTCGTTAGACTTCACGTCTACGTCTAGAAGTCGGGGGTTAGTTACCATGCCGGTAACAGTGGAAGCCTGTGGAAGTTACCGAGATCGTAGGGGCCCAGTGGTGTGTTGGTGTGATTGGTAGTGCGCGGTAGATAGATCGAGTCTTAATCGAGAGCATGTGCCGCAGTGCTCTCAATTTCCTCTAATCGCCTTCTCTTTCTTTTGGCAATTGATTGTGTTTGGGCTCGAAACGACGTGGTAGTGCGTGATCAGCTGTTTGTTATGATTGTTTGATATTTTGGGGTTTTCGGGCGGGAATCTATAGACGATAGATAGATTAGCAGCCGTAGTGGGGAGCCGACTTGCTGGGTGAACTTAGATCACTCATTAGACTCTTTTTGTGTGTTTTCAGGTTTAGCAGCGACGGACGCGGGAGGTCCTCGGTGTAGTTTCGGGATTGCTTGTGGCGGGGTTTTGATTCGATGATTTTTTGGGTTTTCTCTAGGTTCGGCTTGACGCCAATTTTGTATTGAGATTTGAGTGCTGTTCTTCTGATTGACGAAATGATTTGTAAAAATGACCATTAAACGTTGTGCTGAACGTTTGATTACTCAGAAATGAATATGCTTTCCTGATATTGTGTTTAGTCCAAACCGACACAACTCACAGAAGTGGTACAAGGGGTACGACTTGTACTATGTAAGTGAGGATAGCGGAGTCAAGGACGGGTTAGTGCGAGCCTTTGTCTTAAATCGATCTGTCTCTGGCTTCGTCCTGTGGCGAACCTTTCATGTTTGACTTGCTTGGGTTCGATCGGTCATGTTCTTGTTTGATTGTTGGCCGGTCAGCTCGACGATCTGCGGACGACGGGAAAGGGGCATTACAGAAAGGTGGTATCATAGCATAGTTCATCATGGGTTTCGAAGCTGTTCATTTCTGAGTGTTTTCCGTGTTTTATCGAGTCAAAAATTGTGTCTTACCCAAGCATCCATTAGGAAACCGAGCCGCGTCTGTAAATACGGGGTTGGGATGGGATAGGAATTTGTATTATTTGTACAAATGTTTATTGTGTTTTTGATTGCAGTCAGCAACAGTGTGTCTCTGGACGGATTGTGTGTGGGTTTGTGCATAGTGTGGGAGGTTTCAGCGAGCAGTATGAGTCATCGTCGGACGACAGCGGCAGAGTATCGAGCTCAGTTAGAGAAGCGCCAGGAGAGTTTGAGGGCACAGCCTGGACAGTCACAAGGTTCTCGGATATCTGATCGACCACCGGTTTTTCCGCGAGTACAGCAGGAAGCGAGAGCAGCCGCTGTAGATTGGAGTCTGTTGTCTGATCCATTACCTCCAGCTCTACAGGACGACGCAGGTATTACTTGGGAGATGCAGATTATGGGTTGCCACCCTTGCTACCACAGTTAGAGGCGCCTATGGTACCACCAGTGATTCAGCCGCCGATGCTCGAGGCGCATGATGTGCCGGTACCCTTTAGCCAACACGAGTCGTATTTCGTTCCGCTCAGTAGAGAGGACTTTATGGTGGACCCGTTACATGCAGCAGTCGATATGGATATGGAGCCGATAGACCCAGAGCAGCATCTGTATTCGGAGCAGCACCTTGATGGCCAGATGGCGATACTCGGGGACGTCCTAGAGTAGCAGATTGGACCGCACCATCAGCCAGATCCATAGCCAGGATCGCCTCGTACACCACTTGATAGGTCAGCATCATCATCACCCGGCTCCACAGAGCAACTTACCGAGACGGAGCCATTATCAGGGGCTGAGCTGATGTCGATGTCGGAGGCAGATACACAGTTTGAGCCCGTTACGCCGCCAGGTACACCGCCGACCGAGTCAGTTGCGCCGCTAGATATGTGGATTTCAGGGTCACCGTGCATCCGAGTGTTTTCAGGATCCTTCTTCGGAGTCTGTTCCCTCCTGTCAGTTATGTGGTGCTACGGATCACCAGGCATCAGCTTGTTACCGTGGGCCACGCCCAACGCCCGTTACTATCTGTCAGCTTTGTGGTCACATGGGACACGTTGCACGTTTGTGTCGACGGCAGAGCCACAACGAGTTGGAGCGCCGTCCAGAGATGCACACCCACCATACCCTCCCGGCGCACCTGCCAGTGGTTACCACCGCGAGCCGCGATGCCATTTGTGTTGGGCATTCCGGTCATGTTGGGGCTGTTAGGACTAGGATAGTTAGGCCAGGTAAGTGTGGGCACTAACTATATTGCTTTTCTGTGTATCTAGATCGGCGATCCTCGCATGTCGTTTCTGACATCTCCAGGGTATGACGGTGCAGTTTGGGGGTTATGGTGTTGATGACGGACGTCTTATTGTGTTTTTGTTTCCTCTATGTATTAAAACATCGAAACGTGTGTTATGTCGTTTTGTATATATGTGTGACGCAGAACATTCAACTTATCATTATGATTTGCGTAGTAATTGTTTTCATGCGTGTGATAGTATGGGGATGCAAACAAATTACCATGTGAAGTCTGATGGTGAGCGGAACTGACGACTGTTCATCATAACTTAAACCCATACTGACGACATATCCGGAGCGATCTGGTGATTGCTTGGTTGTGTGTGGTAGTTGCTTGCTTCTGTGTTTATTGCTTGCGTGCTTTATCTAATGCTTGATTGGTGCATTGGATAATTAGGGTTGTGTTTCATTCGGTTGTATAGTTCTGCTAGGGTGCTAGTTTCTTTTATGGCTTGCATATCATTTGAGGATTGTTGACGGTAGTGGTAAGCCATTCGATTGCTGGTTGTGTTGGGTTGGATTGAGTAGTTTAAATTTTTATCGCACTCGTTAAGTTGTTAGAAATAAGAAGTGTTAGAACCTTTTCGTTTAAGGTGTTGAGCTAACTTGAGAATGGTTTCGACTGTCAATTCCCGAGAGAGCGGAATTATAGAATATCGTTACTTAATCATGAGTAACCGTTGGGTACATGATTAACTAACTATATCTCTATGAGGAAGTGATATCGAGGGATGGATTGGTTTGAATTTCACCACTCCAGTGAAAGTTGTTGTGTTGAATGTAGGACGGAATGGACGATGCGATACGAATACGAGACCGAACCCGAAAGCAAGATGGAGTGTAAAGGAGCCGTGAGACAATTTGACCCGGGAAGTGAAGCAGTTGGTATGGATCGTCAGTGGGAGTGTATCAGTGCAAGGAAACTGGAAGAACGAAGATGTTGGTATGATGAGTTAGTGAAAAAGATTTGAAGGAAAGTCAACGACATTGTGGAGACCAGAGTGAAGCGATCAGTGTGAATTGAATGGAGTCTTAGAAAAGTCGGATTCAGAAATCAAAATTCTTGAAGAGTTTTCGGGAAGGAAGAGGTCGTATCAGAATCAGAGTGGAGTTATCAGTATGGATGGAGTTAGAGCCGTAAGGACGTCAGGTTTGGAATGCAGATTCTTGAAGAGTGTGTCAGAGAGTCAAACCAGTATCGAGAAAGACGTGGAAGTCGAAGCGAAGTGGGGAAGTTAGAGTGAGAATCAGAGCAAAGTGAATACTTGTGGATGATTGAGGTTCAAGAAAGGCCAGTTAAAGAGAGGAGTAACACAGTAAAGTGGGACCGGAGATCGAGAAACGAAGCTACAGTTAAGTGGGAAAAATAAAGAGCAAGTGAAGAAGTAGCCGAGTGAGCAGTGAAAAGGACGATGGTAAGTTTGGAATGAGGTAGCGAACCGTCAGAGAGTATGGGAAGTGGATTCGGATTATCAAAGGTCAAGTAACGAGACGTTGATTTATGAGAAAGGAGCAGTAAAAAGACGTAATGAAGCAACTTGCGGGGTTTGGTGCCGATTAGAAGTATGTTAGTGACAGAGAATTCGGGGACCGAATTCCTGTAAATGGGGAAGAATGTAATATCCAGTATTCAAAAATATGGTCAACGGGCAGAAGAAAAGTCAACATGGGCAAAATTGTAATTTTGCCAAACCCAGTGGCAAAATAGTAGTTTTGCCAAAGTTCGAGACGGAAGTTGATACGGGCCAAATATTCTCTTTTTAAAGCATAAAGACCATTTACAAGGCCAGAATTGGAAGGAACGAAGCAAAAATGTGTGTTTTCGGCTTATCAGGGTGAAAACCGACTAAACCGAAAAAACTTCGGAAATTCATAACCGGAGCTAGGAAACTCCAAATGAGGTGATTCAAGTTGCTAAATTCATCACAAATCAGGGAGAATCATTTTATAGAGGTTTTAAGATTTATGGGAATCATTTGGTATTTTCTAAAATAATATTCGCGCAATCGAAGAAACCCAGAAGAAATGGCAAGAAGAGTTTACAACTAAATTTGGCCGGTTTTGGACTGAATCTTGTGGATCAGAAGGAGCTCCAGAGATAGGTGTCTCACCCCCAGGTCGCCAGCTTTCCCTTGTGAGGTGTCAAGCCCATACTTGATGCATGAATCTTGTTGCATGCACAAAAATATCAAGCCAAATTTATTTCACTCACTCTTACTCTCTCCCTAGCTTCACCCACGACCAAAGCTCTCTCTTCTCTCTAGATTCATCTGGAAAACCCAGAAAAATCCCTATGAATCTTCAAAGAAACTCAAGAACATTCAAAGTGTTCTTGAGTGTTCTTCATACCTTCCAACACAAGAAATCCCATACCTCTTTCAATATAAACCCAAATCCACTTCTGCAAAGCCCAGTTGCTTTCTCTCTCCCTCCTTTACAACCGCCAGCTAGCCAGACATGACCGCCGTCGCCAGAGCTCGCCGGAAAGTGGCCGGAGAGCTGCCGCGGTTAGGGTTTTGGCGGATCTCCCTCTTCCTTCATCAGATCTGAACGTTTTGAAGCCATGGATGGATAGATATCCTCTGTCCGATCAGTTTGATGGGTGGATCGACGTCCGAGTCGCCGGAAAAAGGGGTGAACCGGCCGGTGAATCTACTAACTCTAAACCGACGGATCAGGGATTTGATAAAAGATACTAAGGAAAGGTTAAGAAAAGAGAAGTGTTGTGATTGGTGAGCCGTCTACGGATTAGCAATCTTCTAATCCAAGGTAGCAGACATGAAATGGTTAAAAGATGTTAGAAACCCTAATAGGCATGTTTGTGTGGTGATTGTGTGATTGTGTTGTTGTGTGGTTGTTGTTGAGTTTTCTGTGCAGGCCTGTTAGATCGTCTCGGTGTTGGACCGAGCGATCCGTGTGGATGCTTAAATTGGTCACGGGGCTGGTTAAGTCGTAGTTGTTGTCTCGGTACGGTGCCGAGTCAGAGCGGTGGTGTTAGTGTGTGTGAGTAGACTTGCGGGATATGGTGTTGAGATTGATGTTGATTATTGATTGTGTGATTAATTGATAGAGTCCAAGCGAGTCTGCGTGTTTACATTTCTGCACTAGGACTCTAGGGTGCGTTAGATCCCGCAAGTCCAGGAGTTTGGATACGTTTCGGTACTTCCAACCCGATTGGATCCTCGGGTAGTTGCCGAATCGGATCATGGTGATTCCGGTTATGGTGTTAACCTACTGAGTGACGCCGGTAGGTGTGTAGTCCAGAGAATACGGGATCGCGTCCTAGGGCCGGACTGAATGGAAGCTTGGGTTATCTAGGGGTAGCCTGTGTCACCGCGTAACGATGGACGAAGAACGGTGTCCTAGTCGTTAGACTTCACGTCTACGTCTAGGAGTCGGGGGTTAGTTACCATGTCGGTAACAGTGGAAACCCGTGGAAGTTACCGAGATCGTAGGGGCCCAGTGGTGTTTTGGTGTGATTGGTAGTGCGCGGTAGATAGATCGAGTCTCAATCGAGAGCATGTGCCGCAGTGCCATCGATTTCCTCTAATCGCCTTCTCTTTCTTTTGGCAATTGATTGTGTGTGGGCTCGACACGATGTGGTAGTGCGTGATCGGCTGTTTGTTATGATTGTTTGTTATTTTGGGGTTTTCGGGCGGGAATCTATAGACGATAGATAGATTAGCAGCCGTAGTGGGGAGCCGGCTTGCTGGGTGATCTTAGATCACTCATTAGACTCTTTTGTGTTTTTTTAGGTTTAGCAGCGACGGACGCGGGAGGTCCTCGGTGTAGTTTCGGGATTGCTTGTGGCGGGGTTTTGATTCGATGATTTTTTGGATTTTCTCTCGGTTCGGCTTGACGCCAATTTTGTATTGAGATTTGAGTGTTGTTCTGCTGATTGACGAAATGATTTGTAAAAATGACCATTAAACGTTGTGTTGAACGTTTGATTACTCAGAAATGAATATGCTTTCTTGATATTGTGTTTAGTCCGAACCGACACAACTCACGGAAGTGGTACAAGGCGTACGACTTGTACTATGGAAGTGAGGATAGCGGAGTCAAGGACGGGTTAGTGCGAGTCTTTGTCTTAAACCGATCTGTCTCTGGCTTCGTCATGTGGCGAACCTATCCTGTTTGACTTGCTTGGGTTCGATCGGTCATGTTCTTGTTTGATTGTTGGCCGGTCAGCTCGACGATCTGCGCACGACGGAAAAGGGGCGTTACAGAAAGGTGGTATCAGAGCATAGTTCGTCATGGGTTTCGAAGCTGTTCATTTCTGAGTGTTTTATCGAGTCAAAAATTGTGTCTTACCCAAGCATCCATTAGGAAACCGAGCCGTGTCTGTAAATTCAAGGTTAGGATGGGATATAAATTTGTATTATTTGTACTAATGTTTATTATGTTTTTGATTGCAGTCAGCAGCAGTGTGTCCCTGGATGGATTGTGTGTGGATGTGTGCATAGTGTGGGAGGTTTCAGCGAGCAGTATGAGTCATCGTCGGACGACAGCGGCAGAGTATCGAGCTCAGTTAGATCAGCGCCAGGAGAGTTTGAGGACACAGCCTGGACAGTCACAAGGTTCTCGTGTTGGGATAGTGTCCTGAAATCACACTTGTACTCACTCCTGATGATAGTTGTGTGTCGAGATCAGACATTCGTATAATACTGGGTGGTTGCAATGTTTTGCTAGAAGCCTCTTGCAATCTGTAAGTCGTAGACTTACTGCCAGTATTATATGATCCTATAGGGTTACACACCTAAGCAAACTGGAAGCTTAAATATGGGAATGATCATTATGGTAATGATCATGTTAATGTGTATTGGATATACATTAATATCGAGTATATGGTGGTGTGTCGACCGACACAGTATGTGTGTCGATCGACACATATCGGGTTTTCGAAACAGACGTTTCGATTTTATGACTTAAACGAGTTGGCACGTTAAGAGTGATTCCAGGTCTTAATAAAACAATGAGTTTCGACCTGGAATAGCAGCCGTCGTCTTTTTCTTGACAGAGAAAGCAGAAACACCAAAAACTCAAAAATCCCAAAGATCCGGCACTAGCATCCCGGCTTTCCAGGTTTGTGTGCATGTATATCTGGTAGAGGCGAAGCATCTGAGTCGCTTACTAATCTCGTCACCAATCATTCCGCTGCCAGTCTAAGGTAAGAACGAGGTTGGTAATTTCAATATAACAAACCCTAGATCCTAGGAGATCCAACAGTGGTATCAGAGCCTGTTAGGGTTTAGTCTATTGAATCTGAAGCATTTAATTCGAAAACTGATGTAATTGAATAGATTAATGCTTGATAAATCGTGTTTTCATGATGTTAATCACGGATTAAAGCCTCTGTTGAAAATACGATGTCTGTGTTTTCGGAGAGTGTCGATCGACACAAAGCGTGTGTCGGTCGACACAAAGCGAAAACGTGTATAAATCGTTAGGGTTTTCGCAAAGTGACGATCGACACTAAGCTTGTGTCGGTCGATGCACTGCGAATAGGCCTATTAGATCGCACTGTGTCGATCGACACACTGAGTGCATCGATCGACACAGGCTGTGCGAAAGGATAGATCGGTTCAATTGGATTGAACCGGTTATCTCGCATGGTTATGTCGGTTAAATCGGTTTAATTGAATGAACTGGTTCAATTAGATTGGACTGGTTATCTCAATTAGTTAAGAACCGATTTAATTGGTTGATTTCGGTTAAATTAGTTTTATCAGTTATCAACCCGGTTCAATTGGATTGAACCGGAAAATCAATTTGGTTCTGGTTAGGTCATGTCGATCGCCACAGTATTGTGTGACGATCGACATGGACCATTTAAACCGGACCGATTCAATTAGATTGAACCGGTTAAGGAAATTCGATCCGGTTTGACCGGTTATCGAAGTTCGGTTTAAATTCGGTTGTGTCGACCGATGCAAGGATGCGTCGATCGACACACCACTCGCAGACTTGATGGTTGGACCTCAATTTTCAAATACCAGACCATATTTTTCATAAGTTCTAGATTAAACTTAAAATAATAAATCTAGACATTATAAGTAACTTAAAATATTCTTGGATGTATATTGGATATACATCAAGATTAAATAGTTCATTTCCTCAAATAAATATCAAGTGATCTTGATGTCTTGCCCGATCTTGTCTACTGTCAAGACTTGTTTCGTTGTTGGATAGCCTTGGAGTCCTTGGTATCAACAACTACATGAGTATGGCAGGTAATCATTGATAGACTTGCAGTGCGACTGTCAGTGATCACAAGACAGAAGAGATTGGTTTTACTTGACTGGGCTATCAGAAGTTCTGAGCCCAGAGACATCAAAGTAGATTAGACATAGATAGTCTTATCTGCGACCAGGAGTTGTACTGGGTACAATTAGCAATGATTTCCTTACCTAGATAACTAAAGTTTGGGTGATGGCGAGTCGCCCACTCAGATTTTGGTGAAGTATGGATCTTGGCTTATTGTATTCATCTGAGGAAACATAGTTTTGAATACAATGCGAGTTTTCTTATTAGATAAGAATTCTCATTTCCGTGAGCATTATAACTAAAATCTCTACCTCTTTTAATTACAGCTATGTCTGTCTCAACTCACATCAACACTTTCTCGCTAAGATCCGTCCTTGAGAAGGACAAGTTAAATGGATCTAATTTCTTGGAATGGTATCGGAACCTGAGAATAGTTCTCAGGCAGGAGAACAAGGAATATGTCCTTGAAAGGGTTCTCCCCGGGAGGCCACGTTCCAATGCCACGCAGGCAGATAAGAATGCTTATGACAAGCATTCAGCTGATGTCAAAGACGTTAATTGTCTAATGCTGGTGACTATGAACTCGGAATTGCAGAAGTAATTTGAGAACGTGATGTCACCAATTGAGATGATTAACAGCCTGAAAGCCTTGTTTCAGGAGCAAGCCCGCACTGAGAGATACCAGACGGTTAAATCTCTCATGGATTGCAAGCTGGCTAAGGACAGTCCAGTGAGTCCTCATGTCCTTAAAATGATGGGTTACATTGATAACCTGGGGAAACTGGACTGTGCCATTAGCCAGGAGCTAGCAACTGACATGATTCTGCAGTCTTTGCCGTCGTGTTTTGATCAGTTCATCATGAACTACAACATGCAAAACATGACTAAGACATTGACTGAGTTGCACGGTATGCTGAAGACAGCAGAGCCGAATCTCAAGAAGGCTACTCCCAATGTCCTGATGGTACAAGGGGGTAAAAGGTTTAAGAAACCTGGTAAGGATAAGGGAAAGACTAAGACTGTCCAGACTGAGAGTCAAGACAAGCCCAAGCCCAAGCCCAAATCCGGGCCTTCTCCTGAGGATAAATGCAACTACTGCAAGCAGCTAGGGCATTGCAAGAGAGGCTGCAAGAAGTTCATGGAAGATTACAAGAAACTGAAGCAGACGTATGAGGCGTCAGATTCAGGTATTTATGTTATCGAACTTAATGTTATGACTCCTAGTTCTACTTCGTGGGTATTGGATACCGGCTGCGGTGCTCATATTTGTACTGATGTGCAGGCACTAAGAAACAGTAGAACGCTGAGGAAAGGACAAGTGGAGCTACGGGTCGGGAATGGAGCTAAGGTTGCTGCACTGGTCGTAGGCACTTATAATTTTTCTTTACCTTCTGGCATGGTTTTAGTATTGAATAATTGCTACTTTGTACCTGCGATTAGCAGAAACATAATTTCAGTTTCCGTTTTGGATTTGGAAGGTTTTGATTTTGCTGTTAAGAATAAAGTTTGTTCTTTTAATCGTGATGGTACATATTATGGTAGCGCCCCATTAGATAATGGGTTATATATATTAAACCAAGAAATGCCTGTCTTTAACATAAATACAAAGCGGTTTAAGTCAAATGACAAAAACCCGACTTTCTTATGGCATTGTCGTTTGGGCCATATCAATGAGAAACGCATTCAGAGACTCCATCACAATGGGCTTCTGGGCCCATTTGATTTTGAATCATGTGAGAAATGCGAATCTTGCTTGATGGGCAAAATGGCCAAAGCCCCTTTCAACAAACCGACTGAAAGGGCCAGTGATCTATTGGGCCTTATTCAGACTGATGTATGTGGGCCAATGAGCACTGTTGCCAGAGGAAATTACAAGTACTTCATTACCTTTACTGATGACTTCAGTAGGTATGGCTACGTCTATTTGATGAGACATAAGTCAGAATTCTTTGATAGATTCAAAGAATTCAAGAACGAAGTACATAACCAACTTGGCAAAAGTATCAAAGTTCTGCGGTCGGATCGCGGAGTAGAATACTAGAGCCAAGAGTTCAGTGACTATCTGAGCGAGTGTGGAATTGTTTCACAACTCACTCCTCTGGAACACCTCAATGGAATGGAGTGTCAGAGAGGAGGAATCGAACCTTATTGGATATGGTTCGGTCTATGATGAGTCATTCAAATCATCCATTATCCTTTTGGGGATACGCTCTAGAAACGTCTGCGTTTACACTAAATAGGGTGCCATCTAAATCAGTGGAAAAGACACCACATGAATTGTGGACTGGGAACATTCCTAGTCTGTCTTTCCTGAAGATTTGGGGTTGTGAGGCTTATGTCAAACGTTTAATCTCTGACATGCTCACACCCAAATCAGATAAATGCTACTTCGTTGGTTATCCTAGGGAAACCAAGGCATACTACTTTTACAACCAATCTGAGAACAAAGTATTTGTTGCTCGGGACTGTTCTTTTCTTGAGAGGGAATTTCTTTCTAAGAAAAACAGTGGGAGTAAAGTACATCTCGAAGAAATTCAAGATGCACAGTAGACTGCTCAACCTGCTGAGGAAGAGCAGCAGATGGATCCACAAAGTTCTGTGGAGCCCACGCCTGTGGAGCCTGAAGTTCGCAGATCCGGAAGGATCCGTCACGAACCCGAGAGATACTATGGATTTCTTGTGACCAATTCCAATGATCTGATGATCATTGAAAGTGATGAACCTGCAAACTTCGCTGAAGCAATGATGGGCCCGGACTCCGAAAAGTGGCTTGGAGCCTCTAAATCCGAAATGGGATCCATGTCAGAAAACTAAGTATGGTCCTTG
This sequence comes from Orychophragmus violaceus, assembly GCA_030180135.1. Classification (NCBI taxonomy): domain Eukaryota; kingdom Viridiplantae; phylum Streptophyta; class Magnoliopsida; order Brassicales; family Brassicaceae; genus Orychophragmus; species Orychophragmus violaceus. The sequence continues at coordinate 45,167,733 of CM058237.1, forward strand.
GTCGATTTACCTAATGGTGCAAAAGCCATTGAGTGTAAATAGATCTTCAAGAAGAAGATTGACGTGGATGGTAATGTGCAAATTTACAAAGCTAGGTTGGTGGCTAAAGGTTTCAAGCAAATTCATGGTATTGACTATGATGAAACCTATTCCCCAGTCGCTATGCTTAAATCCATTCGGATTCTTCTAGCAACTGCCGCTTATTATGATTATGAGATTTGGCAGATGGACGTCAAAACCCCTTTCCTGAATGGAATTCTGGAAGAGGATGTGTATATGACATAGCCTGAGGGTTTTGTAGATCCTAAGAATGCTGGGAAAGTATGCAAGCTTCATAAATCCATTTATGGATTGAAGCAAGCATCACGGAGTTGGAATCTTCGTTTTGATGAAGCAGTAAAACAATTTGGTTTCATCAAGAACGAGGAAGAACCATGTGTATACAAGAAGACTAGTGGGAGCAGAAATGCATTTCTTGTACTGTATGTCGATGACATACTTCTTCTCGGTAATGACGTTCCGTTGCTTCAGTCCATTAAGACTTGGCTCGGAAGTTGTTTTTCCATGAAAGACATGGGAGAAGCCGCGTACATCCTTGGAATCAGAATCTACAGAGATAGAGCGAACCGGTTGATTGGATTGTGCCAGGACACTTATATTGATAAGGTGCTGCACAGATTCAAGATGCATGATTCCAAGAAGGGCTTCATACCGATGTCTCATGGCATTAGTCTCAGCAAGAAGCAGTGTCCGGCGACACAGGCTGAGCTAGAACGCATGGGTAGGATTCCTTATGCTTCTGCAATAGGATCCATCATGTATGCCATGCTCTGCACTCATCCAGATGTAGCTTACGCGTTAAGCATGACGAGTAGATACCAATCTGATCCAGGTGAAGATCACTGGACAACTGTCAAGAATATTATCAAGTATTTGAGACATACCAAGGATAAGTTCTTGGTATATGGAGGAAGTGATGAACTTGTGGTGAATGGATTCACCGATGCGAGTTTTCAGACGGACAGAGACGATTTCCGATCACAATCTGGATATGGCTTCTGTCTAAATGGCGGTGCAGTGAGCTGGAAGAGCTCTAAGCAGAATACCGTAGCTGATTCCACGACGGAAGCTGAATATGTTGCTGCTTCAGAAGCGGCAAAGGAAGCTGTTTGGATCAAGAAGTTCATGACTGAACTTGGTGTGGTTCCTAGTATCTTGGAGCCAGTGGCTTTGTTTTGTGATAACAATGGAGCCATTGCTCAGGCGAAAGAACCCAGGTCACACCAGAAGTCCAAACACGTAGAGAGGAGATATCACCTGATTCGTGATATCGTCAATAGAGGTGATGTGAAGATCAGCCGAGTTCCGACGGACGAGAATGTCGCTGATCCTCTGACTAAGCCACTCCCAAGGCCTAAGCATGAGAGTCATACGACTGCTGTAGGCATTAGAGATCTTAAGATGTAATCTTGATTCTAGTGGGAGTTTTAGTTTTATTTTAGTTATAATAAGATGTTCTTGCAAACATACTTTTGGATATGTTTAATGAAATTTGATTTCAGCATTATTTATTGTGATCTAAATAATGGTCCCAAAATAAGTTTATGTCATATTATAGGTCATCAAGTTGAGGACTTGATCATGAAACCCTATAAGTAATAGATGACATAGATTATGATTTGTCCCTAGTCGAGGTTGTCAAAGTGGGATACTGACAACTGCGAGAGACTAACTTTTGAGGTGACTGTTGACTAAGTTTCATGGAGTCAATTATATGAGTATAACTGTCAGTCACATAGATATATGTTGGTGAACATATGATCGGACATGACCCGCTAATGAGAAGTCTACAAGATAGTTATATATGTGTCATAAGAGATTCTCATTACGACTATAGAGTACAGTCCTTAGACCTGAGTTCATCATGCTTTCTTGCATATGAATTGTTACACTTTGACCTTGTCAAACGTCGACCCGTAACTGGCGGCTATAACGGCATTGTTCAGGTGTATTATGAAGTGTGTATTGGAACAGGGATGGAACGAGATGGGATTTGTCCCTCCTGAATAACGGGAGATAAATATCTCAGGGCCTATCGAAGATTTGATACTGAGAAAATGTGTGGCCGCACTCAAATGAACTGTAGTTCAGTTGTTTGTATTGTTCAGTATAAGATCAGGAGTTCGATAAACACGATGTTGGCTTAATAAGGATGACACTAATCTTGCCTTATGCCAAATCGAGATATAGAGACAAAAGGATTATAGGAATTGATGATTCCAGTACAAGTGGGAGATTGTTGGGATAGTGTCCTGAAATCACACTTGTACTCACTCCTGATGATAGTTGTGTGTCGAGATCAGATATTTGTATAATACTGGGTGGTTGCAATGTTTTGCTAGAAGCCTCTTGCAATCTGTAAGTCGTAGACTTACTGCCAGTATTATATGATCCTATAGGGTCACACACCTAAGCAAACTGGAAGCTTAAATATGGGAATGATCATTATGGTAATGATCATGTTAATGTGTATTGGATATACATTAATATCGAGTATATGGTGGTGTGTCGACCGACACAGTATGTGTGTCGATCGACACAGATCGGGTTTTCGAAACAGACGTTTCGATTTTATGACTTAAACGAGTTGGCCCGTTAAGAGTGATTCCAGGTCTTAATAAAACAATGAGTTTCGACCTGGAATAGCAGCCGTCGTCTTTTTCTTGACAGAGAAAGCTGAAACACCAAAAACTCAGAAATCCCAAAGATCTGGCACTAGCATCCCGGCTTTCCAGGTTTGTGTGCGTGTGTATCTGGTAGAGGCGAAGCATCTGAGTCGCTTACTGATCTCGTCACCAATCATTCCGCTGCCAGTCTAAGGTAAGAACAAGGTTGGTAATTTCAATATAACGAACCCTAGATCCTAGGAGATCCAATATCTCGGATATCTGATCGACCACCGGTTTTTCCGCGAGTGCAGCAGGGAGCGAGAGCAGCCGCTGTAGATTGGAGTCCGTTGTCTGATCCATTACCTCCATCTCTACAGGACGACGCAGGAATTACCTAGAAGATGCAGATTATGGGTTGCCACCCTTGCCACCACAGTTGGAGGCGCCTATGGTACCACCAGTGATTCAGCCGCCGATGCTCGAGGCGCATGATGTGCCGGTACCCTTTAGCCTACACGAGTCGTATTTCGTTCCGCTCAGTGGAGAGGACTTTATGGTGGACCCGTTACATGCAGCAGTCGATATGGATATGGAGCCAATAGACCCAGAGCAGCATCTGTATTCGGAGCAGCACCTTGATGGGCAGATGGTGATACTCGGGGACGTCCTAGAGCAGCAGGTTGGACCGCACCATCAGCAAGATTCATAGCCAGGATCGCCTCGTACACCACTTGATAGGTCGGCATCATCATCACCCGGCTCCAAAGAGCCACTTACCGAGACGGAGCCATTATCAGAGGCTGATCCGATGTCGATGTCGGAGGCAGATACACAGTTTGAGCCCGTTACGCCGCCAGGTACACCGCCGACCGAGTCAGTTGCGCCACTAGATATGTGGATATCAGGGTCACCGTGCGTCCGAGAGTTTCAGGATCCTTCTTCAGAGTATGTTCCCTCCTGTCAGTTATGTGGTGCTACTGATCACCAGGCATCAGCTTGTTACCGTGGGCCAAGCCCAGCGCCTGTTACAGTCTGTCAGCTTTGTGGTCACAGGGGACATGTTGCACGTTTGTGTCCGACGGCAGAGCCGCAACGAGTTGGAGTGCCGTCTGTTGGTACTGGATTTCCCTCTAAGAAATCCGGCCCATTAACAAATAAAGAAAAGGCCCATAATCATGAGCCCGTTCCATAATCAAGACAGAGAGATCGACCGTTTTCCTTTGTTGGGCCTATACGACTGACATCCTGACAAGGCCCAAGCAACGCCGAAGTGAGAGGCGATCGAGCTCGAGCTCGATAGGAGACGATGTGGAGATAGAGCAACTTGGTCTTCGTCGATTCAACTGATCCACGTAAATCTCGGAGATCGTTATCACGACGAGGCCGAAATATCGGAACAAGAAGATCAAATTCGAGAGTATTTAAAGAAGAAGTGGCGATTATCATATTTTGTACTCTCTTTTCGACTGTGTTTGTTTTATCTCGACGATCAATCTCAATAAATTCTTTGATTCATAGGAAATCTATACCATTTCTATATCCAAAAGTCCAAATCCACTATTACAAATTCTCTGTGTGAATCTCATATCTCACATTTGGCGCCGATTGTGGGGACTATCTATAGCTTTTCCTGTCTTAAGAATCAGATCTTAGATTCGATAGATCGAGATGAATCCCGACCAATCTGGCTCTCCCAGCGCTACACCACCAGTCGACCACCCTCAAACGGTCGACAACGTTCCTCAGAACACCACCGGGGTAAGAACAACGGGTCAGACCGATGGCGTGTTAACGAGCTCTGCCTCAGTCTTCATGACTTCGGCACCGACCGGCTCAGTCGCTCAAACAATCGCGACGAGCCAGACTCCGACAAATGTTTTGTCAGGAACTAACGATCCGAGCAGAAACTAGGTGTGGATGAGAAATGATCCAATTTTCACCCCCGGCTCAGGAGGCGGATCTGGAATAACCAGACCTAATTCGCCAATGCCTTCTGCTCCACAGCGACAAGGCCCAGACGACCTCGTTGAAATCCGTTCAATGTTAAGCCTATTGGTAAACCGAACGAGAAACAACGAGGCAAGCGCACGGGCCCAAGAGATCGTGAACCGTTCTCTGGCCGCGCAGCTCGATAAACAGGAACGGGGCATTAACGCCCATCTTGAAGAGCTCGCCGGCCAAAACCAGGGGAGTAGATCAACACGTGATCCACGAACCCCCATAAGTCCTCCACCGTGTACACATTTGGACTTCTCCCAGGTAGTGACTCCCCCGGGAGCGTCTGGAAATTTCGCTAATACGTCAAGTAGCGGCCTCCGCCCTATAATGACCCCTATCGTGATACCGACTCCATTCAGTTCGAGTTCAATGGTCACAGATCCAACCGGATCGGGAAACCGACCATTACCCGGGCCACCACCTTTCCCGGATAACTCCAATATCCGGCCGAGGCAAATAGGAGGCTCTGCTTTCGCCTCGAGTTCGGGACACCTTAACGGATCAAATACGATACAATTCCAAACGCCGCAGGTCGACCAGATAAGATCGATTCCAACAATCGATCTCCTCGACCCCGTTTTCCCGGAATAAACGTCAAATCAGGCACAAGCCCAGTTCACACCTATAGTAGGCGATGAACACGATGTGCTAAGACAATACATCGAGCAGGCTAAGCCCAGTTCGTCAGTCTGAGCCTGAAAGTTCACATGGCAACGAGCGCGGCTCCCGACATCGATCGAGTGAACGAAGAAACGCGACAAACGCCGTTCACAGACCGGATCGCCTTTGCAAGAATCCGGGAAATCAAGAAAACAAGATTTCCGGAATTTTCTGGAAAATCGGACCCGAAAGCCCATATCAGGGCATTCCGACGAGGAAATAGAGCCGTCTTTCTGCAGGCTCTTCGCCTAAAACCTATCGGGCTCCGCCCTAGAAGGGTTTGCCGGACTGGAAGAAGGTCTATCGACAACTTCACCCAGTTCATGACGGCTTTTCTCAAACAATACTCCGTCTTTATCGAGGTAAAGACTACTGAGGCAGCTCTATTTGGCGTCTCTCAGAAACCCGACGAGACACTTCGCTCGTACATTGACTGATTTAAGGAAATAAAATCCAAAATCGCAAACCCGCGAGACGAAGTAGCTATAGAAGCACTAAGACGTGGACTGTGGTATTCGACCAGATACCGCGATTGTGGGGCCTTCAACGCGCATCGGACTCGATGACTCCCTTCATCGCGCATCGGCCTTTGCTCGCCTCGAGGACGAAACCACGGCCCTCAGAGAAAAGCATCGAAAAGAAAAGAACCCGTCAGGCTCGCAGAACCCGAACTCAAAAAAGGATTCCCGTAAATCAGGAAACGTCAATGCGGTCGAGAGCCCGAAGAGCTCGAAGAAACTCGAGTTCGACAAGGAAAAATTCTGTGATTTTCACAACAAAAGAGGACATTCGACTGAAGAGTGTTATACTCGAGCTAAAGCCGAGGCTCAAAAGCGAGAGTCCGAAAACAAACAAGAATCAGAAGTCGAGGAGGAAACTCCATCTGACAAAAAGGAAAGTAAGCAGACCAAAGAGTCAAACACCAAAAAGCCTTCTCAGAACAAGCGACAACGGTCAAAGGAGCCGGAATCTCCCAAAACACTCCCTCAGGGGTCGCGAAAGCGAGTCGAGGTCATTCTCGGTGAGCTCAGCTTGTGCTGCACCCCAGGAGGTTCGGCGTTATCTCCACCTCCGGCTCCCGTCAAGAGTTTACGCTCACGGATCAATCTCCCTCGTCTCTGCGGGGGGGGGGGGGTGTGTACGGGCCATACCCCCTAAACGAGTCAACTTCATCTTCGGTGGCTCCAAGCTATGCCGAGACTCGGTCAATTCATTCAAAGTTCTTCAAAGAAGAGTCGAGACCGACAAAGGGGGGAAATCCCAATGTTAGGTCCAGACCACGAAATCACTTTCCACGAGAGCGAGACAAGTAATCTCAACAAACCACACGACGACGCTCTCCTCGTTTGTCTAGTAGTGGGAGATGTCGAACTCTCGAGGATAATGATCGACACAGGAAGTTCGGTGGATGTCCCCTTTTACGATTCGTTCAAAAAGATGGAGTTCAACGACTCCGAGATCGTCGAGGAAAAGACACTATTGGTAGGGTTCGCTGGCGAAACAACATACTCAATGGGCTCTGTCTTCGCCCCACTAATTGCTGGAGGAGTTCGAAGAATGACAGAGTTCGTCATAGTAGATCGGCCAGCTCCCTACAACGCAATCCTAGGTCGACCATGGATATACGACATGAAAGCGGTACCATCGACCTACCATCAATGCGTAAAATTCCAAACTCCCAAAGGAGTAAAAACCGTTTACGGAAGTCAAAATATTTCCCGCCATTGCTACATGAACGGATACCAGCAGATTGAAAAATCCCCCGCATAGCAATTACGGAAAGAGGAAGAGCTCGCCACCATGCAAACCAAAAGGTCGAACGACCCAAGTCAAATAGGACCCCCAAAGGACCTCACGACCCAAGTTTGCATAGACTACGCTCATCCCGTAAGACTTGTCGGCATCGGAATCGACCTATCAGAGCCAGTCAAAAACGAACTGATCTCTTTTCTCAAACAGAACGTCGACTCCTTTGCCTGGTCTTCAGCAGACATGCAAGGGATCAACATCGACGTAACCAGCCACGAGCTGAATGTCGACCCAACCTACAAACCGGTAAGACAAAAACGTCGAAAACTGGGCCCGGAACGAGCTCAAGCCGTCAACGATGAGGTCGATCGGTTACTAAAAATTGGATCGATCAGAGAGCTCAAGTACCCCGACTGGCTTGCGAATCCCGTAGTGGTCAAGAAAAAGAACGGAAAGTGGAGAGTCTTTGTAGATTTCACAGATCTCAACAAAGCATGTCCGAAGGACAGTTTCCCACTCCCACACATCGACCGACTGGTCGAAGCTACCGCTGGACACCAACTACTATCCTTCATGGATGCTTTCTCGGGGTACAATCAAATACTAATGAACCCGGAGGACCAAGAAAAGACTTCGTTCATAACTGATCGAGGCACGTACTGCTACAAAGTCATGCCCTTCGGACTAAAAAATGCAGGAGTGACTTACCAACGCCTTGTCAACAAGATGTTTTCAGGACTCCTGGGTAAAACCATGGAAGTCTACATCGACGATATGTTGGTCAAATCTTCTAGGTATGAGGATCATATCCCCCAACTAAAAGAATGCTTTATCATTCTCAACAAATACGGGATGAAACTCAACCCAGCGAAGTGCACATTCGGGGTCCCATCAGGAGAATTCCTCGGTTACTTAGTAACCGAAAGAGGGATCGAAGCGAATCCTAAACAGATTGCAACATTTATGGAGATGAAATATCCCAAAACAATGCGAGAAGTCCAGCGCTTGACCGGCAAAATAGCTTCTTTGAACCGCTTCATCTCGAGGTCGACCGATAAATGTCTACCCTTCTATCACTTGCTCAAAGCGAACAAGAAGTTCCTCTGGGACGAAAAGTGCGAAGAAGCGTTTGCCCAGCTCAAGTCTTATATAAGTGAACCACCTATACTGGCGAAACCAGTAGAAGGGGAACCCCTCTACCTCTACCTAGCTGTTTCTACGGCAGCAGTAAGTGGAGTCCTGGTTCGCGAAGAACAAAACGAACAACGGCCGGTGTATTACATCAATAAGACCTTAATCGATGCTGAAACCAGATACCCCGCCATGGGAAAACTAGCTTTAACACTGGTCACACCCCCTAAACGAGTCAACTTCATCTTCGGTGGCTCCAAGCTATGCCGAGACTCGGTCAATTCATTCAAAGTTCTTCAAAGAAGAGTCGAGACCGACAAAGGGGGGAAAATCCCAATGTTAGGTCCAGACCACGAAATCACTTTCCACGAGAGCGAGACAAGTAATCTCAACAAACCACACGACGACGCTCTCCTCGTTTGTCTAGTAGTGGGAGATGTCAAACTCTCGAGGATAATGATCGACACAGGAAGTTCGGTGGATGTCCCCTTTTACGATTCGTTCAAAAAGATGGAGTTCAACGACTCCGAGATCGTCGAGGAAAAGACACTATTGGTAGGGTTCGCTGGCGAAACAACATACTCAATGGGCTCTGTCTTCGCCCCACTAATTGCTGGAGGAGTTCGAAGAATGACAGAGTTCGTCATAGTAGATCGGCCAGCTCCCTACAACGCAATCCTAGGTCGACCATGGATATACGACATGAAAGCGGTACCATCGACCTACCATCAATGCGTAAAATTCCAAACTCCCAAAGGAGTAAAAACCGTTTACGGAAGTCAAAATATTTCCCGCCATTGCTACATGAACGGATACCAGCAGATTGAAAAATCCCCCGCATAGCAATTACGGAAAGAGGAAGAGCTCGCCACCATGCAAACCAAAAGGTCGAACGACCCAAGTCAAATAGGACCCCCAAAGGACCTCACGACCCAAGTTTGCATAGACTACGCTCATCCCGTAAGACTTGTCGGCATCGGAATCGACCTATCAGAGCCAGTCAAAAACGAACTGATCTCTTTTCTCAAACAGAACGTCGACTCCTTTGCCTGGTCTTCAGCAGACATGCAAGGGATCAACATCGACGTAACCAGCCACGAGCTGAATGTCGACCCAACCTACAAACCGGTAAGACAAAAACGTCGAAAACTGGGCCCGGAACGAGCTCAAGCCGTCAACGATGAGGTCGATCGGTTACTAAAAATTGGATCGATCAGAGAGCTCAAGTACCCCGACTGGCTTGCGAATCCCGTAGTGGTCAAGAAAAAGAACGGAAAGTGGAGAGTCTTTGTAGATTTCACAGATCTCAACAAAGCATGTCCGAAGGACAGTTTCCCACTCCCACACATCGACCGACTAGTCGAAGCTACCGCTGGACACCAACTACTATCCTTCATGGATGCTTTCTCGGGGTACAATCAAATACTAATGAACCCGGAGGACCAAGAAAAGACTTCGTTCATAACTGATCGAGGCACGTACTGCTACAAAGTCATGCCCTTCGGACTAAAAAATGCAGGAGTGACTTACCAACGCCTTGTCAACAAGATGTTTTCAGGACTCCTGGGTAAAACCATGGAAGTCTACATCGACGATATGTTGGTCAAATCTTCTAGGTATGAGGATCATATCCCCCAACTAAAAGAATGCTTTATCATTCTCAACAAATACGGGATGAAACTCAACCCAGCAAAAGTGCACATTCAGGGTCCCATCAGGAGAATTCCTCGGTTACTTAGTAACCGAAAGAGGGATCGAAGCGAATCCTAAACAGATCGCAACATTTATGGAGATGAAATATCCCAAAACAATGGGAGAAGTCCAGCGCTTGACCGGCAAAATAGCTTCTTTGAACCGCTTCATCTCGAGGTCGACCGATAAATGTCTACCCTTCTATCACTTGCTCAAAGCGAACAAGAAGTTCCTCTGGGACGAAAAGTGCGAAGAAGCGTTTGCCCAGCTCAAGTCTTATATAAGTGAACCACCTATACTGGCGAAACCAGTAGAAGGGGAACCCCTCTACCTCTACCTAGCTGTTTCTACGGCAGCAGTAAGTGGAGTCCTGGTTCGCGAAGAACAAAACGAACAACGGCCGGTGTATTACATCAATAAGACCTTAATCGATGCTGAAACCAGATACCCCGCCATGGGAAAACTAGCTTTAGCGCTGGTCACACCCCCTAAATGAGTCATACCCCCTAAACGAGTCAACTTCGTCTTCGGTGGCTCCAAGCTATGCCGAGACTCGGTCAATTCATTCAAAGTTCTTCAAAGAAGAGTCGAGACCGACAAAGGGGGGAAAATCCCAATGTTAGGTCCAGACCACGAAATCACTTTCCACGAGAGCGAGACAAGTAATCTCAACAAACCACACGACGACGCTCTCCTCGTTTGTCTAGTAGTGGGAGATGTCGAACTCTCGAGGATAATGATCGACACAGGAAGTTCGGTGGATGTCCCCTTTTACGATTCGTTCAAAAAGATGGAGTTCAACGACTCCGAGATCGTCAAGGAAAAGACACTATTGGTAGGGTTCGCTGGCGAAACAACATACTCAATGGGCTCTGTCTTCGCCCCACTAATTGCTGGAGGAGTTCGAAGAATGACAGAGTTCGTCATAGTAGATCGGCCAGCTCCCTACAACGCAATCCTAGGTCGACCATGGATATACGACATGAAAGCGGTACCATCGACCTACCATCAATGCGTAAAATTCCAAACTCCCAAAGGAGTAAAAACCGTTTACGGAAGTCAAAATATTTCCCGCCATTGCTACATGAACGGATACCAGCAGATTGAAAAATCCCCCGCATAGCAATTACGGAAAGAGGAAGAGCTCGCCACCATGCAAACCAAAAGGTCGAACGACCCAAGTCAAATAGGACCCCCAAAGGACCTCACGACCCAAGTTTGCATAGACTACGCTCATCCCGTAAGACTTGTCGGCATCGGAATCGACCTATCAGAGCCAGTCAAAAACGAACTGATCTCTTTTCTCAAACAGAACGTCGACTCCTTTGCCTGGTCTTCAGCAGACATGCAAGGGATCAACATCGACGTAACCAGCCACGAGCTGAATGTCGACCCAACCTACAAACCGGTAAGACAAAAACGTCGAAAACTGGGCCCGGAACGAGCTCAAGCCGTCAACGATGAGGTCGATCGGTTACTAAAAATTGGATCGATCAGAGAGCTCAAGTACCCCGACTGGCTTGCGAATCCCGTAGTGGTCAAGAAAAAGAACGGAAAGTGGAGAGTCTTTGTAGATTTCACAGATCTCAACAAAGCATGTCCGAAGGACAGTTTCCCACTCCCACACATCGACCGACTGGTCGAAGCTACCGCTGGACACCAACTACTATCCTTCATGGATGCTTTCTCGGGGTACAATCAAATACTAATGAACCCGGAGGACCAAGAAAAGACTTCGTTCATAACTGATCGAGGCACGTACTGCTACAAAGTCATGCCCTTCGGACTAAAAAATGCAGGAGTGACTTACCAACGCCTTGTCAACAAGATGTTTTCAGGACTCCTGGGTAAAACCATGGAAGTCTACATCGACGATATGTTGGTCAAATCTTCTAGGTATGAGGATCATATCCCCCAACTAAAAGAATGCTTTATCATTCTCAACAAATACGGGATGAAACTCAACCCAGCGAAGTGCACATTCGGGGTCCCATCAGGAGAATTCCTCGGTTACTTAGTAACCGAAAGAGGGATCGAAGCGAATCCTAAACAGATCGCAACATTTATGGAGATGAAATATCCCAAAACAATGGGAGAAGTCCAGCGCTTGACCGGCAAAATAGCTTCTTTGAACCGCTTCATCTCGAGGTCGACCGATAAATGTCTACCCTTCTATCACTTGCTCAAAGCGAACAAGAAGTTCCTCTGGGACGAAAAGTGCGAAGAAGCGTTTGCCCAGCTCAAGTCTTATATAAGTGAACCACCTATACTGGCGAAACCAGTAGAAGGGGAACCCCTCTACCTCTACCTAGATGTTTCTACGGCAGCAGTAAGTGGAGTCCTGGTTCGCGAAGAACAAAACGAACAACGGCCGGTGTATTACATCAATAAGACCTTAATCGATGCTGAAACCAGATACCCCGCCATGGGAAAACTAGCTTTAGCGCTGGTCACATCGGCTCGTAAACTCCGACCATACTTCCAATCGCATTCAATCATAGTAATGACCTCTCAACCGCTGAGAACCATCCTTCACAGTCCAAGCCAGTCAGATCGACTGGTCAAATGGGCTATCGAACTTAGCGAGTATGACATAGAGTAAAAGGCTTGGACGTGCCTAAAAGCGCAAGTGCTGGCCGATTTCATAATTGAACTCCCTCCGACCATCGAACTCGACCCGACCTCCGCCAAGAGATGGAAACTCTACGTCGATGGAGCTTCCTCGAGGCAAGGATCCGGAGTCGGAGTAAAACTGGTCTCCCCCACGGGCGAAGTATTAGAACAGTCATTCAGACTGGGCTTCGCCACATCAAATAACGAAGCGGAATACGAAGCGTTGATAGCCGGGCTCAGACTAGCAATAGCGATAGGGGCCCGAGAAGTAGACGCCTTCAGTGATTCCCAATTAGTCACGAGCCAATATTATGGCGACTAAGAGGCCAAATACGAACGGATGGAAGCGTACCTACGGGTAGTCCATACGCTCGCCAATCAGATCGAATTCTTTGATCTAACACGAATCCCTCGATGGTAAAACACCGCAGCCGATGCCCTAGCCGCGTTAGAACCGACATCAGATCCTAACCTCAAAAGGATCATACCAGTTGAGGGGATCGAAAAACCAAGTATCGACATAGCCATGAAAGCTCTATCCTTGAAAGAGTACGAGCCTACCATATAGGACGACGTCGAACATAAGGAACATCCCAAGGACACCAGTCGCTACATCATAGAGATTGATGATGATCTCGATCCAAGAAACGCTGTGTACGTCGCGAACGTCCCCGATGGACCAATCCAAGCTGCATCCACTAGTCAAGGACCTGAGCCTAACGATGACGAAGATTGGAGAACTCCGATCATTCAATACATTACAAATGGTGAAGTCCCCGACGACAAATGGGAAGTACTTCGAGCGCAGCCCCCCCCCCCAACACAAAGCTCTTACCGAGCTCGACAACTTCAAAACGAAGTCATACTAGCTTATCTTTGTGAAATCAAAATAAGTCTCTCGATCAATGTCTCTTTCCATTGTAAAAGTTAGAGTCATCGCGAAGTACTTCGCCATTACATTTTACCAAGTGATATGAAATTATCTCTTCAAAAATTAAAGTGATATGAAATTATGTCTTCAGAAACAAACGATATTAAGTTATCCCTTTCAAGCGACCTGAAATGGCCTCTCCCAAAATCAAGTGATATGAAATTATCTCTTCAAACCCAAGCGATTTGAAATGATCCCTTGAAAACCTAAAATTCTTCCAACCTTATACAGCTTAGAAGAATTGGGGGGCTACCCCCTCCCTTTAAGCAAAATCAACAAGGTCGATTCTAAATCAAGACAGATAAAATGAGACAACTGCTCGCACAAAATGGCCTCCGCACACATTCAAAATGAACATATGTAAGTCTACTTCGATTAATTATATATTTAGCACTTTTCATTTCAGTTCGACACCAAGCTCGAATTTCACATCGGGAAGGAGTTGTACCTCGAATAAATTTCGAGGAAGAACTCGAGCTCAAATGCAGTCAGTCCAAAAGTTCGTAAGAGAACTCCTTAAGGCAACTCAAGCCAGATTATTTATATGACCCCTCTTTAGAGGTTCAGACCGCCATACGGCCGACTTTGTGCTAAGGCGTTAAAATAATAAAATCTATGCTAAGGCATAAAAGATTAAAAAGAAATTCATTAAAAGGACTTGACGCCCTCAAATTCGCAAAATCCCATTAGAGGGAAACATCGAAAACAAAAAGACCCCCCCCCCTGGGGGCAACCAGAATACAAAAAAAAACCCCCTTCAGGCAGCAACAAAACAATCAAAATTGCTGCGATCGCGAGGATGCCTCGTCTCCATCCTCCGCCTGATGGCCGGTAGAGCCAACCCCAGTCGGGAGATTTGTTCCGTACCGATCGGCACAGGAAGCAGACGGCGGCGGAGCATGTGCCAAAATAACCGAGTCGCTTGACACCGTCGGCAGGTTTAACTTGCCAATGCTGAAATCGGAAACCGCTGTGGCATTCATCTCCTCCATGACCGCCCTCTTCTTATCAGCCAACATCAGTACTTCCTGAGTTAGGTCGATCTCGCCGGAAGCAAACTCTGCGATGAGCTCGATATTGGACAAGGTCTCTTGAAGGCGGATCTCAGCGCTGGTTTCGGCCTTCCGCCTTTCGCTTTTCTCCTTAATCTCCTTAAGGATCTCCAAGTACTTCCCGTTCATTTTCTTCCTCGCCTCATGAGCTGCGACCTTCACGTCGAAGTCCCTCCCCACGAGGACCCTCTCCAGATCAGCTCGATCCTGAGCAGCTTGCAAAACTGCGACCCGGCTCGCTTCTTCGGCAGCCAGAGTTCGACCCACAGCCGCTTGCAGCTTCTGAGAAAGATCCTCCTCCCGATTCTCGAGAATCAGTAGTCGAGTCTCAATCCCCTCATAACGAGCCAACCTCCTTTTAAACTCCTCCTCTCGGGCCAAGGAGTCCCGCAGCTGCACATTCAAATCAACGACCGTATTCTTGACGGCCTCAAGTTCGCCCACCCGCGATACTTCGCGCAGCTCACGCTCGGAATTGGCCACGAATCCATTCGTAGCCTCCAGAAGCTACATAAAAATACTAAGGCTGAGTTCTCCAAACAAAGACAAGGAAAATGAAGCACTGCGACCATTACCTTTCCAATGGCCGTCGTTATCTTGGTGTATGAATCACCTAGGACCATGTCTCCAATAGCCGGTAGCTGGACACCCGCAGGCGTAAAACGCCCCAGCAGAGAAGCTACGCTTCCCGGCGTTCCAATATCTTCGCCCAGTCTCCTCGAGCTCTGGTGTCAACCCTTCGGCACGGGAGCTCCACTCCCGCTCTGGCCGTCCGGTTCCCTCGAACCACTCGGATAGGAAACGCGAAAAATTGGCTCCCCGGACGGTATCGGATCCGCCTCCCGGGCAATCAAAGAAGGGGGAGCACCGTCCGTCTCCAAGACGGCATCGGTGACTCTTGTGCCCAAGGGAAGACTTGGAGGAAGGGGAGGAGGAGAATAACACATGGCAAAAAAGATGGCGCTGCTCAGATTCTCATCCCTCACCTTCTTCGCCAATTCCACAGGGTCCTTCCCATTTTGGCGACTCCTCGCTCTCCGAGATAGTTTATCGCAAGGAGGAGTACTAGCGGTTGAACTATCATCCGCAAGGGGACGACATGCAAAAATAAAAAATAACTTTTAGACTTTTCCCAATGATGACAAACAAAACGTCATGAACGGACAACCCACTTTCTCCCGCCCGATCGGCAATACGAAGCGGAGGCTGAGGGGCTCGAACCGGGGGAACCCGGCGAGGCATAAGGGAAAGTGGTAAGTCTCGATGAACCTGAGGTCAACCCCGCGAAACCAGCTCGAGGTCGATCCTCAAAGCAGCTTGCACGCGCTCCACTGTAAAACTGTCCCAGTTGACGGTACCCCTTCTTAGTCGGGTTATTAAAGGCTCCGTAATTGGGTTGAGAGCGAGCGATTCGGGAGACTCTGTAATACAGACTAAAACCAATTAGGAAGCAGCCTGACAACAACAAAAAAAAAAGGTCGAGGATCGAGTATTAAACCATGAATCTTACCAACGTTGGAAGCCCACCGTGAAGGGACGACCGAGTAATCAAACTCCCCGACCGAATGATGGTTTATCCTAAAGAAAAAATATTGGTCCCTCCATTCATCTCTCGATGGGATACAATCAAGGATCCTCCCGAAACGAGGAGAGAGACGATACGTCCCCGAAAAGCGAGGATCCTGCCTTACCGAGCAAACTCGCATGAGCTCCTCAGGTCCGAACTCAATCCCCTCTTCTGCGGCCCTGACTCCAAGTCCGATGACGTACCGAACAAAATTTGGCGTCATCTGATGAAATGCCAACTGGAGTTAGGCTAGCACTAAGAAAATAAGGCCGGGAATGGGGAAGAAGAGCCCACATTTTTCGAAGTAGGCGTAGGAAGCACAGCAGTAGCCTTCCACTACGGTCTCCGGCGAAATCGCCGGCGACGGGATAACAATCTCTACTTCTGGCGGAATCCGGCACTGCGTCCGTAGCCGCTTAATAAGATTTTTGGTTAAGACAGACGGCGGATGCGGACCAAATGATCCCACCGCCGCACTCGTGCTTACTCCCGTTGCGTCTCTCAGAGCCATGAGGAGGAATATACCGAGATAAAAAGAAGCCCCTAAGAGAGTTTCTGATAACCAAAAGAACACGAAGGAAACAAGACGCAAATGAGAAGAGGGAAAGTTACCCTCGACAATATAAAGAATTATCTATAGTGGGAATTGTGCAAAATCTCGAACGGGCGATTCCAAACTCGTAATAACTACGAGAAAATCGAGACGGTTGAGACTCCTCGCCTTCTCCATCTTAACCGTCGATTCGAGATCGACGGTCACGAGCGCATGCCAGCCAAGCCACGTCAGCAAGGAATTGAGTTCGAAAAGACTCTTCGTAACCCTCAAATCTCAGCCGTTAGTGAGCAACCAGATACATGGTGGGAGATGTGGCTCTCTTAATAAATATACGCCACGACTGCCGACGCGCCAACAAGCAGGTCAGTTCGGCCCACGCGCTCGCCCTTGACCGTTGGACCGAAACAAGATCTACGGATGGGGTGAAAGTAATCATTAAGGCTATCACGCCCGAGGCGTACGCTTCTTCCCGAGAACATCAACCGCCCATCAACCTCGACCTGTCGAAATTAATGGGTTGGGGGCTATTGTTGGTACTGGATTTCTGTCTAAGAAATCTGGCCCATTAACAAATAAAGCAAAGGCCCATAATCATGAGCCCGTTCCATAATCAAGACAGAGAGATCGACCGTTATCCTTTGTTGGGCCTATACGACTGACATCCTGACAAGGCCCAAGCAACGCCGAAGTGAGAGGCGATCGAGCTCGAGATTGATAGGAGACGATGTGGAGATAGAGCAACTTGGTCTTCGTCGGTTCAACTGATCCACGTAAATCTCGGAGATCGTTATCACGACGAGGCCGAAATATCAGAACAAGAAGATCAAAGTCGAGAGTATTTAAAGAAGAAGTGGCGATTCATCCAAGACATTCCAACCCTAATCAAGAACACTTCGACTAGATAGCTCGATTATCATATTTTGTACTCTCTTTTCGACTTTGTTTGTTCTATCTCGACGATCAATCTCAATAAAGTCTTTGATTCATAGGAAATCTATACCATTTCTATATCCAAAAGTCCAAATCCACGATTACAAATTCTTGGTGTGAATCTCAGATCTCACATCGTCCAGAGATGCACACCCACCATACCCTCCCGGCGCACCTGCCAGTGGTTACCACGCCGTTTGTGTTGGGCATTCCGGTCGTGTTGGGGCTGTTAGGACTAGGATAGTTGGGACAGGTAAGTGTTGGCACTAACTATATCGCTTTTCTGTGTATTTAGATCGGCGATCCTCGCAT
Organism: Orychophragmus violaceus; assembly: GCA_030180135.1. Taxonomy (NCBI): domain Eukaryota; kingdom Viridiplantae; phylum Streptophyta; class Magnoliopsida; order Brassicales; family Brassicaceae; genus Orychophragmus; species Orychophragmus violaceus. The sequence continues at coordinate 45,185,593 of CM058237.1, forward strand.
GTCGTTTCTGACATCTCCAGGGTATGACGGTGCAGTTTGGGGGTTATGGTGTTGATGACGGACGTCTTGTTGTGTTTCTGTTTCCTCTATGTATTAAAACCTCAAAACGTGTTTTATGTCGTTTTGTATATATTTGTGACGCAGAACGTTCAACTTATCATTATGACTTGCGTAGTAATTGTTTGCATGTGTGTGATGGTGTGGGGATGCAAACGCCATGTGAAGTCTGATGGTGAGCGGAACTGACGACTGTTCATCATAACTTAAACCCAGACTGACGACATATCCGGAGCGATCTGGTGATTGCTTGGTTGTGTGTGGTAGTTGCTTGCTTATGTGTTTATTGCTTGCGTTCTTTATCTAATGCTTGATTGGTGCATTAGATAATTGGGGTTGTGTTTCATTCGGTTGTATAGTGCTGCTAGGGTGATAGTTTCTTTTATGGCTTGCATAGCATTTGAGGATTGTTGACGGTAGTGGTAAGCCATTCGATTGCTGGTTGTGTTGGGTTGGATTGAGTAGTTTAAATTTTTATCGCAATCGTTAAGTTGTTAGAAATAAGAAGTATTAGAACCTTTTCGTTTAAGGTGTTGAGCTAACTTGAGAATGGTTGTATTCGACTGTCAATTCCCGAGAGAGCGGAATTATAGAATATCATTACTTAATCATGAGTAACCGTTGGGTACATGATTAACTAACTATATCTCTATGAGGAAGTGATATCGAAGGAATTGATATCGAGGGATGGATTGGTTTGAATTTCACCACTCCAGTGAAAGTTGTTGTGTTGAATGTAGGACAGAATGGACGATGCGATACAAATACGAGACCGAACCCGAAAACAATATGGAGTGTAAAGGAGCCGTGAGACAAGTTGACCCGGGAAGTGAAGCAGTTGGTATGGATCGTCAGTGGGAGTGTATCAGTGCAAGGCAACTGGAAGAACGAAGATGTTGGTATGATGAGTTAGTGAAAAAGATTTGAAGGAACGTCAATGACAGTGTGGAGACCAGAGTGAAGCGATCAATGTGAATTGAATGGAGTCTTAGAAAAGTCGGATTCAGAAATCAAAATTCTTGAAGAGTGTTCAAAAAGGAAGAGGTCGTATCGGAATCAGAGTGGAGTTATCAGTATGGATGGAGTTAGAGCTGTAAGGACGTCAGGTTTGGAATGCAGATTCTTGAAGAGTGTCTCGGGGGAGACAAACCAGTATCGTGAAAGACGTGGAAGTCGAAGCGAAGTGGGGAAGTCAGAGTGAATACTTGTGGAAGATCGAGGTTCAAGAAAGGTTAGTTAAAGAGAGGAGTCACACAGTAAAGTGGGACCGGAGATCGAGAAACGAAGCTACGGTTAAGTGGGAAAAATAAAGAGCAAGTGAAGAAGTAGCCGAGTGAGCAGTAAAAAGGACGATGGTAAGTTTGGAATGAGGTAGCGAACCGCCAGAGAGTATGGGAAGTGGATTCGGAGTATCAAAGGTCAAGTAACGAGACGTTGATTTATGAGAAAGGAGCAGTAAAAGGACGTAATGAAGCAACTTGTGGGGTTTGGTGCCGATTCGAAGTTTGTTAGTGATGGAGAATTCGGGGACCGAATTCCTGTAAGTGGGGAAGAATGTAATACCCAGTATTCAAAAGCATAAAGAACATTTACAAGACCAGAATTGGAATGAACGGAGCAGAAATGTGTTTTTCGGCTTATCGGGGTAAAAACCGACTAAACCGAGAAAACTTCGAAAATTTATAACCGGAGCTAGGAAACTCCAAATTAGGTGATTCAAGTTGCTAAATTCATCACAAATCAGGGAGAATCATTTTATAGAGGTTTTAAGATTTATGGGAATCATTTGGTATTTTCTAAAATAATATTCGCGCAATCGAAGAAACCCAGAAGAAATGGCAAGAAGAGTTTACAACTAAATTTGGCCGGTTTTGGACTGAATCTTGTGGATCAGAAGGAGCTCCAGAGATAGGTGTCTCACCCCCAGGTCGCCAGCTTTCCCTTGTGAGGTGTCAAGCCCATACTTGATGCATGAATCTTGTTGCATGCACAAAAATATCAAGCCAAATTTATTTCACTCACTCTTACTCTCTCCCTAGCTTCACCCACGACCAAAGCTCTCTCTTCTCTCTAGATTCATCTGGAAAACCCAGAAAAATCCCTATGAATCTTCAAAGAAACTCAAGAACATTCAAAGTGTTCTTGAGTGTTCTTCATACCTTCCAACACAAGAAATCCCATACCTCTTTCAATATAAACCCAAATCCACTTCTGCAAAGTCCAGTAGCTTCCTCTCTCCCTCGTCTACAACCGCCAGCCAGACAGACATGACCGCCATCGCCGGAGCTCGCCGAAAATTGGCTGGAGAGATGCCGCGGTTAGGGTTTTGGCGGATCTCCCTCTTCCTTCATCATATCTGAACGTTTTGAAGCCATGTATGGATAGATCTCCTCTTTCCTATCAGTTTGATGGGTGGATCGTCGTCTGAGTCACCGAAAAAGGGATGAACCGGCCGGTCAACACCGGACCACCGCCGGTCAACGCCGGAAAAGTTACCGGAGAAGTTCCACCGCCGCCATCTTCAAGCTGGTTCTTCAGTGGATTGGTTCAGCATGGTTTGTTTCAGAATTGGATGGGTAGGCTTGGTTAAGTCTCGGTCAACGTTAGTTAAACCGGTCAATGATTTGACCTAAACCGGTTTAATCTAACCGATTCAATTGAAGTCGGTTCAGTTGGTTTGGTTTGAATGAAGTGGTTCAGCTGGTTCAGATTGGGTCAACCCGTTCAAGCTTGGTCAAAGTCAATGGTCAACTGTCAAAGTCAACGGTCAACCGGAGGTCAAAGTCAACGGCCGGTCAACGCCGGTCAACGCGTTGACTCCGGCCGGTTTTGTGTTGCGGTTTGTGTGCGGGTGTTCGGGAAGCCTCGGAATACGTGTTCGTATGTTCGGGAGGTCCGGGTTTAGTTCGGGGTCTCGGGGAGTTGTATCCGCATCCGTGCCATTCATTCCGACCTAAATCACTGTGAGTCAGCTCAAACACCGTAGTTTAATGCATATAGATCGAGAAATGGGAAATCGTAGAATTAGTATTGCATACTCGGATATGATTGATTGTGTTTGAGAAGTGAATGGTTGAATTGACGATAAACCGGTTAGGTTTAAGACGCATGTAAGGATTATGAGAATTAAACAGATTAAACCTGTTATGTGCCGTTAGGTTGATAGTAACATTGTGTGATGCATTCATATAGTCGTTGCATGTTAGGTCCGTATATGCATATATACGTATGTGAAGAACGGTATTGAATGAATCTAAGTACGGGAATTAAGACGAGTTAAAATATGGAATTAAACCTAATGAACGTATAGTGTATGGAATGATATCGGGATTTACCGAGAAAGAATGAATTAAGTTAATGAAAGATGAGACGTCGGGGAGTTTAGTAATCTACTAACTCTAAACCGACGGATCGGGGATTTGATAAAAGATACTTAGGAAAGGTTAAGAAAAGAGAAGTGTTGTGATTGGTGAGCCTTCTACGGATTAGCAATCCGCTAATCCAAGGTGGCGGACATGAAATTGTTAAAAGACGTTAGAAACCCTAATAGGCCTATTTGTGTGGTGATTGTGTGATTGTGTTGTTGTGTGGTTGTTGTTGAGATTTCTGTGCAGGCCTGTTAGATCGTCTCGGTGTCAGGCCGAGCGATCCATATGGATACTTAACTTGGTCACGGGGCCGTTTAAGTCATAGTTGCTGACTCGGTACGGTGCCGAGTCAGAGCGGTGGTGTTGGTGTGTGCTAGTAGACTTGCGGGATATGGTGTTGAGATTGATGTTGATTATTGATTGTGTGATTGATTGCTAGAGTCCAAGCGAGTCTGCGTGTTTACATTTCTGCACTAGGACTCAAAGGTGACTTAGATCCTGCAAGTCTAGGAGTTTGGATACGTTCCGGTACTTCCGACCCGATTGGATCCTCGGGTAGTTGCCTAATCGGATCATGGTGATTCCGGTTATGGTGTTAACGTACTAAGTGATGCCGGTAGGTGTGTAGTCCGGAGAATACGGGGTCGCGTCCTAGGGCCGGACTGCATGGAATCTTGGGTTTTCTCTCGGTTCGGCTTGACGCCAATTTTGTATTGAGATTTGAGTGTTGTTCTGCTGACTGACGAAATGATTTGTAAAAATGACCATTAAACGTTGTGCTGAACGTTTGATTACTCAGAAATGAATATGCTTTCCTGATATTGTGTTTAGTCCGAACCGACACAACTCACAGAAGTGGTACAAGGGGTACGACTTGTACTATGGAAGTGAGGATAGCGGAGTCAAGGACGGGTTAGTGCGATACTTTGTCTCAAACCGATATGTCTCTGGCTTCGTCCTGTGGCGAACCTTTCCTGATTGACTTACTTAGGTTCGATCGGTCATATTCTTGTTTGATTGTTGACCGGTCAGCTCGACGGTCTGCGGACGACGGGGAAGGGGCGTTACATGTTGTCCATCCATATACCGTATTGTGGAGCTTTTCTTGAAGGAAGCTAAATATGTGTGTCTTCTACATGCCTAAGCTCTCTGGTATTCTCAAGTATGAACACATACCACCTAAAGCGGTAATTCTTAATATTGCTTGCATTTCTTCCCAAATTCCCTCATCCACTTTGTGTACAAACTTAAGTGATAACTTCGAGAAATTTATTTTGTTGCCCTGAAACAGGTTTATAATCCTGAAGAATACGTGGTATTGTTTGAAATTCCTCCTTTTTAACTTTACATAAAAATAGGCTATCGTCTGCAAATAATAAATGTGGTATTGGGGGACATGTCCTTGCAACCTTTATTTCCTTTAAAAGTTTTCTCTTTTCGCTTTACTAATGTTTACTATTAGCGTCTCCGTACATAGAATAAGTAAATATGGAGATAATGGATCTCAATGTTGGAGTCCTCATTCTGGGATGATAATTAATACCCGTGGTTACCCATTAATGAAGACCTTATATTGGACTGTAGTGATAAATATCATCATCAAGTGAATCCGTTGTGGTCCAAATTCCATCTTTATAAGTAGATTTTTTTATAAAAGCTCATTCAACCCGATCGTATGCCTTACTCATATCCGTTTTTATCGCCAAGATTTTTTATCCAAGAAGGATTTTTCTCAAACCATGGAATATTTCCTATGCAATGATAATAATGTCCGAAACCAGCCACTCGCTACGAAATCTGGTTGGTTTCCGATATAAGATCTGGTAGAAGACGCTAAGTCGTTGATAAAGAACCTTGGAGATTATTTTATACCCTACATTACACAAACTAATAGGTCTTAGCTCTGTCATCCAACTAGGTCTTTCTGTTTTAGGAATAAGAAAAATATTAATTATGTATTTCCATGGGTCTATTTCCCATGTCTGTAAAAAATCGTTTACCACGTGGAAAATTTTAAATTTAACGATCGTCCAAGATTTTTATAAAAATAATAATGTCGTACCATCCGGACCCGGTGCTTTCTCTTGATGCATCCTCAATAATGCACTTTTAACCTCTTCATATGTTGCTAGTGCCATAAGTCTTTCATTTTGAAACTGGCACCTCTTGTTAACCTTTTTCAAAATCAATTGGATTAGTCGATGTGAATAAAACCTAAAATAACATATAGAAACCTTTTTCTACCTCTGACTCTTTTATAAACCAAACGCCTGCTGAATTATGCAAACCTGTGATCTGATTCTTTGCTCGCCACTTCTTGGTCAGAGGGGGCAAAAACTTAGTGTAACTATCTCCTGAAGTACGCTACATATTTCTGCTCTTTTGTTGCCTGAATAATTCAACATTCCTATAGGCATCCTTTAATTTCTCAGTAATATCCATAAGTTTATTTTGAGTTATAGTATCATAAATTTGAACCTCCTCCAATGCCTTTTGTAACTCGTTAATCTTGTATTTCCTCCATTTCTACAACTCATGTCGACATCTGTCAATCCTAGACATAAAATCTGTGTGGCCTCTTTCATCCAGTCCACCGTTTTTATGGTCTCCATAAGTCCTTCTATCCAATCCATCATTTTTCAAATCTAAACTTTCTCATTTTATTTTGTATGTTATCCTTTATCGACGCTACTATCAGTCGGTGATCCGATCCTACCATACCCAAGTATTCTACAAAAAAACAAAAATATTGTATGCAAATTCTCGTTAGCCAGCGCTCTATCCAATCTTCACCTAATAATTTGTTTTCCTCAGCACCCTCGCGATGAAAAAGAATCTCTGAGTAGCGAAACTTTATTAAGCCTCAATCATGAATCATATTATTGAAAAAGACAAAGGTTGGTACGTGTATTACAACTTCACCTTGTTTCTCATGATTCCAGTAATCTCATTTATATCCTCAATGATAAGCCATGAATTTTCATTTTCCAACCTATTTGGGTTATGCGCTCCCACACTTGATCTCTTAGCTTATGAACAAAATCTCCACAAACAAAAGAAATAGATACATGTTTTCCTTGTATGTCTGCTTCAATGTAAGTAATTCTATTGCTAGCATAAATAATATGCATATTTATGATATAATGGAAGCCTTCCACTCACACCATTCGGCTCCACCATATATAATTTATCATAACCAAAGTGTTTTAAAAATTTTGTTGTAAATAACTAATTTTGTTTGGTATGAGATAAATTTAAAAATTCTGGCATGTGGTATACCATATTTTACTTAGATAACCTATAGTACAATTGCTACCTAATTCTTGAAAATTCCAAACATAATCATCATTTTAAAACTGATTTAAAATTATTTTCCAACTAGCTCGTGAATTCGGATATAATGAAGGAGGAATTGCTCTTTTAGACCTTTATTTGGTTTTTAAAATTAAAATACACCCCTTTTGAAAAGAAATGCAAAAAGGGACCTTTGGTGGTAGGAAATTACTTTGAGAACCCCCACGACCAAACAGTAAAATAAAAGTTTAAATTACCGTATTAACCCTTAAGAAGTTTACTAATTATATGGAAGTCTACGAGGAAGACTTACAATAGAAGTCTTCAAGGTTGACTTCACTGAGACGTCTATATTTTTCATACATCTTAAATTTAAATTATAAAATTTAAAAAAATAATTTTATCAAGGCACTTTTGAATAATCAAAACACTGTCAATTTTCACCTAAGAAAAAAATAATTTGATACAGATAAGTCATATTTAACAAACATGTCTAAATAACAAACTATAGGTGTTGAAGAAGAATTCTACGGTAGAAGTATGTGGTATAAGACTACTTTTTCAAATCAGACCTAGAATGAAATTAGCGGGATTATTGGGCGGAAAAAATTAGGCGGAAAATTAGGCTGGAAAAATTGAAATAGAAGTCTATCATAGAAGTCTGTAGGAAAAGTCTTCACGTGAAGTCTACTCCATCGAATTTTTAACCTAAAAAAATTACCCCCTATATAAAGGAGGGACAATTTGGAAACCCTAATTTTGTTAAAAAAAGAAAAATAAAACTCTCTATAAAATGGCTCGCTCTAATCTCTCCTCTTTTGCTATGAGCTTCCTCCATACCTCTCCCTTCCATTGTCGCCATTATTGTTGTGGTTTACGTCAGGTTTCTTCACATTTCTTTCTCTTTTGGTTAATTTTGTTAGATTTGATTGTTTTTCTTCATGTTTTTTTTTATTTACTTTTCTCTATTCTCATCTCATAATGTCATCTTGATTTGTAGATATGCATATCTGAATTACATGAATATGTCAAGATATCCTACAATCAATGGTGCTTGAAGTTATGGGCGGTTGATGAAGGTAAAAATCGCATGTGTTTAGTTTTCTTTCGATTTTCAGATCTGTCTCGCGATAGTAGACTTCGTTGAAGTTATGTTGGTTCAACCTTTGAGTTAGTTTTGCAATTGACCTTTTGTAATTGACGTTTTATTGTTGTTGTAAACCTTCACTCTTCTTCATATTTTTCGGTCTCTTGATTGATTTTTGTTAGATATGATTGTTGTTAACTTTCTTATTTTAATATATTTCTTTATTAAGCTATTTTTTAGTTCAAAGCCTCAACCGTGATGAGATTAGTTTTCTTATTTCTAAAATTTTCAACCTTTAATGTCTAAAAACTAAAACATATCAAAAAGTAATGAAGAAATTGTATTGTTTATGGTTGTGTTAGTAAGTAACTTAATTTCAAGGATATTCGATATTTATCTATTTAAATTGGTGAGTTCAAGCTTGTTTTTTTTTGGATTATGTGTTCACCAAAATTTGTCTATTTATATGTTAACTTGGTGGGTTTTTTCAAGGATTTTGCGTATGAAATTCATCAAACACAAGAGAAGAGGAAGTTTACAGGAGAAGTCTATTTTAGAAGTCTGAAGAGGAAGTCTACTCTTCAGAAGTCTTCAACTAGACCTAGATTGAAAATGGTGGGATCAATATTTATTGGGCGGGAAAAAAATATTGAAATAAAAATTTACCGTAGAAATCTCCAATAGAAGTCTTCTAATGAAGTCTACTGTATCGAATTTTAATTAGAATTTAAAAAAACTCTTTGATATGAAATCTATTTCGTAATTACATTCTAATTTCTTAATTTGAATTTGTTATATCTATCTCATGGTTCTTTATATCTTAATTTTGTCAGTAGAATTTGTTATATATACACACACATATATACATATCTAAAAATTGATTTAATTGTAATTTGATCATATAAAAAAAAACTACTGATTTGCTCATATAAATTAAATGATTTGTTCATATAGATATTTACATAAGTTAAAATAATAGAAAAAATGATTTCCTCATACATATTGTGAGACAAATGAGGTTTGTGAGGCTTCTTTTGAACTCTAATTTATATGAGATAAAAGTCTAATAACTTATGAAATTAAATTCTATACATAAACATGATAATATCATATAGCAGCAAAAACTATCTCTCAAAAAGAAAATTATATCTCCTTTACGATTATCCACATCAAAATGCCATGATAAGTTTTTCAACATTCATTTTCCTTAGACAACTTAGTCATTTACTGTAAAACAAAACAAGACCAACACATTAGAGTAGAAAATAATTCATGAAACTGTATATGGAATAAACATGTCAAACTCATTCACAAACAACTATATTAGCTAAACAAAACATTCAAAAAAAATCTTCAAGCTTCTCTACTTATTGTATACAAAAGACTTTTTTTATAAATTCACGACGTCAAAATGATGTCAGCATAACGTGTCGACAGTAGACTTCACCACAAAGTCTACTATTACTGAGCTAATTTTTCAATTTTATTAAAAAAATGATTTATGCATATGTATATGGAATAAACATGTCAAACTCATTCACAAACAAGTATATTACCTAAATCAAACCTACAAAAACAAACATCCAAACTCATTAGATATTGTATACAAAATCTTTTTTTATAAATTCATAACGTAAAAATGATGTCAGCATGACATGTCTACAAAAAATGATACAATCATAAAATAAATTAAAGCTAAACTATAAAAAATAATCTTATAAAACTTATACATAAATACCAACAATATCTAGCCAACATGTAAGAAAAGGAAAAAAAAAATCTTCATAGATAAATACTAAAGTGCATTATTTGAAGATTTAAATAAAATAATAAATTTATGTAAGATATCTACCCTAAATGAGCTAGTTTCTCAACTTCACTAGAAAAAAGATTCATGCATATATATATGAAATAAACATGCCAAACTCATTCACAAGCTAATATATTAACTTAACCAAATATTAAAAAAAAATAACATCCAAATTGATTATATATTGTATACAAAAGCTTTTTTATAAATTAATGACGTAAAAATGACGTCAGTATGAGGTGTAGGAAATAGACTTCTAAGAGAAGTCTACTGCCCCTAGTAGATTTCTCATACATATCTGCATGGATCGATTTCCAACGAAAATCTACCAAAATGATAAAATCATAAAATCATTTTAAGCTAAACTATAACATATAATCTTATGAAACTTATACATAAATACCAACAATACCTACCAAAAATTTAAAACATTGAAAATCACAAAAATTCATCAAAAATAAGCACTAAAATGCTTTTGCAAATAAAAGAATGTAAAAGTAAACTTCTCCAAGAAATCTACCATAAATAACGTAGTTTCTCAATTTCACCAGAAAAAAAAATTCATGCATATATATATGGAATAAACATGTCAAACTCATTCACAAGCAATTATATTACCTAAACCAAACACACAAAAATAACTTCCAAATTCATTATATATTGTAAGCCCTTTTATAAATTAGTGACGTGAAAATGATGTCAGCATGATGTGTCAAGAGTAAACTTCGTAGAGAAGTCTACTACAGGGAGTAGACATCTAGTACAAATCTACTACAGGGAGTAGACATCTAGTACAAATCTACTACAGGTAGATTTGTTCACGAAGTCTACAAAAGGTCTACTTTTGGAATTAAAATCAAGTTGTAGACTTCGTAGAGAAGTCTACAAAAGTGAAAGGTCTAATTTTGCATTTGACCAAACTTGACTTTTTAGTAGTAGACTTCGTAGGATCAAGTAGACTTCGTCGACAGTCTACCTGGGAAATCTACTCCAGAAAAAGGTTAATTTTGCAACTGAAAAATAAAAAAAGTAGACTTTTATGCAAAGTCGACCCGGTTAGACTTCCCTCAAACGTCTAAAAGGTCTAGTTTTGGAGTTGACCAAAAAAAAAATCAAAATTAATTGTAGACTTTGGGGAGGAAGTCACGAAGTCTACTACATTAGTAAACTCTCCAACGAGCGGTCGACCCAAAACTAGACTAAAGTAGACTTCGTGAGGAAGTCTACCTCCAAATTCAAAGATTGATCAAATACAAAAAATGACATATTTTGACCAAGTCAAACTTCACGAAAATACTTTGACTAAGTCAAATGCAAAACTAAACCCTAAATGGAATGGAGACTTCTACGAGAAGTCTACTATACTTTTTTAAAGAGAATCCGTAGACTTCTCGATACTAGAAAAGAAGTCTACCGTCAAAAATTTTCAAAATGTCAATTGCAAAACTATACCCAAATGTTGACCAGTAGACTTCTAGATTGCTCAACGAAGTTTACTATCACGACCCAGATCGGAAAATTGAAAGAAAACTACACGGATGCAATTTTTAATTTCTCCAACCGCCCAAAACTTCAAGTCTAACCACCAACAAAGAAACCCAGCCGTTGCGAATGAAGAAACACTAAAATGTTTCAAGATCTAAGAGATCAAAAAATTTAAAACTAAATTAGAGAGTTTTTGGGATGAAAATAGAGAGGATTGAGAGGAATATGAAGTTTGTGAAACAAATAATGAGCTTTAGAAGGTTAATTTTAGGTGGTTGAAGCATTTACAGCTTCAAAATTGGTTGTCCATGGTGGTTTGAAGAATTGATGGTGATGACATTTTCGTTAATACAAAGTAGAAGAAATATTGCTTAACTCATTTGGCATGCCCCAAAATTATTAGTAAACTTCTCAGAGAAGTCTACTTCGTAAATAACTATGATAGACGAGATCAATATCAGCAAAAAAATGGCAAAAATAGAAGAACCTTAATTTGTGGTCTACTTTTGCATTTGACCACAATTTGTGGTCAATTTTTGAAACCAGCCCTATAATGAAATCCTTTTACCGTACACATAAACTTTTTCATCCATTCTTGTACCCACAGAAATCATATTTAGGGTTTGATTGGGAGAGCATTAGGAAGAGCATTATGCTTTTTATTAACCAATGATGTTTTATTTAAAAAGCATGTAGAAGAGCATTTAGAAGATGTAAATGCTTTCAAATGTTTATGCTCTCTATACTCTCATATGGAGCATTTCCACGGCATTAACCTCTAAAATATTATAAAAAAAAATTAAATCATATAATTAATTAATTTTGTTAATTAACATAAAATATACTGAAAACATTCCAATCAGCCTTTATATGCCTAATCGTCATCAAGTACCGTTGATCAGACATATTCAAAAATAAGGCATAAATTGTACAAAGCAAGATAATCTTTAGAATAATCATCATATTTGTGAAGCGACCGTGGCCTAGTGGTCAAGTGGTTAAAACTTTACACCGGCAGGTACTGGGTTCGAATCCCCGAAGACGCAGTTTTACAAGATTAATGGAGGCAAGCTTATAAGGAAGTTTTCAGGAGCAGGTGGAGCCGTTGATCGTGACCGTTGATGGATTCTCGTAGAACGAAGGTAGTATTATCTGTAAAATTGTCCTTGTAATAATTCTCATAATCTGTATCAACGTTAAAAAAAAAACCAATAATTCAATAGATGGAACTGAAAGTTTCCATTCCTCCAACATAACATTCCTCCACAAAAGGTTACTGCTACTGTAATCAGACCACTGAAAAAAAAAAAGCGTTCCTTTTGAATTCATAAATCCTTATTACACATATATTAGATTCCACTTTATCGAACATGTGCATCATCTTATACCAAATTTTACCATCTTATACCTCAATTAGTTCCGCAGTCCATAACAGATCAGTAAACCGTAATCTCCATTCACTTCGAAGATGCTTTTGTCTTCGTAGAGCGATTATAACCGGAGGCAAAATGATCCTTCTTGTGTACCTGTATTTTCTGTAACATCCATTGCTGCTCCCTACCCTCATAATAAAAGAGCCGATGTTCCTCTTTATATTCCAACCAACAGGATTCTTTATACAAACATTGAAACTCATAGAACCGTACATATATATCCCCAACCATAACAACCATCTTTCCCACAAACTATAAATATGAAGCATAAAAAGTACAAAACCAAGATATGCCTTCTCGTATAGCAAACATAAACTCTGAAGCATCAACAACTTTCTTATACTGATATAATTCTCTAAACTATTTTTAATCATGGACTTCATATCCAATATCCAATATACCGTAAATGTCAAAATAGACCAAACTTGTTTCTCAAATCCAGTATTTTGAATGGTTTATGCCCTCCTATGATCTCTATCTCTAGACACCTTACATACAAATATAACCAATGAAAACCAAATTGTATGCATGTTATGTAAACATATCCAGCTAATTCTTATTCCATTAACCATAATTTTATACTTACCTCAGTCCCGCAGAAATAGGAACAACCATATAGAACCATGACCATGAAAACCACACGAAAAACTATTAAATAGGAAAACAAATACCGGTGGATAAACCACCATGTCTCCCCAAAAAGTCAAAATTACATCTTTAAAATGCAGTAAACCGCATTCTACATCGAGAGCCATAACAATGGAAGAGAAATAGACAAGGAAAAAAAAAAATGGCTTGAAAGAGGATTAACAACCAGCTAGCCTCCTCTCGAACCGTATGCAGAATTATGAGCAAAATCAATTGCATTATTAATCGTAATAAATCACATATAATTCCTCAAATCCCATATATTCCAAATATTACCATAGCTATTTGATTTCACTCTAATTTTGTAATCAAATCCCAATTCAAGTATCCTCAAATCCAAATGAAATAAACCAGAGTAATCTGGCCTTTTACCATTTATACCAAGATATAAAAAGGAATCGTCATTTCGCCCTAAGCAAAAACTGTCTCTGGCACCAAGACCGAGAAACCCTTTGCAACCGCCAATGACTCTCTCTGGCGAGGATTAATAGCTCAAATGCCACTATCTGCCAAAAAATAATCTCAGCTGCCACTCCACATTGCCACTCATAATGTGGATTTCCGATAATGCCCTTAATGAGATGATGTGCCATTTTTTTAATAGACTCGAAAATAGGAAATTGTACAGCTCCTCACGACGTTGTTTTTCTCCTCCCTCATGCTCCCTCATCATTGGTCGATCAGATTCTGATACTATCCTCGGTCCACGCGATCCCTCGAGCTCAGCTTCTTTGATTCGACGAACGAATCCATCCCGGCGAATCTAGAATCCTGAATCCAGCTCCTCTTCACCTTTCTCCACCTCCCATCTTCTCGCCGGCCGTCGTATGTCTTCATCTCTCTTCATCCCTCCATGAATCGAGCTATTCCATTTGGTATTTTAGGGTTTAGGATGAAATATGTTGATTGCAAGGTACGAAAGTACTGCATTGTTAGTTTATGTTGAATCAAGCCTCATATTAGGTCATTTTTGGCTTGAATCTAATAATCAACTCTATTCGTGCTCGATTTATGCGGAATTGACGAGAGAATTCATGTTCTAAATCTGAGAAAGTACTCCAACTGGTACATCTGATAGCAATAAGAGTTGGACTAGTTGGACCAAAAATACCAGTTGGACCGTAACTACCTTTTTTACCATATAATTGTACTAGTTGTACCTAAATGGTACCATTTTTAATAGTGTTTTATTCTGTTTTAGGCGATGAAGAAAATCAACACAAACGTTCATTTTGACTTTGGAGGGTGCTATTCAAAAGAGCATGAGTGGATTTCAAGTAATCATGTATACGCCATATCGATGAAGACTTCATCTTTGGAGCAGATAACTTACTTGGTGTTAGTAGATAAGATACGCAAGAAGGTTATGATAGATGGATCCGTGGAGAATTTGAAATTGAGTTATAGCCTATCTAAAGCTCGGATAGAGTCATATATCTTAGATGACGAAGATGTTTATGTTTATCTAACAACCATGGACAATGAGGGACTTAAACATGTTTTGCATGTAGAGATATCTGATGATGTGGGAAACAATTTGAGATTCGAGCAACTTTCAAGAGTGGAGCGAAGAAGCTCAGTTGGTGTGAATTATGAGGAGGCGGTTTCAAATGGCAGAGTTGATGTTGTTGGCGATCTACATGATATTGGCATTCTTACCGTATATAGAGCGCATGGAGTTGAACTACAAAACGAACCTATTATTGAAGAGTTGCCGGATAATGATGTTGAAAATGTTGGTAATGAGGATAATGTTGTTGAAATTTTTGGTAATGAGGAATGTGAGAATGCATCACGTGACCAAATGGTGGATGTGGACAGCACATTGGGTAACCATATAGATGCTGGTATGGACGCTGGTATGGACGCTGGCATGGACGCTGGTATGGATCCTAGAGATGAATTTGTTGAGCTGCCATCATCTGTACAACCATCGAGTCAGTTTGTTGAAGAATGGGAAGATGGTACGGGTATTGAATTATATCAAGAATTTTGTTCTATGGAGGCATTGCAAGATTTAGTTAACAGAGCTGCAAATAAGAATTGCTTCGTGACCGAAACTGTTAAGTCGGATACGGTCCGTCTCATGCTACGTTGCCGACAAGTTTCTGAACATTGTAATTGGTATTTACGAGCTGCGAGAACTAAGCAATCAGTATTTTGGACTGTCAGAGTATATAGAAAAATGCATTCCTGCTCTCGGATTGCTTTGACTACAAGCAATACTAAACTGAGAGGCTCACAACGATTAGTTGCGAGTATATTGCATACTGACTATCCCGGTCAAATGGAGACACCGACCCCAAAAATCATCATGAGTACTGTAGAAGGAAGGATTGGTTTGCCGGTTTCCTATTCCACCGCATTGAGAGGTAAAAAAGAACATGTTTGTGATGTGTGTGGGAGTCCTGAAAAAAGCTACAAGATTTTATTTTCTTATTTATATGAGTTAGAGAAGGCAAATCCCGGGACAGTGACGAATGTGGAACTGGATAGTTTGAAAAGGTTCAAGTACCTATTCATTGCTTTAGGTGCTAGCATTGAAGGGTTTAGAGCAATGAGGAAAGTGATAATTGTGGATGCAACCTTTCTTAAGACTGTATATGGTGGTGTGTTAGTTTTTGCAACAGCTCAGGATCCTAATCATCACTATTACCCAATTGCGTTTGGTGTAATTGATGGTGAGAAAGATGTTAGTTGGGACTGGTTTCTTAGAAAGCTGAAAACCGTTGTACCAGATGTATCTGAATTGGTTTTTATGAGCGATATGAATTCAAGCATCATCAAAGCAATCGAGAATGTGTATCAGAATGCAAAGCGCGGCCATTGTATAGGGTATATATCTCAAAACGTGAGAGGAAAGGTGAAGTATGACAAGTACACAACCGCTGAGAAATTCAGGGACTGCGCACATGCATATACTCATAGTGAGTTCGACCTACTCTATAATGATTTTAAGACTATGTTTCCCAAATCCGATGAGTATCCAGAAAAGAGCATAGAACGAGAAAATGGGCTAGGTGCTACTTTGAAGGTGATAAGTACAATTTAGACACCAGTAATTCCGCGGAATCATTGAACAGTGTGTTTAAAAAGGCAAGGAAGTACCCCCTACTGCCTTTGATTGATGCAATTGTTGAGAAGCTTTCTGAATGGTTTAACAAACATAGGGCTGAAGCTGCTGCTGCGCTGGACTTCAAGAAAGTGGTGCCTATTGTGGAGAACATAATCCACGTCAGATGTGCAACTGCACGAAGACTACATGTGACTGAGCTGAATAGATTCTTGCTCGAGTATGACGTTACGGGTCTAGATGGTAAGACATATTTGGTGGACTTGAAGATGAAAAGGTGTTCTTGCAAAACATTTGATATAGACAAGTACCCATGTGTCCATGCAATTGCCGCAACCAGAAAGCTCATGAGGACTGAAGGGAGAACAACGAATCTTTCAATCTACGATCTCTGCTTGA
The DNA here is from genome assembly GCA_030180135.1 of Orychophragmus violaceus. Classification (NCBI taxonomy): domain Eukaryota; kingdom Viridiplantae; phylum Streptophyta; class Magnoliopsida; order Brassicales; family Brassicaceae; genus Orychophragmus; species Orychophragmus violaceus. The sequence continues at coordinate 45,202,247 of CM058237.1, forward strand.
AGTATTATCTGATAGAGATGTGGGCATTGTCATATTATCGAACGATTTACACAGTGCCGCATGAGTCCTATTGGAGAATTCCTGCTGAGATTAAAGAACAGTTCGCTTTACCGCCAGAGTACACTCCCTCACCAGGAAGAAATCAAGAAATGCGCCGAAAGAAACGGAACAAGTTTGTACCTGGCATAAACTTAGAGAGGTGGTTGCAGCCAGAAAGTGACAACGAGGAAGCTTAAGTTGTATTTGTCATTCTTATTTTTTTGTAAAAACCATTTCAGTTCAGTTTCGTAGTGAACCATTTGTTTGTCTCTTTAGTACAACCGGTTCAATTATGATCAACTATGTTCAACTATGTTTTTGCCAACCTAACAAAACTATAGAGGTTAATCTTTTCAAATACATTAAAACCCTCTAAAAACAATATAAGATTGTAAACACACCAATATGCTAATAACAATTCAAAATAAAAATATGTAATAATTTGGAAGACGTAATTGTGGTTTCACATAAAACACCCCTTATAATACTAGGAAGACTTTGTTAGTAGTTACTCACTTGATATGAAAAAGAGATTAAAATTGTGAACTAATGCAAATTGTTATGTGAAAACATCATAATTGATATATAATCGTGAATGTACATGAGTCCAACTCATTAAAATACGTCGTTGAACCTGTCCAACTACAAATACACAAAAACCACAAAAGTACAACTAATAAGAAAAGAGTACAACTATACACCTAAGAACAACTATGACCATATTCCTTTTAGAAGAAGCGGAAATTTGAAAAACTAGAGGGAATTTTATAAATTTTCAATTTTAATTTTTTTTTACAGTTCCTCTTCCCAATATTTTATCCATTCGTTCACTTCTACGAAGAGAGAGAGAGAGAGAGAGAGAGAGAGAGAGAGAGAGAGAGAGAGAGAGAGAGAGAGAGAGAGAGAGAGAGAGAGAGAGAGAGAGAGAGAGAGAGAGAGAGAGAGAGAGAGAGAGAGAGAGAGAGAGAGAGAGAGAGAGAGAGAGAGAGAGAGAGAGAGAGAGAGAGAGAGAGAGAGAGAGAGAGAGAGGAAGAGCTCAGATTCCGGCCTCGCCTGAACACCGACAGAGAACACCCGACCACCAAGGTAAGGGTCTACCTAATCCAAATTAGACCTAGGGTTTAGGTAGATCCGTTTATGTAATTCGCGATTTTGAATCAAAAATTAGACCTAGGGTTTGTGTAATACCCGATTTTGAATTAAAAATTAGACATAGGGTTTGTGTAATACCCGATTTTGAATCAAAAATTAGACATAGGGTTCGCTTTAATCCCGTTTGTTTGTTTGGTTTTAGTGACAATGCCAATCAGTTACAGTGAACCTTCTTCATCTGAACCTGATATCGACATGCTATACTATATAGCAGATGGTGATTTCGGTATCCCGACGAAATGTTTCCGTGGAAAACTTCTGAAACTTGAAACATCCAACACAGTGGAGAACCGAGGAAGAAAATACTACAAATGCCCATTGAGCGAGGTAGTGATGACATACTATTTTGTGATCATTTTATTTGATTTATTTAATTTGACATGTTGATTGTGTGTTTATAGGATGGTGGTGAACACTTAGAAAAGTGGTGGGATCATGCAGCAGAAGAAGAATTTCGTCGTATTGGTATGCGTTTTGAAGAGCACAAAGACCGCATCAAAAGTGTTGTCCGATATGGAGGTTTTGCTGGTCCGGCCTTGGAATCAATTCGTGAGTCAATGCTCATAATGCGTAATAAAATAGATGACCTTAAGAACCGCTTAGCCAAGAAAGAAGATGAGATTGGAAAGCTGAAGGCATTGCTTCGAATGTGGTAGATTCAAGAGAGGAGGAAGATCTTGTTGTTGTTTAATTATCTTTAATTATGTTGAAACTAGCATTTGTACTTGTTGTTTTTGTTGTTGTTGCTGCTTTCTATATAAGACAAGATCAGTAAGACATTAAGTATTTTCATATATTTTCTAAACATTTAAATGTTTTAGAACCATAAGACATAAGACATTAAGATAGACAAGCATCCAAAGTACAAAAACGTCCAACACAAGTACCAGTTGTACCAGCTGTACCGAAACGACCAAATACCAGTTGTACCAGTTGTACTAACGCTGCCAAAATAAGTATAAGTTGGACACAAAAATACCAGTTGAACCTGTTGAAACTTATCATCAAAAAACATCTAAAATACTTTAGATAACCAATCATCCAAATTATCCAAAAGTACACAACAAGACAATCACCCAAATCATCCAAAAGTACTTAAAGTGCCAATCATCCAAAAGAACTTAAAGTGCTAAATATTAAACATAAGAACAAAGTTCCAGAAAAGTACATAAGAACACTACTCTTTCGCTTCAGTCTTCTTCAGTCGCTTTGAATGTCGCGGTTGAACTCGATACGGCGTCTTGGTCAAATAAGTTTGTTGTCTTTGCCGCTTCTTCCCGGTTTGAATCACCAATCCACTATCCTTTTCTTCCACAGTCTTCTTTGATTTCTCCCTCTTATTTGTTTTCGCCTTATCCTGTGCATTCCCATTCTTCTTTTTCTTCTGTTCTTTCACCTTTTCATTCTTCTCCTGATCATCTTTTTCTTGCTCTTTCTCCATACGCAACCCCTGAGCTGTCATAAAGTCTTGATCTTGGGCATTTTCTTTCTCTTTCTCAGTCCCATCTCCTTCTTTCTCTCTTGTCTCACCTTCTTTCTCATTCCCATCTCCTTCTTTCTCTCTTGCCTCACCTTCTTTCTCAGTCCCATCTCCTACTTTCTCTCTTGCCTCACCTTCTTTCTCTTTCCCATCACCTACTTTCTCTCTTGCATCTTCTTTCTCATACGCAAAAAAACGGAGTACTTAATGGTGGGCTCTTGGGATCCAGAAAAAACTTCTGAAGATCTTTCACACTCACATCCAACTCACAAAGCTTCGCGTTTGCTAAATCCACTTTCGCATCGATATCACCAAGCTGCACCGCGAGTTTTTCAAACTCTTTAGCCATCACTTCCTGAATAACTGAGAGAATAGATGCTTCAGGAACATTCATCAGCTTCTTTGGGACTTCAGGTACATCCTCCAACTCCTCAGGTACACTTCGGGACTCCAAGTCCTTTTCATACAAATCCTTCCACCAAATTTTCTTCCTTTGCACGTTAAGACGTTCTCTCCACTTGTCAACAACCGGATCAATAAAACCTATCCCATCATCAACATCATCGCCTACGATACGCGCCAAAAGAGCTTTCTCATGCGTGTCCGGTTCCAAGATACTAGTGATATCCTGTTAACAACATTAAACTTAACTTACATTCACATCCATAACAATAATAGTAAGTGTGATCACAAACTCTTACCTTAGTACTTCCAAGCGCTTCATAAATTTGTTCCAATGGAAAGCCTCTCATGCATGCTTCATTGAACTTATGCTTGCACATCCGTGGACACTCCACATCGGCTTCCACAGCTTTACGAAATGAACGACCAAGAACTGGAATACACTCAAATGCGAGAATCTGCACATAAAGGTAAAAACATGTTAGTGCTAAAATCAAATAACTATTACACAAATACTGAAGATCATATTAAATTCATTTATAGTTACCTCGAGAGGAACTATGAATCCGGAAAAGCCAGTTTGCGCTTTTGGTTTAGCGGACCCTTTCATGTTCTTCATTACTGCTCGGATCCCTTTCAAACAGTCATTGAAAGTATACCTACTCCACGGAAAATTCTCACAAGCACTCACATCATCCACGATCCTCAGAAGGAACGAATCTACTTTTCCAATAGCCTTTGACTTAGATTTGACTATCTTGCATAGGAAATACAAGATAGCCAACTTCTTCCTGTCTGAAGAGCTCTTCTTCTTCATTTCCTCCAGCTTCACTTCAAAATCTTTAACTGTTATTCCGTCAACCCTTCCAAAGACCCTTTTTGAAAACATAAAATATCCCAATTGCTTATAGTTCTCTGGGTAGTCAAGGCAAGAAAAACCAGTCAACAACGCGTGCTCTCTTATGGAATACCTTATGAGTGTCCCATTCACCACAAACCAACACTCTGTTCGCATATCCGTAGAAGTTGTGCGAAGAAGAAGCATCCACATTCCTTGAAGCATGTGGTTTGGCTCTCTTGGCATGTGGAATACATGCCTAAACTGCTCATGTTGGATGAACCATTTCAGTTCTGCTGGAAAACCCTCCAAATACTCAACCGTGGCCCTAACACTGCACCTTGTTCCTATCTTACACACAGTCATGTAATGAGATGGACCAAAGAACATTTTTCTGGCTGTAGGGGTTGGGATACATCATCATCATCGTCCTCGGAGTTATTCTGCAAAAAAGAAACAAAGCATAAATAAATACAGTTGTACTAGTTGATCAATATGTACCAGACACAAACATGTTTAAGTAGTACTAGTTGGACCATATTGTATCTGAATTGTTCCCTCCCGAGAACCTCCAACAACCTCTACCTCCTGATCTTCGTTCACTTTCTCTCCATCAGCATCCTCTCCATCACCATCCTCTCCATCACCATCCTCTACCTCATCATGAACATTTTTTCCATTTTCTCCATCTTCTTCCTCTACTTCCTCTTCTTCCTCTACATCTTTAACTACATGATCTTCTTTCACTACCTCTTCATTCACCTTTTCCTCATCTACTGTTTCTGTAGTCTCATATATCCGACCACCGGATCTTGCACGAGCCATTACTGCATGTGAAAATATTAACATTTAGAAACTAAATATTCACATTTCAAGAAGAAACAAAGGTAACACATGAATCGTAACACATTATGAAAATACAAAACACGGTCCAAATGGTACAGCTAGATAAAACTGGAAAATTTCGTATAAAACTACAGATTCATTATATGCACATAGCCAACAATTACATACCAAAATACACTTTAATCGAATGAACAAAGAAAACCAAAACAACGAAGAACCAACACCACTATTACGAGGAAAAATTGAACAAAATCAGGAGCTCACAAAATCGAACAAAATCAATAATCCCAATAAACCGGAGTTACTCCCTCAAACTAACCAATACGATATAAAAGAAAAGTCTCGATCAAAAAAGGGAAATCTTACCAATATGAAGAATTGATGAAGTAAAAGGATCGGAAGACGAAGGCGAATGCTACTCTCGGACAATCTCCGAAAGAAAGGTCGTCGGAAGGGAGCGAGAGCCTCTGGTCGGGTCGTCGTCGTCGGAAGCGAGGTACAGAGTCGGAAGAGAGCTTAAAATTGCTGGGTGAGATGGATGAGCGTGAGTTAGGGATTTAGGAAAATAGGAGGATTTAGGGATTTTAGAGGGATTTAGGGATTTTATGCTGGTATCGGGGCTGGTATCGGGTTTTGTTTAGGGCGGGTCCGCGGGTCTTCGGTTTAGGGCGGGTCGTCGGGTTTGGGCGGATAGATTAGGTTGGGTTGGTAAATAATTAAGTTTTCATAAGGGTTTATTGTCTTTTACTACCTATTTCGATTAAAAATAATTCAAAAAGAATAAAGAAACATAACGGTGGCAGTTATGATTTTTTTTTGAGAAGTTTGTGGCATTTGTGCCTCGCGCTCCTCTAACGACGTTGTTGCTCTCGTCTCCGTCTGACTCCACCTTCCCTCACCTCCTTCCTTCTTTCCTCGGCCCCTTTTTCCCACCATGTCGCTGTCGATCCGCCGGAGTCCGACCCCTCCAAATCTCCGGACCATCCACCTCCACCGCTTGTTTTGTCCTCCCCTCCTCCGCTTTCGCGAGCTCCTCCACCGTACCTTTCCTCGCCGTCGTCTCTAACGTACCAGCTGATTGCAAAGCCTCCACCGTTGTTGCTTGTTGCAGAGTCTTTGTCTCCGCCGTTATTGCTTGCTACAATGTCTCCGCCGTTGCTGCTAGTTGCAGAGCCTCCGCCGTTGCTGCTTATTGCAGAGTCTCCGCCCTGGCTGCTTGTTTCAGACTCTCTGCTCGCCGCTCCGTCATCCAAGTTCTCATCTCCTGCTTTTGTGGTGTTCGGGTCTGCATCTACTCAACCTCTTATTATGCCCTCCTTTCTCGCTTGCTCACTCACACTTCGTTCATGGAGTATAGATATTTCTCCAGTTAGTGCTTCGTGTGAGATTGAGTGTTTGTTTGGCATTACGGCTCTTGTTGATAGTTCCATCATCTTCGAGGTTAATTTATCTTTATCTGTTGAGGCTTTGTTCTTGTTGTCATTTGCCCCGACCTTCTCTATGCATAACCAATCAGAGTTGGTGCTTCAACCTCTTCCTCTCCGAGAGAGTTTGATCTCTCCGCCGTTGTGGCAGGCGCGTCACTGGACAGATCCGCCTGACCCGCTAGACTCGTGTTGCTCTCCTTCTCCAACTCTCGCTCCCATCGCTGTCTTTCGTTCACTTGCCACTGCTCCTCATATCCTTGAGCGGCTTGGGCTTCTTCCTTACTCTGGTTTGATGTCTTGGTCCTACTCTATGTTCCTTGAATCGTTTATGAATTGCAAGGTTTTAAGTATCTCTTGGAATTCACTGAATTTGATTGAGCTTAGCATATGATCTTATTCCTTCTGTTATAGAGTTCAATCACTTATTTTACCTCTTCATGAGGATGTTACCCAATTACCTCTTCATGAGGATGTTACCTAATTACCTATTATGAGGATGTCACCCAATTATCTCTTTATGAGGATGTTACATGCTTTCTTCCCGCTAATCGGGTCATTTTGGACATTAGTTGTCCGTTTTCTTCCTTTTCGGAGATGTCTTTCCTCTCTTTTTTATCCTTGCTTTAAGTGAGTTTGGTGCAGGGAATGTTCTGTTGAAGATTTTAGAGACTTTGGTCTCGAGTCTAATCAAAGGTTTTGCAACCGCTTTGGAGATTGTTAATTGTGCACTTGTTGATGTTTTAATTTCGGGTGATAGATCGCTAAATGTGTTCTCCAATCCTCATGGTTTTATCTCACTTATCAACTCAATCGTCGTTGAGTTCAGAGGACTTCTCTACGACTTTTATTTGCTTAAGTGCTTTGTTGCTTCTATCCCTCTATGTTATTGTCTTTGCTTTGATTCAGCTTTTGTTTGTATTACCAAAATGGCTTTGGGTCTTGAGAATATTTACTCCTTTTATGGAGATTGAGCATTTATAAAATGTTAGTTGACCAACAAAAAAAAAAGAATCGTCAAGGATATGAGAACGCGAGATCATGTAGATCTCTTTCACCAAACGTGCTGACATTTTATCTTAATTTCATGGCTCTCAAATTCTTTCTTCTTCTATTAAACATGTACACGCATATCGGACTGAAATCCAGTCGCACCTAATTGGATCCGAAGAATTCTAAATTTGATACTGCACAGAACCACCAACGTGGAAAACCCGAAAAAACGAGAAACAAATACCGAATAAATCTCCCTCGATCCGAAGAAAGCCACACATATTGACCGACCATAGATCCAAGTCTTCGAGATCGCAATCGAATTTGAAATCCGAAACTAGCCACAATATTCCCATAACCGCTGAGCATGCGGATATACATATCACCAAAAAGACACCGAGAATCCATGAAAGGAAACTGCGTTCCACTAAACAAACTAAGATCCATCGATTCACCAAATAACCATCGGGAAACCATGAGTAAATCTGATCCAGGAGCCATAAATAAATAAAAAACAGTGAAGAATACCGTCCGCATTGGAGGTCATTGGAGACCTCGTCTAAATCGCCATACTCTTCCCCCTCGAGAGAAAAAGAACCATTTTAATTGTTTTGCTAGTTAGTTCATAAGAACAAGATAACTAGAAGTAAAAAATAATGATTTATATTCTTAAGTTATTTTTTAACCAATACAATCTGATTTAATCTACTAAATTGAAAATACAAACTAATAAATAAAACCCTTGTTCAAATACTCGATAGGCGCTAGTCGAACGGTTGGGCTGGGCCTAGCGCCTAACAAACAAATCGGGAATTAAACAGGGATTACGCGGAGCCGAATTTTAGAGGTTTTTTAAATCAAGATATAGTTATAAACATATAATGTTAACAACTTAGAGTAAGTTCAAGTGGCCTGGCGGTTTATGAGCGCGTGTATAATAGTGTGGTCTGATGCTCGGCGGGTGCAGTTTTATATTTTTCCAGATTTAGTTTAATGAAAGGTAAAATGGTAACTTTGCAGTCATCTTCTTCTTCCCTAAAGAGTCTCTGTAACCCTATTTTATTAACGGCCACAACTCAAAATCTTCACATTTTTCATCGTTTTAAACAGTTTTGGTGTCGCTTCTTCTTATTTCTTCTCAATTTGTCTACATCTCGAACATATCTCTTGATTTTTAACCTTAAACAAAGAAAAACAAAACAAAAAAATATCAAAGATCCGATTTTTCTCCCGCATATGTCCAACTCGCGGCGGCTCCGGTCCGACCAGCGACTTCCCGGTGATTAATCGGTCCTCCACGCCGACTTTTAGAATAGGAATAAAACTCATATTTTCAGTTTCATAAAAACTTTAATTTTAATACCAAGACAATAGATGAATAAAAACTAATTTAAAATAAAAAAGATATGAATTAAATATATTTTTCGTCTGCTTTATTTTGTCTCATTGTATATTGGTCGTGGTAACTTTTAAATAATTTTCAATAATTATAACTCACTTCTTCAAGTCATAGTGAATAATTTGTTTCATCATATTCAATTTTATTATCGTAATATATGAGGAGGAGGGGAATTGAATCAGTCACCAAAGTTGTTTTGCTAATAAGACAATATTCATGTCATATAAGTCACGGAAGCCCAGTCCGCCTTCGTCTTGAGGGATACAAATCCTGTCTCATGCGATCCAGTGAATCCCACCACTGTTTTGATTAGAACTACACCAATAATTCAAAATAGCGCTTCTAAGTTTGTTGGTAATGCCTTTCGGTAAAAGAAAGCAAGACATTACATATGTTGGCACCGCTTAAGCTATTACAGATGTGGATGCCTTTAGAGGCCTATAGCATCAACTTTTATTAGTAATAGATGACTTTGGAGGGTGTGTTGAACTAAAAATTTGGAGTGATTTGAGTTTAATAAGATTTTATATGATTTTGGATGAATTTAAGAAAGTTTTTATGATTTGATATTAAAATCACATGAAATTCCACTTAAAACCATGAGATTTGGGTCTTTGTATTTTTAACTAAGAAACTCCTTTAAATTCCCCTAAAATCCCATGCAGTCATTAAAATCTCAATACTTAAAACATTTCCAATAACAGTGGATCTGGAAGAAAAAAAGCACTATTTCAATAACAGTGTATTTTAAAAGACATTTACAAATCTTATATCCATTAACACAGGATTTTGAGTGACTTTTTATAATCCATATTTGAATAGCATGAGATTTGTCAAATCAGTCTAAATAATTTAAATCACCAATTTTTCGTATGCTAATTATCAGCTTGAAGAACTGCCTTTTTCAAGTTCTGCAAAACAAGTAAACAACCACAAAAATTGAGTTAATGGATGCAACAAAATGTTGGTGTTCCTCTTTGTGGCGAAACCATGAGTTTGGTTGAAAACCAAACTTGGGCTTGAGCCATTTGTATTAATCCATGAGACTGGTATTAGGCCTCGGATTAATGAGTGAGGCAAAGAGAAGATAAGTGATTTTTGGATTTGAGAGAGGAGAAAATCAGTTCTGCCATGTTTTGTTAAGGCGACGAACGAACCCTCAATCATGTTCTGATATGGCATAAATTTTTGGGAAGCTTCGCGACTCGGTGGTCTTGAGATTCAAATGTGAGTTTTGCATTCCAACTGTTGGTTCGTCGCATATCGAAGTTTTAGTGGAGATTTTCGCGTCTAAAACAAATTGTGATTTCAGGTTATGCAGCCATGGATGTTTGGAGAATCTGACAGCGAGCTTTTTTGGATTGAGCTGAAATTTGGCAGAGGTGTTCTTGATTCGTTTATTTGGGATTTGGACAGTGGAGATCTGGTTTCGTGACAAAAATCCTAGTGAACTTAGGTTTGTTTGGGACTGCATATTTCTAGGCTCCTATCTTTCTCTCTTGTTTAGTTTCTTGTGTTGGATATTTCTCTTTTGAAGTCTTAGTATCGGGATCAATTCTTTGAGAATATGAAGGACATTGATGTGGCTCAAATAAATTTGCAGTGGTTTGGATGGACTACAGTCTCGTGGTTTTTACTCCTCACATCGATGGGGTTTATTTACGTAAAAATTATCGTATTATTTACTTTTCGCATTGTGTTGATTATTGTCAACTTCTATATATTTTTCTCACATGTTCACACAAGTACGGGAAACTACTTTCAGTGGCGTCGTTGTTATGTGTTGTATTTTCCTCATCAAATTGGTATCAAAGCTTGAGTTTTTTGTGAGCTTTGGGTTTTGATAATTTTGGGTTATTGGTTTTGCTTGTGTGAGCGATGGAAAATAAGGGCAGAATGATAAGTTTTAATGTATTAGTTATCATATATGGAAGGACAAGATGGATGATTTTCTCTTTGTGAAAGAACTTCATGTTCTGGTTTTTCAAGAGAAGAAACTAGATACTAAAACCGATGATGAGTGGAAGTTAATGCATCACCAAGTGTGTGGATCGATAAGGCAACGAGTAGATGATACTCTGTTGCATCATATTGAAAATTATATAGATGATCCTTCTTTGGGGATGAAGTTAGAGCAGTTATATACTCGAAAGACCGGAATAATAAGATGTACATTATCAAGATGTTGATTGAGTTGATGTATCATGAGGGTGTTCCAATGACAGATCACTTGAATGTATTTCAAGGATTTCTCAATAAATTGTCTCACATAGGAATAAAGTTTGAATATGAGATTCATGGTTTATAGCTTCTTGGTACATTAACATATTCTTGTAAAGTGTTCACGATGTCTCTTTGCAAATCCGAGTTGAATGGTGTTATTTGCATGGACTTAGTGAAGAACAATATCTTGAATGAGGAAACAAGAAGGCAACCAAATCATAGTTCTCGCGTTCATATGTAATGGTTAATAAGTCAAGGGGGAGGAGTTCATATAAAGATCCCAAAAAGGGAAGAACAGGAGCAGAAGCAAATGTAACAAATTCGTAAAGTTGGAGTGCCACTATTGTCACAAGAAATGGCACATGAAAAATATTTCTGAAAATTGAAAATAGACAGCGAGCATGGAAATAGGCAAGGATATGGCAACGATCGGGTGACTGTCACTGTAGATCAATGTCTTATTTTTATTAAGAGTGATGACATTAATTTTGTATGCCAAGACACCGGTTGAGTTGATAGTGGAGCTAATACGCATGCTACATCGCAGCAGGATTTTTTCACTACCTATACTGCATGTAGTTATGGTTATATGAAAATGGGTAATGTTTGTTTGGCTCAGGTTATTGGCATTAGTGATATTTGTTTGGAGGATAGTCTTGGTACTAGGCTTATGCTTGAAAGAGATAAGCATGTCCTAAATATTCGGTGAATTTGATCTGTGAGGGAAGAATTGATGATGAGGGTTTATATAGTTTATTCAGTGGTGGTAAATGAAAACTCTCACGAGGTTTTATGGTTGTGGCTCGAGGTGATAAGTCTTCATATATTTATTGGATGCAGGCTAATGTCTTCAATGATTTTGTTAATGAAGTGGAGAATGCAATACCATGGAATTTTGGCATAATAGACTCACCCACATGAGCGAGAACGAATTTTATGTGGTGTTAAAGAAGGGGACTTTTCGAGGTATCTCCGGTTTGCACTTACAAAAGTGTGCACATTTTTTTTACAGGTAAATAACACATATTCTCGTTAAAGTATTTTGCACCTTCTAGGAAACCCTAGATACTTGATTTGCTGCATTCAGATATGTGTGGTCCAATGACGACAAAATCACTTGGTGGTGCATCATATTTTGTCATATTCATTGATGATCATTCAAATAAGTTTTGGGTTTACACTATAAGGACGAAGTATCAAATTTTTGGATATTTCAAGCATTTGGTGGCACTGGTTGAGATACAAACGGGAAAGAAGTTGAAGTGCAATGATAATGGTGGTGAGTTTTCAGGACCATTTGATGTTTATTACAATGAATTTGGTATTTGACATCAATTTACACTAGGACAAGACCCCACATTTGAATTGGTTGGCTGAGAGGATGAACAACACAATTGTAGAGAAGATTAGATGTTTGATTTTGAAATCAAGCTAAGCGATGAATTTTTGAGATAAAGCTTTCAACTCAGTTGTTCACATGTTGAATTTTTTATCAAGTGCTCCACTGGATGGTGACATCTAAACATAGTTGGACTGGTAAGGATGTTTCTTGTGCAAGGCTTTTGTGCACATTCCTAAAGATGAAAGATTGAAGCTTGAGATGAATTCGCGACAATGTGTGTTCATTGGTTATGGTCGGGATGAGTTTGGGTACATATTTTATAATCTCGGTAAGGAAAAAACTCATTAAAAGTAGAAATGTTGTGTTCATGGAAGATTAGACGATTAAGGGCATTAATAAATCTGGGAAACCAGCTCAAAGATGAAGGTTTGGTTGATTCAAGAGTTTTTTCTTCTACATTGGCCCATAGACAGGATAAAGGTGAGGTTCATGTTGATACACTTGATGCAGATGACCCCACACATGATAATGACCGTATTGGTGATCATGGTAATGATCATAATGAGACACCAACTACCGAGAACCTACATATTGTTATAAGATATGAGAGTGGCCTAAGACCGTCGACAAGATATAATCTTAATCTAAACTTCTCTTAATCTAATTGGTGTGGTATGCACAAGTCAAGAGAAGCAACAAGAACATGTGATTTTTAGATTTAAGTGAGGAGAAAATCAGTTCCATCAGATTTTGTTCAAGGTGGCGATCGGATCCATAAATGTGTTCCAATCCTACTAAAATTTTGAAGGAAGTTTTCCGAGAGATGAATTCATATCTGAAGCAAATTGTGATTTCAAGTTGTTCGATCTTGGAAGTTTAAGGATACGAAGGTGAGTTATTCTTGGATTGAGCCCCAGAGATGTTCAATCTTATTACAGAACAAACCAACCTGGATTTTCTAACCTGAATTCGTCTAGTCCCCAAATTTTCAGCATGATAAAGAAGGAAATGGAGGCTTCTCACACACAAACCAATCCAACTTCTGAATTTCTAAACGATGTTTTATACTCGAAAAAAGCATGTTAATTATATTAGATTGGTCCGGTCTAATATAACTACTAAATTTTGTTACGGTTGCGAAGCCATAATTAAAATTTGAGAAACGTGTAATTGAATAACTCGGATCAGTTTAATGACGAAAGTTGTTAAGCCGAGCCGAATTAATCAAACACGGTAAAAATTGTGACGGCTCTGGTCCCGACTAAGAAAAACCGGTGATCATGTTCTTGTTTGATTGTTGGTCATCGGTTGACTAAGTTCAAAGCGGAACAGGGGTGTTACACTTGATTTGCTGCATTCAGATATGTGTGGTCCAATGACGAAAAAATCACTTGGTGGTGCATCATATTTTGTCATATTCATTGATGATCATTCAAATAAGTTTTGGGTTTACACTGTAAGGACGAAGTATCAGATTTTTGGATATTTCAAGCATTTGGTGGCACTGGTTGAGATACAAACGGGAAAGAAGTTGAAGTGCAATGATAATGGTGGTGAGTTTTCAGGACCATTTGATGTTTATTACAATGAATTTGGTATTTGACATCAATTTACACTTGGACAAGACCCCACATTTGAATTGGTTGGCTGAGAGGATGAACAACACAATTGTAGAGAAGATTAGATGTTTGATTTTGAAATCAAGCTAAGCGATGAATTTTTGAGATAAAGCTTTCAACTCAGTTGTTCACATGTTGAATTTTTCATCAAGTGCTCCACTGGATGGTGACATCCAAACATAGTTGGACTGGTAAGGATGTTTCTTGTGCAAGGCTTTTGTGCACATTCCTAAAGATGAAAGATTGAAGCTTGAGATGAATTCGCGACAATGTGTGTTCATTGGTTATGGTTGGGATGAGTCTGGGTACATATTTTATGATCTCGGTGAGGAAAAAACTCATTAAAAGTAGAAATGTTGTGTTCATGGAAGATTAGACGATTAAGGGCATTAAGAAATCTGGAAAACTAGCTCAAAGATGAAGGTTTGGTTGAATCAAGAGTTTTTTCTTCTACATCGGTCCATAGTCAGGATAAAGGTGAGGTTCATGTTGATACACTTGATGCAGATGACCCCACACATGATAATGACCGTATTGGTGATCATGGTGATGATCATAATGAGACACCAACTACCGAGAACCTACATATTGTTATAAGATATGAGAGAGGCCTAAGACGGTCGACAAGATATAATCTTAATCTAAACTTCTCTTAATCTAATTGGTGTGGTATGCACAAGTCAAGAGAAGCAATGAGAACATGTGATTTTTATATTTAAGTGAGAAGAAAATCAGTTCCATCAGATTTTGTTCAAGGTGACGATCGGATCCTTAAATGTGTTCCAATCCTACTAAAATTTTGAAGGAAGTTTTCCGAAAGATGAATTTATGTCTGAAGCAAATTATGATTTCAAGTTGTTCGATCTCGGAAGTTTAAGGAATACAAAGGTGAATTATTTTTGGATTGAGCCCGAACAAACCAACCTAAATCCGTCTAGTCCCCAATTTTTCAGCATGAGAAAGTAGGAAATGGAGGCTTCACAAACCAATCCAACTTCTTAATTTCTAAACCCATTAAAACACCCATTGGCACCAAAGCAAGTCCTTTAAGAAGCATTGAAAAAGAAGCTACACAATGTCATCTATACATTACATTTTATATATAGAGAGAGGAAATGTATATTACGAAACCCCCAAATATCTCATTGAGACCTTCTCCTGCCATAATTCGTTTAGGGGGCAAAAGCAGAACAAGAGAGAAACACACTTTCCCTTTTATTTCACGCAACAGGGAGCGAATCTTCCTGCTCCTCCAAGGAAGTAGTGGGAGTGCCACTTCCACCATTTAGCACAGTGACTTTACCTTCTGAGTCAACGTCCACAATCACAGAGTCTCCTTCTTTGATCTCTCTCGCAAGCATCTTCTCTGCCATACTATCCTCTAAAAGTCTCATGATGGCTCTTCTCAACGGTCTCGCTCCATAGCTCGGATTATAACCTTCGTCCACTACTCTCTCTTTAAACCTCTCAGTCACTTGAAGCTCAATCTCCTTCTTCTTCAGCCTCTCAAATACTTCCTTCAACAGTATGTCTGCAATTTCTTTCACTTCCAGCTTCGTTAGCTGTCTGAACACAATCATCTCGTCAAGCCTGTTGAGGAACTCCGGTCTGAAGTACTGTTTCAGCTCCTCGGTTACAAGGCTCTTGATTCTGTTGTAGCTGCTGTCTTTCTCATCGTAGTCTAAGTCGAAACCAATACGTCTTCCTCCTTTCTCGATCACGCTGCTTCCCACGTTTGATGTCATGATGAGAAGCGTGTTTTTGAAGTCCACAGTTCTTCCTTTGCTATCTGTTAATCTACCATCTTCGAGAATTTGAAGCATCATGTTGAAAACATCTGGGTGTGCTTTTTCAATCTCGTCAAATAGAACCACTGTGTAAGGGCGACGTCTAACTGCTTCTGTTAGCTGACCTCCTTCCGTGTACCCAACGTATCCAGGAGGTGAACCTATAAGTTTTGAGACGGTGTGCCTCTCCATGAACTCACTCATATCTAAACGAATCATGGCTTCTTCAGATCCGAAGTAATAAGCTGCCAAAGCTTTGGCAAGCTCTGATTTCCCAACACCGGTAGGACCAGAGAATATGAAACTGGCGATGGGACGGTTAGGGTTCTTGAGTCCAACACGTGCACGGCGAATAGCTCGGCTGATGGCCTTGACAGCTTCGTCTTGGCCTATGATACGTTTGTGGAGGGTTTCTTCCATCTTGAGGAGTCGATCAGACTCATCGGTTGATACCTTCTCAACGGGGATACCAGTCCATGAAGAGACAATGTGTTGGATGTCTGCCTCCGTGACCATAGGACCTTCCTCACCAGTCTCACTCTCTGCTTTGCTCATTTCCTTGCCTTTTGCTTGGATAGCAGATATCTCAGCTCTGAGTTCAATTTCTCTATCACGAAGTGTCCCAGCCTGCAATGATATTTACATCTCGTAATACTTCTTATTATCCCCTAAGTTGAAAGGAATAAGTATAAAGAGTATGTATGTACCTTCTCAAAGTCCTGGCCGCGGACAGCTTCATTCTTCTCCTTCGTTATCTGTCTAAGTTCTTTCTCAAGCTCCTTAGCTTCCTCCGGGACCTGCATAACCGAGCAAGTTAAAATATTTATAAACGATGAAGTTGGTATCTAACAGACACCTGGCATGTGATTCCATCTCACCTGTGCATGACGAAGTCGAACCCGAGAACCAGCTTCATCGATCAAGTCAATTGCCTTGTCGGGAAGGAAACGATCACTGGAAAGCACAATCAGATGTAAGTAACACTTATGACACCATCAACAGAACTTCAAAAACTAAAGCTATTTAACAAGTGATCTGAGAGATCAGCTACCTGATATACTGGTATGACAACTGTGCAGCTGCTACTAAAGAATCGTCAGTGTAACGAAGCTTGTGGTGAATTTCATATCGCTCTCGCAGACCCTTCAATATCTGAATAGTTTCATCCACGGTAGGTTCAGGTACTTTCACTGGCTGGAATCTTCTTTCCAATGCAGGGTCTTTTTCAATGTGCTTTCGGTATTCGTCTAATGTTGTTGCTCCAATGCACTGTAGCGATTATAAATAGAATAGTTAATATCGATAATAAATTAAGCAAAAGTTTAGAGCGTTGTCATGTGAATGGGATCAAACAGAATAATTACCTGCAATTCACCTCTAGCGAGAGCTGGTTTTAAAATGTTAGCTGCATCAATTGCACCTTCCGCTGCTCCTGCTCCAATCAAAGTGTGCACTTCATCGATAAACAAGATGATCTCGTCACTCTGTTTTATTTCCTCCATAAGTTTTTTCAATCTCTCTTCAAACTCTCCACGATATTTTGTTCCAGCAACCAGAAGACCCATGTCAAGTGTTATAACCTGAAGTTATACAAAAAGACAAAAAAACAAGAACCATCAGGTTACAAACATGATGATGCATTGTTTCAGAGGATATTGGTTGCGCCCCGAGTCCAAACTGCTAAGTACATTGTTCAGATTATTACAGCAACATAAACATATATCGCAAAACAAGACTCAAAACGTTGATATGCGCAAACCAGACTGCTCACGGAGAACTTATGCATTAATATCATGTTTTCTTCATATTTTTGGCATAGAAAGAATCACCAACAAATTGATCAAAAAAAAAAAAAGAATCACCAACTAACCCAGTAAATTGGATACTAACTAAATTAAGAAACGTGACTCATGAAATCTGTGCCTACATGTTATGAGACTGACCCTCATACTCATTTATAACCATTGATTTCTTAAGTGGAAAACTTTCCAACAAGACAGAGAAACAGACAGGTATCACTTTTACCTTCTTCCCCTCGATGGTTTCAGGAACATCTCCACTGGCAATACGTTGTGCAAGTCCTTCGGCAATAGCCGTCTTCCCAACACCAGGTTCTCCAATAAGACAGGGGTTGTTCTTGGTTCTCCTGCCAAGAATTTGCACCACACGTTCTATTTGAGGCTGCCTTCCAACAACTGGGTCCAATTTACCCTGTAGGCAAAATAAAAGATTTTTGATAAGCTCCACTGATTTTTATCTCTGCAAGGGGATCGTATACAGGCAGGTCAACAAGTACGTACCTCCTCAGCCAGTTTCGTCAAGTTTGTCCCGTACTCTTCAAGAGTTGGCATCTTATTGCCGCTGCTTCCTCCCCCAACATTAGCTGTAACCTCATTATTCTCCCCCACCATGCGTATCACCTAGCCATCCATCCAATTCAATTATGTTTTGTAATAGCAATTTCAATAATTATATATCAAGAAAACTGAACATACCAGTTTACCACATAAGATGACTACTTTACCTGAGTGCGAATATTACTAGGATCTGCTCCTAAATTCTCAAGGACTCGGGCTGCAACACCTTCACCTTCTCGTAGCAACCCAAGAAGAAGGTGCTCGGATCCAATGTAATTGTGACCTGATATTTCACACAAGAAGTAGAGTGGAAGATTAAATGAGTAGCCAAACAGCTAACAACAGGGGGGCTGGACAAAAACAAGTTGAGAAAGGTACTTAACATATAAACAATCAACAGAGACAAACAGAGGCAAAAGATAACTTACCGAGTTGGCGAGCTTCCTCCAGTGAGAGTTCAAGAACACGCTTGGCACGAGGAGTAAAGGGGATCTCAACAGCAACAAACCCACTGCCCCTTCCAATTATCTTCTCTACCTCCACTCGTGCATCTTTTAGGTTAATCCCCATGGATTTCAAAACTTTAGCAGCAATTCCAGTACCCTCACCAATGAGACCTAGAAGGATTTGTTCGGTTCCCACAAAATTGTGACCTAGTCTCCTAGCTTCCTCCTGGGCAAGCATAATAACTTTGATAGCTTTCTCAGTAAACCTCTCAAACATTGCTTTGGCCACACATCGGCTAGCTTTCCCCTTGGGCACATTCATTGCATGCCGCACCTTCGAATTGAAATCTTGACGTGATCTTCCTAGAGTGTCTAAAACATTGTTCCCCCGCAATCCTAAAAACCCTTGCATTCTTAAACCAGACACTTGTAGCTGACTGCACATCATTTTCACCGATCTTTTCGATCTACCAGATCCACGTGAGGGGGCATTCCTCTGGTAACAGGCCAAAGACGGTGGAGTAGATTGAGCCAGCACCCTTGTGGCCATAGCCATGACTTCCTAAATGAATGAAGATAAAGGAGTTAGTAAACAAACCAATCACTCTGCCTGAAGCTTAACTAGAATCATCTACGAAGCTGAAAATACATGTTCAGAACAATGAAAACAGTAAGAGAACTTTAGATAAGTGAAGTCCCAAACACAACTTAGCTCAGAAACCTGAATTCCACTTAGCTCGGATCAATAGAAACTACAAAATCAGCTACTGATGAAGATGGGAGAACACTAACAGAAATTAAAGGAAAATAATTTTGAATACAACAATCAATCTCCACGAAATTCACTGTCGAAAAACCCTAGCTTAGCCAAATACAAAGCTTCAAAACAACTCAAGAATAAACATCACCGACGACCAAGAATCCCTCTGAAAGAATCCAAATACAAGAATTTCAGTAAAAATTCCCTCACCGTAATTGATTGTAGCGTAACACAGGATCAATAAGTCCAAGACAAAGAGAAGAATGCGAAGACGAAGACGAAGAAGAAGAAGAAGAGAGAGAAATGAAAAACAGATGGATATGGTGTGCTTTATTTTTCACCCTCCCCTTATCTCTCTCTCTCCGGTCCGATTCTTCATTTTCATTATACGGTGCCCGTCCATAACATTTGTTCGGTACACCAGCGTGCACGCTAGCAATACTTCCAAAAGCTCAGCTGAAAAATATCATCACATAAACCGATATACTTACCGACTCGGATTTAGGTTCTCACCCGGCCGGTTTGTACCTGACCGACTCACAAACTCTGTAAATCGGTCAATCTATTTATACAATTTAATGAAATTTCATGTGTAGAGTTGTTTATAACGAGCCTAAAATACATGTATTTACTAAATATGAAAAGTATAAAGACATGTTTCATTATCGGTACGGTACAGAACTAAACCAATTTTTGAATTAGCCAAAAGAATTTCGAGGAACTTTACCACCCCTCTTTAAGTCACCAGACTCACCACCGTCCGATCCAAAATCTAAGATCATGACACGTGACAACCCAAGAGTGCTTAATGTAGAATGACTATTCATATTGGTCTTTTGTTGGGTTTACGAATGCATTCGACCACTTATTTTCTTCAAAGTCTACTAGTGTAGAGCCGTGACATGGATTATGTCCAACCTCTTATTTTCTTCTATATGGAAATATCTTCGGTCTACATTTTTTTTGTCAACTGCAGATTGTATTCAGATTAAAAGTCCACTAAAACCAATTTTTACGGACAGTCCAGTAAAAAAAAAGAACAAAATACAACACCACGAAACGTGGCTACAGATGCTCAGACGAGACAGAGACAGGGACACGTGTCGAGTGCAGATAACCATGCAACACCGGCGAAACACCAAGGACTCGTCATCGGAATCACCAAACCCGAAACCCAACCTCCTTTAGAAAAACTCGTCTGCCGATCTTCCACGCCGCCGAAAGAGAGCCGAAGACTCAACCTCCGCTAGAATCACAAACACCTTGGATGCTCCGCCGGTCAGACACGATAATCGGACCATATCCCACCATATAAGCTCGTCCTCGACGAGCAGGTAGAAACGAGGAGATATTACTCCATAAGCATCTGAGCCACAATGGAAGCCGATACAAAGAGCCTCAGGAAGAAGAACCCAGCAGAAGAAGATCGCCGAAAACAGAGAACCAGAAAGGAAAGCGGACTATATGTCCGAGAAGCTGTTAATGGCCTAAAGGACTGAAGTACAATCCAGAGAGACACTGGAAGCAACAAATTCGACCCAAAACAGCGGTATGAACACGGAGAGCACGAGTCAGAAGGCACCGGAGGAAACCGGGAAACAAAAACACAAACAAGACAAACCGATAACGAGATCGGAGAAGAAAGGCTAGAAACAACAACAGTAACCCGACCGCCGGAAAAACCGGCGGCCGGAAGCTGGGAAAACCGAGATCGACGAAGGAGAAGAGGCAGAGATATTTTTTGTAGAGAGAGAAAGTTTTTTGGATCGGGTTAACATACTATCTTCAGTCTATATAAAATATTATTTCGCACTAAAATATATGTACTTTCCATATTTTATATAAAACTCTATTATATTTAACTTCCTCGGGTGATTTTCACTTGAAGTATATTTTTTATTTTTTTATTTGCAGTTTTGTATTTTTTGAATCAATTGCAATATTGTATCTTTTTGTCAGAAAATAAGGTATGAAAAAACCATGATGCCTCTACTTTAATTTGACTGACCAATGACTCAACCTGCTAACTAGATATTCTAATGGTTGAGTAATTTTAGATCAGTTAAAAAAAAATTGACAATACCTTCTTCTCTCACTAACATTCTCTGTCGGGGAGAGCAGAAGCTGTTCATTTTCCGTGAAGAGTTTTTTGACCATCGTTCAATAATCATAAGGTAAAGTTCAAAAACTTTAAGATTGTCTCCGTGCGTTTTTTGCGGTTTGGCAATCGTAAAGTTCTATCAATGTTTGTTTCCCTTGCAGACGATGGTAGACGATAAGCTACCTAGTTGATTGTACAAGACGGATTGTTATCCAGAAGGCTGTCTGAATATATATTCAAAACCGAAGATACTAAAAAAAGTGTGGAAGAAGATTATGGAGACGCCCGAGTGGGAAAGACTTCGAGATTCGAGTTTTGGATAGTTGTTTAAGCTACAGTAAAACAAAGTTCAATCTCTGGGAAAATGATTCATGGTCTATTGGCGAGGCGACTAATTACCAAAAAAAGATATGAGTTGACTTCAGTTTTTGCAGGGCAACCTCTTCGATTTTCGCTAGTTTAGTTTGGGGTGATAACTGGATTATATTGTTGTGAATGTCCCGAACAAGAGGAGATTGAGGAGAAGAGAAATGATCCAGAAGGCTCGAACTTTAGGTTAAACAGGTCAAACCCAAAGTCAACGTCGGTCAACGGTTTGGTTTGGGCCGATTTAACTAAACCGGTCAATTGGAGTTGGTTTAGCTCAGTCAACCGGTTCAGTGGGTGGTCAACGGTCCAAGCTTCGTTTAACGGTCAAAAGAGGTCAAAGTCTACGCCAGTCAACCCTCGGTCAATGTCGTGGTCAACGTCGGTCAACGCGTTTGACTCCGGACGGTTCTTGTTCAGGCGATTCTAGGGGTGTTCGGGAATCTTCGGAGTTCGTTTTGGAGTGTTCGGGTTCAGTTCGGGGTCTCGAAGTTCATATCCGCATCCGTACCGTCGTTCCGACTTATTCACTGTGAGGGCTCAATCCGTAGAATAGTTAATTGCATATAGATCGGGAACCGGAAAGCCGTAGAACTAAAATTTGCATACCGTATTTGAATGATTGATTGGTGATTGAAAACAGATTGGTTAACTGTAAACCGATTAGATAATTGAGATGCATGTTCGGAAATTATGATTAAGGATTAAACCGTTGTGTGCCGCTAGGTTGTCAGAAACGTTGATTGATGCATTCATATAGATGTTGCATGATAGGACCGTATATGCATCTATATGATGGTAAAGAACGATAATGAATGAATTTAACTACAGGAATTGAGACGACATTAAAAGACGAAAGTAAACCCTAAACAAACGTATAGAGTATGTAACGGGATCGGGATTAGGTTTAATAGTGGGTTAAGGGTTAAGGGTTAATCAATGAATGAATTAAGTTAATCATGAGACGTTGGGGAGTTTAGTATGCTACTAACTCTAAACCGACGGATCGAGGAGTTGTTTAAAAGACACTTAGGGAAAGAATAAGGAGTAATTAAGAAGTGGTGTGTGCGATGAGCCGTCTACAGATTAGCAATCCACTAATCCAAGGTAGCAGTCAAGAATGGATTAAAAGATGCTAGAAACCCTAATAGGATTGCTTGTGTGGTTGATTGTGATGATGTGTGGTTGTTGTTGTTGAGCTTTCTGTGCATGCTTGTTTATACTGTCTCGGTGTTGGTCCGAGCGGTCCTTGAGGATACTTAATCCGGTCACGGGGCCGGTTAAGTTCGTAGTTGCTGACTCGTTGTAGCACCGGTCAGAGTGGTGGAGTTGGAAGGTGTTAAGCTTGCGGGATAGTTTGGTTGATTATCGTGTTGTTGTTGATTGTGTAATTGGTGTTAGAGTCCCAGTGAGTCTGCGTGTTTACATTTCTGCACTAGGACTCTAGGGTGCGTTAGATCCCACAAGTCTAGGTTTTGAAGGCGTTCCGGTATTTTCGGCCCAATTGGATCCTCGGGTACTTGCCTCACCAAATCGTGTGTCTTCGGGTGGTGATGTTGGTTATGGTGTGAACCTACTGAGTGACGCCGGTAGGTGTGCGGTTCGGAGAATACGGGGTCATGTCCTAGGGCCGAGCTGCATAGAAACTTAGGTTACCATGGGGTTGTTCGAATTGTGTCCAGTAATCTCGGTACTGTCTCTAGAAAGTAAGAGTATGTCAATGATCAGACATAAATCATATAATACTGGGGGTCATGATGGCTTGCTAGAGTCCGCTCATGATCTATAAGTCTTGGACTTATTGCCTTTATTATATGATCCCATATGGGTCACACGCCTAAGCTAACAGGAAAATGTGTAGGAACGGCTTAGCAGAAGTACGGTAAAAGTGCCAGGCATTTGTCGTACTTAGAGAGAGATTAATGGGTCTGATTAAATCCAAGGGATTTAATCAGATTGGTATTTGGGCCCAAAAGCCCAAAAGGAACTAGACAAGTTTTATAATTAAAACTTAAGTCTGAGTCTCCTGCTAACCCTAAGCCCAGCCGCGACTCTCTCTCTCTCTGCGCCTCCCTCCTCGTGGTCTAGTAGCCTCTTTCCTGACGGTGTGCGTGTGTGAGCCTTTGGAGGATCCATCTCTTGGTGGTTCTGCTGATCTCTGACCTGTTCTCTCTCTTTCCGCTGCATAAACAGGTAAAAGGTGAGATCTATAATGTTTCTATTCAAGAGAACCTAGATCTGTATGTTTAGGACTGTTTAATCTGAAGAATTGAATCAGGATTAACCTAAACATTCCTTCAGTGGTATCAGAGCTATTGGTTCTGTGGTTTTTCTTGTTTAGAATCATGTTTAGGATTGTTTAAAGAGGTGTTTTTGAATCAATCTACTGATAAGAGCAAAACACTTAAGAAACAAGAATTGAAACCTAAACAAACTATTGAAAAATCGCATGACCAAGCTATATTGATTTGGTATGCGACCGGTTTGGTCGATCGGATCATCTCTCGGCCGATCGCATGTATCGATCGATCGATAGCATGGATCGTGTCGACCGATCGACCGTGAGGCGCAAGGCAGCGGGATGCGTGGGCGATCCGATCGCTTGCATCGATCGCGGATCGATGGCTTGGATCGATGCGATCGCGCCATGCCTCTCTCGCGTCTCGGCCAGCATCGTCCTGTCCCGTCCCGTCTCGTCCGGCTGCCGTCTCGATCTCGGATCGATTGCGTGCGGCTTGCGGCTGACGTGATCGCGTGAAACTCACGATTAGGTCGTGATCGGTTCACGTGATCAATCGTTTCGGTTCGGTTTAAGGTTCGGTTTAAAACTGATTAAAATCAAAACGTCACGGTTTAATAAACATATTTAATAATTTTATTAAGTTCTGGTTAAACCGGGATAAGAAATCCAAAGTCGAAAAAATTGGATTTTGTGCCTAAACCAGGATTTTCTAATTTGATTTGGTTGGACCAAATAAATTGAGAAAATCCGGTTTAGTAAATAACCGGTTGACAATTGTGGTCATCGTAGTAATTAATTTTGGTTAGACCAATTTTAATGAACCAGACCGGTTATGTCATTTAATTGGACAATTGGGTTATGTCTTGGACATGGACCAATTCTTGGGCCTCGGGCCAAGAAGTTAAAACAATTGGGCCAATTATTTGAGTCTTTTTTTCAGATTAATTTAAAATTTATTTTTATAAAATTATAAAATCGATTTTAAATTAAAGTTTCCGAAATTTTGAAATTAGAAAGTTTCTTAAAATAGAAGTTTCTAGATTTGCATGTTTTGGATTTTAAGAAATTTCTAAAGTTAGAAAGTTTCCGGTTTTAGAAAGTTTCCAATTTTAGAAAGTTTCCAAAAATAGTAGGTTTCCAAAATAGAAAGTTTCCCGAAATAGTAATCTTCTATTTTGGGAATGAAATTTTAAAATAAACCTACAAACCTCAAATAATATCAAGCGTTGGATGTCTTGTCCAGGCTATGTCAGCTGTCGAAGCCCATTCAATTGTATTCATGGCCTTACAGTGTGAGGGTGTCTGCTTTTGCGTGGGTAAGACGGTTTGTGATTCATAAATGTCATTGGGAGTCCCAGACATTAATGATTACATGACTGTATAGTCTGGTTTTCTTGACTAGGCCATCGGGAGTCCCGGGCCTTGAGACATCAGAGTGGATTGGGCCTCGGGCCCAGATTCACAACCAAGAGTTATATCACGGATATAATTAGCCGATATAGGGCTTACCGATATAAGCTAAGGTTGGGTGACGGCCAGTGGCCCACTTTAATCTTAGTTATATGTGGATCTTGGAATCATTATATTCTATTTAGGGTAACTGATGTTATTGAATATAATGCATGATTAATCATATTAAATTTAATACGAGATTAATCATATTGAACATATTAACTAATAACCTTTTTATCTATATATTTCAGCTATGACTACTACAAGCACTCAAAACACATTCTCAATCCGGTCTGTTCTCGAGAAGGAGAAGCTGACTGGAACGAACTTCCTGACGTGGTCAAGGAACTTGAGGCTGGTCCTCAAGCAGGAGAAGAAGGATTATGTCCTTCGTGATCCCCTCCCCGAGAGGCCTCCTAACAATTCTGCCAGGACTCTGCATAATGCTTGGGAAAAGCATTCGTCAGATGAAAATGATGTGTATTGCCTGATGTTGGCGACAATGACTGCTGAGCTGCAAATGCAGTTCGAGAGTGTGTTGTCACCCATCGAGATAATGGCAAGCCTGAAATCGCTTTTTCAGGAGCAAGCAAGGACTGAGAGGTTTCAGACAGTTAAAAACCTCTTGGACTGTAAGTTGGCTGCAAATGCGGCAGTGAGTCCTCATGTCTTGAAGATGATGGGTTATCTCGATCATCTTCAGAAACTCGACTGCCCTATCAGCCAGGAACTTGCCTGCGACATCGTTCTGCAGTCTTTACCTGCAAGCTATGATCAGTTCATTCTGAACTTTAACATGCATGGCTTGAGTAAGACATTGCCTGAGCTTCACGGAATGCTCAAGACTGCAGAGCCCAACTTGAGGAAAACCGCCAAGGACCCCAATGTGCTTATGGTGCAAAAGGGCAAGGGGTTTAAGAAATCCTCTGCTAAGGATAAGGGAAAGGCCAAGGCTGTCCAAGTCGCGGACAAGGACACGCCAAAGCCCAAGCCCAAGTCCAAGGCTGGGCCAACTGACATATGCAGGTTCTGTAAAGAACCAGGGCATTGGAGGAGAGAATGTAAGAAATTCCAAGAAGGTCTAAAGGAATTGAAGAAGAAGACTCTCGAGACTTCTTCATCAGGTATCTTTGTTATAGAAGTTAATACAACTACTTCTGATAATACCTCATGGGTTATGGATACTGGTTGTGGGGCTCATATTTGTACTAATATGCAGGCACTCAGCAACAGTAGAAGGCTGAAGCAAGGACAAGTGGAGCTACGAGTTGGGAATGGAGCGAAAGTTCCTGCACTAGCTGTAGGCACGTACTTGTTGTCTTTACCTTCGGGATTGATTTTAGAACTCAATAATTGTTATTTTGTACCTGCGATAAGCAGAAATATTATTTCAATTTCTTTGTTGGATTTGGAAGGTTATGATTTTTCAGTTAAGAATAAATTATGTTCCTTCAATCGCAACAATTTGTTCTATGGTTGTGCCCCTCTTACGAATGGGCTTTACATACTTGATCAATCCGCGCCAATTTATAACATTAATACCAAACGGTTCAAACCTAATGAGGAGAACCGAACGTTTCTATGGCATTGTCGTTTAGGGCACATCAGCGAGAAACGCATCAAGAGGCTCCATTCGAATGGACTTCTTGGCTCATTTGACTTTGAGTCATGTGAGAAATGCGAATCCTGCATGATGGGCAAAATGACACGGGCCCCCTTTAATAAACCTAACGAGAGGGCCAGTGACTTATTGGGCCTGATACACACTGATGTGTGTGGCCCAATGTCCACAAATGCAAGAGGAAACTATCAGTA
The DNA here is from genome assembly GCA_030180135.1 of Orychophragmus violaceus. Lineage (NCBI taxonomy): Eukaryota > Viridiplantae > Streptophyta > Magnoliopsida > Brassicales > Brassicaceae > Orychophragmus > Orychophragmus violaceus. Next base: position 45,229,330 of record CM058237.1, read on the forward strand.
CTTCATTACCTTCACTGATGATTTCAGTAGGTATGGATATGTTTATTTAATGAAACATAAGTCTGAATCTTTTGAGAAGTTCAGAGAATTCCAAAATGAAGTACAGAACCAACTTGGCAAAAGCATTAAGGCTCTTCGGTCCGACCGAGGAGGAGAATACTTAAGCCAAGAATTCAGTGATCATCTAAGAGAGTGTGGGATCGTGTCCCAACTCACTCCTCCTGGAACACCTCAATGGAATGGTGTGTCTGAGAGGAGAAATCGGACCTTATTGGATATGGTTCGATCTATGATGAGTCACAAAGACCTTCCAATATCCCTTTGGGGATATGCTCTGCTAACAGCAGTGTTCACTCTAAATAGAGTGCCATCGAAAGCAGTAGCAAAGACACCATATGAATTATGGACTGGAGTGGCTCCAGTACTGTCTTATCTTAGAATTTGGGGTTGTGAAGCATATGTCAAGAGATTAATCTCAGACAAGCTTACACCAAAGTCTGATAAATGCTACTTCATTGGTTATCCGAAGGAAACCAAGGCTTATTACTTCTATCTACGTTCCGAGAACAAGATCTTTGTTGCCCGGGATTGTAACTTTCTTGAGAGAGAATTTCTCTCTAAGAAAGACAGTGGGAGTAAGGTACTGCTTGAAGAAATTCAAGATGAACAGGATACTGCTCAACCTAATGAGGAAGAGCAGCAGGAGGACCTACAAGAAATTGTAGAGCCTGAACCTGTAGTACCTGAAGTTCGAAGATCCGGGAGGATCCGTCACGAACCCGAGAGATATCAAGGATTCCCCGTGACTAACTGTCATGATCTTTTGATCATTGATGGTGATGAACCATCGAACTTCAATCAAGCCATGATGGGCCCAGATTCCTCTAAGTGGCGTAAGGCCACTGATTCCGAAATGGACTCCATGTCTGTCAACCAAGTGTTTTCGTTGGTTGACTTACCCGCTGGTGTAAAAGCCATCGAGTGCAAATGGATCTTCAAGAAGAAGATTGACGTGGATGGAAATGTCCAGATTTATAAAGCCAGGTTGGTGGCAAAAGGTTTCAGACAAGTTCACGGTGTGGATTACGATGAAACCTATTCCCCAGTGGCTATGATGAAATCTATTCGGATTCTACTAGCAACTGCAGCTTTTCATGATTATGAAATTTGGCAGATGGACGTGAAAACCGCCTTCCTGAATGGAATTCTGGAAGAGGATGTGTATATGACACAACCTGACGGTTACATAGATCCAAAGAATGCTGGGAAAGTATGCAAGCTTCATAAATCCATTTATGGATTGAAGCAAGCATCGAGGAGCTGGAATCTCCGTTTTGATGAAGCGATCAAGCAATTTGACTTCATCAGAAACGAAGAAGAACAATGCGTGTATAAGAAAACTAGTGGGAGCAAGATAGTATTTCTTATTCTGTATGTCGATGACATACTGCTTCTCGGAAACGACGTTCCAATGCTGAAGTCGGTAAAGGACTGGCTTGGAAGTTGTTTTTCCATGAAAGACATGGGTGAAGCCGCATACGTTCTTGGAATTAGGATCTACCGGGATAGATCTAAAAGGCTGATAGGTTTGTGTCAAGATTCATACATTGACAAAGTCCTGCAAAGATTCAGCATGAAAGATTCCAAGAAGGGCTTCACGCCAATGGTACATGGCACAACGCTAAGCAAGAAGCAGAGCCCTACGTCGGCTGTTGAGCTTGAACGCATGAAGAATATTCCTTATGCATCTGCAATAGGATCTATCATGTATGCCATGATTTGTACTCGTCCTGATGTTGCTTATGCACTGAGCATGATGAGTAGATACCAGTCAAATCCAGGTGAAAGCCACTGGATTGCCGTAAAGAATATCTTGAAGTATCTAAGACATACTAAGGATAAGTTCTTGGTGTACGGTGGATGTGATGTGCTTGAAGTCAATGGATTCACGGACGCAAGTTTCCAGACAGACACAGATGATTTCCGGTCACAGTCCGGTTATATCTTTTGTCTGAATGGCGGTGCAATAAGTTGGAGAAGCTCCAAGCAGGACACCGTTGCTGATTCCACTACAGAAGCTGAATATGTCGCCGCCTCAGAAGCAGCGAAGGAAGCTGTTTGGATACGAAAGTTCATGATCGAACTGGGTGTGATACCGAATGCGGCTGAGCCTCTGGCACTGTTTTGTGATAACAATGGTGCTATAGCTCAGGCAAAGGAACCAAGATCACATCAGAAATCCAAGCATGTTCAAAGAAGATTTCACTTGATACGTGACATCGTTAATAGAAAGGAAGTCAAGATCAGCCGAGTTCCGACAGATGATAATGTCGCTGATCCGTTGACAAAGCCACTCCCAAGGCCTAAGCTCGAGTATCTGACTGAAGCTGTAGGCATTAGAAACATTGAAATGTAATCTAAATTTGAGTGGGAGTTTAAAGGCTTTATTTAGTTATTTGATATGTTCTTGTAAAACATTTTTATGTTTAATGAAATTATTATTTCAAGATTATTTTAACTGTGATGAAATAATCGTTCCAAAGTGATATAAACCATTTTATAGGTCATCGAAGTAAGTGACTTGATCTTGAGTCATCAAAGTCATTTAGCTTGGTCATGAGACCCTATATTTGATAAGATGACTTATATCATTCAGTCCCTAGTCGAAGGTTGTTGAAATTGGAACACCAACAACTGTGAGAGACTAGATTGGTATGTGACTTATGACCAAGTTTCATGGTGTCATAGATGCGCGGCATCAAAGTCAATACATATGTGTATGTTGGGAACATACGACCGGACACGACCCGCTTATGAGAACTCTTCAGGATATTTATATCTGTGTCATAAGAGATTCTCACTACGACTATAGAGTATAGTCCTTAGACCTGAGTTCGCATGCATGTGACTGCACATGGACTGATGCACTTTGATCATTGTCTAACGCTGTCGTTCTGCGATAGTTATAAGGACCTTGTTTGGGTACATTATGAAGTAAGTAGTTTACAGTGATGGAACAAGACGGGATTTGTCCCTCCAATATAAATGGACTGAATATCTCTAGGCCAATCGGAGATTTGAATACTGGAAAATGCATGGCCATGCTCAAACGGACTGACCCGAGTCGTTTGGATTGTCAGTATCATATCAGAGTCCGATGAACAAGATTAGGCTTTATAAGGATGACACTAATCTTGCCTTATGACTAATCGAGATATTGAGACAAAAGGATTATGAATACAGAGATTCCAGTACAAGTGGGAGATTGTTGGAATTGTGTCCAGTAATCTCGGTACTGTCTCTAGAAAGTAAGAGTATGTCAATGATCAGACATAAATCATATAATACTGGGGGTCATGATGGCTTGCTAGAGTCCGCTCATGATCTATAAGTCTTGGACTTATTGCCTTTATTATATGATCCCATATGGGTCACACGCCTAAGCTAACAGGAAAATGTGTAGGAACGGCTTAGCAGAAGTACGGTAAAAGTGCCAGGCATTTGTCGTACTTAGAGAGAGATTAATGGGTCTGATTAAATCCAAGGGATTTAATCAGATTGGTATTTGGGCCCAAAAGCCCAAAAGGAACTAGACAAGTTTTATAATTAAAACTTAAGTCTGAGTCTCCTGCTAACCCTAAGCCCAGCCGCGACTCTCTCTCTCTCTGCGCCTCCCTCCTCGTGGTCTAGTAGCCTCTTTCCTGACGGTGTGCGTGTGTGAGCCTTTGGAGGATCCATCTCTTGGTGGTTCTGCTGATCTCTGACCTGTTCTCTCTCTTTTCGCTGCATAAACAGGTAAAAGGTGAGATCTATAATGTTTCTATTCAAGAGAACCTAGATCTGTATGTTTAGGACTGTTTAATCTGAAGAATTGAATCAGGATTAACCTAAACATTCCTTCAGGGGTAACCCGAGTCACTTTGTATCGATGGGCTGAGAATAGTGTCCTAGGTCGTCGGACTTTGTGTTAACGTCTAGGAGTCGTGGGTGGTTGTAATTACCTGGTCGGTGATTACGTAAACCCGTGGAAGTTACCGAGTTCGCATATAGTGGGCCCAGTGGTGTAAGTTGGTTTGCACGATAGATAGATCGAGTCCAATCGAGAGCATGTGCCGCAGTGCTTACGATTTCTATAATCGTTTCTTCTTCTTTTGGCAAGTGTTTATATGTTGTGGTTTATCACGTCGTGGTAGTACGTGAGCGACCATTTCTTTGTTGATTGTTATTTTGGAGTTTTGGGCGGGATCGTAGTTGCTAGATAGAATAGAAGCATTAGTGGGGAGCCGGTTCACTGGGCGATCTTAGATCGCTCATCAGACTATTTTTGTGTTTTTCAGGTTTAGCAGCAACGGACGCGGGAGGTCCTTGGTGTAGTTTCGGGATCACTTGTGGCAGGGTTTTGATTCGATGTTTTGTGTTTCTCGGTTCGACTTTGGCGCCACTTTACTATTTGATTTGGATGTTGTTTTAAATGACAAATTGTTTTGTAATTCGGTAAACGTTTATTTACTCAGTAATGAACATGCTTCCCTGATATATTGGTTTAGTCCGAACCGACACAACTCACGGAAGCAGTATAGGTTGTGAAGCTTTGTACTATGGAAATGAGGATAGAGGGGTCAAGGACGGGTCAGTGCGAGCCTTTGTCTCAAACCGATCTGTCTCTGGCTTTGTCTTGTGATGAACTTTTCCCGTTTGACTTACTCGGGCTCAACTTGATCATGTTCTTGTTTAATTGTTGACCGGTCAGCTCGTTGGTCATCGGATAATGGAAAAGAGGCATTACAGAAGTGATGATACCATGTGCCAGAATTTAAGCCATTACTACAAAAGTATGAGATTACGAACATGTGAAAATGAAGTTCTATCTCTTAGAGTGGAAGTTCTTCAAAAGAGTAAATGCATTCATGTCTGCCCAAAAAAATATACCAAAGAAGTTCTAGAAATGTTCAACATGTGGAGATGTAACTCTCTCAATTATCTGATATGCATGAACTAATCTTTCAAAAGGGGAGAGGAGGGGGGGGGAGTAAAGGAGCGGATGCAACGGTCTTAAATAAACTTTTTGGTGCTTCATGTAGCTTACAGTAACACAATCTGATTTAATGTTTGTATTATATTTAGTAGCACAAAAAAAAATAGGAATGAAAGAATTATAAAGTTAGAGATAGTCCTCGCAAGCAGGTTAAATTTACGATCCACGATATGCATGGTGGGTTAAATTAATTTTTGATGTGTCTAAACCCAACTCACCAAACCCGTAAAATAAAAATTGTTGAAATGTTTTCGTCCCGCTTAATTTTGTGAATACCGGCGACTAACCCATAAATATTATAATAATAATTATAATTTTATTATATATTTTAATAAAAATAATATTTATTGATAAAATTTTAATATTAAAGACCTAAATTCCAAATTTTATAAAAAGTTAAAGTTATATATTTTTATTTTTATTTTTAAATTTAATCATTAAAATTAATAATAATAATAATAATAATAATAATAATAATAATAATAATAATAATAATAAAAATATTAAATTTTGAAATTTTTTGTTAATACCTATTAACTAGCGATTCAAAATATTCTGATATGCATTGCTTTACTGAAAAAAATCTTCGACCTCCATCAACTCTGCAATTATTTAAAAAAAAAAAATTTGATTCACACACATCCTACAACGGATCTAATGAGGCACGATCTACGGATTAAGAATCAAATTCCTAAATATAGTTGGAGAGATATGATGAGAGACGAAAAAACTGCATAGTCAGACTAAAACGCTGCGTTGTGTGTTTTGTTTTCCCGCGTAAATTTCTCGCCCTTTGTTATCTGCGGTCAGCCTAACGCAGGCGAAAACCTAGCTTTACCTTTCGCCATGGACGTAGGGGGAGAAGACAAAAGCGATCTCCAGGAAGACCTAGTGGTTGAAGACGACTCCATGGATGATCTCATCAGAGACCGATTCAGACTCTCCGCGATCTCAATTGCCGAAGCCGAGGGTTAGATTTCAATCGATTCTCTCAATTTCTGGTAGAGATTTCAATTGGATTGACTGAATTGATGTTGTTTCCTATTTCCTTCGGGTTCCGATTAGTTTTCTTCTGATGGACGACGAACATCGATTACCTAAAAATGTTTTAATTGATGGTCGACGTACCTTTGGTTATCGAATTAGATTTTGGGATTTTCAGGTTTTTCTTGTCGAATTTGATGAATCAATTTAGTAACAAATGTTAATTCTACAAAATTGATTTGAGCAGCGAAGACAACCGGAATGGAGATAGCCGGACCTGTTGTAGCATGCGTGGCAGATTTAGCCTTCAAATATGCAGGTGTGATCTCTCTTCTTATAGTTTGAAGAACCCCAATTTCATTCAATTCGAATCTTAATCATAGCTGCAGACTGGTCATTGCTTTGTATAGTCTTTTTTTTGGTTTGTGTTAGGATTTCTTCAGTGGATTTTCTTCTTAGGCTTTTATGTGATACTTAGCTTGAAGAAGCACATAAAATGCAATTAGAAACGGATTTTCTTGAGCGTAGTGCGTGGTCATGTTGCGTAGGATGATTTTGGTTAATGTTTACATGGTAAAACTGTTGTAGAAGATTAGATTCATCATACTGGAGGAGTTAACCAAAAAAGAATCTTGTATTTTTTTAGTCTCCAGAATAGTTTTGTCTAAAAGTTTCGCTTATTTGTTGTGAGCAACAGAGAATGTTGCAAAGGACCTTGAACTTTTTGCTCATCATGCTGGACGCAAAGTTGTGAATATGGACGACGTTGTTCTCTCCGGTATATACTGTTTCTCTCAAACACATGTTTTTCATGTTTAGTTCTGGATTTCATATAGTATGGGTGTTTTGAAATCCTGCAGCGCACAGAAACGATAACTTAGCTGCGTCTTTGAGGTCACTGTGCAATGAGCTCAAGGCAAAGGAGCCACAATCTGAGAGGAAACGCAAGAAAGGATCAGCTAAGAAAGAAGACAGAGCCAGTAGTAGCAATGCTGTTCGCATAACCCAGCCCTAACTCTCCCAATATATGTAGATATAAAGCTTGATGAAGAAGCTGTTAAATGTCTTGGTATTACTGTGCAACTTTTTCATTAACTTAAAAATATCAGAAAATGAGGCCTCGTATATATAGATAATCTTTGCAAAATGAATAAGTAAGCTCGGTTTTGCCTGAGAATACGCCAGGTTAACCTTGTCATAGTTTTGCTTGTTAAAAGATAACAATTGTGTTGGATTTATATTTGAGGGGTTGTAAATTTTAATGTAGCAAAGACATTCTGATGTAGGTAACGGAAAATCTCAGAACAAGTGATTTAAGAGTTGTAAATGCTTTCAAAGTCTATCGTTTTTTTCTTCTTTCCTTTGTGTTAAATCTAGAACCTCATGCCCAATTAGTAGGCAGTTTTTGATTTGCCTAAGGAAGACGAACTACAGATTTAAGTCTATTAGTCTATATGTAAAAGAAAGCCATTTAACGCATGTAAAATAAAACTGAAATAAAAAATTTCTATTGGATTTTTAAATATTGTTTTAGATAAAAAAAAATATTGTTTTAGATAATAGAATGGATAAATCATATACAAAAGGGAGTTGAAATGTGATTAATATTGTTTGATAGCCACTCAAATCCAAAGTCGGTCTAACGTTTTCAAATGTTCTTCACGAATCTAGAAAATATACATTTTTTATATATTTTATCCAAAATCACAAACAATAATAAAAATAAGATTTAAAACTTTAAAAATTAATTCAAAACTCTAAACGGTTTTGTAAGAAAAAGAATTTGTTGAAATATGCCTCTTTCGACACTTTTATTTATAAAACCGTTCATTAAACTCAAATAGTTAAGTTTTTCACCCATATACATCTCAACTGATAAGAAAAAAAAACTCGTTCAATCATTGATGTGATAGTACCCTACAAATAATTTTTACCAGTTTCAATTTCAAAAAACTTCTCTAAACAGAACAACCGATATTAGAATGATTAACAATAAAGCAATTTTGTGTTATGATAATAATCATCTATTTATAAAAAAAAATCAAGCACTTCAATAGGTTTGAGACCCTTATTTGGTATTGATACTCTAAAGATTTTTATACTATCTCCAATGTATTTCTATATTTTCCTCTAATTTAGAAGAACTCTATAATGAAGATGAGTTTCTCTCCAATGTATTACTCTATTTTCCTCTAAAAATGAATATTCTATTTAAGATTCTATTTTTGCTTTAGTATTAGTACACTTTTTGTACAAAAGTTGGAGAATATTTTACTATATAATAGAGTTTAGAGGTAAAAATAGAGATGGATTGAAGATGTCCTTATAGAAAATTTCCTTCCATTTTTTTTTCAAAAAAAATTATATTATGAAAATATATTTAAAATGTCTTTTTAAATTTTGCTTAAATATATACTTATGATTTTTTTTTTTTGAAAAATGCCCCTCAGAATTGAATACCATTATTGGTAGCTTACCTCGCTTATGTTTTGGGCCGGCATGCTCATATCGAATTGTTTTTCAAAGCCGAGAAAAGATCGGTTTCTTACAAGTACCTCGACACTGGTGGATCATCATCGCAAGTAGCACCACAAGTTGCTACTGCTATTGCTGGTGATGCTCTAATCCCTTTGCAGCAACCACTTTCTCCCAGTAATTACACTAATACACTCTTGCTTACTGTCTCTGCCGAATAAAAAAGTATTTATGTTTGATTATCTTGGGATTTGTGTAGCTTCGACACCTGTGGCCAGTACACATCAAAGGTCTTTGATCATAGAAAGCAGGAAATAGCAAAAAAAACGTCTCTGTAACTAAACTTATTCTTGTGTTCCTCGAGTTTATCTCACTTGTGTGCTCAGCTGTTTGTTGACGTTATTGTTTTGTTTATAACATAATGGGACTGCTCAAAACATTCAGAGAGGCACTGGTACATCATCATCGCAAGTACCTCCATACACTGGTGCATCATCATCGCAAGTACCTCCAGAAGCTGCTACTGCTCGTGATGCTCTAACCCCTGTGCAACAACCATTTTCTCCCAATAATTACACTACTCACTTTTTTTCCTCTGTTTTTTTTCCTTCTTTTTTTTTTTCATTGTGTGTCTGAATCTCAAACCTTTATTTACTGTTGTTGTCTTTGTCTTTTTCTTCTTTTAGAAACCAAAATTTTGAAGCAGATGTTAAGCCGGTTGGATCAGATTGTGAGTAAGCAAGATAAGATTATCAGTAATCAACACCAGATTATCAGTAACCAAGACCAGATGCTCAAGATAATGAATGATGGACAAACTCGTAAGAGAAAGCGAGCTAAGCAGGACCAAGTGATATGTGGCAATGAAGACGCAGCGAACGTATATGAGCGAAGGCAGCGAGCTGATTGAGAGATTCTCTAACATTATCATATGTTGCTATGATGATTACTCTCTTAATCTCATCATATATTCACTATTAGCTAAGCAGTTTTAAAAACATTGGGGACAAATTTTATTTGTTTGGGATCTCAGACCTGTAACAAATAAAGAACATATATGTTGGAATATGAGTTGCACTCTTTTTCCCTTACTATGGTTTTTTCCAATGGGTTTTCCTAGTAAGGTTTTTAATGAAGCAACACCTTCTAACCACATTCTTTAATTCCCCTTTATATGTGCATGAGGCTCCTCTCTCTCCTCCATGCACTCTCTTCATTTATTTGTAACAACTAGTTTATTCTCTATATATTTTGTATCTCCTTGTACAAATCAGATTAAGAGAAATAATATACAGCTTCTCTCTTATACAGTTTTCTCTCTTCTTCTCAATCTTCTTCTCTTTTTTCTACTCTTCCGCATAGATTTCTACATGGTATCAGAGCTATAGATCCTTATTTTTCCGAAGTGTCTCTTTATATTCTCTCTTGTTCATTGATCTGATCATGGAAAACTCAAAACAGATCACTCTCCCTATTATTCTCAAAGGGGATAACTATTTAACTTGGTCTAGAACCACTAAGACTGCTCTTTGCAGCCGTGGACTATGGGATCACATCACTGACATCCAAAATGATTCTCCTCAGAACCATGATAAGGACAAAAACATGGTGGTGGAAGATGAAGAGTCTGTTTCATCCATCTCCAAATCAACAACCTCTGAAGTTCCGAAATGGTTTCAGGAAGATCAAATGGTGCTTTCTGTTCTTCAAAGCTCTTTGGAGCAGTCTATCCTTACTGCTTACTCATATGCTGGAACAACAAAGGATTTGATTTTTACTTCAAGTATTTTGTCTGTTCAAAAAGCAACTAAAGATCTTGATTGACTAGTATATGGAAATGTTTCAAACATCAGTCGCATATTTGAAGTCAAAAGGACACTGAATACTCTCCAACAAGAGGAGAAATCTTTCAAACAACATTTTGGTGAGTTTAAAGCTCTATGAGCTGAGTTGGAAACCCTTCGTCCTCCATCTATAGACCCTGAAGTTCTCAATGAAAGCCGTGAACAAGACCAAGTGTTCAGCCTTCTCTTCACTCTCAACAGTTCCTTCAATGGTCTCATCCGTCATATCCTTAGATCAGAAAAGCTCCCAAGCTTAAATCATGTGTGTATGAAGATTCAAAAAGAGGAAGGTTCTGTTGGATTATTTGGCCAGAAGAATGAGTTAGCCCTTGCTAATCAAGCTGCTTTCCAGAGGAATGACCGCAACAAGTTTGTTTGTGATCAATGCAAGAGAAAGGGTCACTTAAAGGACAAGTGCTAGGTTCTCCATCCTCATCTCAAACCATCAAAAACCAGGGAAGATGGTAAGGCGATGTCTGCCTCTGCTGCTGAAGATAATTTGGTCAGGAAATCTGGTCTTGAATCTCTCATCAAGAATACTGCTTCCTTAAAAGAATCTGGTAAAGCTTTACTAACTCTTAAAAATCAAAATCTCTTATAGTTGATTCTGGTGCAACTCATCATATGATTGGTGATGCAAATCTTATACATGATATTCAGCCTGAAAATGGTGTTGTGACTATTGCAAATGGTCACAATGTACCTATTAAAGGAACTGGAAACCTGAAATTGTTTAACAAGGACTCTCAAGCTCTTTATTTACCTGATTTTACTTCAAATATTTTGTCTGTTCAAAAAGCAGCTAAAGATCTTGATTGTCTTGCTATTTTCAGTAATAATTATCTTTGGTTTCAAGATATTAAGTTAGGAAAGACGACTGGAGAAGGATCCTCCAAGAATGGTCTATATGTGCTTGAAGATCTGAATCATCCTCTGTTTTTGCTTTTGCTTCTGTTTTTGCTAATAATGCGGTTTGGCATGCTAGACTGGGACATCCTCACACTAAAGCTTTAAAGATTCTTCTTCCTAATGTTCTTTTGAGAATGATAAGTGTGAAGCATGTATTTTAGGAAAGCATTGTAAAACCGTTTTTTGAAACTCTTCTACAAGTTATGAGAACTCATTTTGATTTGATTCACTCTGATGTTTGGACTGCTCCATGTGTTACAAGAGACCAATTTAAGTATTTTGTTACTTTTATTGATGAAAAATCGAAGTACATTTGGCTAACTCTCTTACCTTCAAAAGGCCGTGTTTTTGAGGCTTTCTCAAACTTCTACAGCTTTGTGTCTACTCAGTATAATGCTAAGATCAAGACCTTGAGAACTGTCAATGGTGGTGAATACACAAGCAATGAGTTCAATGCCTTCACTTCTAAGCAAGGAATCGTACATCAAAAGTCTTGTCTTTATACTCCTCAACAAAATTGTGTTGCTGAACGAAAGAACCGTCATCTTATAGAGGTTGCAAGGACTATGATGTTTGACAAAAATGTTCCAAAACATTTGTTGGGTGATGTTGTTGTGATTGATTGTTACCTCATCAATCGTCTTCCAACTCAATGTCTTAAAGACATATCTCCATATGAGGTACTCAACAAGACTCAACCATCTATTGATTTTCTGAAAGTGTTTAGGTGTGTTTGCTATGTTCATGATCCAGATGAGAAAAGGAACAAGCTTCAGCCTAAAAGCATCAAGTGTATGTTTATTGGCTACTCTACCACTCAAAAAGGATACAAATGTTACAATCCTGAATCAAGAAGAACCTTTGTCTCACGAGATGTTAAGTTTGATGAGGAAAAATGATTCTTTGAAGAAAAAGACTGGAACAAGTTGGAAGACTTGGGTTCTTCTGGTTCTACTCTTGCAGCAAGCCTTAGGAGTATTCTAGAAAACCTCAACATGCCAACACAAAAGAAGCTTCACCTCAGTCTGAAGAAGAACTAGAAAATGATCTCCCTCAAGAATCTCATGATGAGTCTAATAATCAAGAAGGCTCCCAAGATGATAATGGTACTTCAGGAGAGGTAGACACTCAAGATGACAATAATGATAGCCTGGAAGAAGGGTCTGATGAAGAAGAAGTTGTTGGAATGAAACCAAGTAACCAACAAGATCTTCCTAAAAATCCAGATTTTCTTCCTGAAAATTCAGAATTTCGTCCTGAAAATCGAGAGTTACTTTCTAAAAATCCAGACTTTAACCTCCTAAAATCACCAAAAACGGCCATTCATGAAGATGACTCTCCTCTTCCACTCCGCAGAAGCTCCAGAACCAGGAAAGATTCCTCTATTTTGATTAATAGAAGATTTTGCTATAACAATCGTGCTTCTACTGCTACTCATCCTATTCAAGCTTATTGTTCTTTGGCTAACCTTCATGATGATCATCAAGCTTTTCTTAGCAAAATTGACCAGGTTGCTATACCTCAAACATATGAAGAAGCAAAGGATATTAAGCTCTGGACAGAAGCGGTTAATGAAGAACATGGGGCCATGAAAAGGAACAACACTTGAGATGTTGTCAATCTCCCTAAAGAAAATAAACTTGTTGGCAGAGCCGGGCCTGACATTTATTGGGCTACAAGCATACTTTTCAAAAGTGATCTATTAAATTATTATTTTTAATCAATAAAAGATATTGCAAGAGGAATCATTGAACCTCTATTTTCCAATAGACTTTACTAAGTCCTAACCACTAGTGCTACTGAGAAATTTATGATTTTATGTGGCCGTTAAAATACATATTCTAATGGTGGCCACAATCACATGCTTCACTAGCTTCTCCCAAGGCCGGCTCTGCTTGTTGGTTCCAAATAGGTCTTCACAATCAAATATCACATCAATGGTGACATCGAAAGGCACAACGCTCGTTTGGTGGCTAAAGGCTTCACTCAAACATATGGAGAAGATTACAAAGACACTTTTGCTCCTGTTGCTAAACTCCATACTGTCCGTGTTATTCTTTCTCTTGCTACTAATCTTTCTTGGGATTTATGGCAGATGAATGTGAAAAATGCCTTTCTTCAAGGAGAACTTAAATAAGAAGTTTATATGAGACCACCTCCTAGTCTTGAGATAGAAGAAGGCAAGGTTCTTAAGCTTAGAAAGGCCATCTATGGGCTGAAACAATCTCCACATGCTTGGTATCACAAGTTTAGCAAAACCCTCATTGGAAATAGATTTAAAAGGTCAGAAGCTGATCATTCTCTTTTCACAATTCAGGGGGAATCAAGTATTGTTGTTGTCCTTATTTATGTTGATGATATCATCATTTCGGGCATTGACAAGGAACGTATTAAAAACACTAAATCTTATCTTAAGTCTGCTTTTGATATTAAAGACTTAGGTGAACTAAAGTACTTTCTTGGTATAGAAGTATGTAGGTCTAATAAAGGACTATTTCTATCCTAAAAAAATTACACACTTGATCTTCTTAGTGATACAGGAAATCTTGGAGCTAAACCAGCAAAGACGCCGATTGAAGAAAAGTACAAAGGCTCTTGTGAGGGGAAACATTATGAAAACATTGGTTAATACCAAATAATTGTGGGTAAGCTCATTTATCTCACAATTACTCGTCCTGACTTGTGTTTTGCTGTGAACCAGGTTAGCCAACATATGCAATCTCGCACCATCTACCATTGGAATATGGTGAAAATAATCCTCAAATACCTTAAGGGAACTCCAGGCAAAGGCATTTGGATGCAGAAGAATGGCCACACTGAGATTGTTGGCTATTTTGATGCGGATTGGACTGGAGACAAGAATGACAGGAAATCAACAAGAGGTTATTTCACATTTGTTGGTGGGAACCTAGTCACTTGGAGAAGCAAGAAGCAGAAGGTGGTATCAAGGTAAAGTGCTGAAGCAGAATACCGGTCTATGGCTTACACTATAAATGAACTTATTTGACTTAAAGCATTGCTATTGGATCTTGGAGTCAAGACAACTCAGTCAATCATCATGCATTGTGACAATCAGGCTGCTATTCACATTGCATCCAATTCTGTGTTTATTGAGCGAACCAAACACATTGAAGTTGACTGCCATCATATTCGTGAGAAGGTAGAACTTGAGATCATCTCTCCTGTTTAAAATAAAAGTTCGAATCAACTTGCGGATATCTTCACCAAGACTGCAAATTCAAAGATGTGCAACTTCATTCAAGGCAAACTTGGCTTAATTGATCTTTATCGGCCAAGCTTGAAGGGGAATGTTGGAATATGAGTTGCACTCTTTTTGCCTTACTATGGTTTTTCCCAATGAGTTTTTCTAGTAAGGTTTTTAATGAGGCAACACCTTCTAACCAAATTCTTTAATTCCTCTTTATATGTGCATGAGGCTCCTCTATCTCCTCCATGCACTCTCTTCATTTGTTTGTAACATCTAGTCTATTCTCTATAGATTTGGTATCTCCTTGTACAAATCAGATTAAGAGAAATAATATACAGTTTCTCTCTTATACACTTTTTTCTCTTTTTCTCAATCTTCTTCTCTTTTTCTACTCTTCCGCATAGATTTCTACAATATATTCATTCTATCAAATCTCAATCCATTTATGTTGTGGCACAAGTGTTGTGAATGCGTATTCTTCTGAAAACAAAAACCAAAAAGAGAAGTGCAGAAATCCAGAAAAAGATTCAAAGCAATGCTCTAATGAGAAGGGACCATAAGGCCAAGAGACTTGTTGAGCCACGCCCTTAGACAAAAAGTAGGAAAAGTCTGGAATCTGTTCCGAGAAGTGGAAGCCTCCCTTCACGGTCATAGCATTACAGATCATAATCAATCACATTATATACAGTTTCATCTTCTGAGTTAGAGATGGCAAATCCGACGTGCCGCTGCGGTCGTGTTTTTCGGTGCGGTCCTACCCGTCGAAGATGCCTTTACCTGCATGGATTGTTGTTACGGAATTTCGACATGGTCCAAATAACTTGGGTTATGACCAAAGAAGTCCGAACTACGAGGTGAGAAATAAACTTTACGTAAGATCGGAAACTGTTCTATTAATATTAAGGTCGAAGCCGAACAATGAACATGATGGTACGAGGTGGGAGTCCGTCAAATGACAAGCTCCCTAGATGTTGCTCGGGCTTGTAGCTTTATAGAAGTAGCTCGGAGCCTTCACATAATACAAGAGGCCTAAAAATGAAGAGTGAACGGTTTATTTATAGCGTGTGAAGGCTGACTTTCTGCTGGGCCGTTTGACTCCTTAGCGGGCTTGTCTGTTGGGCTGGGATGTTTTTGTTGAGGTGGAAAGATTTCTAATGGGCTTATGGATGGGTGCTAAAACCTTATCCAACAATTAGCCCCCCAGTTCGGCGATCTTTGGCTCGGGTCGGAGTCGGCAAATTTCTTCGAGCGTTTAAGTTAGGCGGAAATCTTGTCGGCGTGGCTGGCTTCAATCAGTGCTATCTGGACCGTTGGATTCTTTATTGGCTTCAGGGGAACGAAAGGACGCGAGCCGTGGATGGCACGACTTTTGAATTCCCATAAAGATCCCTTTTCGAGTCTCAGTCTTTTCAATTCCCGTATTTTTCTCTGATAATTGCCTTTTATTGTAATCTTTGCTTTGTATCCGCTTTCCCAGTCGTCGTATCCTGTCACTTGTCTTCGGGTTTGTTAGTTAATATGTGAACAGGGGCGAATTATTATTTTTCCTCTAGTAGTAGTAACATCCGATTCATCGGATGAAAGACATGTCCAGTCTAGGTCTTTTCGAGGAGACGACAAATTCTTCAAATCGTGCAACGGGTGGAAGCCTCGTCAATTTTGGGGTGCTCCGATGGTGATAAAGCTTCTTGCTTGCCAGCCGTTTACCAATGCTTCTCTTCCTCCGCTTTCCGAGAGGGAGAATTTAGATTCGCCTGTCGATGAAAATTGAGGTGGCGAAGATGAGCACAATTCGGGCGGCGGTGTTGGCGTGCCAGGTCGTCAGAGTGGTGGTGACGATTCGGGTGATTCCGAAGGCGGTCTATCAAGGCATAGTGCGGCTGTTTATGGTAATCGTTCTCGAGCAAAGGCTTCGAAAGGGAAGAGAAAAGATCAGGAGGGAACGACGGCGGAAGAGGGGGCGAAATCGGGGAAGAAGGTTGTCCCTCGGCCGATTCCTCCTTCTATTTGTAAGCAAGCCTCTCTGGACGCCCTCTTGCGAGACCGTACCCGTGTTTCTGGTCTTGAGCTTCGACTACCGACGCCAGATGAGCGACCTTGGGATGCTCCTCCTGGGTGGGTTTGTCTATATGATAGTTTGTTCTCTGAGTGCCATTTACTTTTTCCTCTTTCGAGGTGAAGGATTGTTTAGTTGATCCTGATTCAATTCTTAGATTCATATCAACCTAAACATGCGGATCTAGGTTCTTCTCGAATAGAAACAAATGATGATCTCACCTTTTACCTGTTAATTGCAGCGGAAGGAGAGAACAGGTCAGAGATCAGAGAAACACCGAGAGATGAATCCTCCAAAGGTTCACACACGCGATCACAGAAAACGGCTGCTAGACCACAAGGAACTCGGCGCAGAGAGAGAGAGAGTTTTCGGCTGAGGGACTAGGGTTAATTACACTGAACTCGAGTTTTATCTCATAAAACTTGTCCGGTTCCGTTTGGGCCATTTGGCCCAAACACCAATTAACTCGACGGCATTCGCTCACTGTGTCGACCGATACACCTTGTGTATCGATCGACACACAGTGGCTAAACCGTTTTATTCTCTCTAAGTACAGTAAATGCCTAGCACTTTTACCGTACTTCTGCTAAACCGTTCCTACACATTTTCCTGTTAGCTTAGGCGTGTGACCCATATGGGATCATATAATAAAGGCAATAAGTCCAAGACTTATAGATCATGAGCGGACTCTAGCAAGCCATCATGACCCCCAGTATTATATGACTTATGTCTGATCATTGACATACTCTTACTTTCTAGAGACAGTACTGAGATTACTGGACACAATTCCAACAATCTCCCACTTGTACTGGAATCTCTGTATTCATAATCCTTTTGTCACAATATCTCGATTAGTCATAAGGCAAGATTGGTGTCATCCTTATAAAGCCTAATCTTGTTCATCGGACTCTGATTCGATACTGACAATCCAAACGACTCGGGACAGTCCGTTTGAGCATGGCCATGCATTTTCCAGTATTCAAATCTCCGATTGGCCTAGAGATATTCACTCCATTTATATTGGAGGGACAAATTCCGTCTTGTTCCATCACTGTAAACTACTCATTTCATAATGTACCCAAACAAGGTCCTTATAACTATCGCAAAACGATAGCGTTAGACAATGATCAAAGTGCATCAGTCCATGTGCAGTCACATGCATGCGAACTCAGGTCTAAGGACTATACTCTATAGTCGTAGTAAGAATCTCTTATGACACAGATATAAATATCCTGAAGAGTTCTTATAAGCGGGTCTTGTCCGGTCGTATGTTCCCAAACATACACCTATGTACTGACTTTGATGCCGCACATCTATGACACACTGAGACTTTGTCATAAGTCACGTACCAATCCAGTCTCACACGGTTGTTGGTGTTCCAATTTCAACAACCTTCGACTAGGGACGGGATGATATAAAACATCTATCAAATATAGGGTCTCATGATCAAGCTAAATGACTTCGATGACTCAAGATCAAGTCATTTACTTCGATGACCTATAAAATGGTTCATATCACTTTGGAACGATTATTTCATCACAGTTAAAATAATCTTGAAATAATAATTTCATTAAACATAAGAATGTTTTACAAGAACATATCAAATAACTAAATAAAAGCCCTCAAACTCCCACTCAAATTTAGATTACATTTCAATGTCTCTAATGCCTACAGCTTCAGTCAGAAACTCGAGCTTAGGCCTTGGGAGTGGCTTTGTCAACGGATCAGCGACGTTATCATCAGTCTGAACTCGGCTGATCTTGACTTCCTTTCTATTAATGATGTCACGTATCAAGTGAAATCTTCTTAGAACATGCTTGGATTTCTGGTGTGATCTTGGTTCCTTTGCCTGAGCTATAGCACCATTGTTGTCACAAAACAGTGCCAGAGGCTCAGCCGCATCTGGTATCACACCTAGTTCAATAATGAACTTTCGTATCCAAACAGCTTCCTTCGCAGCTTCTGAGGCGGCGATATATTCAGCTTCTGTAGTGGAATCAGCAACGGTGTCTTGCTTGGAGCTTCTCCAACTGATTGCACCGCCATTCAGACAAAAGATATAACCGGACTGTGACCGGAAATCATCTTGGTCTGTCTGGAAACTTGCGTCCGTGAATCCACTGACTTTAAGCACATCACTTCCACCGTACACTAAGAACTTATCCTTAGTATGTCTTAGATACTTCAAGATATTATTTACGGCAATCCAATGGTTTTCACCTGGATTTGACTGGTATCTACTCGTCATGCTCAATGCATAAGCAACATCAGGACGAGTACAGATCATGGCATACATGACAGATCCTATTGCAGATGCATAAGGAATATTCTTCATGCGCTCAAGCTCAGCAGCCGTCGTAGGGCTCTGCTTCTTGCTTAGCGTTGTGCCATGTACCATCGGCGTGAAGCCCTTCTTGGAATCCTTCATGCTGAATCTTTGTAGGACTTTGTCAATGTATGAATCTTGACACAAGCCTATCAGCCTTCTAGATCTATCCCGGTAGATCCTGATTCCAAGAACGTATGCGGCTTCACCCATGTCTTTCATGGAAAAACAACTTCCAAGCCAGTCCTTTACGGACTTCAGCATTGGAATGTCGTTTCCGAGAAGCAGTATGTCATCGACATACAGGATAAGAAATACAATCTTGCTCCCACTAGATTTCTTATACACGCATTGTTCTTCTTCGTTTCTGATGAAGTCAAATTGCTTGATCGCTTCATCAAAACGAAGATTCCAGCTCCTCGATGCTTGCTTCAATCCATAAATGGATTTATGAAGCTTGCATACTTTTCCAGCATTCTTTGGATCTATGTAACCGTCAGGTTGTGTCATATACACATCCTCTTCCAGAATACCATTCAGGAAGGCGGTTTTCACGTCCATCTGCCAAATTTCATAATCATGAAAAGCTGCAATTGCTAGTAGAATCCGAATAGATTTCATCATAGCCACTGGTGAATAGGTTTCATCGTAATCCACACCGTGAACTTGTCTGAAACCTTTTGCCACCAACCTGGCTTTATAAATCTGGACATTTCCATCCACGTCAATCTTCTTCTTGAAGATCCATTTGCACTCGATGGCTTTTACACCAGCGGGTAAGTCAACCAACGAAAACACTTGGTTGACCGACATGGAGTCCATTTCGGAATCAGTGGCCTTGCGCCACTTAGAGGAATCTGGGCCCATCATGGCTTGATTGAAGTTCGATGGTTCATCACCATCAATGATCAGAAGATCATGACAGTCAGTCACGAGGAATCCTTGATATCTCTCGGGTTCGTGACGGATCCTCCCGGATCTTCGAACTTCAGGTACTACAGGTTCAGGCTCTACAATTTCTTGTAGGTCCTCCTGCTGCTCTTCCTCATTAGGTTGAGCAGTATCCTGTTCATCTTGAATTTCTTCAAGCAGTACCTTACTCCCACTGTCTTTCTTAGAGAGAAACTCCCTCTCAAGAAAGTTACAATCCCGGGCAACAAAAATCTTGTTCTCGGAACGTAGATAGAAGTAATAAGCCTTGGTTTCCCGTGGATAACCAATGAAGTAGCATTTGTCAGATTTTGGTGTAAGCTTGTCTGAGATCAATCTCTTGACATAGGCTTCACAACCCCAAATTCTGAGATAAGACAGCACTGGAGCTTCTCCAGTCCATAATTCATATGGTGTCTTTGCTACTGCTTTCGATGGCGCTCTATTTAGAGTGAACACTGCTGTTAGCAGAGCATATCCCCAAAGGGATATTGGAAGGTCTGTGTGACTCATCATAGATCGAACCATATCCAATAAGGTCCGATTTCTCCTTTCAGACACACCATTCCATTGAGGTGTTCCAGGAGGAGTGAGTTGGGATACGATCCCACACTCTCTCAGATGATCACTGAATTCTTGGCTTAAGTATTCTCCTCCTCGGTCGGACCGAAGAGCCTTAATGCTTTTGCCAAGTTGGTTCTGTACTTCATTTTGGAATTCTCTGAACTTCTCAAAAGATTCAGACTTATGTTTCATTAAATAAACATATCCATACCTACTGAAATCATCAGTAAAGGTAATGAAGTACTGATAGTTTCCTCTTGCATTTGTGGACATTGGGCCACACACATCAGTGTGTATCAGGCCCAATACGTCACTGGCCCTCTTGTTAGGTTTATTAAAGGGGGCCCGTGTCATTTTGCCCATCATGCAGGATTCGCATTTCTCACATGACTCAAAGTCAAATGAGCCAAGAAGTCCATTCGAATGGAGCCTCTTGATGCGTTTCTCGCTGATGTGCCCTAAACGACAATGCCATAGAAACGTTCGGTTCTCCTCATTAGGTTTGAACCGTTTGGTATTAATGTTATAAATTGGCGCGGATTGATCGAGTATGTAAAGCCCATTCATAAGAGGGGCAGAACCATAGAACAAATTGTTGCGATTGAAGGAACATAATTTATTCTTAACTGAAAAATCATAACCTTCCAAATCCAACAAAGAAATTGAAATAATATTTCTGCTTATAGCAGGTACAAAATAACAATTATTGAGTTCTAAAATCAATCCCGAAGGTAAAGACAACAAGTAAGTGCCTACAGCTAGTGCTGGAACTTTCGCTCCATTCCCAACTCGTAGCTCCACTTGTCCTTGCTTCAGCCTTCTACTGTTGCTGAGTGCCTGCATATTAGTACAAATATGAGCCCCACAACCAGTATCCATAACCCATGAGGTATTATCAGAAGTAGTTGTATTAACTTCTATAACAAAAATACCTGTCGAAGAAGTCTCAAAAGTCTTCTTCTTCAATTCCTTTAGACCTTCCTGGAATTTCTTACATTCTCTCCTCCAATGCCCTGGTTCTTTACAGAACCTGCATACGTCAGTTGGCCCAGCCTTGGACTTGGGCTTGGGCTTTGGCGTGTCCTTGTCCGCGACTTGGACAGCCTAGGCCTTTCCCTTATCCTTAGCAGAGGATTTCTTAAACCCCTTGCCCTTCTGCACCATAAGCACATTGGGGTCCTTGGCGGTTTTCCTCAAATTGGGCTCCGCAGTCTTGAGCATTCCGTGAAGCTCAGGCAATGTCTTACTCAAGCCATGCATGTTAAAGTTCAGAATGAACTGATCATAGCTTGCAAGTAATGACCGCAGAATGATGTCGCAGGCAAGTTCCTGGCTGATTGGGCAGTCGAGTTTCTGAAGATGATCGAGATAACCCATCATCTTCAAGACATGAGGACTCACTGCCGCATTCGCAGCCAACTTGCAGTCCAAGAGGTTCTTAACTGTTTGAAACCTCTCAGTCCTAGCCTGCTCCTGAAAAAGCGATTTCAGGCTTGCCATTATCTCGATGGGTGACAATACACTCTCGAACTGTTTTTGCAGCTCAGGAGTCATTGTCACCAACATCAGGCAATAGGCATCATTTTCATCTGACGAATGCTTTTCCCAAGCATTATGCAGAGTCCTGGCGGCATTGGCAGGAGGCCTCTCGGGGAGAGGATTACGAAGGACATAATCCTTCTTCTCCTGCTTGAGGACTAGCCTCAAGTTCCTTGACCACGTCAGGAAGTTCGTTCCAGTCAGCTTCTCCTTTTCGAGAACAGACCGGATCGAGAATGTGTTTTGTGTGCTTGTAGTAGTCATAGCTGAAATATATAGATAAAAAGGTTATTAGTTAAAATGTTCAATATGATTAATCTCGTATTAAATTTAATATGATTAATCACGCATTATATTCAATAACATAAGTTACCCTCAATAGAATATAATGATTCCAAGATCCACATATAACTAAGATTAAAGTGGGCCACTGGCCGTCACCAAACCTTAGCTTATATCGGTAAGCCCTATATCGGCTAATTATATCCGTGATATAACTCTTGGTTGTGAATCTGGGCCCGAGGCCCAATCCACTCTGATGTCTCAAGGCCCGGGACTCCCGATGGCCCAGTCAAGAAAACCAGACTATACAGTCATGTAATCATTAATGTCTGGGACTCCCAATGACATTTATGAATCACAAACCGTCTTATCCACGCAAAAGCAGACACCCTCACACTGTAAGGCCATGAATACAATTGAATGGGTTTCGACAGCTGACATAGAATGGACAAGACATCCAACGCTTGATATTATTTGAGGTTCGTAGGTTTATTTAAAAATTCATTCCCAAAATAGAAGATTACTATTTCGGGAAACTTTCCATTTTTGGAAACCTACTATTTTTGGAAACTTTCTAAAATTGGAAACTTTCTAAAAACGGAAACTTTCTAACTTTAGAAATTTCTTAAAATCCGAATCATGCAAATCTAGAAACTTCTATAAATTAAGAAACTTTCTAATTTCAAAATATCGGAAACTTTAATTTAAAATCGATTTATATTCTTTATAAAATAAATTTTAAATTAAATCTGAAGAAAGACTCAAATAATTGGCCCAATTGTTTTAACTTCTTGGCCCGAGGCCCAAGAATTGGTCCATGTCCAAGACATGACCCAATTGTCCAATTAAATGACATAACCGGTCTGGTTCATTAAAATTGGTCTAACCAAATTTTAATTACTACGATGACCACAATTGTCAACCGGTTATTTACTAAACCGGATTTTCTCAATTTATTTGGTCCAACCAAATCAAATTAGAAAATCCTGGTTTAGGCACAAAATCCAATTTTTCGACTTTGGATTTCTTATCCCGGTTTAACCAGACTTAATAAAATTATTAAATCTGTTTATTAAACCGTGACGTTTAATTTTAATCAAAATATTAAACCGAGCCTTAAACCAACCATGTCGATCGATACGATCGCATGGATCGGTCGATACAGTCTATCGGCTAACCCTGTTAACGCGTGAAAGCATCGATCGATGCAGGATCGATGCAGGTTCGATGTTGGTGCATCGACCGATGCGGTTGGTGCATCGATCGACACGGTTAGGGTTTTGGCTCGGTTCCGTGCATGCGTGAGAGCATCGATCGATACAGGATCGATGCACGATCGATGCAGGATCGATGCTGAGAGCATCGACCGATGTGGTTGATGGACCAACCGTGTCGATCGATCCATCAACCACATCGGTCGATGCTCTCAGCATCGATCCTGCATCGATCGTGCATCGATCCTGTATCGATCGATGCTCTCACGCATGCACGGAACCGAGCCAAAACCCTAACCGTGTCGATCGATGCACCAACCGCATCGGTCGATGCACCAACATCGAACCTGCATCGATCCTGCATCGATCGATGCTTTCACGCGTTAACAGGGTTAGCCGATAGACTGTATCGACCGATCCATGCGATCGTATCGATCGATCCATGCGATCGCAGTCGATACTGACTTTTGAAAATCGCATTCTACCAAATCATATAGCTTGGTTTCTGCGATTTTATGTGTGTTTAGGTTTCAATTCCTTGTTGCTTAAGTGATTTCTCTTATCAGTAGTTGATTCAAAACACTTTTAAACAAGAAAACAATCCTAAACATGAATCTAAACAAGAAAAACCAGAACCAATGGCTCTGAAGGATTGTTTAGTTGATCCTGATTCAATTCTTAGATTCATATCAACCTAAACATGCGGATCTAGGTTCTTCTCGAATAGAAACAAATGATGATCTCACCTTTTACCTGTTAATTGCAGCGGAAGGAGAGAACAGGTCAGAGATCAGAGAAACACCGAGAGATGAATCCTCCAAAGGTTCACACACGCGATCACAGAAAACGGCTGCTAGACCACAAGGAACTCGGCGCAGAGAGAGAGAGAGTTTTCGGCTGAGGGACTAGGGTTAATTACACTGAACTCGAGTTTTATCTCATAAAACTTGTCCGGTTCCGTTTGGGCCATTTGGCCCAAACACCAATTAACTCGACGGCATTCGCTCACTGTGTCGACCGATACACCTTGTGTATCGATCGACACACAGTGGCTAAACCGTTTTATTCTCTCTAAGTACAGTAAATGCCTAGCACTTTTACCGTACTTCTGCTAAACCGTTCCTACACATTTTCCTGTTAGCTTAGGCGTGTGACCCATATGGGATCATATAATAAAGGCAATAAGTCCAAGACTTATAGATCATGAGCGGACTCTAGCAAGCCATCATGACCCCCAGTATTATATGACTTATGTCTGATCATTGACATACTCTTACTTTCTAGAGACAGTACTGAGATTACTGGACACAATTCCAACACGAGGCTTCTGATTGAGTACTGTGAATCGAGGAGGATGGCTATTTCTCAGCTTTTTCCATAGGCTATCCGTAATATGGTGGGCGCTTTGATTATTGCGGCTGATGATGGTTTTGATGTGTCCGATGACTTTTTTGAGGAGTTGACGTCGATCGCGACCAATCGGGGGACATCTAGGACTTTCTATGTGAAGCATAAGCCCAAGCGATGTCTGAAAATCGTGTCTGATCCTCCGGATAAGACGGATCGCTGGCAAGATAGACTTTGAGTGGGTTAATGGCGCACTGTCGTTCGATACAGACAAGGTTTTCTTTTCGGCTTGGAATCGTGTTCCTTGTAGGTTTTCTTCCTTCTCTCCCCCCTTTTTTATTTTTGGTTCTTTTTTCGTTGATATTGTCCATCTCGTATTCTCCTTCCTGCTTTGCAGTTCGCTCTACTTGTGGTCGTTGGACCGCGGGCTTTTCCAGGGATTTAGAGAAGATGAGAGCTCATAGTGCGGTACTTTGGCCTCCGAGGAAGGATGGAGAGGGCAAGGATCTTTTTGACCGGAGGTTCCGAGACTGTTTTAAGAAGGTTGATTCAGGTATGGAATTGTTCCTGTTATGTGTATCTCTCTTCTCCTTTCCTTTTTATTTTGGGGTGTGGGAAAGTGGTCTTGGCTGATTTGCTGGTTGTTCTGCCAGCATTCTTCGGGTTGTGCTCCTCCTCGGGCCCGAAGAGTGGGTCGTCGTCACCTCAATTGTGTAGGAAGAGACGTAAAATTTTGAGTGGTGGGGGTGAAGGATTGTTTAGTGTTTATCCTGGTTCAATTCATTCAGATTAAACCCTACTAAACATGTTGGATCTAGGTTCTCTTGCAGAATCATTAGGGGATCTCAGTAATACCTTGTTTATGCAGCGGAAGAATCAGGTATGAGTCAGAGATCAGCAGAACCACCAAGAGGTTGTTCCTCCAAAGGCTCACACACACACACTAACAGGAAGATGGCTGCTAGACCAGAGAGAGGGAGGCGCAGAGAGAGAGAGGAGGCGCAGGGAGAGTTAGGGAAAAAGAGAGCTAGGTCAAGTTTTAATTATAAAACCCTTGTCTAGTTCTGTTGGGCTTTTGGGCCCAATTCCCAGTCTGATTAAAACCCTTAGATTTAATCAGGCCCTTTAATCTCTCTAAGTATAGTAAATGCCTAGCACTTTTACCGTACTTCTGCTGAACCGTTCCCTCATAGTTTCCTGTTAGCTTAGGCGTGTGACCCATATGGGATCATATAATAAACGCAATAAATCCAAGACTTATAGATCATGAGCGGACTCTAGCAAGCCATCATGACCCCCAGTATTATATGACTTATGTCTGATCATTGACATACTCTTACTTTCTAGAGACAGTACAGAGATTACCGGACATAATTCCAACAATCTCCCACTTGTACTGGAATCTCTGTATTCATATTCCTTTTGTCTCAATATCTCGATTAGTCATAAGGCAATATGAGTGTCATCCTTATAAAGCCTAATAATGTTCATCGGACTCTGATTTGATACTGACAATCCAAACGACTCGGGACAGTCCGTTTGAGCATGGCCATGCATTTTCCAGTATTCAAATCTCCGATTGGCCTAGAGATATTTACTCCATTTATATTGGAGGGACAAATCCCGTCTTGTTCCATCACTGTAAACTACTCATTTCATAATACACCCAAACAAGGTCCTTATAACTATCGCTTAACGACAGCGTTAGACAATGATCAAAGCGCATCAGTTGATGTGCAGTCACATGCATGCGAACTCAGGTCTAAGGACTATACTCTATAGTCGTAGTAAGAATCTCTTATGACACAGATATAAATATCCTGAAGAGTTCTTATAAGCGGGTCATGTCCGGTCGTATGTACCCCAACATACACCTATGCACTGACTTTGATGCCGTGCATCTATGACATCCTGAGACTTTGTCATAAGTCACATACCAATCTAGTCTCACGCGGTTGTTGGTGTTCCAATTTCAACAACCTTTGACTAGGGACAGGATGATATAAGCCATCTATCAAATATAGGGTCTCATGATCAAGCTAAATGACTTTGATGACTCAAGATCAAGTCACTTACTTCGATGACCTATAAAATGGTTCATATCATTTTGGAACGATTATTTCATCACAGTTAAAATAATCTTGAAAAATAATTTTATTATTAAACATCTCAAATGTTTTACAAGAACATATCAATAACTAAATAAAGCCCTCAAACTCCCACTCAAATTTAGATTACATTTCAATGTCTCTAATGCCTACAGCTTCAGTCAGGTACTCGAGCTTAGGCCTTGGGAGTGGCTTTGTCAATGGATCAGCGACATTATCATCTGTCGGAACTCGGCTGATCTTGACTTCCTTTCTATTAATGATATCACGTATCAAGTGAAATCTTCTTAGTATATGCTTGGATTTCTGGTGTGATCTTGGTTCCTTTGCCTGAGCTATAGCACCATTGTTATCACAAAACAGTGCCAGAGGCTCAGCTGCATTCGGTATCACACCTAGTTCAATAATGAACTTTCGTATCCAAACAGCTTCCTTCGCTGCTTCTGAGGCGGCGACATATTCAGCTTCTGTAGTGGAATCAGCAACGGTGTCTTGCTTGGAGCTTCTCCAACTGATTGCACCGCCATTCAGACAAAAGATATAACCGGACTGTGACCGGAAATCATCTTGGTCTGTCTGGAAACTTGCGTCCGTGAATCCACTGACTTCAAGCACATTACTTCCGCCGTACACCAAGAACTTATCCTTAGTATGTCTTAGATACTTCAGGATATTCTTGACGGCAATCCAGTGGTTTTCACCTGGATTTGACTGGTATCTACTCGTCATGCTCAATGCATAAGCAACATCAGGACGAGTACAGATCATGGCATACATGACAGATCCTATTGCAGATGCATAAGGAATATTCTTCATGCGCTCAAGCTCAGCAGCCGTCGTAGGGCTCTGCTTCTTGCTTAGTGTTGTGCCATGTACCATTGGCGTGAAGCCCTTCTTGGAATCTTTCATGCTGAATCTTTGTAGGACTTTGTCAATGTATGAATCTTGACACAAGCCTATCAGCCTTCTAGATCTATCCCGGTAGATCCTGATTCCAAGAACGTATGCGGCTTCACCCATGTCTTTCATGGAAAAACAACTTCCAAGCAGTCTTTTACCGACCGCAGCATTGGTACGTCGTTTCCGAGAAGCAGTATGTCATCGACATACAGAATAAGAAATACTATCTTGCTCCCACTAGTCTTCTTATACACGCATTGTTCTTCTTCGTTTCTGATGAAGTCAAATTGCTTGATCGCTTCATCAAAACGAAGATTCCAGCTCCTCGATGCTTGCTTCAATCCATAAATGGATTTATGAAGCTTGCATACTTTCCCAGCATTCTTTGGATCTATGTAACCGTCAGGTTGTGTCATATACACATCCTCTTCCAGAATTCCATTCAGGAAGGTGGTTTTCACATCCATCTGCCAAATTTCATAATCATGAAAAGCTGCAGTTGCTAGTAGAATCCGAATAGATTTCATCATAGCCACTGGGGAATAGGTTTCATCATAATCCACACCGTGAACTTGCCTGAAACCTTTTGACACCAACCTGGCTTTATAAATCTGGACATTTCCATCCACGTCAATCTTCTTCTTGAAGATCCATTTGCACTCGATGGCTTTTACACCAGCGGGTAAGTCAACCAACGAAAACACTTGGTTGACCGACATGGAGTCCATTTCGGAATCAGTGGCCTTACGCCACTTAGAGGAATCTGGGCCCATCATGGCTTGATTGAAGTTCGATGGTTCATCACCATCAATGATCAGAAGATCATGACAGTTAGTCACGAGGAATCCTTGATATCTCTCGGGTTCGTGACGGATCCTCCCGGATCTTCGAACTTCAGGTACCACAGGTTCAGGCTCTACAATTTCTTGTAGGTCCTCCTGCTGCTCTTCCTCATTAGGTTGAGCAGTATCCTGTTCATCTTGAATTTCTTCAAGCAGTACCTTACTCCCACTGTTTTTCTTAGAGAGAAACTCCCTCTCAAGAAAATTACAATCCCGGGCAACAAAAATCTTGTTCTCGGATCGTAGGTAGAAGTAATAAGCCTTGGTCTCCTTCGGATAACCAATGAAGTAGCATTTATCAGACTTTGGTGTAAGCTTGTCAGAGATTAATCTCTTGACATAGGCTTCACAACCCCAAATTCTAAGATAAGACAGCACTGGAGTTTCTCCAGTCCATAATTCATATGGTGTCTTAGCTACTGCTTTTGATGGCGCTCTATTTAGAGTGAACACTGCTGTTAGCAGAGCATATCCCCAAAGGGATATTGGAAGGTCTGTGTGACTCATCATAGACCGAACCATATCCAATAAGGTCCGATTCCTCCTCTCAGACACACCATTCCATTGAGGTGTTCCAGGAGGAGTGAGTTGGGAAACTATCCCACACTCTCTCAGATGATCACTGAACTCTTGGCTCAAGTATTCTCCTCCTCGGTCGGACCGAAGAGCTTTAATGCTTTTGCCAAGTTGGTTCTGTACTTCATTTTGGAATTCTCTGAATCTCTCAAACGATTCAGACTTATGTTTCATTAAATAAACATATCCATACCTGCTGAAGTCATCAGTGAAGGTAATGAAGTACTGATAGTTTCCTCTTGCATTTGTGGACATTGGGCCACACACATCAGTGTGTATCAGGCCCAATAAGTCACTGGCCCTCTCGTTGGGTTTATTAAAGGGGGCCCGCGTCATTTTGCCCATCAGGCAGGATTCGCATTTCTCACATGACTCAAAGTCAAATGAGCCAAGAAGTCCATTCGAATGGAGCCTCTTAATGCGTTTCTCACTGATGTGCCCTAAACGACAATGCCATAGAAACGTTCGGTTCTCCTCATTAGGTTTGAACCGTTTGGTATTAATGTTATAAATTGGTGCGGATTGATCAAGTATGTAAAGCCCATTCGTAAGAGGGGCACAACCATAGAACAAATTATTGCGATTGAAGGAACATAATTTATTCTTAACTGAAAAATCATAACCTTCCAAATCCAACAAAGAAACTGAAATAATATTTCTGCTTATCGCAGGTACAAAATAGCAGTTATTTAGTTCTAAAACCAATCCCGAAGGTAAAGACAACAAGTATGTGCCTACAGCTAGTGCAGGAACTTTCGCTCCATTCCCAACTCGTAGCTCCACTTGTCCTTGCTTCAGCCTCCTACTGTTGCTGAGTGCCTGCATATTAGTACAAATATGAGCCCCACAACCAGTATCCATAACCCATGAGGTATTATCAGAAGTAGTTGTATTAACTTCTATAACAAAAATACCTGATGAAGAAGTCTCCAGAGTCTTCTTCTTCAATTCCTTTAGACCTTCCAGGAATTTCTTACATTCTCTCCTCCAATGCCCTGGTTCTTTGCAGAACCTGCAGATGTCAGTAGGCCCAGCCTTGGACTTGGGCTTGGGCTTTGACGTGTCCTTGTCCGAGACTGAACAGCCTTAGCCTTTCCCTTGTCCTTGGCAGAGGATTTCTTAAAGCCCTTGCCCTTTTGCACCATAAGCACGTTGGGGTCCTTGGCTTTCCTCAAGTTGGGCTCTGCAGTCTTGAGCATTCCATGAAGCTCAGGCAATGTCTTAGTCAAGCCATGCATATTGAAGTTCAGAATGAACTGATCATAGCTTGCAGGCAAAGACTGCAGAATGATGTCGCAGGCAAGTTCCTGGCTGATAGGGCAGTCGATTTTCTGAAGATGATCGAGATAACCCATCATCTTCAAGACATGAGGACTCACTGCCGCACTTGCAGCCATTTTGCAGTCTAAGAGGTTCTTAACAGTCTGGAACCTCTCAGTTCTTGCCTGCTCCTGAAAAAGCGATTTAAGGCTTGCCATTATCTCGATGGGCGACAGCACACTCTTGAACTGCATTTGCAATTCAGGAGTCATGGTTGCCAACATCAGGCAATAGACATCATTTTCATCTGACGAATGCTTTTCCCAAGCATTGTGCAGATTCCTGGCGGCATTGTTTGGAGGCCTCTCGGGGAGGGGATCACGAAGGACATATTCCTTCTTCTCCTGCTTGAGGACCAGCCTCAAGTTCCTTGACACGTCAGGAAGTTCGTTCCAGTCAGCTTCTCCTTGTCGAGAACAGACCGGATTGAGAATGTGTTTTGTGTGCTTGTTGTAGTCATTGCTGAAATTTAAGATAAAAAGGATTTTAGTTTATATGTTCAATATGAGTAAACTCGCATTATATTCAATAACATTAGTTACCCTCAAAAGAATATAATGATTCCAAGATCCACATATAACTAAGATCAAAGTGGGCCACTGGCCGTCACCCAACCTTAGCTTATATCGGTAAGCCCTATTTCGGCTAATTATATCCGTGATATAACTCTTGGTTGTGAATCTGGGCCCGAGGCCCAATCCACTCTGATGTCTCAAGGCCCGAGACTCCCGATGGCCTAGTCAAGAAAACCAGACTATACAGTCATGTAATCACTAATGTCTGGGACTCCCAATAACATTAATGAATCACAAACTGTCTTACCCACGCAAAAGATAGACATCCTCACACTGTAAGGCCATGTGTACAATTGAATGGGTTTCAACAGCTGACATAGACTGGACAAGACATCCAACGCTTGATATTATTTGAGGTTTATAGGTTTTTCTTAAAATTTATCCCAAAATAGAAGATTACTATTTTGGGAAACTTTCCATTTTGGGAAACCTACTGATTTTGGAAACTTTCATAATTGGAAACTTCCTAAAATTGGAAACTTTCTAACTATAGAAATTTCCTAAATATCCAAAACATGCAAATCTAGAAACTTCTATTCTAAGAAACTTTCTAATTTAAAATTTTGGAAACTGATTAATTTTAAAATCAAATTTTAATTATTAAATGAATTTTAAATTAAATCTGAAGAAGAGACTCAAATAACTGGCCCAATTGTTTTAACTTCTTGGCCCAAGGCCCAAGAATTGGTCTATGTCCAAGACATAACCCAATTGCCCAATTAAATGACATAACCGGTCTGGTTCATTAAAATTGGTCTAACCAAGATTAATTACTACGATAACCACAATTGTTAACCGGTTATTTACTAAACCGGATTTTCTCAATTTATTTGGTCCAAACAAATCAAATTAGAAAACCACTGGTTTAGGCACTAAATCCAATTTTAAACGACATTGGATTTCTTATCACGGTTTAACCAGATTTAATAAATTTTATTAAGTCTGTAAACCGTGACGATTAAATTTTAATTATTTTAAATTAATTCAATAATTTTAAGCTTGTTGAATAATTCAAAATCACCAACAACTTAACAATTATTTCGATCACGATTTCATGATAATGATTTTTTTTTTTTTGAACCGAACCATAAACCAAACCGAACCGACCGATCGGTCACGTGAACCGATCACGACCGAGTCGCAAGCTTCACGCGATCGAGAGATGAGACACGATCGGGACAGCCGCAAGCATCACGCTTCCGCGATCGGGACGATAGTCGGGACGGGACGGGACGGCTCGGGCCGAGAGAGGCGGGACGCGATCGGTCCATCTCTCGCGATCGGAACGACCACGCGACTCGATCCGGCAAAGCGATCGGTCCGTGCGTCAATCCGATCCGGACGTGTGATCCTTTGGCGATCAACACTCCGACGCATACCAATCCAAAAGGATCGGATCATGCGATTTTAGTTTAGGGTTTTAGCTTTTGTTTCTTAAGTGTTTTACTTATCAATTTCAAGCATAGATTGATTCAAACACTTCTAAACAACCTAAACATGATTCTAACAAGAAATCCTAATAGAACCAATG
This sequence comes from Orychophragmus violaceus, assembly GCA_030180135.1. Taxonomy (NCBI): domain Eukaryota; kingdom Viridiplantae; phylum Streptophyta; class Magnoliopsida; order Brassicales; family Brassicaceae; genus Orychophragmus; species Orychophragmus violaceus. The sequence continues at coordinate 45,261,895 of CM058237.1, forward strand.
GCTCTGATACCACTGAAGGATTGTTTAGTGTTTATCCTGGTTCAATTCATTCAGATTAAACCCTACTAAACATGTTGGATCTAGGTTCTCTTGCAGAATCATTAGGGGATCTCAGTAATACCTTGTTTATGCAGCGGAAGAATCAGGTATGAGTCAGAGATCAGCAGAACCACCAAGAGGTTGTTCCTCCAAAGGCTCACACACGCACACTAACAGGAAGATGGCTGCTAGACCAGAGAGAGGGAGGCGCAGAGAGAGAGAGGAGGCGCAGGGAGAGTTAGGGAAAAAGAGAGCTAGGTCAAGTTTTAATTATAAAACCCTTGTCTAGTTCTGTTGGGCTTTTGGGCCCAATTCCCAGTCTGATTAAAACCCTTAGATTTAATCAGGCCCTTTAATCTCTCTAAGTATAGTAAATGCCTAGCACTTTTACCGTACTTCTGCTGAACCGTTCCCTCATAGTTTCCTGTTAGCTTAGGCGTGTGACCCATATGGGATCATATAATAAAGGCAATAAATCCAAGACTTATAGATCATGAGCGGACTCTAGCAAGCCATCATGACCCCCAGTATTATATGACTTATGTCTGATCATTGACATACTCTTACTTTCTAGAGACAGTACATAGATTACCGGACATAATTTTAACAGGGGGTGGGCGTGTAGACATGAATTCGCCTGGTCGTCCTGCTAGAGGGTCTGCTTCGCTTATGGGGGATCCGCCAGTTATTAATCTTGAGATGGGCTCGGTTGCTGCCGAGCAGGTTAGTTTTGGGTCGCCTGTTGGTAGTGCAGGCGAGGAGGTTGCTATCGAGGAGATGGAGATTGATTGTGAGGTTGAGCGGGACCGGGAGGTCGTTTCTGAACAAGTGCCCGTCCCTGATTTGGATATTTTGTGTCCAAATGTTACGCTTCTTGAGGGGGAATATGCCAGTTCCGAAGCCTCCGGTAGTCTGCCTTGCCAGGTGGATGGAGGGATGCATAGGTCGGGATCAGAGAATGATGTTAATCATTCTGAGGGCGCAAGTTTTATTCCCGCCTCTTCCCGTGTTGATGAGCCGACGATTGGCCTGGGTTGCGCGTATCCGGTTGATGGTGTTCCTTCTTCCGTCGGCAATCTTATTCCTGAGGGAAAAGGTGGCAGCTTGGGAGCAGGTCAGAAGCCTGACTCGTAGGACTTCACTTGGTCGTATCATCACAAGGGAAAGGTCCCTTTAGTGGATGATAGACAATCTTGTGCCAATCTCGTCCAGTAGATCACGGTGCCCCCCCCCCCCCCCCCCGGAAGATGGTCCCCGTTGCTGAGATGCATATGCCTGACCTTCAGGAGGATCTCAGTCATCATCTTGTTATGGTATGTTTTCCTGGTTTTTTTTGTTATGTTTTGAGGTTGTATGCCTGGTTGACCTTCATATGAGTCCGGGATGGAGCAAGCCAAATCGACAGAGGGTGCTCTCAAGGAGAAGGTCAACGCACTGCGTGGTTCTTCTTGTGAGATATAGGCTGTTCGCAAGAAGCTTGAGGAGGCTGAGGAGTTCGCTGCTGCTTTGGCTCTGGAGTGGCAAAGTGTAGCAGATCTTGAGAAGAGAGTGGCCGAGCTCGAGGGCGAGAATCACGACTTTCAGTGCAAAGCTGAACACGAGGCCGATTCCCTTAGGTCGGAAGCTGATCGCCTGGCTTCTCAGTGCGACGAGCTTCATGCTACCTTTGACGAGCGTCTTCGCGTTGAGCGAGAAGCGCTACACAAGAAGATCTCCGATCATTTCGAGAAACTCAGATCGGAGAGGGATCAGGGGGAGTGTTATTTTGAGAAGCTTCTAGTACCGAACCAGGTGGTTGCTATTATCGGTGCTTATCGGCTGCTTATGCGGGAAGGTGTCCTTGTTCCTCCTGCGCTGATTGCCCAGCTTGAACGAGATGAACCCCTTCTTCAGCAAGAAGTTGACGCGCTGAAGCCCGATGACCCTAGTTCTGGTGATTTACTCTTGCCGCGTGTTCATGCCGAGGTCGTAATGGGGAGCGGAAGGGAGGCGAGTGTTCATGCCGAGGTCGTAAATGTCCCTTGTGTGTCCGGTTCCTTGGAGTAGCTTCTCGTGTTGTAGCCTTTTGTTCTATATTCTGATTTTGTTGTGAAAAATATTTCGTTTTTGGGCTTTTCATCGTGGGCGATCTGAACTTTTGTGGTCCTTGAATGCTATATATATATATATATATATTTTTTTTTTTTTTGGTTCCTCTATTTCCCTTTGTGATCGTTCTTCCGACTGGTGCTCGGAGCTCGGTTGCTGCTCGTTGTTGCGACCATGTTGACGACCTAGGAGAGATATATATTTTTTATACTGATTAGTGTTCCGATGGACGTGTCTTTCGATTTACGAGACTCGGTCCACGTGTCATTATTGTTTCTCAGTATCTGCTTTGCATGTTTCTGGGAAAGTGGACCGCCGTTTTTCATTAAAGTTTGCGTTGGAAGCCGTCGCATTGCTTTGAATGCGCTCTCGGTAACCGTTGCTTTCCCTGATGATAAATACTGCCCTTCCTTCTCTGATTTTTGTATGACTCGTCATTCTTCACTTTCTACTTTTGAACGCTTTATTCCTTTTTTTGCGCCTTTCCTTCTGAGTAGGTTTGATTTCCGGGCGGCGGAGGGTCGAGTTTTGGTGGATCGTGGTAGCGAGGCCGTTCTACCGATGAGCTTCCCGTTCTTTGATTATTTTGGTCATTGCCGACCTCCGGGGTTTCAGAGTTTGTTGCGTTTGAGCGAGCTCGTACTTTTTCTGCGAAAGGGGAGCCTATCGATATGTGGAAATATACAGACGGCTGCCCATGTTTGTCGTCTTTCCGAACTTAAGGGTGGCGCGCAAATCCTTCGTGTGGGTGGATCTGATGCGTCGTTGATTTCAGTAGTGTGCTGGGGGTTGTTCCCTCATGGGCTAGTCGATCTCTACGTAGGTTCTTGTTTTTGTGTCTTTTTCTACGTTGGCGTTCGTGGCTTATTCTGATGTTTCTCTTTTTTTTTGTTTTTGTGTGTTTGCAGGTCGGCGGGTGGTGTGCCAGGCTGGCTCCTCTTCTTTTGCGTGGGAGAAGCTGTTCCCTTAACGAGGGCCATCGACATCGGACTGTCCAGGGGAACAATGGGGTTCAATTCCGGAGGCTAGCCGGCCTTTTTGGTGTATCGAGGTCGAGTCTTCCGGGATCTTTTACCTCAGGTTGAACTGCCTTGGCTCGGTTTCTCCGTTGTTTCCGTTTGGGCCACTGCCTTTTGAGGACAGCCTTGCCGGGAACAAACGTTTTAAGTCGTTTCTTGGGAAAGAAGCTCGGCTTCTTGCTGGATGAAATCGGGCTCGGTATGCGAGCTTCGGTCCGTGCGGAATCGTCTTTCAAGAGATTATATTTTTCCTTTATTTTTGTTGTATGTTTCCTTGTGATTTTTAACAAGAATGAATGGAAAGGAGGAGTTTCGTCTACATTTGATATGTGTTGTGCTCTTCTCCCCCCCCCCTTTTTATTTTTAGCCGAGTGTGTATGACGGCCTTTATTTCTTTCCTTGGTAAAGAAAAAGAGTTTTTGAAAGAGTGTGCGAGGCGATTCTCGACTATTGGGCGAGATCAAAGTTTAGGTACGAGTACGTGCTCGACTTATCCTGTTTTTGACTTTCGTGAATCGAAACTGTGCTCGTCTTTTTACAAATGTTTTTAAGTGCGAGCTTGGGCTCGGCTTATTGTCATTTGTTGATTTTTCTAGGTGCAGGTACGTGCTCGGCTTATCCTGTGAAGTCCTTGAACATAGTTGTGCGAAGGAGGTTTGGCTTACGAAACTTTTTCTAAGGACTTATGCGGGTCTGGGGCCGGCTTAAAGTCGTTGAGAACGATGATGTGACGCATTATGTCACTGTGCATGATACACCTGTTTATTTGATCGATCATTTGGCCAGAATGTCGATTTTTGAGTGCTGAGAAGCGTAGTTATTTCCAAAAAGGAATAATTTAGATTAAAATATAAGGGTGGCTGCACCTCGTAATGGTTGCTTACGTACTCCTCGAGGGGAGATCAAGCCGTGCGTAGTTCTTTTCTTTTTACAATTCTGAGTCGGGGCCCAATTTCTTATATAGTCGTATTTTGGTAGAGATTTTGGAGCTCGTTTTTAGTAGGAGCTTGAGCTCGTGTTCGTTCTTTTCTTTTTGCCACGAGGCCGGGACTGGTTGGCATGTCTTTTCCACCGGGGGTCGGATCATGTCCGCTTTCATCGGTTATGATTATCCATTCGATGTGTCCGGACAGTTCGACCGTTCCGGTTGTGCCGCCGGTGGAGTCGGTGAGAGGTCTTTTCGATTGCTCCCTCCTGCGATCCTGTAATTCCGATTTTGGTGGGGTTCCCTTGAAGGTGAGGTCGATGGAGCTGTCTGTCTTGATCAGGATTCTAGTGATTTTTCAGTCGCCTATCGGAGCTCGATGATGAGCGGGTTGTTGCGCGGCGTTCCGAGACTTCCCTCGTCTCTTGTTTTGAGAGTGATCTCTTCGCCGCTTTTAGCTCCTTGGAGGCGTTCTCGTTCCACTGTTGTTGTGTGTTGGCTTCCTGGCCGTATGTTTTTATTGATTGTACTGAGTCGTTGCGGGCTGAGAATCCTCCTGCGACCATGTTGATACGTTTCCTTGGTGTGAGAGTTTCTTCCTCGTCGTTGCCACGAGTCCGCTTGGGTGATTCCACATTGGTGGTTTTCTGCTCTGCTTTCTGTTGGCCGGGTTGCTTCGCCCTTTCTTCCTGGGTGAGCTTGAATCGTTCTCCCTCGCTTTGGGGCTGTTGCTTCATTTCCTGGATTTCGAGAAGAGACGTTGACGAGTTCCGATTAGTTATGTTTGTTACTCCCTCCTGATATTCGTCGAGCAGGAGACTTCGTAGGTGTCGACACTCGGTGGTGTCGTGTCCGGAGCGCTGGTGGAAGGTGCAAAAGAGTTTATCTTGGTTGTCAACTCGCGCGTGCTTGTTTCATGCTTGGTTTTGTTGGTTGCCGATGTGGTATGATGCCGCCTTCTTCCTTTTTTCGTCGAGACACTTTGGTGCTGGCTCTTTCTCTTTTTTAGTCGGGGCTAACATCTTTGCGAGCAAGTCTCTCTTTTCGTGTGTTTTGACTAAGGCAGCCGCTCGGGAGAGAGCGTATTTGAGGTTTTAAGGTTTGATCATGACCAACTCGTCGCGGAATGATGATTCGTGCCAGAGTCCATACCGTAGCGCCATGAGCCCCTCGTCGTCAGCTACCAAAATTTTGGAGACGACGTCCTCGAACCTGTCGATGTACGATCTGAGAGGTTCCTTTGGTCCCTGGTTTATGGTCCAGAGGTCGACGTTCGAAGCATCCTCTTGGGTGAACGTGGAGTAGTGCTTGAGGAAGGTTGTCGTTAGCTGGTGATAATTGTCGATGGAGTGCGCCTCAAGACACGAAAACCAGTCGAGGGCGGCGCCACTCAATTTTTAGACGAAGAGGCAGAAGCCGGCGTCGCATTCCTCGAGGGAGAAATGGGTTCGCGCTAATGCAGTATTGAAAGTTGTCAGGTATTGTCGAGGGTCCGAGCTTCCCTATTAGGTTGGCAACTTGATTTCTCTGAGATGCCCGATTGGTGTGTTCGTTATTTTTACTATGAACGGTGTGTCTTGTTCCTCGGGAGATTGGTCGATTTCCTAGGCCGAGCTGGTTACCCCGTGATTATCTGACGTTGTGTAAACCGTCTGCGCCGTCAGTAACTTGGGCATGCCGTGTTTGCTGGCCTCCGCTTGGTTTTGAGTCAGTTCAGCCGATGGCGGCGCTGAGGGTGCGGGTGTTTCTTTGCTCATATCTTTTTGAAGTTGCAAGATGAGGCCGTCAATTCGTTTCCTGCGTGTGTTCTGGTCGTTTGTGGGCTGGTCACAGCGGGTGTTGTCGTTCCAAGTCAGCTCAACGACCAACGTTGTTATGGTTCTGATGAGGGAGAAGACGTCCTGGTTTTGGATGTTTGGGGTCTGGTTTGTCAGCTCGGGGTCTTGGTGGGTGTTAGTTACCTCGGCGTGGTTGACCATAGTATCGGTCGGTAAGAATGGTGAACGTGCTCTGTCCACCGAGCTCGGGGAGGTTGGGCTTGGAGGGAGTATGCTCAGGGTAGTTAAGTTCAAAGGGAGTGGGCTCGGAGTGGTCGAGCTCGGATGGAGTGAGCTCGGAGTCCGTTTTGATGCCTCAGGGTTTTTGCTGACTGAGAGTGGTCCTATCATATCGGCTTCGTCTTAGAGTGTAGAAAAGTTTCTCGGGTCTCCACAGACGGCGCCAATTGTTGTTACGGAATTTCGACCTGGTCCAAATAACATGGGTTATGATCAAAGAAGTCCGAACTACGAGGTGAGAAATAAACATTAAGTGAGGTCGGAAACTGTTCTATTAATATTAAGGCCGAAGCCGAACAATGAACAGGATGGTACGAGGTGGGAGTCCGTCAAATGACGTGCTCCCTAGATGTTGCTCGGGCTCGTAGCTTTATAGAAGTAGTTCGGAGCCTTCGCAGAATACAATATGCCTAAAAATAAAGAGTGAAAGGTCTATTTATAGCGTGTGAAGGCTGACTTTCTGCTGGATCGTTTGACTCCTTAGCGGACTTGTCTGTTGGGCCGAGATGCTTTTGTTGAGGTGACAAAATTTCCAATGGACTTATGCATGGGTGCTAAAGATCGAAGTAATTCTCTAATTAAGATTGGTGTTCTCAGCCATTAACTCTTGTTTTTTTGCTTCATATGCATCCACCTGCAGGGACGATATTGGCAAGGAAAATGCCTTTAAAACTGCATAATTTAATGAGTTGTTGTAATGAAAACTCGTACTATCTTTTTGTACAAGTGTAGCTACCATAACATAAAATGACGAGGCTAGAGCATGAAGATATTTGACCTCAACCTAAACGTAGTGTCGTAATCTAGCTAAGCTAAAGCTGAAATAAATAACGTAAATAGTCCCTTTGCACTACTATCTAAGCCATTCAGAGAAATCCAAATGGACATGTGTAAGGGAAAAAAACAGACTTTGTCTAGGCTCGAGTTTAGTTCACTTAGTTTTTTTCAGTAGTCCGAGCTTATGTGGAAGTTTAAGAGTACCTCCACCTGAATGGCATCACAAAAATCAGAGTGCCGTTTGCATATTCTAGCCATACCAACAAATTGATTTCTGGAAGTTATTAGTCTCACCAGCTTCTCTAGTTAACCAACTCGTGCTTGAGCCCTGTTTTACAGAATCAGATGATCCCTACTTTTGGAAAGGTGTGAAAGCATACAGCTCTCAAGTGAGCCAAACATGTCAAAAGAATTAAAAAAAGAAAAAAAACAATTGACGACAAGTTCCAAACAAGAAGATGAAACCGAAACCATATAAGATCCATAACAAGACATCTTACACTTTTCTCTCTATCTTAAGAAACTTGAGCTGTACGAGAAAACGGAACAAACATTGATCACGTCGAAATAAAGTCTTACGTTCGAATGAAATTCATTGAAAGAAAATGAAGGATTCAATTTCAACTGTTGGACGGAGCTGATTCACATCCATCATCCACTACAAAACACGTTTTTTGCGATTGCGTAAATAGTTGCAATTCAGTCGCAAAACTCTATTTTGCGACCCAATAGCGACTAAATAAGTTAGTCTCTAATCCTTCATCGCTAATATTATTAGTCGTTATGTTAGTCGCTACTTTGCAACTAATTAGCGACAGTTTATATGTCGAGTAAATTCAGTCGCTAAATTTTGAGACTCCTTTATGACCAAATTGCATCTATTATATGATCGTTTTAAAGTCGTGAAATAGTAGTCGCAAAAAATTAGTTACTGGTTAGCGACTAATAGTTATTTAAAAATATATATGTATATACTAAATATGTAATATTTAAATATTATTTAATATACTAATCTACAAACCAAATTAATTAAACAAAATTTATATTAAACATTGTGTAGACCATAACATGTCACAAGCACTGTTTGCTTCCTGGAGGAATAGAGAACAAGAAAGATAAGCGTATATGAATCTTAAGAAAGAGTAAACCACAAAGAAATTTTGAAAAGGTCAGAGCAGATACCAAAGAAATTTCTTAGTTGTGTCTCTAAGAAACCTGAACACTGCTTTTAGATTTAACAGTTGACTTGGTGGCTCCATCTTTCCATCCTTTTTGACGAGCTCTCAGTTCCCATGTAGAAGTTAGCTCTCTTGACTCTTCACAAGTCTCCATACCCGAGTTGCACTTATCAGCTTCCTTTTGGTAAGACGATTTTATCTTCTTGGCCTCTAGCAGACCAGTGTCAACTCGTTTGTGTTTCTCCATCGATGCTGCTTCACGTTGCTTCAGTTCCTCTGTTACGAGTTCGGCATAGTTCTTCTCTGTGTCTTCGTTCACCTCTGGATCACGCTTTGCACAATCTGTTTGTGAAAAGGCAAAGATGTTCTTAACATGCTTGTTATCTAAAACAAACATAGTCAAGAATGTTCTTCCCGAATTGATAGGAACCATCAAATGCTAAGGATGATTAAAGAAAATGACTGGAAACTCACCGGCGAAAGATCCATTGCTGAGTCCTGCAGATAAATAAAACAAGTAAAAAATGATAAGTGTTTGGCTTTTTGTACAATTCAAAGAGAGAGTTTACATGAGGGCCTGCAAAAGAGAGAAGTTCATATCATAAACGATTAGTTGAGAACACAGGACTATGGTCCCAACCTGTCCTCCAATCCCAACCATCAGATCACATGAATAAAAACCACACATCCAGCTCAACAACACACAAAATAAACCTTGCATGTGCTTGCATCTGAACGGTAGATTCAGCTCCTGCAGTTGCAGCTTCAGCAGACAGAACAAAAGTAGAAACAGTGTCTTCTCCTACACTCCGTTGAACAAGCTTCGTCTGTCGGAAGAGAAAGCGAAAGCCGACGTCCTTAAGTTTCAGGCGGACAAGAAGAGCCAGCAGAAATTCTGTGCCGATTTGGTTCAGAAAGAAAGGAATCGCGTTGAGGCCGCAGTTAGGGCGAAAGCGCAGATTTCTTTCGATCTTTTCCAACGCTTCGTCAAAGATCAAGAAGAGGCGACTAAGTTACAAGTCGAACAGGGTCAAATTTATGGCCTTAGAAAATGCTTCAACAAGCTCGGCGGGGAAGGTGTGCTGATTCCGGAATCGGTCTCGATCAACTCGCGGCTGACGAAGAACAAATTAACGCCAAGATTGACAACTTGGAAGTCGTTACTAAGGAGGAGTTGACTTTCGTCCTCTCGCCAATCCGCCATCCTCTCCTGAACCTCTACCGTGACTCTCCACCTCGTGTTCCGAGGGAGATTGATGAGTTCGGGACTAATCGCGGAGTGATCCCGGAGGCAATTCCTGCTGACCTTGTTCAGTCAGTCAACTCGGAGGTCGTGGCTTTGGGTGGTGTCTCTAAGGCGCATGATGCGGCCTTTGAAAGAGACGAGGCAGAGAAAGTTACTGAACCAGAGAAGCCGTCGGCGGGGGCCGAATAACTGTTTTTTTTTTATGTAATGGTTCTCTCTTCCTCCTTTTTTATTTGTAAGACTTTTGCCCTCTTTTCTTAAAGGAAAAGTTAAGTTATTTTGGTGTTTTATCTTACTTTTTTCAAATGATCGTAACGATCACACCGTTTCTCCCCTAAATCGGCTTTCGATTAGGGTTCGTTCTAGCATGATTCAAATCGGACTAATCTTGTTTTTTTTATTTAAATTTTGATAAATTAAAACATATAGCGACTTAAACCATGCTTGCAATTTTAGTCGGACTAATCTTGTATTTAAACTTGTTCTTGACAAATTTTAAAACAGATAGCGACTTTAAACTGCATTTTGACTGTACTTGTGATTTAGTCAGACTAATCTTGTATTTAAACTTGTTCTTGACAAATTCAAAACAGATAGTGACTTAAACCACATTTTTGCCATAAGGCGGTTTGCGAGACTTATGTGTGCTCGCTTAGTTGCTCAGAGGACAGACGAATATGCGAGGCTTTAAATGCTCGGCTTATTTGTTATCGCCCACCACAAAGAACGTGCGGGTGCGAGACGGATCTCGGCTTTTCCTTGCCATGATGTGCACCTCATGCGCAAGGAAGACCACACCCTTGTCCAGGGGGCATGATGCTAGTGCGAGTCTTTATTGGATGCTCGGCTTTTGTGTTGCGAGTTAGAACTCGTCTTTATTTTGCGAGTTAGAATTCGGCTTGATTTTGCGAGTTAGAACTCGGCTTGATTTTGCGAGTTAGAACTCGGCTTGATTTTGCGAGTTAGAACTCGGTTTTAGTTTAGCAGTATGTAAGAGTTGTCTTAAAAAGAAGTCTAACCTGATTTGGATTTAGTGGAGCTTTTAACGCGGTAAAGGCCGTAAGATAAAAATTTTATTAGATTTGCGACTGTGCCGATGAAGGCTGCCTACGTATCTTCCGGGGAAGAATCAAGTCGCTCGTAATTCATACATAGGATATATATATATATTTACCGTGATAATTTGGCCGTCTTAAAAGTATTCCTTCAAGCTTGCCGAATTCCATGATCGCGGCAAAGCTTTGCCCTTCATTGGTTCGAGCTCGTAAACTCCAGGCTTGACGACTTTCGTAACTTTGTAGGGTCCTTCCCACTTTGCACCGAGTTTTCCCGCTCTCCACTCTTTGTTGTTCTCATAAACCTTGCGGAGAACATAGTCGCCGACTTGAAAATGTCGCTCATTGACTTTCTGGTTATGGTATCGAGTTGCGAGTTGCTGGTAATTTTGAATGCGGAGCAGAGCTCGATATCGTTCTTCCTCTAGTGTATCGAGAGCCTGAATCAACATTTTATCGTTGATTTCGTTATGTTGCGGCATAAGAGATCGGCGGAGAGTGTATATGTTTGCTTTTGCTGGGACCATTTCTTCCACGCTGAAGGCCAATGAAAACGGGGTAGCTCCAGTTGCGCGGCGAGGAGTTGTTCTGTGCGACCAAAGGACTCCATCTAACTCGTCGGCCCAAACTCCTTTTTTGCTTCAAGCCGCTTTTTAATGCCGGCAATGATAGTTTTATTTGTAGCTTCAGCCTGTCCGTTCCCCTGAGGATATCTCGGTGTTGACTTGCTGAGCCGTATATCCCACTTCTTACAGAACCCTTCGAATAGGTTTGAGGTGAATTGCGACCCGTTATCAGTAACGATCTCATAAGGCAACCCGTACTGACATATGATGTATTTCCAAACAAAGTTCTGGACTTGGGTATCGTGTATTGCAACGTATGCCTTAGCTTCGACCCACTTTGTAAAGTAGTCGGTCATGATAAGTAAGAAACGCCTTTGATTGGATAACGGCAATGGTCCAACGATGTCCATCGCCGACCTCATGAATGGATAAGCCGCAGTTGAAGTTGTGAGCAGTTCCGTGGGTCTATGTATGAATGGTGCATGACGCTGACACTTTTCACACTTGTTGGAACATGTCTCGCAATCAGCTATCATATTTGGCCAATAATGACCATTCAGCTTGATCTTGAGAGCGAGAGACCGACCCCCAGAATGATTGCCGCATTCTCCTGAGTGAGTTTCTTCGAGAACTCAATGTACTTCATCTCCGTGTATGCATCTGAGAAGGATTTTGTTGGCTGAGTATTTGTAGAGGATACCGTTGTGTATAGTGTATCGTGCACTTCTGACTTTAAGTCGTCGCGCTGCCCACTTGTCTTCTGGAAGCTTTCCTTCAGTTAGATACGTTCTTATTTCCTGTCGCCAATCCTCGTTGTCGTCTGTTAAGAGTGCAATGAGGTCGGTGTTCTTTGCTTGAATACCAAGACACATGTCATCCTCGCCGTTCTGTTGGATTGTGAGAGCGACATCATCAAATTCTTCGTGGTTGCTTTCGGGAGGCGGGATGCTTGGTTCATGAATTGTCTCCACTGGGATTCGTCGGCAGAGGTCGGGATTCGATGCCAGAGATGCGAGTGCATCTTCTGGGGCATTTTCTTTCCTCGGTATCTAGACGATATCAAAGAACTCGAAGGAGCTGGTAAGTTCTAATGCCGCCTTTCGATAGGCTTCCATTCGCTCGTTTTTAGCTTCATAATCTCCGTTGATCTGGTTCGCGACAAGCATGGAGTCGCAATGGGTGAAGAGATGTCGTACTCCAATCTCTTTAGCTAGCTTAAGACAGGCTAGCAGAGCCTCATACTCGGCTGTGTTGTTGGATGCTGTGAAACCCAGTTTGAATGATTGCTCCACTACTTCTCCGGTTGGGGATACGAGACGTACTCCTACCCCGGCTCCTTTTTTGGATGAAGCGCCGTCGACAAATAGTTTCCAGTTTTTATCTTCTACCTGAGTATCGACATCCAACTCAGGTGATAACTCTACAAGGAAGTCGGCTATTACCTGTGATTTGGCGGTTGTCCTGTTTCTGTATTCGATGTCGTACTCGCTGAGTTCCACTGCCCACTTCGCCAGGCAGCCAGATTGTCCTAGGCTGTGCAAGATTGTTCGAAGAGGCTGGCTGCTCAGCACAGCGATTGAGTGTGATTGAAAGTAAGGTCGTAACTTCCGTGCCGAGATAACAACTGCGAGAGCCAGTTTTTCCATTGCGGGGTCTCTGGTCTCGGCTCCATTCATCGTTTTGCTTACGTAAAAGATCGGCTTTTGTTCCCCTCGGTCCTCTCGAACCAGTACACCGCTGACTGCAGTCGTTGAAACCGCGATGTACAGGAATAGTGTTTCTCCGTTCTCGGGCTTTGATAATATTGGCGGGTTCGACAAGTAGTCTTTGAGCTGAATGAATGCCTCCTGACACTTATCATCCCATATAAATCTTTTATTTCCTCGGAGAAGCTTGTAAAAGGGCAAGCACTTATCCGTCGAACGAGATATGAATCTGTTCAGGGCGGCTATGCGACCGGTTAGACGTTGTACCTCTCGTGTATTTTTGGGAGATGGTAAGTCGATTATTGCCGATATTTTCTTTGGATTAGCTTCTATCCCTCTCTGGGTAACCACATATCCGAGGAATTCCCCTGATGTTACTCCGAACGTACATTTGGCCGAGTTAAGCTTCATTCCATAACTATTAAGGATGTTGAAACATTCCTTTAGATGGCCGATATGCTGAGAGGCGACTAAAGATTTGACCAACATGTCATCAATGTAAACCTCCATTGTTGTGCCGAGTTGTCCTGCGAACATCCGATTAACCAATCGTTGATACGTGGCACCGGCATTCTTGAGACCGAATGGCATGACCTTGTAGCAGTAAGTACCACGTTCAGTGATGAATGCCATTTTCTCGCTATCGTCTGGGTTCATGAGGATTTGATTGTATCCTGAAAATGCATCCATGAATGATAATAACTCGTTCCCAGCGGTTGCTTCGACAAGTCGATCAATATGCGGCAGCGGGAAGCTATCCTTTGGGCAGGCTTTATTGAGATCCGTGAAGTCGACACAGACTCTCCACTTTCCGTTTTGCTTTTTGAAGACGACCGGGTTAGCAAGCCAATCGGGGTATTTGACCTCTTGAATCGAGCCGGCATCGAGTAGTTTGTCTACCTCATCGTTGACCGCTTTGGCCCTCTCGGGACCGAGCTTACGCCTTTTCTACTTAATTGGCTTATAAGTCGGATCAACATTGAGTTCGTGAGTCGTGATTGTAGGGTTGATACCCTTCATATCCTTAACTGACCATGCGAAAGTCGTCACGTTTTGCTGTAAGAAAGTGATCAACTCCTTTTTGATATCTTCTGGTAATTCTGCGCCGATCCCTACACACCTGTTAGCGTCTGAGTCATCGATGACGACCTGTTGGATAAGTTCCTTTTCGGGACCTTTCCTTCCTTGTTCTGTATTAATCATACACGAGGGCACTCTTATCCTACGTTCTCTTACGAAGCATGATCGACTCGCTCTTTGGCATCCTTTAATCGTCTGGATTCCCTTAGGTGACGGGAATTTTAAACACTGATGGTAAGTCGAGGACACCGCCTTCATGCTATATAGCCATGGGGTGCCGAGAATAACATTATAAATGGTTGGTTTGTCGATGACGTGAAACTTCACCATTTTGTTAACTCCCCCTGCGTAAACTGGCAGTTTGATTGTTCCAATCGTATATGTCGTTTCACTTGTAAAACCCGTGAGCGGCTTTGCTTTCTGTTTGATATCTTCTTCCTTGATCTCCATCTTCTTGAGTGTGTCCAGGAAGATCAGATCTATTGAACTACCAGTGTCAACCAATATCCGAGATACCTGGCAGCTTCCGATGAGCAACTCAACCACTAGTGGGTCGTTGTGAGGGTAGTGGGTTCCGTAGAGATCTTGGTCAGTGAAGACGACGAGAGGATCATCTGATAGGATTGGCTGAGGCGCATTTTGCGCGGCTAATGCAAGGCGCTCATATACCTTGATCGACAATACCGAATCGTTTAGGGAGTTTAGGCCGCCCATAATCATGTTGATTCTTCGGACGGCTTTAGGAGTTTCCTCTTCATCTCCTTCTTCTTCTTCTTCCTCCCGATTGCGTTTCAAAGCTATGCTTTTGATGCGCCTCTGTTGTTTGACTTGCTTGGGCGCTTGCCCATCGACCTTTCGTTCTTCTCGTTGTCCAGATTCTTCCCTCAATCTGTCAATCGCCGCCTTGATTTCTTCATCAGAGAGTCGGGCATACAGTACGTCTTTGAGGTTCCGGCATTCAGCAGTATCGTGCGAGGTGGCTTTATGGTACTCGCAATACTTTTCTTTCTTAGTGGAAGCAGCTTGCTGTGCCGTTTCTTTTCCCTCTTTGTTTCGCTTGTTCCAAGGTTTCGATGAACGTGGTTTGTCAGTGTTGCCGACAACCATCGTTGTCTTGGCCCCTTTGTCGTAATGTTGCCTGGGCTCTCTATCTTCCTTTTTATCGGCCTGTTTAGTCATGCCGAATTTCCTTGCTAGGGCCACCTTCTTCTCTTCTAATTCCACGAATTTGTTTGCTCGGTGAAGGGCGTCCTCGATGGTCAACGGTGGGTTGATGACCAGGTCCTGATAAAATGGTGACTCGTGCCAGACGGCGTTTGTTAGAGCCGTGATGGTGAATTTATCTGTGGCTTCCGCTCGTGTCATAGTTGCCTTAAACCGGTCTATGAAGGTTCTTAATGTTTCCTTCTTTTCTTTCGACATGGACATTAGCGCGTTTAGCGATGTATCCTTGTTTACGTAGGCAAAGTGATGCCTTACGAACGCTCTTGTTAGGTCTGAGAAATCGTTAATCGACTTAGGCGGTAGCCGAGAAAACCAGGTCAGTGCATCTCCTTCTAGGGTTTCAGCAAATAATTGACAAAAGCCGATGTCGCGTTCTCTGGATGACGAGAACCGCGCTTTAGCTGCCATGACCTTGAAAGTCGTTAAGTGAGTGGCAGGATCCTTCGTCCCGTTGTACATTGGAAGTTTGAGCTTTTCCTTCTGGCGTATGTATGTGTCTGTGATGCGCGACGTAAAAGGTGTCCTTTGAGTCTATTCAATGATCCGGTCAATCTCGGGAGCGGATCCTTTGACGCTGTGAACCTCACCTTTTAATTCCTTCAGGGTATCTCTGAGCTCCGTCAACTGCTTCTCAACTTGGTTACGTTTTGCTCCGCGGATAGGCGTCATATGAGTTTCCCCGTGGGACGTACCTCGCTCGGGGCGATGGTTATCCCGGTGCGAGTCGTTCTCATGTCGCGAATTACGTTGTGGTGTGAGCTTCGGTCATGCCGAGTCTCGTGATCAGCTCGCTCATCTTTGTCGGGCGAGTATCTTTCTTCGTACCAGTCGTCTCGCTCTCGGTGTGAACTTCTCTTGGGTTCATCTGGGTTCTTCCGATGCGAGCTCCGTTCATCGCGTTCACGGCGTGAGTTTTTCTTGGGCTTGCCGTCTTGGCTGTGCTCTTCTCCTTCAAATGTATCATAGATCAGTCGTCTGGCGACTTTATCTTTTATCTTTGGAGGAACCTCTCGTTTGGATTTCCTTGACTGTTGGTCTGAACGGATTCGATCTTGTTCCGACTGCAATAGGTCAATTCTTTCCGAGAATTCTTTGATTAAATCGTTATGTGAATCTATTTTAGCTATCAAAGTGGCTAGAACTTCGTCTTTTTCGACTTGTTCCTCGTCGAGTGACGGGATACGTTTACCGTCGTCTCGACTCTTTTTTGTCTTAGCATCTCGCGGTTGTTCGCCGTCGAGTGCCACGTTGTCATCTTCGTGATCGCTCAGATCGTAATCACTTCCTTCGATTTCGACCATTGGGTTTTCTGGATCGATCTCGTTATTCTTTCCAGGCATCTCGTTCAGAAATTTCTCTTAGAAATCCCCACATTCGGCGCCAATTGTAAGATCTCAACTCGGTCTATCCGAAGATAGCAAGAGTTTTAGGGTTTTTCTTAAGGGATTCTAAAAGAGGATTTAAGAACACGGTAAGAGTTATGGAAATTAGGGTTTCGCTTTAGGTTTTCGAGATGGAATAAAGCGGCAAAGAGAAAGTGGTTAAGTCGCTGGAGAGAAATTAGGTCAAAGTCGGCTCTAAGATCTCTCAAGCAGTTGTTTTATGAAAAGCGTGAGTTTATTGAATGATGGGGTCCCCTTTTATAGGGTTACAATGTTGGTTAAACTTAATAAGGAAATAGAAGATAAACACGAATATTTCCTAATATCTTGGTTCTGATTTATGGTATTTTTCCGAGTCCTTGGCGCCGCTATGCTTTGTGCCGTCTTTACCTTGCACCTTGGTAAACCCTAGATGTAAGTCGGCTGAACCGAGTCGGAATTAACCCTGTTTTACCGACTTGGGTTTTAAACCGACTTTCCACTTTGGGCCGACCTAAATTCCTGAATATGCCTTTTAAGGAAAGTGCTAATCTTGACTCCAACACTCCGTCGTAGTCGGAGCCGGCATTGTTCCTTTCGGTTAGGGTTTACAGAGAGACGCCGGCGGGGAAGCCAGACGCCGGAGATGGCTCGACCTCGACCTCTTCCTCGCCCATGACCTCTTCCTTGCCCTCTTGCGCCGGTTATTGGATACAAGCAGGTTTTGGGTTTCGATTTCGCGAAATCGAATAAGAGGATGGAGTGAGAGATTCAGTCAGAGAAATCGAGTAAGAAAGATGCAGTGAGAGATGCAAAATAAGAGATGCAGAGGGAGAAATCGACTGAGAGAGAGAGAGAGAGATCGGGTGAGAGAGGAGAGGTAAACTGAAGATTCGAGAAAGCTGAAATGAGGATGAGTGTTAGGAATTGGACACTTAGATTTTGGGAAAGATCAGGGAGGGAAGTTTCCCGGTTAAACAAAAATTTGGGACAAAATGTTCGGGTTAAATTAAAATGGGTTTGGCCGGTCTCGTAATGTATTGGCGGGAAAATTGTAATCGATTCTTTAGTCTCTTTTTAGTTGCTAAATAGTGGCTTTTTAAAATAAATATTTATAGTTTTTCTTGAGGTAATTCGAATAAAACCTTATAATAAAAAAATGAATTTGTGGAATACTTTATTCTCTCGAGAAAATTTAAACCGCTTTAGTATACCGTTTTGCGGGTGGCTTCGCCTCCGCACCCCCAAATGTCTTCTTCTATTAAACCTGTGACATCCCTCTATTCACTCAAGAAAAGCTCCATTGTCTTTTTTTTCCGGCTAAATGATTTTATTACGAAACATTAGAGTTTACAGATTGTTCGAGAAAATAAGAACAATATTTTTATTTTGGTGAAGTAAATTTTAAAGTTTATGCCATTTTTAGAAATTTAGAAATTATAAATTATGCCAATTTAATAAAATTAAAGAAAATATTAAAAGACGATAAAATTATCTGATCATTAACATAGTCATTTAAGCACATTAGTACGATTCTTCATCATCTTCATCTTCATCGTCATCATCAGAAGTCCTTAATGCATGTTTTATTGTAGTGAACCAATAATTTAGGGTTTGGAGTTTATAATTTAGGGTTTGGAGTTTGGGACATAGAGTTTATTCATTATGGCTAGATTCTTTCTTAGGGTTTATGGTCCAAAATAAAGTAATATGAAAGAGGATTTAGGCCCTAAACCATATTTTCTTAACCTAAACCCAAAACATTTGTCCATCCAAAACCGAACCAAATCTAAAATAAAGTGAATCTTGATTAGTTTTTTTTTCTTTTCCCTAAACCTTAAATCATGAACCCTAAACCATACACCCAAAACCTTATATTCATTAACAAAGTGTAACAATGACAATGCATAGGTTATGATTAATGGCTATATTTAGATTTTATAGGTTATGATTAAGCCTTAAGGTTTAGAGTATGATTTATAGTTTGTGGAATAGGGTTTGGGGGTTTATGTTTAAATTATTAAGTTAAGGTTTTAAAATATTAGATTTAGAAAATAAGAAATGTTTCTGCAAGTGTTGAATCTTAGTTTTAGATATGTTAAAGTAATTGAAGTTTTAATAATTGGATTTTTGTATAATTTAGGGTTTTAGGGTTTGGTTTAGGGTTTGTTTGGAGTATTATTTTGTTATAGTTTTAGCGACTGATTTGCGACTAACGTGCGACTTATTTGGCGACTAACAATAACAATCACAAAATTAGGTACACCAAACCCGAAAAATAAAAACGTGGGTTTGTACCGGTTTTTGCGACTAAAAAACAATCGGTTAGAAACCCATCGAATTTAGTTGCTATACGGTCGTTAATTTAGCGTCTAATTGACGACTTAAAAGTTGTGATCGGAATTTAGCGGCTAAAGAGCGGATATTCTCTATTGGTCACAATATTAGTCGCAATTTCGTTGGTAGGTAGTCGCAAAATTTAGCGACTGTTAATACAGTCGCAACTCGTAGTCGCAAAAAACGTGTTTTCTTGTAGTGATCATCAGAAACAATCAAAATTAGAGAGTCTCAAATACCAAGTGAAGATATGAGTGAAGACAAAATGACCAAGACGTTTTCATCCCCGAATCAGTCACCGACAGATACATATTGGATTATATTGAACTAGTTTGTTTCCGAAAAAATCAACATGAAATGAAAAACAAAGGGAATTACACAAGTGAGAACATGAATTAAAGTAGTAATCGGCGCTGGTGGTATCATCAGCGGCTCTCTGGTGTTGCACATGGATTCAATCAAAGCAATCGAGAAAAAGAGATTAAAAAAACTCAATTTGCATGTGTCTATGCGGTTGACCAGTCTATTATATAAGGCATATGTGGGGAATCTCGTATATCAGTCTCTAGGAGCTTGTTTTAGATTATACAAAAAATGTTTGAGAAGGCACACATGATTAGGTTTAGTATCAACAAATCTTGGTGGTTGATGCATGTAAATTGTTTCGTCGAGATCACCGTGAAGAAAAACATTCTTCACATCAATTTGATGAAGAGGCCAGTCGCGAGAGGTAGCAACGCTTAACACGGTTCTAACCGTGGCTGGCTTAAAAACTGGACTAAACGTCTCATCACAATCGATCCCAAGCTGTTGAGATTTCCCATTTGCAACTAAACGAGCTTTATAGCGTGAGAGAGTTCCATCAGCTTTAAACTTATGCCTGAAAATCCACAAACAACGAATAATATTAGTAGCAACCGGTCGCGGGACAAGAACCCACGTCCCACTTTTAATTTGAGCATTATATTCCTCCGTCATTGCATTATTCCAATGACCAACCTTGGCTGCATGAACGTGTGACAAAGGTAAAGGAGAAATTGTGTTATCAGTATTGAGACACAATGGAGTTCGTGGTTTAATGATACCACTTTTACTGTGAGTATGCATGGGATGAGTAGAAGTAGAAGGAGGTATTACGAGAGGAGGAGGATGACTCGAAGAAGGGGACGAAGAAGGAGAAGGTGAAAGAATAGGTAAAATTACTTGAGATGGAGTGATTGGATCCGGAAGTGTAAGAGGTAGAACTGGTGTGTGATCGGGTGCATGAACATTAGTGGCAAATGGAAATTTAGACTCATCAAAAGTGACATGGCGGGAGAGTATGACACGTTGGGTAGAGAGATCGAGACATCAGTAGCCACACTGATCCAATGGATACCCCAAAAACACACATGATGTAGACCGAGACGCCAATTTATGAGGTGTAATTGGCAACAAATTCGGGTAACAGAGGCAGCCAAACATACGAATATGAGTGTAGATCGCCGGCTTATTGAAAAGCTTATTAAATGGGACTTGATCATTGATTGCAGATGATGGAAGGCGATTGATTATGTATATATAATCAATATTTAAAAATGTTAAGTTTTAATTATGAGTATATAAAATAGTTGAATTATACCCTAACCCTAACCCTATTTATAACCTAAAATTTATCAATCCTAATTGAATCAGTGGACGACATATACAAATCGATGGTCATAAAAAATATAGAGATAACGAAACCATAATGAAAGCATCAAATTTATTCCCTAATCCCAAACGAATTGAGATTAACCAAATCGAATCAAATGAGATCTGATAAACTATCATCATGTTTGGTTAGAATGAATAAATAGATCCTGATCATTGAACTTTAATCGAGAAATGATACATTAAAGATAAATGATTGATGGACTAGTTTGGTTCGTCACTCATTCTCTAGTGTGCATAAAAATCGTTCTTGGTTTGATATATAAGTTTTATGATTTATTTTTTATTTTTTTGAGCTCGTAAATTGTAAGTCACTCATTTTCTAATAAACTGAGAAAAAACTTCATAGAAAAGTCATACTTAGTATTTAAAAAATGTATAAATACTAAATTAGTCGAAAATAGAAAGAGGGGGGGGGGGGGGGGGGGGGGGGAATTGCGAAAAAGGGAAAGTGAAAAGAGAAAATGAGAGGGAAAGTGAAAAATTTTGGCACTCATTTTTTTACTAAGTACTTAGCCGGGAAACGAAAAATATTTTTTTCCGCCTAAACTAAGCACATCGTTTCAAACATTACATATGCTATCTAAGATACGCTTCTAAAAAGCGTTAATAATATTAGAACCCGACAAACAATGCATAGCATTTGCATTTCTGCAAACACTATATTAAACTGAGGGTTATTTCAACTATAGCATAAACGTACATAACACTATATTCATGTGCTATCAATATGATATTTTCTTGTAGTGATATTTAGAAAAGGAAACAAACTTCTTTTGGCTGTTGGGAATGATGTAAATCGAATCAAAATGATAAAATATGAAAAAACCGATTGAGAACAAAAACAAAACATAATCAACTTTTTATGGTTTTTCGATTTGAATGAAATGAAACAACAAAAAGTTAAAGAGATAAAGGTTGGATTGATACAACCTAAAGGTTAGGAGCTTTTGAAACTCTCATACAAGATGATACAGCCTCGGAATCACTCAAAGTCCTATTGATCACAAGTTTGTCAAAGACAACAAGTTGGTTTGCGGATGTGTCTGAATGTGAAGATGGAAGGTGGTGTTTTTTATTTCCTCTCTCAACCAGTGGACTTGATTGACTCCCTCAACCTTAGAACAAGCTATCTAAATCACTAAAATAGATTGAACTGAGACTCATAAGAACAAGATGAATCACTCACAATATTTAGAGAAGAAACACTTCACAAAGAACACAAAACTCTGGAAGAAATACATAATAATTCTATTAATTTTTAAATGGTTGAAAATTTTATTTACAAAGAATTTTAAATTGAAAATTTATAGGCTATATCCAACGGTCTAAAAGAGATAATACAATAAAAGAATCAGAAAATTTAAAGAATCTGGTCGTTGGAGGCTTAAGAATGAATCACCAATTTAAGAAAACTTGAGGGGTGCTTGAGTCTTGAAGTCTTTGGCATGAATCTGGTTGATATGATATAGCTTCAATTTGTGGCTAAACTTCAGGAAAAAGAGCTGTTGGAAAGTTATAGCTCCAAGTGTGAACACTTCCATATAAGGGAAGTATACAAGCAAGATGATCCTCCTGATCTCGTGGTTACTGATGCATGAGAAGATATTATCCAACTCTCATGTGATGGTTTAGTGTCTCTCTTGAATGTTTTTATGTATCTCATGTCGACTAAGTTGGGTTTGCAAGTGATTAAACCCGTGAGCTTCCAAAAAAGGCAAGCTAAAGATCACCTGATTTAGAAGTTAAATAACTTCTACATCAGAACCGGGATTGGCATGATTCCAACTCTCATGGATTCCAGAATAATTCACTTTGTTTTTTAATTCATATTGGTTGAGTCGCAATATTTCAGTTTGTGGTCGCATCTATCTTCATCGGGTCCATTAGAAATTTTATGAGTTGTAACTTGAATATCTTCTTCATCTGGAAAGCTTTTGAAACTCTTCCACTCCTTTATGATTCTTTGATGAGTTAAGTTTCTGGAACATGTTGATTTGTAGCTTAATTCCTCTTAGTTAGATAGATATGCTCCAAGATATGCACATATATCTCTGGTATGCCTAAAGTGTTGTGGATCCGGAAATCCACACTAGAGATTTGTAATTTGAGATGGGGAGTTTCTTAGGGCTAGCACCAAAAAGATCACATGATGCTTCAAAGAACTATATAAAACAGACAATGGGTTTCGTAATTATCTTGTATTAATGAAAGAATGATTACAAATGAGATCTCACGAGAGAGTTTACAACGAACTCGTAGAGCTGTTTTTGTGTGTAAAAATAATGGAAGAAGAAGGTCCTTCCATTAAAGTCATTGAACTCTTTTTATAGCCTTGATGACGAGCTCTCCATCCGTATATCTCGTAATTCTCTTGTTGGAACGACCTCCGTGATCTTCAAACTGTTGAGCTGATATTAAAGTGATCCGTTTGACTAAATCAGCTCGACGGTTGACTTAAATATCGAGAACGTCCTTCCTTGATACACAGTCTTTTTCCAGTTGATAAGTCGGAGATATGACGGGCTTCGGTTTGGGCTGGAGTAATGTCTCTAACGTCCACATGTTTATGAGATAAGCCATTGGGCCTTATCGGCCCAAATCCGGGTGCGTATTTTAGTGCCAACAATTGTCCCAACCCATCAATTATTTAATATAATAATCAATTGACGGGAAATGCGAACAGTCTTTCTGACTGCGGACGTCCAATCTGCTGACGTCAGCTCGCGGATGCCGAGATTAAAAATTATTATCTTATTTCTCATCCGACGGTCGAGATTTTCTGAAATGGAAGATCTATGCAATTTGGGGAGCTGACATGATTTGAAATCGGAGAGATCTGAATCCAACGGTTGAGATCTGCGGGAGGTGAGAGATCCCACGATCTTGAAAGTTTTTGTTGAAACAGGATCGTTAGTGGATATATTTTTATTTTTTGAAAAAGGTAACTCGACCGTTGGGATTAATTTTGGCTAGAGATCAGCGGGATCTCGGGAACCGCCGCAGCCATTCGACTTTAAAAGAGTTGATCACGTATCCCATTAATGGAGTACGCACGCTATCTCAAGGTAAACCTTTTAATTTTTTTTATTGAGTTTATAAATTGTTTCAATTTTTGAGTAGAGTTTCGATTTTTACCAAAACTAAGAAAGAGGAGACGGCACAAGTTCTTCTGGTTTCACGAGAGAGTTACTGTTTGGGCCGTACATACCGCCGAGAGCGGCTGCATCATACCTCGAAGATATGAGGTGGGTTCATAATTTTGGGAGGCGAGTTGAGATCGCCCTTCCTTCCAAGTTTGTGAATCTGGAGTCGGTTCGTCCGGGTTTGTGTTGTGCCTATACGATTTACTTCGAATCGTGCTGGCTTACCTTCCCGATTCCGTACTTCCTGTTGGAGGTGCTGGCTAGTTTAGAGCTAGCCTTTCCTTAGATGTGCCCTAGTCTGGTGAAACAGATTTTTGGGCTCCTAGTAAGAGCACTGGAAATGCGCCGTCCTCTTTCCATTTCAGATTTCCACCATTTGGTGTTGGCGAAGAGGAACACGAGACACAAGGAAATTTTCTACGCTTCCCCTCGTACTGGTCAAAGAATTTTGTTAGCGACCTCAGCGCGAGATGGCGGCGACTGGCACGAAAAGTAATTTATTTTTTGCATTAGTCCTGCCACCGTCGGAGGGTTTGATTTTGGGAGGAATCGACCTGTCAGGGGCATCTATTAGATCATTTTATAACTGTATTGCGTTTAACATAGTTTGATAACTGATCTGTTTCACTTTATTCATTTTTCAGCTACTATTACGGAGTCTCCGCTTCCAATAGGCTCGTCGGACTTGTCGACGTACTCCAAAGAGGTGACGTCAATTGGTCTTCGTTCACACCAGACCGTGTTAAATAGGCGTTCATGATATTCTCATCCAGATCACTTGCGTCTAGAGAAAGGTATGCTTTTTGCGAGCTACTTTAGTTTAGGCATGATTTCTGAGTGACTGACATACTGCCTGTAATGTTTGGATTCAGCTCCTTCTTCTGAGCAGTCCGATTCAAGCTCTTCAGCAATCATCCCGCGTCAGATGGCCAGTTTAGCCAGACCATCGTTCTGTTCGAGAATTAACACGAGAGAACCCTCTACGGGCTCAGGGAGAGTCTGATCTGGTGATGTAGCGTCCGCCATTAATATGGCGCTCAGAGCTTCGTTTGTCATCTCTAACAGAGAGGTGATTCCAGCTCCTCTGACGGCTGCTTGCGGAGGTGATGTTGTGATGCTGCTCCCGTGGTGGGAGGAAATGTTCAGCAAGCTGTTGAGACAGCCCCAACGGTGGCTGCCCCGGAGTCTGTTGCTCCGGCAATGGTGGCTGTCTCGGAGGTTGCTGCTCCGGTTACAGGGGCTTTGGTGGCGAGCTATGCCGTTGTGCCCCAAGATCGTGAAGGTCCACAGCGCAAGCGTCAGAGGACGAGTAGATGATGTCGTGGGACCTCGAACGAGGCTGATGGGAGGTCAAACTCGTCCGGTGGGTCGAACGGAAGTTGCCCTTTCCATTGGAAGTTCGAGCACTCTAAGGACTTCCCAATCATTGAGGACCCGGAGGGTATGACCCATCTACTGAGGCATTTCAAAGGTTCTAGCTGCCAGATCCCGGCCATCATAAATATGACGGAGCGAGAGGCTTACGTGGAGTCTCAGGCTGCTATTGAAAAGGAAAGTTTTGCGACCCTTTGCCTGTTTTGGGATTACGTGTATGGTCGATTTTGACTGTTTTCCCTTTATATTTTCAGGCGTTGGAGGCGAATCATCGTCACATCGCCTTGCTTGAGAAGAGGTTGAAGGATGTGCCTCGCGCGGAGGAGCTCGAGGAGATGAAGAAACGGATCTAGGAATTGCGGGTTGAGGCGCACGTCCAAGGGACTGCTTCCAGTTCTCTGTCCAACAGACTCGCCGAAGCGACTGCTGAGCTCGAAGTTCTCTGAGACCGTGAAGTCCGGATCTAGGCGGAGAGAGTGGCTATGGGGGACATCCAAAGGAGGCTAGCGATGGTTGAGGGAGAGAACGATAGGCTGCTCGCTAAGAACCGCAGGCTCCCCGAAGAGAAACACAGGCTGGTCGTTGGTTGTGGCAAGGCGGTGGCGGACATCGTGAAGGAGGCTAGAGCCAAGCTTAATGCTCAGTACCGCAAAGTGCTGGAGTCCATGAAGGCCAAATCGGCTCGCAAAGACCTGCAGACGGATGCCTTGGTTGTGATCCAAGAGATTTAGGCCAACCTTGACTTGATTGAGGAGCTCGAGGCTGGAGCTAACGTCGCAGCCGAGAAGGCAAAGTTTCTTGAGGAGAAAGAAGAAGCTGCCCTCAACCTTGCTGCCGTGGAGCTATCAGACTTGTTGATCATCAAGCTTCCTTTGCCCGAGCTTTCGGAGGAGATCGAGCAGCCTGTTCAATTTGATCCAGTGACAGGAGCTCCAACAGGAGTGTACCAGCACGGTTCAAACGACCGTGTCGAGCTGTCTTCAATCGCGGGAGAGAGGAGGGAGAATGTGTAGCGATCTCTGCCTCTTTTGCTCTTGTTCCCTTTGCTTAGTTTTTTTATAAATTGTTTCTTTTGGATTTGGTACCTTGGAGGGTATTAATCCTGTTTTTCGTTTCTTTTGAACTGGTTTTGCCAAAGGGGGCTTCTGAATAAATAGATTGTTCCTCTTAAATTTCGTAACTCGAAATCCTTTAAGGAATTTTTTTAGGAGTAGTGCTTGTGCGAGCTTATGAGGCTTTATGTCTGACTTCTTTACTCTTTCGTAAGTTTAAGTCGAAGTCAAGCTCGAGCGATAAAAAGATGGTTTTATAGGGACTCTGAGCTTGGATCGAAGTTAAACGAGCTGATGGATTGGCCAGCTCGATTTCAGGAATTGAAATGAAGTATCGAATCTTAACTTGTTACTGGTATTGTTAATTTAATGCAAGGGCGTACAAATGCTTGAAGGAACTTTCCCAGGTTTACGAGATTTGTCAAGATAGGCAACACCAAACCAATTGTGAACTCTTGCGTACTAGGTAGCCGAGTGATGTGAGGACATCTTCTTGTGTATTTTCGAGGTACCTTCATCGAGACTCATTTCGGGTAAGGCTCGTGGAATTAGTTCTTCGTATTTATTTTGCCTTGTGTCAGATCGTTTGTTTAGTCATTTTGAGATTGAGATCAGATGTTTAGATCGACAAACACTGCAAGAAAATGTACATTTTTAGCGCGGAAATAATGCTATAATAGGTGTTTCAGAGCGAATTCGTAAATGCTATGGCATCGGCAGCCATCATAGGTCCCTCTCCCAACGATAGCATTGTTTCTGTATGCTACGATAGGTCCATATACGATAGCAATACTTGAATGATATTATTTTCTTTACTATAACACGTCTATTTCCTGTAGGAAATTGATTACAGTTCATATTTCGTGTTATGATAGGTCCTTCTACAATAGCAATTGGATATTGCTCTAATATATGAGCCGTATTTAGTATGTTGGAAGACTTTGCGCAAGACGTAGTCTCCTACCTTGAATCTCCTCGGTCTGACTATGGAGTTGTAGTAGCGAAATGCGGCTTGCTGATAATTTTGGATTCGAATTAGAGCTTGATCGCGACTTTCATCCAGGAGCATTTTTGTTGAGCTAGACGTTTTGAGGACAATGTATCCTCCGAAGGCATTGAACGTGTAACTCAGCGGGACTACTGCTTCCATTTCGTATGCGAGTGAGAACGCAGTCACGTTTGTGGCTTTGCAAGGTGTAGTGCGGCACGCCTAGAGTATGATATACTTGTATTTTAATGCATTTAGGCTATTGTTAGGATCATGTTTTACTTCTTTTTAGTTTTCTTTAGCTTCATTTCTTTGGGCATTGGTGTGTTTAGAGTATAGGATCATCTAGAGCTAGGTTTAGGCATTCTAGGCTTGCATTTGGAGTGTTTCCCATGTTTTGTAGGTTCTTGGAATTGCTAAGGATGTTTGGAAGAGTTTGGAGGCTAAAGGAGTGATTGCAAGTGAAATGGTGATGAAGGACCAAATCGATGAGCTTGAAATATTGAGTCATATGAAGATATTACGTTAACTTTTAGCTCTGGGATTCTGAATAAAAATCATGGGAAATTTAGTTAGCTTTCTAATGGAGGTGTTTTGAAGTCATTCGGAGCTATATGGAAAGAGTTATGCCTGATTTACTGGATGCATCTCAACACAGTCTTCATATCGGGTTGCATATCGGCCAGCCAACCGATACGACCTCTCGGATTAATTTTTGTGCATCCATATCGGTTGGCATATCGGCCAGCCAACCGATACGCTCCCTAGAAACTGTTTTGGATCCGGGTCAACACCCGGTTTGTTCCGGGTTGACCCGGCTCGCACCCTATTGACTATTTAAGCCAAAAACCTATTTTTTTTATTGGATCTTGAGCTTTATTTTATGTTCTAAACACTTGGAAGAACAAGTTTGGATTTCTTGGATTAATCTAGTACTTCTTTTGTGATTCCTTCATCAAATCCTTCAATATATCTCTAGTTTTCTATGATCAACATTGTTTTTATGGATTCTGTTGTTCACATGATGATTAGTGAGTAGTTCTTCATAGGGCTTATGGGTTAGGTAGGATTAGGTTGATTAGGGGTGATCAATGGATTTCTAGTGCTTGATTGTTTAAAATATCATCTGTCAAAGTGTGTTTAATGTCTAATTAACCTTGATCAAGTTGATTAGAATGCTTAAGATTTCTTGTTCACAACATGTTCGATGAAATTTCTGTTCATAGCTTTGATAGAACTTTCACATTCTAGCGCATGAGAATGTATGTTTAGAGTGATTGTTAGTTGTTTGGAACTTGTTTGATTGCTTGCTTGATTCTAATTCACAAATGAGAATTTGTTCTTGGATTATGATTAAGTAAAGAGATTAGTATTAAGATATTAAACTGATCGTATCGTTGTGTTCCTTGCTAGGAGGTTAGCTTGTTTGAAGTTTGAATTAGGATCCTTGATCATCCCGAGTCACCTGTCCGTTGACCTTGACCTTATGCCCTATCTTTATCATTGATTGAATTCGCATTCGTTTACTTGCCTTTTACTTACTTCTGTTTGAATTGTTCTCGTTAGGATTGTTAGAAACCAAAAACTTAATTGAGTGATTTGACTCTAGAGGTTTAGTGTGTGCTTATTGGTTTTATCCATCCCGAAAAGGTTCGATACCTCAAAGCTACATCGATAAGCTTGAGGAATTGGTACCTCAAAGGATTGCAAAATCCTAGTTATCAGAGTACTCCGGGGAGCTCTTCACGCCATCTCTGCTTTTTAGCATCGCGTCTTTTTCTTGAGGCTGTCAAGGATCGACTTATTTGCTGCTTTGGCCTAACTGTTTCCTTCAGGATATCTCGGGGTCAAGGTGCTCAAGCGAATGGTGTATGTTTCAAAGAAATCTCTGAACCTTTTGAAGATGAGATTAGTTCTGTTGTCTGTTATGATCTTCCGAGAGGAGTGATATATCATGGTTTTCCAGGTTTTTAACCATGATATGTGTGTATATTAAGTCTTTTCTCTGGTATTTCGAGTCTATCGAGTCGTTTACAGGTTAGCATGGGAATGGAGCGAAGTTAGGAGTTTTGGAGCATTTCTGGAGCATTCTGCAAGAAGTCGAAGTTGGAGTCGTCACCAGACATGAGTGTCGCCCGACACCACCTAGATTTCGGTCGACATTGACCCCGGCTAGACAAAAAAGCAAAGTTTGAAGACATCTTTTGAAGAATTGCAAAAGAGCCCATATGTTTCATTATTTGTAATTAAGCCCACGAACGTGTTTTAGGATATTAACTAGGTTTTAGAGTGTTTTCATCTCTTATATTGGGTTCTTGCTTTGGAGAGTGAGAGATATAATTTTGGGGCTGATATGCTACTCTGTAACCTTTGGGTGAAGGATTTCGAACCTCTATATATTTATCTAATCAGTCTTTGGTTTTCTATTCATTATGTGTTGTCTAATGGATAATATGTCTGAGTAGTTTACCTTGTTAGATTTAGGGATTCTCGTTAGGGTTTTCATGCTCTGTTAGACCTTTGGTTAATTAGGATTCACAATCAATTTGTTCATCACCTAAGTTAATCTTAAAGCTAATTATGGCCTGATCACCTAGAAATTAGATCTTAGGTTAAGAAATTGGCACGATAGTGTGATTTTTAATCTGAAAGAACTTAGTGTGAGCAATTTAACTAATTGCAAAGAGATTTGGCTTAGGTAAATTGTGAACGGAAGAACTTAGACTTAATGCTTGTCTAGAACTCTAAGATTTCAAAGAGATTTAAATCGTTAGGTTTCTAGACATAGAAAATAATTGCAGCGAGAGTTGAATTGTTTTACACTTGTATATCTAGTTCTTGAACCTGTGCTAAATCTGAGTCTTGATTAATTAGTGTCTGGCATTGTATGATTTCCTGAGAACTTCTCTAAGTCCAGCGCTTTTCTCCTATCGAATCTACAACTTTATTTACTTTCATTGTTTACTGCTTTTCACCATTTGCACCTGCTTAGCATTGAGAACGAACGACATTCTGTTGATATTCTGCGGTCCATTGTTCGATACCCTAAGTATTACAACATCGACACTGTACACTTGCAGTAGATAACTAGGGATAAACTTTGACCTATCAAGTTTTTGGCGCCGTTTCTCTGGCCTCTATTTTTATCAATAGATTGTTGTTCTAAGTCTTTACTAGGCTTTTTAACTTTGTTACTCACATCTTTCTGCTTGCTTATCTTTGTTGTTGCAGGAAACTATGACCAGGAGACTTTAGTGTCGACCGACATCTCATCAGTGTCGCCCGACACCGAACTCGAAATCAGATTTTGGTTTTGTGTATGCCTAATTGTGCAACCAGGAGCAACCCATACAAGGAGCTTTTGTATATTGAGAATCAGGAGCTTGCTAGGCTAGAGAGAACGAACTGGAAAGTGAAGAAACCAGAGAAAATGTATATACCTGTGATTGTTACTGCAGATGAGAATGGTGTTCTTCGTGATCGTCAGGGTCAAGCGTACAATGAGCATGGACAGAGGTTGGACGGAAAGAAACATTATCCATGCACCTGTCATTGAAGCCGCTGAGGGCGCATGGCTTGTTCTACAGGGGGGTGGTGAGGCGCAAGATGCTGTTGTGCAATCATGAATGACTCTAGCTGATTACAATATACCATATGAGTTCTATGCAAACAGGTCCACGATCAGACCACCTGCAATTGAGCGGAATGATTTTGAGCTGAAGACGTTCTACTACACTCTTGTCGGACAGCATATGTTCCATGGTCTTCCTCATGAGCACCCCATGGACCATATCGAGAGATTCGAGGATTTGGTAACCAGCATGAAGCACAATGGAGCCAGCTATGATTTCTTACACTACAAGCTCTTTCCACATTCTCTTAGTGGGGAGGCTGCAGACTGGTTGAAGCAGGTACAAGCAAGTACTCTTACTAGTTGGGATGCTACCAAGAAGGCTTTTCTGCGAAACTTCTATGATGACGGCATATCAAATCACCTGAGGAATCAGATTACTCAGTTCAAACAAGGTCCTGCTGAAGCCTTTAAGGCTGCTTGGGTGCACTTTAGAGCGTCTCAACGTGACTGCCCACACTATGGATTTTCACAAATTCAGCTGCTGAACATCTTCTTTGGTGGTGAAGATTGAAGGTATCAGATGGCGTTGGATGATGCTAGCAATGGAAACTTCAAAATGAAGTCTCCTGAGCAAGCAAGTGAGCTAATTGAGAACTTGGTAACTAGCAATAGTACCAAGAATGCTGACTATGAGAGGAAGTAACTTGCGAGTAGCATGGATGGGTTCAGTTTACTGAGATGCAGAAGAAGTTGGACTCTATGCACATCCTTCTAATGAATAAGAAGCAAGTCAACTTTGCTGCAGAAGTTGAAACCTATGAACCAATTAATGAGTGTGAGCAGGAAACTGTCAACTACATTGGAGGAACTGGTTTTCAAGGTTAGAGATATAGGAACCAGCAAAGCAATCAGACTCTTCTAGTTACGCTCCAAAGTATGCGTTTCAGAATCCCTTCCAGCAGAACAACTCGTACACAAGGACTTATGGAGCTTCTTCTTACCAAGCATCTCCTGCACCAACTCATGAGAGCAGACTGGAAGCTATGATGGAGTAGGTTCTTGAGAGTCAGCAGAAGATTACTGTGGACAAAAAAAAATTGATGCCTTGTATGAATATTTGAATGGGAAATTTAAGGCATTGAACACTCATGTGAAGCAGCTAGATGTTCAAGTTGCTCAGACTGCTGCAGCTATGAAAAGGCAAGATGGATTCCTCCCATGAAGAACTGAGCAGAACCCAAAGCAATATGTCAATGCTATCTTTGTTCAGAATGAAGCAGAGGTTATTCCACATCGAATTGGAGATACTTTTGAGGCTAGATTCTTGAGCTGCAGAGATGTGATGAACGTTTTTGAAACTGCAGCAGTGTCGGTTGATATACTTGTATTTTCATGCATTTAGGCTTTTGTTAGGATCATGATTTGCTTCTTTTTAGTTTCCTTTAGCTTCATTTCTCTACTCATTTGTGTGTTTAGAGTGTAGGATCATCTAGAGCTAGGTTTAGGCATTCTAGGCTTGCATTTGGAGTGTTTCTTGTGTTTTGCAGGTGATTGGAGGTGTCTAAGAGCATTGGTGAGTTTGGAAGTGGAGTCTAGAGCTCGAAGGACTAAGGAAGAACCATCTGGAAGGCATATCGGCCACCATATCGGTTTGGGTGGCCGATACACACTCCCAGATTAAATTCAGACAGCTCATATCGGTGTGAATATCGGCCAGCTTGGCCGATACACTTCTTCGACCAAAAACCCGAGAGCTCATCTCGGTCACGATATCGGACAGGCAGGCCGATACGCTCCTTCGACGAGAAAATCCGAGGACTCATATCGGCCATCATATCGGTCTGGCTGGCCGATACAGATCCCAGAAATTGTCTTGGATCCGGGTCAACACCCGGTTTGTTCCGGGTTGACCCGGTTCGCACCATATTCACTACTTAAGCCAAAAACCTATTTTCTATTGCTTCTTAAGCTTGTTTTGTTGCAAAAACTCTTTTGTAATAACAAGATTGAATTTTGATTAATCTAGTACTCCTTTTTGTGATTTCTTCCTTGAATCTTTCAATCTATCTCTAATCTTCAATGATCAACACTATCTCTATGGATTTTGTTAATCACATGATGATTAGTGAGTAGACTCTCATAGAGTTTATGGGTTAGGTAGGATTGGCTTGATTAGGGATGATTAAGGGATGTCTAATGTTTAATCTATCTTAAATCTCTCCTATCTAAGTGTGCTTAATGCCTAGTTAGCCTTGATCATGTTGATTAGGATGTTTAGGATTTCTTGCCCACCATGTGTTCGATGAAATGCCAGTTTTAGCTTAGATAGGACTTTCACATTCTAGCACATGAAAATGGATGTTTAGAGTGATTGTTGGATATTTGGAACTTGTTTGAATGCTTGCTTGATCTTACTTCACAAATGAGAGTTTGTTCTTAGATTAGTATTAAGTAAAGAGATTAGTACTAAGAGATTAGGCTAGTCAACTTGTTGTGTTCCTTGCTAGGAGGTTAGCTTCTTTGAAGTTTGAATTAGCATCCCGAGATCATCCCGAGTCACCAGTCCGTTGACCTTAACCCTTAGACCTTATCTTTATCATTGATTGTTAAGAATTCACCTTGTTTACTTGCTTTTTATTTGTTTCTATTTGAATTGTCTTCTTTAGGATTGTTAGAACCAAATTTGATTAAGTGATTTGACTCTAGAGGTTTGGTGTATTCCTATTGGCTCTATTCGTCCCAAAAAGGTTCGATACCTCAAAGCTACACGATAAGCTTGAGGAATTGATACCTCAAAGGATTGTAAAATCCTTGTTATCAATTTGGCGCCGTTGCCATTTTGGGATTTTGGATAGATCAATTCGATTTCTAATCCTTTTTAGTTCAAGTCTTTGTTACTAACTTTGCTTCTTC
Source organism: Orychophragmus violaceus (assembly GCA_030180135.1). Lineage (NCBI taxonomy): Eukaryota > Viridiplantae > Streptophyta > Magnoliopsida > Brassicales > Brassicaceae > Orychophragmus > Orychophragmus violaceus. The sequence goes on from CM058237.1 coordinate 45,295,292, forward strand.
TTCTCTCTTTGATGTTAGGTGTATGAACTTACGCAGCCGTGGGATAACAAACTTAGTTGCAAGAGTTGAGGACATCAAGGCACACGAGAGGAGATTAGCAAAGGAACGACGCGCACAAGAGAGAGCTGTTCACTTAGAGAGACTTGGGTTGGAACCAATTGTAGAGGTTCAACAAGACTTTGTGGGTGTTGAGCAGCCGGTTATGGATCATCAGGATCAACAGCAGGGCCAACATGGCCACCAAGAGAAACAAAATCATCAGGGCAATGATGGACAGAATAATAGGATTCCGGTTCATCCAGAGAGGCCAGCTAGAGCCATTGGTGATGGAGATGCATCAGATACAAACGCAAACTGGCAAGGGATCATTCCACCACCGGTAAACAACAACAACTTCGAGATCCGGGCTATCTTGATCAACATGGTGCAAAATAATCAGTTTCACGGGCTTGCATCTGAGGATCCCTTGCAGCACTTGGATACATTTGACAAGATTTGTGCTACCACAAGGCTTAATGGTGTGACTGATGATGGTTTGAAGATGCGTCTCTTCTTCTTCTCTTTGGCGGATATAGATAAGGAGTGGGGAAGCAACATCCCTCCAGGATCCATTACCACTTGGGGAGACCTTAAGAAGGCTTTCTTGAAGAAGTTCTTCTCAGCTACTAGGACTGCCCGCTTTCGCAATGAGCTATCCGGCTTTGTGCAACGCAACAATGAGAGTTTTGCTGAAGCTTGGGGGAGGTTCAATAGGCTTACTAATCAGTGTCCCCACCACGGTTTCACTAAGGAGACACTTCTCAGTAACCTCTATCGAGGAGTACTTCCTAAAATGAGGGAGATGCTTGATTCTTCTAGTAATGGACACTTCCTAGGCAAGGGAGTTGATGAGGCTATGGAGTTAATTGAAAACCTAGCAACAAGCGATGGGAACTACAATGAGGATTATGAGCGCACAACCAGAGGATCATCTTCTACGGATGAGAAGTACGAGAAGGAAATCAAAGCTTTGAATGAGAAGATAGACAAGATGATCTTCATAAGCCAAAAGCAAATCAGCTTTGTGGGCAACTATGATGATAATCAGCCCTTCCTCTATAGTGTGGAAGAAGATATGACACAAGAGGAGATTAACTTCATTGCGGGGCAATGTTGTTTCAACAAAGGCTTCAACCCCAACTATAGAAACCACCCAAACTTTTCATACAGAAACCCCAATGTGGCCAACCCTCAAGACCAAGTCTATCCCCAAGCTCCACCTCAAGGACAAGCTCAACAACAAAAGACTTTTGTCCCCTACACTACTCAACAAGGGTTTGGCAATAAACCTCAATTTCAAGGTCAACCAGGTTATGCTCCAAAGCAACAATACCCTCCACCCGGTTCTGGACAACAACAACCACATGCTTCTTCTTCTTCGGGTTTGGATAATTAGTTAAAGGGAATGATGCAACAACTCATCCAAGGGCAAGAAAGTGGGGCAATGGAAGTGAAGAACTTAAAGAATGAGCTGCAACATCTGACCTCTCGCTTGATCAATGTTGAAAACACGCATGCTTCTACTTCTCGACCTACCGGTACATTGCCCGGAAACCCAGAGAAGAACCCCAAAGAGTATTGCAACGCAATCTTCTCTACTGTTGATCACATGAAACCCGACCATGAGAGAGAGGTTGATGAGCTAGAAGCACTTCTCTATGGTTATGCAATTCTGCACCGGTTCCTCTCAAGGAGATGAAGGCCACAGTAGTTAAGCCTCTCTATGTTGCACCAGCTAAGGAGATGAGTGCCACTGAAATTTCTGCTGAAGCTGTTTTAACTCCCATCCAAACAACACCAAGGGTACTTCCCAAGCTTGGTAATCCGGGTATATTTAGGATCAATTGTACTTTGGGAGACTTAGAGATTACGGATGCATTGTGCGACTCCGGCTCTACTGTGAGTGTGATATCTCTTGACATGGTGGAAACCCTTGGGATTAAGAGCATGGAAAGATACCCATCTTCTATTACATTTGGAGACTCTTACTCAAAAACTCCGATGGGAATGATCAAGGACTATCCACTGAAGATTGGTGAGTGCACTATCCCAACTGACTTTATTGTCATGAAGATGAAGAAGAGTACCCAACTACCTCTCTTACTTGGTACCTCTTTCCTCAACACCACTGGAGCTTGTCTGGACTTCACAAAGAAACATGCTGTGCTGCATAATGTTGACAACAAGGTCTACTATCCTTTAAGGAGCACATCTCTCCACACTTGTGGTGTCATTCTCTCTTCCAATAAGGATGATGTGTTAGAGGAAGCAAGGCTATTTGCAAATGTAGGCAAGGAAGCCAGGCCTAAACACATTAATTATGGATCATTGAGTGAGCACATGGGACGTACTCAAAAGGAGGGGGTGGATAGAGCTATTGGGACTCCTCTCATGACCATAAGGACTGAGTATGTTGGATCCATCTCTTTGAAGAAGCTGAGCATCGATGAGGAAAAAGCTCCAAAAGAGAAGGTTGTGGATATGGTGACAACAATGTCTCCAAAGGTTGTAAAGGCTGGAAAGGATAAGGTTGTCAACAATCATCTAAAGGCTCAAGAGTATGAAAAGGAGATAATGGATAGTGAGAGTCTACAATCTTTGTTTGGTGAGCATAATGGAAATGCTCTACCCAATGGATTAGATGGAGTCAAAGGAGCTGAGAAAGGACATAAGAACAAGCTGAAAACTCTAATGGCTGTTGACACCCCCTCATCTCTCAATTGTATCAGCTTACATCCAGTGAGTCTAAAGGGGAACTGCGTTGAGTACAAAGTCAAGTCTTAGGGGAAGGCTAGACCTTTTGCAAGTGTAAAAGCTTCGATCAGTCCAAGGTTCCAAGGTGATTCAGTCAATCTCAGTGAACTGACTTCTCAGGTCCTGACCATCCATCTCAAGGGTATGGCTCACTCACCTCCAGCCTAAGAACCGGGTCTGAACAGTCGAGCTTACCGACTTTAAACAAAAGCGCACTTGGGAGACATTCCCATGTTTATCCTTGTACATATGATCTTTTGCTTGTTATTTTTGATGTTTTGCTTTGAGTTTTATCAGGTTTTGGTTATTAGGTAAGGTTATGGACTCATTGGTGTTAAGTAAAGACCATGGAAATGAAGGAAAAGGATATAGGGAGTCAATATCGGTGTCCGTATCGGTTGCCAGACCGATACGGACCCTCGCGAGTTTGGCCGAGAGAATGGGTCTTATGTCGTTGACAGTTAGTGCTTTTAGCGCTATATCAATACTGGGTTTTTCTATTTCTTCTATAGGAATTATCCTTTTGACCAGTGGGTCTGAGGTTGCAGCTAGAGCTGCCAGAGCATCAGCAGAGGTGTTTTTACCTTGCGGGATCCTGGTCAGATCGCATGAGACGAACTGAGATGTTAATCCGCGGACCAATTTTAGGTAGGCGTCCATTCTTTCATCCTTAGCTTTGTATTCACCGTGGTATTGGCTAGTAACAAGCTGGGAATCACCGAAAGCTGATATTTCTCGAGCCCCAATCCCATGCGCGAGCTTGAGACCGGTTATGAGAGCTTCGTACTCTACTTCGTTGTTGGATGCTTCGAAGCTGAGTCTGAAGGACTGCTCTAGCGCCTCTACTGTAGGAGTTACTAGTTTTATGCCAACTCCTGATACATGCCTAGAGAATGCTCCGTCGACATGGAGTATCGGGTCTAGCTGACATGACTAAGGCTAGAGCTAGTTTTTCCATTGTTGGATACCGGGTCTCTGCGTCTATTAGCGTTTTCCTTACATAGAAATTAGCTGCTTCTCGTTTTGCTCATCGCGAACTAGGACTTCACTTACTGCAACAAATGACACTGCAATGTTAGGTAAAGCGGCTCTCCCTCCACTGGTTTGGCTAGGATGGGAGGTTTGCTCAGGTAAGATTTGAGTTGTGTGAATGCTTCTTCGCATCCCACATGAATTTTTTTGTTCCCTTTGAGGAGCTGATAAAACGAAAGACATTTGTCAGTAGATCAGGAAATAAAGCGATTGAGGGCTGATCCTCCGTGTCAGTCATTGTAATTCACGAGTGGTCTTCAGAGACGGCATCTCTATGAAGGCTGCAATCTGTTTGGGGTTGGCTTTGATTCCTATTTCAGTTACAATGTAACCGAGGAACTCGCCAGAGAACACTCCAAAGGAGCATTAAGCTGGGTTCAATTTCATGTTATATTGATTTAGGATCGAGAAACATTCTTTTAACTGAGCTACGTAGTCGCATTCTCGAGAAGACTTGAACAACATGTCATCTATATAAACTTCTATGGTTTTTCCGAGCTGGTCTACGAACATTTTGTTTACCAGGCACTGATAGGTCGCACATGCGTTCTTTATTCTGAAGGGCACTACCTTGTAATAATAAATGCCTCAGTCTGTGATAAAAGCTGTTTTTTTTCCTTGGTCCTCTAGGGTCATCAGGATCTGATTATACCCGGAGAAAGCGTCCATGAAGGACAAGAGCTGATAGCCAGCTGTACCTTCTACCATATGGTCTTTGTGAGGAAGTGGGAAGTTGTCCTTAGGAAAAGATTTGTTGAGGTCGGTGAAATCGATACACACTCTCCACTTCCCGTTTTTCTTTTTGATGACTACCGGGTTGGCGAGCCAGTCGGAGTATTTGACTTCCCTGATCTGACCTACTCTGAGTAGTCGGTCGACCTCATCGTTAGCTGCTTTAGCTCGACCGGGGCCGATCTTGCGCCGTTTTTGCTTGATGGGCTTGTAAGTAGGATCAATGTTTAGGTCGTGAGAGGTCACCTCCAATCTGATTCCTTTCATATCTATTGTGGACCTCGCAAAGGTGTCCACGTTTCCTTTAAGGAAGGTTATAAGTTCATCCTAGATTGGGTTCATTAGGTCTGCTACGGTTCTGATTCGACGTTGGTATCATCGATGCAGACTTGTACAACGAGCTCTTTTTGAGGTCCACAGACCATTGGGTCTTTGTTGCGTTTGACCTCTCGTTTTGCAAGCTCATTGCTTTTCTGTAATTGCTATAATTCAAACTGCTCTATCTGGCAATAGTCATCTAGGTAGCATACTCGGGAGGCTTTTTGGCTTCCGAAGATCGTTTTGGTTCCTTAAGGACCAGGAAATTTGACGCACTGATGGTATGTAGATGGAACTTCTTTCATGGTGTAGATCCATGGCTTGCCCATAATTGCATTATAGGGAGCTGGCCTGTTCACTACCGTGAGGTCTATTTGCTTTAGTATTCCGGTGGCATTGACTGGTAGTCGGATTTTTCCTAATGAATACGTCGTTTCACCGGAAAATCCTGTTAGAGCTGCTTTCTCGCCTTTTAGATCGGAGTCCGTAAAAACCATTTTCTAAAGGGAGTGTAAAACAACACATCTACTGAGCTACCAGTACCGATCATGACTCTGGAAGGCTCGAATCCAGATACGTCAAGCTCGATTATAAGAGCGTCATCGCACGGTATGTCTAGGCTTAGCGTTTCACTTTCCCATAACGAGATTTTGTGGTTAGGTCCTTTTAATTTGATTTCAATTCCAGAGTCTTTGAAGACTTTCTTTGGAATGTTTTGATTGATTTTACCGATTCATAGCAGAACTTGGAACCTCCACAAATGAAGTTGACGCTTTTTGGTGGGTATAGCCCTTCTCTCCCCCCCCCCCCCCCACCCGGAAGTGTGAGGTGAGTTATAGGTAAAGTAGGAGTCTGACTCCTCACTAGCCAAGTGGGAGGTATGATGCAACATTTTTCTCCCCCAGGAAGTGCAAAGAGAGCTAGAGCTCGAGTTTGCATTAACCAAGGTAGTGGGTGGGCGGTAGCTCGAATATTCGGAAAATGAGTTCAATGTGTTTAGGTGCGGTGCTCTCTAGAGCAGAGCTCTTTGAAGGTGGGCATAACCCTCCTTTCATATCTATTGTGGACCTCGCAAAGGTGTCCACGTTTCCTTTAAGGAAGGTTATAAGTTCATCCTAGATTGGGTTCATTAGGTCTGCTACGGTTCTGATTCGACGTTGGTATCATCGATGCAGACTTGTACAACGAGCTCTTTTTGAGGTCCACAGACCATTGGGTCTTTGTTGCGTTTGACCTCTCGTTTTGCAAGCTGATTGCTTTTCTGTAATTGCTATAATTCAAACTGCTCTATCTGGCAATAGTCATCTAGGTAGCATACTCGGGAGGCTTTTTGGCTTCCGAAGATCGTTTTGGTTCCTTAAGGACCAGGAAATTTGACGCACTGATGGTATGTAGATGGAACTTCTTTCATGGTGTAGATCCATGGCTTGCCCATAATTGCATTATAGGGAGCTGGCCTGTTCACTACCGTGAGGTCTATTTGCTTTAGTATTCCGGTGGCATTGACTGGTAGTCGGATTGTTCCTAATGAATACGTCGTTTCACCGGAAAATCCTGTTAGAGCTGCTTTCTCGCCTTTTAGATCGGAGTCCGTAAAAACCATTTTCTAAAGGGAGTGTAAAACAACACATCTACTGAGCTACCAGTACCGATCATGACTCTGGAAGGCTCGAATCCAGATACGTCAAGCTCGATTATAAGAGCGTCATCGCACGGTATGTCTAGGCTTAGCGTTTCACTTTCCCATAACGAGATTTTGTGGTTAGGTCCTTTTAATTTGATTTCAATTCCAGAGTCTTTGAAGACTTTCTTTGGAATGTTTTGATTGATTTTACCGATTCATAGCAGAACTTGGAACCTCCACAAATGAAGTTGACGCTTTTTGGTGGGTATAGCCCTTCTCTCCCCCCCCCCCCCCACCCGGAAGTGTGAGGTGAGTTATAGGTAAAGTAGGAGTTTGACTCCTCACTAGCCAAGTGGGAGGTATGATGCAACATTTTTCTCCCCCAGGAAGTGCAAAGAGAGCTAGAGCTCGAGTTTGCATTAACCAAGGTAGTGGGTGGGCGGTAGCTCGAATATTCGGAAAATGAGTTCAATGTGTTTAGGTGCGGTGCTCTCTAGAGCAGAGCTCTTTGAAGGTGGGCATAACCCTCCTCCCCCCCCCCCCCCCCCCGGAAGTGCGAGGTGAGCTAGAGCTCGTTCTCGTGCATTTTAAAAGTGCGGGTGGGGGGAGACCAAATTTAGTGTTACCCCCATAAAAGGTGAGGTTCTGAAAGATGAGCTCGATACGCTTTTGCCCCTTTCGTGGGCCAGGTGGTGGAGACTCGGGTATCTCCTCCTCGGTATTCAGCTCCTCTTACTGGAGGTCGCCTTACTTGTATCGGGCTTGGGTGGGATCTTGTCATCTTCAGGAGTTTTCTCTCCTGGAGTTTCGGTCTTATCTTTTTCAGCTGAGAGACGAGATTTTCTTCGGCATTCCTCTGAGGAATGTCCGTTCTTGTTATGATATTTTTAGAATTTGTTCGTGTCAAAGGGTTTGTTTTTGAACTTGTTCAATCCTTCAATAGCGAATCTATGTTGACCTTGACCATTACCCTTTGAGTCGGTTCTCGAATTCATGTTCGAGTTGTTCGTGGGTGTTGTGGATTTTCTGTGACTATCCGAGATATTCTTAATCTCTCCCTCATGAAGTGCAAAGGCTGACGCTCGATGGAGCGTATCATCAAGAGAGACTACTAATCTGATTGCGAGCTCCTCGCGGAATCTGGAAGTGTACCAGAGTCCATGTGTGAGTGCTCTGAGGGCTATGACCTCGTTTGGGTTCGTGATCGTAGCTTTGACTTCTTTGAATCTGTGTATTAAGCTTCTAAGGGATTTATCTCGACCTTGAGAGATTGCCCAAAGATCGGCCTCAGAGGCTTGTTCTTGTATGTACACATAGTAGTGTTTGAGGAAAGCCAAGGCGAGTTGGTTAAAGTTGTCTATGGAATTTCCTTCCAAAGCCGTGAACCATTCTAAGGCGGGTCCAATAAGATTTTTGGCAAAAAACGGCAGTGGCCATCTTCTTTCTCGTAATTGTTCATATGCACACGAGTTATCACTAGTCTGAATGACCTAATATGAGCTCGAGGATCGCCTTTTCCAGACTACTATGGAAATCTGATTTTAGATGCATATGGGATGCGAGCGTTAGCGATCCTGTCCGTGAAGGAAGTTCGTCGAGTTTCCTCGATGATCCTATCAATATCAGGAGCTGAGCTTATGGCGGAGTGAACTCGATTGTTCATCTGTTGCAGCTCAGCGTTTTTGTGATCAACGTACTTTGAAAAGACTCGCGATCGATCACGCCATGTTAGTCATCAGAGTGATGAAATAGAGCGTTTAGTTGATCGTTTACCTGACCGTTTCGCGATTGGGGAGGTCTAAAGTCGAACTGAGTTACAAAATTTTTCCCGTTGGGGAGCTATGGAGGTTATCTCGACGTGGAAGGGATGTCACACACTCTAGTCCACATGGATCTGGACGGTTCGAATCCCGGAGGCAAATGAGGTGGAGAGGGCAGACACATTGAACGGTCTGTTGTTCCCTTTTCGTTTGAGTTCGCCAGGTTCGTAATTAACGATAGCAAGCTCACAAAAGAGGGAAGTGTCGGATACCCCCAGTTCGCACTGGGGTAAGTGAACTTTCTCGAGGCATCAGGACTGACGTAGATCTCAGAGAAGTTCAGACGCGTCCGCGGAGGCGGACTTCCGCCATTGGTAAAGAGTCTTGTCCCGTTAAGGACTTGTGATTGGGAGACCTCGGCAAGTCTGTTCGCGAGATCTCGTTCATATCGGTCCAGCCGAGCTGTTCGAGCTCGAGTTGTCGATTCATGGCTTTGAGCCTTGTCGACTAACGTTAAGAGCATGCTATGGATCTCAGCCAGATCTTTAGGACTGGACCTCGTAGTACTATGACTCTCAGAGAGACATGCCTTAGGTCTGTTCTGGTTAAGGTTCGAGCCTGATTAGTTGGGTTTTAGCCGGATCTTATCCAGACCCGAGGGTTTGTGCGATATGTGGTGGAGGTACTCCCATTGGGGAGATTGTCTCCAACCGTGGTACTAGATTGCAGTAGACTCGGATCTGCGACAGCGCCTGAAGGCGGGTCGCGTTTCCAGAGCCTATCAATTCTGTTCCCGTGGGAGTGACGACCGGTTGGGTCAATTACTCAAGATCTGTTAAGACTGGCTATTTCAAGACAGATTTTGTGAGTTGTGTTTGTTCAGCACCCATTTTGTTTTTCGAGATTTTTTATCGGATATTTATGATAGAGGATATTATGATCGTCCCCACGGACGACGCCAAAATGTGGATCCAGAAATCCACACTAGAGATTTGTAATTTGAGATGGGGAGTTTTGTAGGGCTAACTCCTCAAAGATCACACGGTGCTTCAAAGAACCATCTAAAACAAACAATGGGTTTCATAGATATATTGTATTAATGGAAGAATGATTACAAATGAGATCTTAAGAGAGGATTTACAATGAGCTCGTAGAGCTATTTTTGTGTAAATATAATGGAAGAAGAAGGTCCTTCCATTAAAGGAATTGAACTCCTTTTACAGCCTTTATGACGAGCTCTCCATCCGTATATCTCGTAATACTGTTGTTGGAACGACCTCTGTGATCGTCGGACTGTTGAGCCAATATCAGAGTGATCCGTTTGACTACATCAGCTCGACAGTTGACTTAAATATCGGGCATGTCCTTCCTTGATACGCAGTCTTTTCTAGTTGATAAGGCGGAGATATGATGGGCTTCGGTTTGGGCCGGAGTAATGTCTCTAACGTCAACCTGGTTATGAAATAAGGTCATTAGGCCTTATCGGTCCAAATCCGGATGCAGATTTTGGTACCAACAATTGTTTTTCTCCAAAAAAATATGGACCGATTGAATGGTCTCTCTTGTAAGCTGTTTGGTTGATGATGACTTCATATATGTTCAAACTTGAGATTAAAGTGTGATTTTGCTTACGATAAAGATTGATATTATAAAATATCCCATCCTTTCCCATCAATAATCTGGCCGAGGCGATATTTAAATGCATATACAACTTATAATCCCAACAAAAATGTAAATTCAGTATTAATACATTATTTGAATTTTATTACTGTTTCAGTTTCTCGAAATTAGTGAATCACTTGGTTCAACTTTGATCAACCTAATGGATTTGTTTTATTTTAAGAAAGTACATATAAAATTAATATTTATATTTATTTATTGAATTATAATATTAGTATTTAGTTTTTGACTTATAATGTTACTTTCTTTTCATTTTATTTACTATGAATTTTATGATATTGTTTATTGCATGTTATTTTCTTTTGATGTCTCAGTATTACGAAGTTGAATTTTGTTTTTTAGCTCCTAATCTGACTATATATTTTTTTATTATAAACAATAAATTATCCTTGGCATGATTTATTTTCGCAATCATAATGTGCTAGGGGACTTATAAAAATTACCGAACAACATATAAAAACTACCTTATAAGTCTTATAATACTGTTTACAGGTTTTAAAACTACAAAACAACAACGAATATTTATAAAAGGTATAAATTGTTGAAATCCCACTTCTACATTATAAACAATTTATAAAAGATCCGCTGGTTCCTCCTCGACGGGAGGTCCCTGCCCGGGGGGGGGGGGGAGGGGGGACAAATTCATCATCTAGAGGAGGTATATCAGTTGTTCCGTTATGGGGTTAGACTCATCGTCTTTTTAGTAGTCACTGGGTCTTATGTCGTTGACATTTAGTGCTTTTAGCGCTATGTCAATACTGGGTTTTTCTATTTCTTCTACATGAATTATCCTTTTGACCAGTGGGTCTGAGGTTGCAGCTAGAGCTGCCAGAGCATCTGCAGAGGTGTTTTCACCTCATGGGATCCTGGTCAGATCGAATGAGACGAACTGGGCTGTTAATCCGCGGACCACTTTTAGGTAGGCGTCCATTCTTTCATCCTTAGCTTCGTACTCGCCGTGTATTTGCTAATAACAAGCTGGGAATCACTGAAAGCTGATATTTTTCGAGCCCCAGTCCCAAGCGCGAGATTGAGACCGGTTATGAGAGCCTCGTACTCTGCTTCATTGTTGGATGCTACGAAGCCGAGTCTGAAGCAATGCTCTAGCAACTCTCCTGTAGGAATTACTAGTTTGATGCCAACTCCCGATACATGCCTAGAGGACGCTCCGTCGAAATGGAGTATCTATTTTTCCGGGGTTGGCTTCTTTTGTGGACTGCGGCGTCAGCTCGATGACAAAGTCAGATAAAACTTGAGCTTTCACACATGTCCGAGTGCAGAATTCGATGTCGTATTCGCTGAGCTCAATGGCCCATTTAGCTAGTTGTCCAGATTTTCTCGGACTATGGAGTATAGTTCGAATTGGTTATGAGGTCATCACTACGATGGAGTGTGATTGGAAGTAAGGTCGGAGCTTGTGAATGCTTCTTCGCATTTTTCATCCCACATGAATTTTTTTTGTTCTCTTTGAGGAGCTGATAAAACAAAAGGCATTTGTCAGTAGATCGGGAAATAAAGCGATTGAGGGCTGCTATCCTCCATGTTTGTCGCTGTACTTCAAGAGTGGTATTCAGAGACGGCATCTCTATGAAGGCTGCAATCAGTTTGGGGTTGGCTTCAATTCCTCTTTCAGTTACAATGTAACCGAGGAACTCGCCATAGAACACTCCAAAGGAGCATTTAAACTGGTTCAATTTCATGTTATATTGATTTAGGATCAGGAAGCATTCCTTTAGTTGAGCTACGTGGTTGCATTCTTGAGATGACTTGACCAGCATGACGTCTATATAAACTTCCATTATTTTACCAAGGATGCCTACGAACATTTTGTTTACCAGGTGCTGATAGGTCGCACATGCGTTCTTTAGTCCGAAGGGCATTACCTTGTAAAAGTAAATGCATCGGTCTGTGATAAAAGCTGTTTTTTCTTGGTCCTCTAGAGTCATCAGGATTTGATTATACACGGAGAAAGCATCCATGAAGGACAAGAGCTGATGGCCAGTTGTAGCTTCCACCATATGGTCTATGTGAGGAAGTGGGAAATTGTCGTTAGGACAAGCTTTGTTGAGGTCGGTGAAATCGATACAAACACTCTACTTCCCGTTTTTCTTTTTGACGACTATCGGGTTGGCGACGCAGTTGGGGTATTTAACTTCCCTGATCTGACCTACTCTGAGTAGTCGGCCGACATCATCGTTAATTGTTTTAGCTCGATCGGGGCCGAGCTTATGCCGTTCTTTCTTGATAGGCTTATAAGTAGGATCAACGTTCAGGTCGTGAGAGGTCACCTCCAAGCTGATTCCTTTCAACTGATGTGGACCACGTGAAGGTGTCCATGTTTCCTTTAAGGAAGGTTATAAGTTCATCCTTGATTGTGTTGGTTAGGTATGCTCTGATACTGGTGCACCTCTTGCGGTTGGTATCATTGATGCAGACTTGTAAAACGAGCTCTTTTCTAGGTCCACAGACCGTTGGGTCTTTGTTGCGTTGGACCTCTCGTTTTGCAAGTTCATTGCTTTTCTGTAATTGCTATAATTCAGACTCCTCTATCTGGCGATAGCCATCTAGGTAGCATACTCGGGAAGCTTTTTGGCTTCCTAAGATCGTTTTGGTTCCTTTAGGACCAGGAAATTTGACGCACCAATGGGATGTCACACACTCTAGGCCACAGGGATCTGGACGGTTCGAATCCCGGAGGCAAATGAGATGGAGAGGGCAGACGCATTGGACGGTATGCTTTTCCTATGTCGGTTGAGTTCGTCAAGTTCTTAGTTAACGATAGCGACTTCACAAAAGAGGGAAGTATTAGATAGCCCCCCCCCCCCCCAGTTTTCACTGGGGTAGTGAACTGTCTCAAGGGGTCAAGACTAACGTAGATTTTTATCGGATCTTTCTAATAGAGGATACAATGATCGTCCCCACAGACGGCGCCAAAATGTGGATCCGGAAATCCACACTAGAGATTTGTAATTTGAGATGGGAAGTATCGTAGGGCTAGCACCTTAAAGAGCACATGATGCTTCAAAGAACTATCTAAACCAAACAATGGGTTTCATAGATATCTTGTATTAGTGAAACAATGATTACAAATGAGATCTCAAGAGAGAGTTTACAATGAGCTTGTAAAGCTGTTTTTTTTGGTATGTAAATATAAGGAAAGAAGAAGGTACTTCCATTAAATCCATTGAACTCCTTTTATAGCCTTGATGACGAGCTCTCCATCCGTATATCTCGTAATGATCTTGTTGGAATGATCTTTGTGATCTACGGACCGTTGAGCTGATCTCGGAATGATCAGTTTGCCTAAAGCGGCTCGACGGTTGACTTAAATATCGAGAACGTCCTTCGTTGATATGCAGTCGTTTTCCAGTTGATAAGGCAGAGATATTATGGGCTTCGGTTTGGGCCGGAGTAATGTCTCTAGCGTCAACATGGTTATGAGATAAGGCTATTGGGCCTTATCGGCCCAAATCCGGATGACTATTTTGGTACCAACAATTGTTTTTCTCCTAAATTATGGACCGATTGAATGGTGTCTCTTGTAAGTTGTTTGTTTGATGATGACTTCATATCCGTTCAGACTTGAGATTAAAGTGTGATTTTCCTTGCAATAAAGACTGATATTATAAAAGATCCCATCCTCTCCCATAAATAATCTGGCCAAGGTGATATTTAAAGGGGATGCATATACAACTTATAATCCCAACAAAAATGTAATTCTGTTTTAATACATTATTTGATTTTGATTATTGTTTCGGTTTCTCGAATTTAATGAATCATTTGGTTCGACTTTGATCTATTAATGGATTTGTTTCATTTTACGAAAGTACATATAAAATTAATATTTATATTTATTTATTGAATTATAATATTAGTATTTATTTTTGACTTATAATGTTACTTTCTTTTCATTTTATTTACTATGAATTTTATGATTTTGTTCATTGCATGTTCTTTTCTTTTAATGTCTCAGTATTATGAAGTTGAATTTTGTTTTTTTAGCTCCTAATATAACTAAATTTTTATATTTTTTATAAACAATAAATTAACCTTCTCATGATTTATTTTCGCAATCATAATGTGCAAGGGGACTTATAAAAATTTATCTAACAACATATAAAAACTACCTTTAAGTCTTATAATACTGTTTGCAGGTTTTAAAATTACAGAACAACAACGTATATTTATAAAAATATTTAAATTGTTGAAATCCCACTTCTACATTATAATGACGCCGTTTTAACAATTTATCTACACTATAAACGGCGTCTCTTCCACGTTTCTCGTCTCGTCGGATTGAGCTCGTCGAATTCATCTTTGATTAATCCCCTCTCTTCCATGAATCCTTTCCACGAGCGAATCTCGAGCTCTTCTTCACCTGATTATCTTCACCCTTCTCCCCTCTTAGTCCTCCCAAGCTGAGCTCCCCATCTTCTCGCCGGCCGTCGGTTTGTCTTCATCTCTCTTCCCCCCCCCCTCAATGAGCTTAATCTGTTGAATTTGGTATTTTCATATAATTTTAGGGTTTAGTAAGAAATTTGTTGAATGCATGTTATTTAAGTATTGCATTGTTAATTTTTTGTTGAATCGAGTTGCATTATAGATAAATTGTTGCTCGAATCCAATAATCGACTCGATTTTTGCTCGATTTATGCTCGATTTTATATTCCAAATCTGCAGAATTAGTCCAACTGGTACATCTGATATCTATGAGAGTTTGACTAGTTGAACCAAAAATACCGGTTGGACCGCAAATACCATTTTTACCTTAACAATTGTACTAGTTGTACCAAAATGACATTATTTTTAATTGAATTTTATTCTATTGTATTTATAGGAGGCGATAAAGAAAATCAACACAAACGTACATTTTGACTATGGAGGGTGCTATACAGAAGAGCATGAATGGATTTCAAGTAATCATGTATATGCCATATCGATAAAGACATCATCTTTGAACGAGATAACTTATTCGGTGTTAGTAGATAAGATACGCATGAAGGTTATGATAGGTGGATCCATGGGGAAGCTGAGACTGAGTTACAATCTATCTAAAGCTCGTAGAGAGTCATATATTGTAGACGACGAGGATGTTTATTTTTATCTAACAACAGTGGATAATGAGGGACTTAAACCTGTTTTGCATGTGGAGATATCCGATGATGTGTGAAAAAATCTGGGGGTCGAGCAACTTTCAAGAGTGAAGCGAAGAAGTTCAGTTGGTGTGAATTATATAAGGAGGCAATTTCAAATGAGAGAGTTGATGTTTTTGGTGATCTACATGATACTGACATCCTTACCATATTTAGAGCGGCTGGTATAGCAGAAAAACAGAATGAGCCTATTATTCAAGAGTTGTCGGATAATGGTGTTAATCAAAATGTTGGCAATGATGATTGTGAGAATGCATCACGCGACCAATTGGCGGATGTGGACACCATGTTGGGTAACCATATGGATGTTGTTATGGACGCTGGTATGGATGCTAGAGATGAATATGTTGAGCTTCCATCATATGTACAACCACCGAGTCAATATGTGGAAGAATGGGAAGATGGTACGGGTATTGAATTATATCAAGAATTTTGTTCTAACGAGCCAATATGTTGAGGTCGGTGAAATTGATACATACACTCCACTTCCCGTTTTTCTTTTTGACGACTATCGGGTTGGCGATTCAGTCGGGGTATTTGACTTCCCGGATCTGACCTACTCTAAGTAGTCAGCCGACCTCATCGTTAACTGCTTTAGCTCGATCGGGGCCAAGCTTACGCCGTTCTTTCTTGATGGGCTTGTAAGTAGGATCAACGTTTAGGTCGTGAGAGGTCACCTCCAAGCTGATTCCTTTCATATCTGATGTGGACCACGCGAAGGTGTCCATGTTTCCTTTAAGGAAGGTTATAAGTTCATCCTTGATTGTGTTGGTTAGGTCTACTCCGATACCGACACACCTCTTGGGGTTGGTATCATGGATGCAGACTTGTAAAACGAGCTCCTTTCAAGGTCCACAGACCGTTGGGTCTTTGTTGGGTTGGACCTCTCGTTTTGCAAGTTCATTGCTTTTATGTAATCGCTATAATTCAGACTCCTCTATCTGGCGAAAGCCATCTAGGTAGCATACTCGGGTAAATTTTTGGCTTCCGAAGATCGTTTTGGTTCCTTTAGGACCAGGAAATTTGACGCACTAATGGTATGTAGATGGAACTGCTTTCATGGTGTAGATCCATGTCCTTCCCATAATTGCATTAAAGGGAGTTGGCATGTTCACTACCGTTAAGTCTATTTGCTTTAGTATTCCGGCAGCGTTGACTGGTAGTCTGATTGTTCCTAATGAATACGTCGTTCACCGGCCAAGCTTGTGATAGCTACTTTCACTACAAGAAAACTGGGTTTTTCGTAGCTATGGCCCAATTTCCGTAGCTAATTTCGGTTTAGCTATGGATAGCTACGAACTCAATCCCCGCCTAAACTCTCGTAGCTATTAATAATTCGTAGCTATCCGTAGCAACGTCTCTGCAGAATAGCTACGAAGTATCCGTAGCTATTGGCTACCGATAGCTACGAATTGTGTTCGTAGCTATACTTACTACGAATAGCGGCAAAACAAATCGTAGTTATGTATCTACGGATTGCTTCGAACCAATTCGTAGCCATAGCTACGAATTGCTACAACATATTTCTTAGCCAAAGATCTACGAATGGCTACGGGTATCGTCGTAGCTATTTAGCTGCGACACCACTTGTGTCTATTCGTAGCTAAAGTAGCTACGAATGCCTACATATATTTTTGTAGCCATTGCTATGAATATCTACGAATGGATTCGTAGATAATGAGCTACAAATGGCTACGTAAGTTTTGTCGCTATTGCTACGAATATCTATGGATATGTCGTAGAAATTTGGCTACGGATAGCTACGGACTAGTCCGTAGCTATCTTCTCCACGAACTTATCTGTAGCGATCCGTCACTATGCTGATTTATACAAAAATCGAATTTGGTTCATATAATTGAATTTGAATGTTTCATATTAAACATAAACATGATTTAATACCAAAAAAACATACTTATATTGATGGTTAAAAAAGTTTTACAAAGCAAAAAAGAGAATTTACAAAGAACTAACTTAAACATGTTCAAATATTACAATTTACAACACTTCTCATGGAATAGTGTTGTCTGGCATCTGGTTGGGCTGCTTGCTAGACTCAGAATGTGGACTTGGAGCAACAGATGCATCACTCTCACGGGGAGCTTGTCGCCGTTAAGTCTTAAGGTCAACTCCATTGATGCTCAGCATAACTGCCATGCCTTGTTTCAGCTCAAACATTGTCTCCTTTAGTTCAGACATTTCCTCCCTGCTGCAGATTTCATGATCAGTGAAGCAGGTGCTGCCTCATTTGGATGAGGATCCAAGTACTGAATTGATCCAAGTCCATACATATGTCCCTTAGAGTTAGTAGCTTTTCGCAAAAGATGAAACAAATTTCAGTCTAAAACTAAATGGTATCATATTATCTAAACAAATTAGAAACTATACTCAACAACCAATCATCATAATTTAGAAACTATACTCAATAACAACACATTTTATAACATCAGAACTAAGTAAATGAGAACATGACTTACTTCTACATATCCCTGTGATCTCTCCATGGCCAGGGTCTTAGTTGCTGCTACAAGTGCATCTGCTCTTTTGTCTATGATGATCCCATCCTTGCGAGCATGAGTTTTGCGCACTACAGCCGTTGCAGCCGGTTTAGCTCCCAGCTCAACCTCCTGTCATTCAAAACAAAAAAATTACTATACAATGCAGAAACATAATCACATATATGAATACAAAAGGATACATCAGACTTACCATCTCATATCGGACTGCTGTGGGATTTGGATCCTGAAGTATGCACGTGTTTGCCCATGCCGTCTGGATTTGAGGTTGCAATTTCTGAATTTTGTTTGCTCTTCTTCACGTGTTCAGCCTCCTCCCAGATGTCCAACATTGTGTTCCAGTCCGCCAGTCCTATAAAATCTGGTTTCTTACAAGATCTCTTCCTCTTGCTTACTATGTATCCAATCGGTCTCAACAGAATGGTTCTCCATCGCTCTACCACCATATTATGGTGCTCCTCTTCCCAGTAGTACTTTTTCTACAACAAAGACAGACAAATTTTGTTAGTAGGTATTTAGATATTTGTAAACAATTTGTAAAAATAAAGACGAGTAGTACAAACAGACATACCACAAATGCGATCCACCACTCATCCTTCTTCGTCAGTGGAACCATAGTGAAATTCCAGCAATGGCCCCAAAAGTTAGACTGATAGCATGCCACTATGTCCTTGCGTATACAATCGTCTATTCCAAACATGTGTGAAAGAAAGTAGAACACATTAGCAAACATAAGAAATGATTACAAGAAATATAAGACTAACATCATACTATACATAAACAGTACCAAACATTAGACTAAACATAAACATTTATAAACGGAAACAGAAACAATCTAACATTAGACTAACATTAAACAATCTTAGCAAACTCAGATATCAAATTCATACTTAGCAATCTTATAAGCAACCATGAATCATCAAACTCAGATATGAAACAAGACTTAGCAGTGAGTAAACAATCTTAGCAAACTCAGATATGAAATTCATACTTAGACGACTTAGAAGCAAACATGAAATTATCACTCAGTCTTAGAAAACTCAGAAGACATGAAACGAAACCAAAACCAAACACATTACTTAGCATTGATATTCTTAGCAAATTTGGAAGACATCAAACAAAACCAAAACCAAGATATTACAAAATCAGACTTAGACATACCAAACTAAAACTCATCAAACACAGACTTCACGATTTTCAGAAGCAAAGTCAATAAAAATACACTATACAGGCAAGTCATGAAATATCACATCAAACAAACTCCTATAACACATTTGCAATTTCACAGATATTCATGCTCTAACAACAAACACAGGGTTACCTTAAACCAGACACACAATCACGCACATAACAATAATGATAATCATACTTATGCAGTTCGATTCATTTCATACTTATGTATACTTATGATCACAACATTCGGTTCAGTTCACACAACAATCAATACCAAAATAAACCAGTTCACAAGTAAAACCTAAGTATACATGCAAATAAGGAAAAATACAGATTAAGATTAATAACTGAAGTTACCATAGGGCGCCGTTAATCTTCTCTGGATGGAGGTGAGGCATGTTGCGTCGCTCCGGCGAACTCATGATTGCCTCTAAGCTAGACAGTGGGTGGCGAGAGGCGGAGGAAGTAGATGATCTCACCGCTCCAGGAGGAAAGCGGCTTTGAGTCAGACGCCTAATGGGACACCTTCCTCCTGGAGCCTCACCACTCAGATTCAATTGCATGCAAACAGATTTAAGGATGGTTAGTTAGTGAAGACTGAAGATGAATCAAAAGACATAAATCAGATGAATCGACATTGAAATCGACATGCATGAGATGAATCAAGGTTTTTACTGGAAGCGAGAGAGTGAAACCATGAAAGATCAATCTAGGGTTTGACAGGAAGCGAGAGTGTGAAACCGTGAAAGATCAATCTTGGGTTTGACATGAAGCGAGAGAGTGAAACCATGAAAGATCAATCTAGGGTTTGCCATGAATCGAGACTGAAACTTAACCCTAAATCGAAACATCGTAACGAGACACTAAAAGGAAGAGATAGAGGATAGAGATCTTACCGATTGAGCCAAAGGATGTCGAGATGAATATGAATCGACAGTTAGGGTTTGAGAGATGGGAAAAAGACTTCGACAGAGAGTCGATAGATGGAGATAATGGAGGAAGAGAGAAGAGAGAAGAGAGAAGGAGATGAAGATAGAGATATCGAGAAAGGAAGAGATGGAGATTCAGAGGGAAATCGTGATAAGGACATCGGATCCTCCAGACCCGACCCAGACGAGCAGTACGTACCAGCCTCGACCACGAGGCTGACCGAGCTATTCCCGACCCCGCGGAACGTACCTGAGGAGGTTAAGAAGGCCACTGCAAGTTATGCCAGACCAGATGACGTGATATCAGGAATTCATAAGCCAACAGCATGTTTTAGGAGTGATGATCGTTCCAGAATCCAATTGGAACGATCCCATTTGGAGACGGTCGACAACCGACCTCCCGGAGCCCTAACCGTGTCCTGGAAGGTGTCCATAGGAGACATGATTCAAGCCAACCATGCCAGGCCTGATATTCATCATAAAGTATGCCATTTGGAAGAGTTTGGTCAGAAGGAATCAGCTTGGGTTTGAGATCAACTAGGAGGATGTCTAGAAGCTGTCCAGTTAGCCATGTCCGCGGATATAGGTGCATTCAAGAGAGGATTACGAATGGACCAGCAGGAATCAGGCTGCAACTCAACCTGTTATAGAAACCTTACTAATCAAGGAATCTGCACGAAGTTCAATCACCTCAAGACCATCTTCTATGAAGAAGTTATGTCTATTTCAAAACAGATGATTTTCAGGGAACGCGAGAAATACCGACTTGCACTTATCAGGATGCTCAGAATGAACCAGGATGAATTAAGGAGTAAAACCACTTGGCCTATATTCTGGATTCATCAGGGATTACATGAGAGTTGGAACCACGCCAATACCTTCTCGGATAAAGAAGATATGCAAGATCAAGCCCGAAGGTTGCTGGACCTGCCTTATTTGGAAGCTCACGGACTTAGTGGGCTTCAGACTTATGTATGGCGACCAGGAGTACGAGCAACATCTCCTTGGGCATTGGTTTATACTCTTTTTCCCTTAAGTGTGGTTTTGTCCCAATTGGGTTTTCCCACTAAGGCTTTTAATGAGGTAAACCAAGGCTCGCTTCAAGAGAAGGAGAATATGGCCCGTCCAACCTTCTTTCTTGTTTTCTATTTTTGTAGTTTCGACCAGGCCTCTTTATGGCCCTTTCTTAAGACTGATAACCCTAGTACCTTGGCTATTTAAAGCCACTCTTTGTTTTCAATAAAGTTAAGCAAGTTTAAACTAAGAAAACCCTAAGGTTTAGGTGATCTCTCTCTCCTTTGCGCGGCTTCCCCTTTGGAGAATTGGATCTCTTGGTTTTTGCTTGCTGCCCAAATATCCCTAAGTGTTCCTAAGTGTTACTAAAGCTCATTATTTCCTATCTCACCATCCAACCATCACTTGACGAGAAGAGAGCGCCATCGGCCAGCTTCTCGTCCCGCTCGACCATCGTTCGCATCGTCCGTCCGTCCGTTCATCTCTCTCGACCACCCGCTCCGCGTCTCATATCATCTGGTATCAGAGCTTTAAAGCTCCTGACCAGTCTGGTTATTTCTCTCCTTTGCTTAGTTTCAGTCTTGTTTTCTTTTTGTTCTTCTTTAAAAACTGAAAATCAAAAAAAAAATTTGTTAGAATCGAATTTAGGTTGTGATAAGAAACCGTCCGCTAGGGTTATCTCTCTCTAACGATTTTCTTAGGGCTGATCTCCTTTGTTCCGACTTCTTGTTCTCTGTTCCTTATAGTTTCTGTTGCTATTTGTTACCTTGGCTCTGTTGCACTGCGTTCTTTTAGCAAGAGGAAGAAGAATAGGAGCCGTCTGCTAGGTTGTTAGCGGTTTGAGCTGGCCGCATTTAGTTTCTTAGGGCTTTCCCTTTTGCGAATTGAATTGTGGTTTTGTTGCTTGGTTATTGATCTGATTTAAGTTGAAATTTCCATTCATGTTATTGGTTTAGTGTTTACTTCTCAGTTTATTAGTCAAAAAAAGAAAAGAAATTTGCCATTGCCTTGTTTCCTTTTTGTTAGTGACCGCACCTTTTTCCATTTTTGTTGCGTTTTCCTTTTCTCTTGTTTTCCTTTCTTCCTTGTTGCGTTTGATATTTTTGCTAAGTGTGCAGAGACAATGGACGAAGAACAGGCCCAACAAGGCGGCCCGACCAAGTTCACTCAGATCCTAGCTGCGATCCAGACGATCGGAGCTCGACTCGACCGCCTGGAGCGACCGCCCGACCCATCTCGACATGGTCGAGTAAAGTAAGGTCGACCAGACCATGGTCACGACCTGTACCACTGTGGAGACGACCATGCTGGGAACAAAATGGATCCCGAGCCACCTGACCAATATCGGCGCCATCAATCCTCTAGACTAAGACATTCAAAACCCAATAAATTTCAAAATAATTTTTGTGTGTTTAGACTCACAACCAATATCTTTCTCAGGTACCGAAGACTACTTTCAGTGGGAAGAAGACCTAGAAGATTACTTTTGGGATTACAATATCCCAAGAAACGAACAAGCCTCGTATGCGATCCAAACCCTAACCGGAGATGTCTATGCTTGGTGGCAGCTCGAGGAGAAGATACGGAGACAACTGAAGGAACCGTCAAGGACGTGGAAGGAGCTGAAATGGTTAGTATATGAGCAGTATGTCATAATAAGACCAAAGACCCAGGGCCGTCCACGCCTTTCGACCGCCTCGACCAAATTCTCGTTGCTCGAACCACATCGACCAAAGGTTAAAGTGTCCCAACCCAAATCTTTTTCATCTGATTATAATGAATCAAAAACTGTCTTAATGCACTTGGGATTGGTCAAAAGTGTTGATCAGGATGTAGGAAAGATAGAGGGTTCCATGGACCGCACATGTCAACAGACCGGAGGTGAGACCGAGAAACCAAAGGAACCGGTCGAACGAGAAAGTGATCCGACTAAAACCAATGAAGATCACGACCCAAACTAGACTGGGAGTGTTAGTCAGAAATCAGAACATGATTTGAGACCACAACTAGATATTGGAACCAAAGAGGCAAACCGGAAAGAAGTGCCACGCTCGCCCATTTCTCGACCACGACCCTCGACCGCCTCGACCAAGGTTCAAGTATCCCAACCCAATTCTCTTCTATCTGATTATAAAGAATCAAACACTGTTTTATTGCACTTGGAATTGGTCAAAGGTTTTGAACAGGGCGCAGGAATGAACAAGGGTCCGATGGACCGCACGAACCAACGGACCAGAGGCGAGAAAATAAAGGAACCGGCCGACCCAAAGATTGATCCGACTAAAGCCAATGGAGATCACAACCCAGAGAGTTTCCCATGGAACCCAGGCCAAGACAAAGGCGTGATACGGAGTTCCCAGCCCAACGGAACACGCATGGAAAGCCATTGCACCAGCCGTCCACCAATTCCTCAAGGTAAGGCCATGAACTCACGAAACCGCATGAAGGGTGACTTGCTTTCTATTGGTGCAGGTTATGCAGATTCGAGGTCGAATCTTCTTCAAGAGAGAGGGTATGATGAGGACATCGGATCCTCCAGACCCGACCCGGACGAGCAGTACGTACCAGCCTCGACCACGAGGCTGACCGAGCTATTCCCGACCCCGCGGAACGTACCTGAGGAGGTTAAGAAGGCCACTGCAAGTTATGCCAGACCAGATGACGTGATATCAGGAATTCATAAGCCAACAGCATGTTTCAGGAGTGATGATCGTTCCAGAATCCAATTGGAACGATCCCATTTGGAGACGGTCGACAACCGACCTCCCCGAGCCCTAACCGTGTCCTGGAAGATGTCCATAGGAGACATGATTCAAGCCAACCATGCCAGGCCTGATATTCATCATAAAGTATGCCATTTTGAAGAGTTTGGTCAGAAGGAATCAGCTTGGGTTCGAGATCAACTAGGAGGATGTCTAGAAGCTGTCCAGTTAGCCCTGTCCACGGATATAGGTGCATTCAAGAGAGGATTGCGAATATAACAACAGGAATCAGGCTGCAACTCAATCTGTTCTAGAAACCTTACTAATCAAGGAATCTGCACGAAGTTGAATCACCTCAAGACCATCTTCTATGAAGAAGTTATGTCTATTTCAAAACAGATGATTTTCAGGGAACGCGAGAAATACCGATTTGCACATTTTGGAGTGCTCAGAACGAACCAGGATGAATCAAGGGGTAAAGGAACTTGTTCTGGATTCTTAATTCATCAGGGAATACATGAGAGTTGGAATCACACCAATACCAGCTCGGACCAAGAAGATATGCAAGATCAAATCCGAAGGTTGTTGGACCTGCCTTATTTGGAAGCTCACGGACTTAGTGGGCTTCAGACTTATGTATGGCGACCAGGAGTACGAGCAACATCTCCTTGGGCATTGGTTTATACTCTTTTTCCCTTAAGTGTGGTTTTGTCCCAATTAGGTTTTCCCACTAAGGTTTTTAATGAGGTAAACCAAGGCTCGCTTCAAGAGAAGGAGAATATAGCCCGTCCAACCTTCTTTCTTGTTTTCTATTTTTGTAGTTTCGACCAGGCCTCTTTATGGCCCTTTCTTAAGACTTGTAACCCTAGTACCTTGGCTATTTAAAGCCACTCTTTGTTTTCAATAAAGTTAAGCAAGTTTAAACTAAGAAAACTCTAAGGTTTAGGTGATCTCTCTCTCCTTTGCGCGGCTTCCCCTTTGGAGAATTGGATCTCTTGGTTTTTGCTTGCTGCCCAAATATCCCTAAGTGTTCCTAAGTGTTACTAAAGCTCATTATTTCCTATCTCACCATCCAACCATCACTTGACGAGAAGAGAGCGCCATCGGCCAGCTTCTCGTCCCGCTCGACCATCGTTCGCATCGTCCGTCCGCTCATCTCTCTCACCCACCCGCTCCGCGTCTCATATCAAATCGCACTCGCGAGAGAAAAGAAGAGGAGAGAGTTCGAGAGAGAAAGCTTTTTTGGATATGGGAAAATGACAGAGTTAGAGAGAGATTGGGATATTAGGTCTACGGGTAAACCGGTAGGCGGCAAACCGAATTGATTACGCGGTTAATCCATGAAAACCAAAATTATTTGGTGAAAACCAAAAATTATTTCACGGTTTAATGAATTGATTTCGTGGTTAACTGCGAAACCAAATTAAATTTGGCGGTATAACAAATTGATTTTGCGGTTAAACCCGCGAATCCCTTTTTATTTTCACTTAGCTACAGAATTAATCGTAACAATCCGTAGCAAAGGTGAAATTGAACAGGGTTCTACCTGGTTAAAATCTTAAATCATCGGTTAAACCAGATTTAAACCAGTTAATTAAGCGGTTAAACCAAATTACTTTAGCTACAGCATTTCTTGTAGCTAGTCATAGATATGTAATAAAAAAATGGGTTTAAAGTAGTTAGATTCAAATTTTTTTAATAAGATAGATAAGAATATATAATTATATTAATTTATGAATTAGAAAAGTAATTAGATTCAAGTTAGATTCTAAGTTATATTATTAGATTTCAATTTTAAGACTATAGATAATTTCATTCTAAGTTAATCATTTATAAAACATATTGATTAAACTAAATATTTTTATTAAGAATAAGTAATTATTTAATCATACAAATACATTATGCTTCTGAATTGTTTGAATCGGAATACTCGTAATAATGACCTTCAAGATTATCTTCAGAAATATATTCGTAATCTAGATTAACCATCGGTATTGGCTCATACCCTGAAACATCTTCAACTGCATGTTCCTCGTCTCGAACAATAGCAGTGGATGTTATAACATGATCAACTGTGTCGTTTCAGCATAATCTTCGTTGTTGTCCACCATTCTTCTCTGGTTGGTCGTAATCTTGGATAAGGAATATAAGTAACTTGATCACATTGCTCTGGTAATATGAAAGGATCAAACTTGTCATAGTGCATATGCGGGCAAATATCAACAATACTGGATGGATGTCTTCGTATTCCTCGTCCGGTGTTGAACCAGTGGTATTTGAACATCATTAGTTTTAGTTCAACATCTTATGGATACTCGATCATGAAAATCTCATGGATCAATCCAAAATACTCCGTCTCAGTGGTCCCGGAACGTAAACACCATAATTCATCGTTTTCTTATTTTGTCCATGTCTTTCTTTATGGTAATGATATACCCTCGAATAAAACATAGGCCACGACGTGATTTTATGCTTTGGACCTTGTACGAATTCTAACATCCACAACGGAAACTCAAATGAATTGCTAGCACTGTTAATCTGCACATATATAATTTTAAAATGAGATTATGCAAGTGTATTTCATTTTTAAAAGAGAGAAATTCAAATGACATGCTAGATGTGTTAATAAATATATGACAAGTGTATTTCATTTTAAAAACTTATGTAGTCTTGACACCGCGATGCAAATCCATTATCTTTTGCACTTATCAATTCGTCCAAAGTAATGTTTGGAAAATCAAACGCCATCTTCTCTTCAAACATCCGGTACAGATAGTTTTAGTATTGAACATGAAATCGAAATTGTAAAAATATAAATAAATATAACGAAAGACATCATACCTTTCGTACGGTTCAAAATCTTTGCAGTTGAGTAGTAAAAATGTCTGAAGCACGTTATAATCCTCATCAGTTAACCACATTGTTGCTGATTTGCCATTGATTTTTCCTACTTGTTGGAACATAGTCGGGACATCAGGAAAATTGTAGGTGAACCGAATTTCCTTCACTTCTTCTTCGGGATCCGCAAATGGTGGAGGTTTAATGTAATTGGATGTCACGTAGGAAATCTCTTCGGTCACACACTGAGCTTCTATAGATCCTCCAATTCGAGCTTTGTTTTTAACCTTCTTTTTCAAGTGATACAAGTACCTTTCAAAAGGATACATCCACTTATACTGGACTAGCCCGCCTAGTGCAGCTTCATCGGGTAGATACACTGGGAGATGTTCCATCACATCAAAAACAGCCGGTGGAAAGATTTTTTCCAAATTGCAAAGCTTCATAGCGATATTTTCTTTCGGTTCTTAATATTTTGGTCGATATATCTCGAAAAAGAGAGCAATATCTGCATAAATTGAAATAATAGATGATTAGTTCATATAACTAAATAAAAATATTAATATGGGAAAATAAATAAACTAGAATAATTATTACCTGAAATTGTCACATGAACAGCTTTCGAAAGTAGTTCCGAAAATGCAATTAGAAAAAGTCGTTGCATGATGACATGACAGTCATGACTGTTTAGACCTGATATTTTTCCCCTCTCAACGTTAACACAATGTGAAAACTTTGATACATACCTGTCCGAAAATCTAATCTCGGTATTCAACCATGTTAAAAAAAATTATTTGCCTTCTTTCGACAATATGAAGATTGGAATAGGCACTCTTCCATCTTGGGTAACCTCTAAATCAGGCCTTTTGCAAAACGAAGAGAGGTCTTGCCTGGATTTTATGCTATCTTTTGTCTTCCCCGGAACGTTAAGCACCGTGTTGATGAGATTATCGAAGAAATGTTTCTTGATATGCATAAAATCCTGATTGTGCCGAAGAAGTAGATTCTCCCAATACGGTAACTCCCAGAAGATACTCTTTTTACCCAATTATGAGCAACACCATATTCATCTATGGTTCGAGAAGGATTGTCGTGTCCTTTGCCTCCGCATTCCACTGTTTTGTGTAGCCCGACTATATTACTAATCCTTTCGTGTAAGATTTCTTCTCCGGTGAGCCATGGTGGAGGATCGTTGTGCACCGTTTTGTTCTTCAAGAAAGATTTAACATTCCGCCTGTAAGGATGTCCTCTAACCAAAAAGCTTATGTGACAATCAAACCAACTGTGCTTCTTTCCATGAGGCAACCAAAATGATTTTGTCTCATCCATACAATATGGACAAGCCAACCTCCCATGTGTCATCCATCCTGATAGCATGTCGTAGGCTAGAAATTCGCTGATCGTCCACATCAGAGCAGCTCGAATCGTGAAAATTTCTTGACGCGATACATCGTAAGTCTCCACTCCGTCACTCCATAAATTTTGTAACTCTTCTATCAACGGTTGCAAGAAAATATCCATGCTTTTTTTGGATGATTTGGCCCTGGCACTACTATAGAGAGGAAGAAATATTCTCTTTTCATGCACATTCTCGGGCGTAAATTGTATGGCGTCATAATGACGGGCCAAACAAAGTATGATTGTCCGTTCATACCAATCGGATTAAATCCATCTATTGATAAACCAAGATAAACATTGCAACTCTCAGAAGCAAATGTAGGATATACCTCTTTAAAATGCTTACATGCTCTTTAGTCTGATGGATGATGCATTTGTTCTTCCAGTGACACATGTTCCGCATGCCACCTCATATGTGATGCAGTCGTCTTTGATTGGTATAATCACTTTAGCCGATCACCAAGTGGTAGATAAAACATACTTTGTTTTGGTATCTTCTTCCCCGGTCGACCCACATTTGGTTTATACCGATCTTTTCCACAGAACCGATAATGTGAAAACTCACGATCAGCTCCCTTCCAAAATAACATACAATTCTCCTCGCACACATCAATCTTATGAAATGGCAACCCAAGAGACCGTGTCAACTTCTTTGTCTCGTAATATGATGTCGGAGTTGTATTAGCGATGGAAGAACATAACTAAATGTCTGAACAATATCGTCTAGGCATTCCTCCAGGAGATTAAAATTGGTCTTCCAATTCATCACTTTTGACGTCAAGTACAATTGAGTTCTCCCATCAGCGCACCCGTCGTATAAAGGTCATTTGCGGCTTCTAAAGCTTGGTAAACGGAATCATGGTAGATTGGCTCTTGGATATTTCCAGCATCGTTAGGTAACATGTTGAAATCTTCATTGGGATCAAGAAACTCATCTATCATAACTTGTATAGGATATCTTGTCTCTGTTTCACCTCCAACCACGTGATGACTTGTGGGAGCTTGGTCGCCATAATGACTTGTAGATGCTTTGCCTCCATAGTAACCTTGTTCTCCGTGGTGCCTCCACACAATATAGTTTTCGGTAAAGTCTTTTAACAGAAGATGGGTCGTCACAGTAGCAGCATCATGGCACTTTTGATTTTTGCACCTCTTACACGGACAGAACAAGACCTCATGTTCAAGATAATAATCTTGATTACCCGCAAACGAAATAAAATAATTTAATCCCTCCTCAAATTTCTCACACACAGAATGATCAGAACGTCTTAAACATTTATACATCCAATCTCTCGATAAATAAAAATCACTCATTTACAGAATGACAGAAAAAACGAAATCGGTTTTTTTTATCGTATGTATGAATCGACACAAAAAGTTTGTGAGTAAGAAACATATGAGTGCTCGTTCTTTTATAAATGATCTAAGCTATGGATAGCTACGGCTGTAGCCATAGCTATGTAGATTTTTTTCAGATAAAAAAATTAGTTGCAATAATGTAAAAAATGTGATATAACTACTTAGTTGCGGATAACTACGACTCTTGCCGTAGCTAAAGATACTATATTCTCTAAACACGGCAGAGTGAAAGATTGATGGACACATACGAATGACCATATATACAGTCGAATCTTGAGTGTATTACTGGGGTATTTAGCTACGGATTGCTACGACTCTGGCCGTAGATATGGCTACGACTGTATTCGCCTTTAATCATAGCTATTTCTAGATATAAGTTTCTACGGAAATTCTGTAGCTATTCGCAGCTACATTAGCTAAGAATAGACACGGATTCGTTCGTGGATATTGAGCTACAACCTTCTTCGCAGTTAATCGTAGCTATTCGTTTCTACGACAGGTTCATACCTATTCGTAGCAATTTAGCTGCGAATAGCTACAAAGTTAAGTCGTGGCAATTTAACTACGACAGTTTACGTAGCTAATCGCAGCTATTGTTTTCTATGACTTAGTCGTAGCTATTTGTAGGTATTTTGCTACGAATAGTGATATATCATGGTTTTTACCTGTTTTAAGCCATGATATAAGTATGTTTTAGAGTTTTTTGTCGTGTCTTTAGTGGCATTACAGGTGTTTATTAGCTACATGCACGTTTGGAGGATTATTGGAGATAATGGAGCATTTTGGGCAAGTTTTGGAGCTTAAGCCGAGAGATCTAATTTCACCAAGTCTGGACGACCAATGCATCGATCGATGCATCACTGGCATCGATCTACACACCTCTGCGCCAGCACATTAATGAAGACTTTGGAGAATTGCAATTTTGCCCCAAGAAGTTCCAGTATTTGCAAAAAGACCCCAAGCTTGATTAAGACTTTATAATTAGGTTTTTGGTGTTTTGTTTTAGAGATGCTTTCATACTATTAGCTTTTTAGAGAGAGAGACCGAGAGGCTGATCGTTCTTGTACTCTAGAGAGAAGATTGCGAACCTCTTTTATTCTTACTCTTTTGATTTTATGATATCTATTTATTCATTGATTTGTGTTTCATTGAGCATGTCTGAGCAGATTCATAGTTAGATTTAGGGATTCTCGTTAGGGTTTTCATGACTTGCTAGATTAATTTATCAGTTAAGGAATTCATATCTATTTGTTATTCAACCTGAATTGTGCTTAATACTAGTTTCTAACCTGATCACTTAGAATCTAGACTTTAGGTTATTAAATTGACACGAAAGTGTGGTTTAGAATCTGAACTATTTAGGTTGAGCAATTTAATTATCTGCAAAGAAATTTGGTTTAATTGAATTGTGAACAAATCAAACTTGCACTTAAGGCTAGTTTAATCTGTTAGGAATTGCAAAGAAATTTGAGTTTCTGCTAATTAGACTTAGAGAATTCTCGCAACGAAAGTTGGTTAGTTCTATATCTGTGTTTGAGTTCTAGAACCGAACTTAATTTGATCATGACTGATAGTTTATCTGCATATCTGATTTCCTGAGAACTCCCTAGACTTGACGCTTTTAGTACTTGCTTACAAAACCACTCTTGCTACTGATTTACTCTTCGTTTAGTTATTTACTTTCTGATTAGTTTCACCTAGCTTAATTTGACATTCTACAATCTATCGTAAGAATCTAGAGTCTCTGTGGATTCGATACCCTATATACTACTAGTTCACGTCTGTGCACTTGCAGTGTAGATCTAGGGATTAAAACCTGATCGTATCAAGTTTTTGGCGCTGTTGCCGGGGACTCTTTTGAGTCCTCGATAGATTTGAACTTAGGGTTTAGACTAGGTTTTCGTTCTTTCTTTTTGCGTTTTAGGTATGACCAGAATCGTCTTGCGTCGATCGACACTACTTTGCATCGATCGACACAGCGCGTAAGATGATAGGAATGATGGGACGGATCTTGGAAAGTCAGCAGAATAACTCATTCTGCAGAGACTATGGTTCTTATTCATTCACCAGAGATTATGAATCTTCATCATATCAGCTTGTTCCTCCTCAAAATACGCAGTCTGATAAGCTGATAAGTATGATGGAGCAGTTTCTGGAAAGACAGGAGAAGAGTACAGTGGACTTCAATGATAAGCTTGATACTCTGTACTTGGACATAAATGGGAAGTTTGAGTCTCTGAGTACACATGTCAAGAAGCTGGATGTTCAAGTTCAACAGACGGCTGGAGCTGTGCAGAGGCATAATGGAGCTGGGAAAGCTGAGCAGAACAAATTCGTCAATGTTGTGACCATAAGAGATGAGATTGATTTGCTAAATGAAGAAGAGAGCATCATCTCGGATTTTCTAGATTAATATTGTCTGTCTGAGACATGCGTCGATCGACACACCCTCGATGTCGATCGATGCATCCCCGATACGTCTGATGAATTTGACCATAATCGCCTTGTGTCGATCGACACATCTGTTGCATCGATCGACACAGATCGCAGACGGTACCAGAAACCTGCAACAGGCTTAGAACGAGTCTATAAGCCCTCTGTGCCATATCCTAAGGCTCCTAAACTGTCTAAACAGAAGCTAGACGTGGTTAACTGCATGAAAGTGATGGAAAAGAAGCTGATTCAGATTACAGAGAAGATACCAGACCCAGGAGCCTTTGTGCTAGACTGTTCCATCTCTAAACACAGATTCAAGCAATCTCTATGTGATTTAGGAGCTGCTGTGAATCTCATGCCATACTCTGTGGCTGTGAGACTAGGACTGATGGCTTTCCAGCCTACTAGGATCTCTCTTATCCTAGCTGATCGATCAAAGAAGTATCCAGAAGGTGTTCTTGAGGATATCCCTATCAGAGTTGGAAACTACTTGATTCCAACAGACTTTGTGGTGCTGAAGTATAGTGTTGAGCCTGATGATCCTCTACTACTAGGTAGATCATTCTTAGCTACTGCTGTAAAACATCACATCTACTGAGCTACCAGTATCGATCATGATTCTGGATAGCTCGAATCCAGATACATCAAGCTCGATTATGAGATTGTCATCGTGCGGTCTGTCTAGGCTTAGCGTTTCGCTTTCCCAGAATGAGATTTTGTGGTTAGGTCCTTATAATTTGCATTCAACTTCAGAGTCTTTGAAGACTTTCCTTTGGAATGTTTTGATTGAGTTTACCGATTCACGGCAGAACTTGGAACCTCCACAAATGAAGTTGGTGCTTTTTGGAGGTGGGTATAGTCCTTCCCCCCCCCCCCACCCAGAAGTGCGAGGTGAGATGTAGGTAAAGTTGGAGTTCGACTCCTCACTAGCCAAGTGAGAGGTATGATGCAACATTTTTGTCCCTCGGAAGTGCAAAGAGAGTTGGAGCTCGAGTTTGCATTAACCAGGGTAGTGGGTGGGCGAGAGACCTGTTTTTTCAGCCAATGAGCGGGGTAGCTCGAGTGAATGTGAATGGTGAACGAGATCAGTGGAGCAACGCTGATGCCTTGCCTCTACCAGATACACACGCACGCTCGCTGGAAACGGGATGCTAGTGCCGGATTAACGGGATTCGAATCTCTCTGGTCTGTCTACTGTTTCTGTCAAGAAAAGTGGACGGCCTACTGTTTAGGTCGAAACTCTCGAGTTTTATTCGACCTAAACATGCTTAACGGGCCAAACTTAATTAAGTCCCAACCCGAAAAGCTGTTTCGGAAATTCCGAACTGTGTCGATCGACACACAAGCTGTGTCGATCGACACAACACCATTATATCGATTATAATGCACATCCAATGCACATTAATATGATCATTACCATAATGATCATTCCCATGTCGTAGCTTCCAGTTTGCTTACGTGTGTGACCCTATAGGATCATATAATACTGGTAGTAAGTCTACAACTTACAGACTGCAAGAGGCTTCTAGCAAAACATTGCAACCACCCAGTATTATACGAATGTCTGATCTCGACACACAACTGTCATCAGGAGTGAGTACAAGTGTGATTTCAGGACACTATCCCAACAATCTCCCACTTGTACTGGAATCATCTATTCCTATAATCCTTTTGTCTCTATATCTCGATTTGGCATAAGGCAAGATTGGTGTCATCCTTATTAAGCCAACATCGTGTTTATCGAACTCCTGATCTTATACTGAACATTACAAACAACTGAACTACAGTTCGTTTGAGTGCGGCCACACATTCTCTCAGTATTCAATCTTCGATAGGCCCTGAGATATTTATCTCCCGTTATACAGGAGGGACAAATCCCATCTTATTCCATCCCTGTTTCAACGCACACTTCATGATATACTTGAACAGTGCCGTTATAGTCGCCAGTTACGGGTCGACGTTTGACAAAGTCAAAGTGTACCAATTCATATGCAAGAAAGCATGATGAACTCAGGTCTAAGGACTATACTCTATAGTCGTAATGAGAACCTCTTATGACACAGATATAACTATCTTGTAGACTTCTCATTAGCGGGTCATGTCCGATCATATGTTCACTAACATATATCTATGTTACTGACTGCGATAATCATATCATTGGCTCCATGAAACTTAGCCAACAGTCACCTCACAATCTAGTCTCTAACGGTTGTCAGTGTCCCAATTCTACAACCTCGACTAGGGACAAAAATAATTTATTAACTTATAGGGTTTCATGATCAAGTCCTCAACTTGATGACCTATAATATGTCATAAACTTATTTTGGGACCATTATTTAGATCACAATAAATAATGTTGAAATCAAATTTCATTAAACATTTCCAAAAGAATGTTTACAAGAGCGTCTTATTATAACTAAAACAAAACTAAAACTCCCACTAGAATCAAGATTACATCTTAAGATCTCTAATGCCTACAGCAGTCGTATGACTCTCATGCTTAGGCCTTGGGAGTGACTTAGTCAGAGGATCAGCGACATTCTCGTCTGTCGGAACTCGGCTGATCTTCACATCACCTCTATTGACGATATCACGAATCAGGTGATATCTCCTCTCCACGTGTTTGGACTTCTGGTGTGACCTGGGTTCTTTCGCCTGAGCAATGGCTCCATTGTTGTCACAAAACAAAGCCACTGGCTCCAAGATACTAGGAACCACACCAAGTTCAGTCATGAACTTCTTGATCCAAACAGCTTCCTTTGCCGCTTCTGAAGCAGCAACATATTCAGCTTCCGTCGTGGAATCAGCTACGGTATTCTGCTTAGAGCTCTTCCAGCTCACTGCACCGCCATTTAGACAAAAGACATATCCAGACTGTGATCGGAAATCGTCTCTGTCCGTCTGAAAACTCGCATCGGTGAATCCATTCACCACAAGTTCTTCACTTCCTCCATACACCAGGAATTTATCCTTAGTATGTCTCAAATACTTGAGAATATTCTTGACAGATGTCCAGTGAACTTCACCTTGATCAGATTAGTATCTACTCATCATGCTTAACGCGTAAGCTACATCTGGACGAGTGCAGAGCATGGCATACATAATAGATCCTATTGCAGAAGCATAAGGAATCCTATTCATGCGTTCTCGCTCAGCAGGTGTCACTGGACACTGCTTCTTGCTGAGACTGGTGCCATGAGACATCGGTATGAAGCCCTTCTTGGAATCATGCATCCTGAATCTGTGCAGTACCTTATCAATATAAGTGTCCTGGCACAATCCAATCAGCCTGTTCACTCTATTTCTGTAGATTCTGATTCCAAGAATATACGCGGCTTCTCCCATGTCTTTCATGGAAAAACAACTTCCGAGCCAAGTCTTAACAGACTGAAGCAACGCAACGTCATTACCGAGGAGGAGTATGTCATCGACATACAATACAAGAAACGCAATTTTGCTCCCATTAGTCTTCTTGTAAACACATGGTTCCTCTTCGTTATTGATGAAACCAAATTGTTTTACTGCTTCATCAAAACGAAGATTCCAACTCGGTGATGCTTGCTTCAATCCATAAATGGATTTATGAAGCTTGCATACTTTCCCAGCGTTCTTAGGATCGACAAAACCTTCAGGCTGTGTCATATACACATCCTCTTCCAGAATACCATTCAGGAATGCGGTTTTGACATCCATTTGCCAAATCTCATAGTCATAATGAGCTGTAATCGCTAGAAGAATCCGAATGGATTTAAGCATAGCGACTGGGGAATAGGTTTCATCATAGTCAATACCATGAATTTGCTTGAAACCTTTAGCCACCAGCCTCGCTTTGTAAATCTGTACATTGCCATCCACGTCAATCTTCTTCTTGAAGATCCATTTACACTCAATGGCTTTTACACCATTAGGTAAATCGACCAAGGACCATACTTGGTTTTCTGACATGGATCCCATTTCGGATTTAGAGGCTCCAAGCCACTTTTCAGAGTCCGGGTCCATCATTGCTTCCGCGAAGGTCGCTGGTTCGTCACTTTCAATGATCATCAGATCATTAGAATTGGTCACAAGAAATCCATAGTATCTCTCGGGTTCGTGACGGATCCTTCCGGATCTGCGAACTTCAGGCTCCACAGGCGCCGGTTCCACAGAACTTTGTGGATCCACTTGCTGCTCTTCCTCAACAGGTTGAACAGTCTCCTGTGCATCTTGAATTTCTTCAAGATGTACTCTACTCCCACTGTTTTTCTTAAAGAGAAACTCCCTCTCAAGAAAAGAACAGTCCCGAGCAACAAATACTTTGTTCTCAGATTGGTTGTAAAAGTAGTATGCCTTGGTTTCCTTAGGATAACCAACGAAGTAGCATTTATCTGATTTGGGTGCGAGCTTGTCAGAGATTAAACGTTTGACATAAGCCTCACAACCCCAAATCTTCAGGAAAGACAGGTTTGGAACAGTCCCAGTCCACAATTCATGTGGTGTCTTTTCCACTGATTTAGATGGCACTCGATTTAGTGTAAACGCAGACGTTTCTAGAGCGTATCCACAAAAGCATAATGGAAGATTTGAATGACTCATCATAGACCGAACCATATCCAATAAGGTTCGATTCCTCCTCTCTGACACTCCATTCCATTGAGGTGTTCCAGGAGGAGTGAGTTGTGAAACAATTCCACACTCGCTTAGATAGTCGCTGAACTCTTGACTCAAGTATTCTCCTCCGCGATTCGATCGCAGAACTTTGATACTTTTGCCAAGTTGGTTCTGTACTTCATTCTTGAATTCCTTGAATCTATCAAAGGATTCTGACTTATGTCTCATCAAATAGACATAGCCATACCTACTGAAATCATCGGTGAAGGTAATGAAGTACTTGTAATTTCCTCTGGCAACAGTACTCATTGGCCCACATACATCAGTATGAACAAGGCCCAATAAATCACTGGCCCTTTCATTTGGTTTGTTGAAAGGGGCTCTAGTCATTTTGCCTATCAAACAAGATTCGCATTTCTCACATGATTCAAAATCAAATGAGCCCAGAAGCCCATTACGATGGAGTCTCTGAATGCGTTTCTCATTGATATGGCCCAAACGACAATGCCATAAGAAGGTCGGGTTTTCGTCATTTGACTTAAACCGCTTTGTATTTATGTTAAAGATAGGCATTTCTTGATTTAAAACATATAACCCATTTTCTAATGGGGCGCTACCATAAAATGTACCATCACGATTAAAAGAACAAACTTTATTCTTAACAGCAAAATCAAAACCTTCCAAATCCAAAACGGAAACTGAAATTATGTTTCTGCTAATCGCAGGTACAAAGTAGCAATTATTCAAAGCTAAAATCATGCCCGAAGGTAAAGACAATTCATAGGTGCCTACGGCCAGTGCAGCAACCTTAGCTCCATTCCCGACCCGTAGCTCTGATAGGTGTAGTTTTAATCCCTATACTAACTGCAAGTGCACAGTGATGTCAATGTAGTACTTAGGGTATCGAATCCACAGGGACTCCGGTCAACGATAGATTTAGAGGAGAAAAGATTAAACTAGGAGAAATCAAATATGATTAGAAACTAAAAAGCAAGCAGAAAATAAATAGCAGCGAGTTTGTGAGCAAGGAAGCGAAGCGTTAAGTCTAGTGAGTTCTCAGGAAATCAGGAACACAAGCAATCAATCAGTCGAGATCCAATCAGAAACTGTTTCTAGAACTCAAACACAGATATAGAATTAACCAAATTTCTTTGCGAGAATTCTCTAAGTCTAAGTGCAGCAAACCAAACTTTCGTTTGCGAGAACTAACAGATTAAACCAGCATTAAATTCCAAGTTTGATATGTTCACAATTAACCTAAACCAAACTTTCGTTTGCGAGAAGTTTAATTGCTCATCTAGGTTCTTTCTAGCTAAATAAACCAACTTTCGCTGCATTAATCAGCCTAACATCATAATTCTGATTAGCTACTTCAGATTAAGCATTAAGAACAACCTAAACAAAGAACTAGCAGATATGAATCCCTACAGATTGATTTAAACTATAGTTCCATGAAATCCCTAATGAGAATACTTCAACCTAACAGGTAAACTACTCAGACATGTTCATTGAGACAGAAAATATCATAAGTAGAAAACCAAATATCATTAAACAGAATAATCAACAGGGGTTCGAAATCAAGTCTCTTTTGAGAACAAGATCAGCCCCTAAGGCTCTCTGAAATAAAATAAAACTAAAATAAAGCGTAGCCTAAACAAGTGGCTTAAAAACTCTTATATAATGGTCTAAAGTCGGCTGGGGCTTCTTTGTAATTATGGAAACTTCTGGGCAAAGTTGCAATATCCAATTCTTCTCATTAAACGCTCGCGAGAATGTCTGCGTCGACCTTGCATCGATCGTTGCCACAGGTGTATCGATCGATGCAGGTCTGTGAATTCGACAGTGAAGTCCATCTCTCGGGTTAAATCTCCAAAATGCTCCAGAATGCTCCAACAACTCCAATTCCGCTCCAAACGTGTCTAGACCTGTAAACATAACTAAAAGACT
The DNA here is from genome assembly GCA_030180135.1 of Orychophragmus violaceus. NCBI lineage: Eukaryota > Viridiplantae > Streptophyta > Magnoliopsida > Brassicales > Brassicaceae > Orychophragmus > Orychophragmus violaceus. The sequence goes on from CM058237.1 coordinate 45,333,283, forward strand.
CCAAAACATAGTAAAAGACTCGATAAATAACACATATACCATGGTTAAAAACCCTAAAATCCATGGTATATCAACTCCCCCACACTTAGCTCTTGCTTGTCCTCAAGCAAGTAAAGAACCAAAGCATAAGAAAAGAAGTTTGAAAACACAGAAACTCATTTCGTCCTAGGAACTTTCAGAGTCACATTCACTTAGTAAGCCACTGAAAACTTTCCTACGGAAGTCAAGACCACAATGTACTTCCCCCACACTTAGCAACTGTCCTAAGTAAACTCCACAATCACATTCAAGCATTCAAATTCACCCTACTGACTTCTGCAAGTATTTAAGTGCGGTCTCACCTAAGGAGTATCGATCAAAGGCACATGGATTCTTACCTTATCAGCTCTAGACCACCATACTATCTTTCTCTAGTCCCTTTCTTCTCTTTCCCTTCCTTAACAACTGATTTTTCCCCACTGGGTATCATTTTTTTTTTATCAGTGTTCTTCCCGTTATGGGGTGTACTTTGGACACATTCCATGGATCGCACAGGAGATAATAGGGGTCTCTACCACTCCCGTGACCACTTCGGAGTTACTAACTCATCCTCAGTTTATTATCTTTTTTTTTTTATGGAAGGGGAGAAGGGAACTAAACAGGATAGGTTGACAGGCTGTGTCAGAACTAACAAGGGAATCCGACACAAAGTATACCAAGCCCTTAGGTGAGAAATCTAAGTCAGTATTAAGGTTGAAGTCAGTAAAAGGATCCTCTGATACCTGAAGTGATGTGGGTGTCCTCAGTAGGTTGATCTGTGATGTGGTTTTCTAATAGTCAGAGAGGCTCTGCAAGTCTGTCCAATGGTCACTTAGTTCCTGTTCAAGCGAAAAGTTTCCTCGAAAAATCATAGTTTCCCACAAATTTTGACTCAATAAAACAATGTTTTTGAAAAACTAAGAAAACAAAAGCGTGCGTCAGTAGCTCCTCCCCCACACTTAAACTACACTGTCCCCAGTGTAATCAAAGCATGAGCTCGGTGAGAAAATTCAAATTGAAACAAACCAGAAAGTTGCAGATTACTTACCTGATGTCGCCATGTGTCGATCGATGCCACAAGGGTGTCGATCGATGCACGGCGAATATGCTCGCGGTTACGTAGATAACCGATGTCTGAACTGCAATCGAATCGGTTAACCATACATCACAACTGCATCGACCGATGCACTAGGTGTGTCGATCGATGCAATGTGATTTTGCCTGTTTCTCTCGGCTTTGAACACACTTAAACAGAAAAATTAAAAACACCAAAATCAAAACGAAAAATGAAAATAAAAACGAACCTAACAGTGGGTTGCCTCCCACTCAGCGCTTGTTTAAAGTCAGTAGCTTGACTATGGGATAGAGGTTTGATTCATGGCGGTTTCAACAGAGACTTTGAATGTCTCTGTGAATATCTCTTCATCCAAGGAGGTGTGTATGCTGTCGGATCATGAGGTTTCCCAAGGAAAGAGTAGACAGAATCAGGGCGGGAGCAAAGCTTGGGTGGTACACTGCGTTTTCTTGCATTCAAAACAATGTGATCAGAAGGTTTAGGCTTAGGTGATTTGTACCTTACCTTTGATGCAGATCTGATGTTTGGGGCTTTCTGCTTATGAGCAGTTGCAGGTACTGAAGATGTTAGAGCAGGTTCAAGAGGAACTGCCATCTTCTTCTTTCCACTATCAGATACTGTAGTTCCACCAATCTGAACTTCTTCTTTCAGATGACCATCAGTGGAGATCATCTTCTTTGCATGAACTTGCGAAGTTTCAACTGGTGGTGTCTTATTCACCTTCTTATCCATCACTTTCACGCAGTTAGCCACTTCTATCTCTTGTTTAGAGGGTTTAGGAACCTTAGGATATGGCACAGGGGGCTTATACACTCGTTCTGGGACTGTTACAAGGCTCTGGTTATGTCTGCGTTCTGTGTCGATCGTTGCATGATGTGTGTCGATCGATGCAAGGCGATCCTGTTTGTCGTAAGAACTCGAGATTGCCGTCAGAACGGCGTGTCGATCGACACTAAGGGGGTGTCGATCGATGCATGTCTCAGACAGACAATATTCATCCAGAAAATCCGAGATTATGCTCTCTTCTTCACCTAGCAACTCAATCTCATCCCTTAAGGTCACAGCTCTGATGGATTTGTACTGTTCAGCTTTCCTAGCTTCATTATGCCTTTGTATTGCTCCAGCTGTTTGTTGAACTCGGTCATCTAGCTCCTTCACATGTGTGCTCAAGTATTAAAACTTCCCATTCAGATTTTCATGTATAGCATCCAGCTTCCTGTCGAAGTCCAGAGCAGTCTTAGTCTGATCCTCTAGCAGCTGCTCCATCATGGATTCCATCTTGCTCTCATAAGCATTAGCAGCAGGAGATGCCTGATAGGAGGGTGATCCATAAGTCCTTTGATAGGAATTACCTTGCTGATTTCCATACCTGTTTCCTTGAAACCCAGAACCATTTATGTAGTTCCTCTCCTCTTCATGTCTTTCCAGTAACTGCTCCATCATGCTCATCAGCTTATTAGACTGTGTATTGTGAGGAGGAACAGGCTGATATGATGGAGATTCATAGTCTCTGGTGAATGAATTGGAACCATAGCCTCTGCAGAACGAGTTATTCTGCTGATTTTCCACCATCCGTTCCATCATTCCCATCATTCTTTTGCACTGTGTCGATCGATGCAGGGTAGCGTCGATCGATGCAAGCTCGAGAATGCAACGATCGACACACAGGACCGTGTCGATCGATGCAAGGCGATTACAGGCGTACCTGAAATGCAAGAACAGAAAAAGAAAAAAAATTAGTAGCAAAAATTAAAAACGAAAATCCTAGTCTAAACCCTAAGTTCAAATCTATCGAGGACTCAAAAGAGTCCCCGGCAACGGCGCCAAAATCTTGATAGGTGTAGTTTTAATCCCTATACTAACTGCAAGTGCACAGTGATGTCAATGTAGTACTTAGGGTATCGAATCCACAGGGACTCCGGTCAACGATAGATTTAGAGGAGAAAAGATTAAACTAGGAGAAAGCAAATATGATTAGAAACTAAAAAGCAAGCAGAAAGTAAATAGCAGCGAGTTTGTGAGCAAGGAAGCGAAGCGTTAAGTCTAGGGAGTTCTCAGGAAATCAGGAACACAAGCAATCAATCAGTCGAGATCCAATCAGAAACTGTTTCTAGAACTCAAACACAAATATAGAATTAACCAAATTTCTTTGCGAGAATTCTCTAAGTCTAAGTGCAGCAAACCAAACTTTCGTTTGCGAGAACTAATGTTCACAATTAACCTAAACCAAACTTTCGTTTGCGAGAAGTTTAATTGCTCATCTAGGTTCTTTCTAGCTAAATTAACCAACTTTTGCTGCATTAATCAGCCTAACATCATAATTCTGATTAGCTACTTCAGATTAAGCATTAAGAACAACCTAAACAAAGAACTAGCAGATATGAATCCCTACAGATTGATTTAAACTATAGTTCCATGAAATCCCTAATGAGAATCCTTCAACCTAACAGGTAAACTACTCAGACATGTTCATTGAGACAGAAAATATCATAAGTAGAAAACCAAATATCATTAAACAGAATAATCAACAGGGGTTCGAAATCAAGTCTCTTTCGAGAACAAGATCAGCCCCTAAGGCTCTCTGAAATAAAATAAAACTAAAATAAAGCGTAGCCTAAACAAGTGGCTTAAAAACTCTTATATAATGGTCTAAAGTCGGCTGGAGCTTCTTTGTAATTATGGAAACTTCCGGGCAAAGTTACAATATCCAATTCTTCTCATTAAACGCTCGCGAGAATGTCTGCGTCGACCTTGCATCGATCGTTGCCACAGGTGTATCGATCGATGCAGGTCTGTGAATTCGACAGTGAAGTCCATCTCTCGGGTTAAATCTCCAAAATGCTCCAGAATGCTCCAACAACTCCAATTCCGCTCCAAACGTGTCTAGACCTGTAAACATAACTAAAAGACTCCAAAACATAGTAAAAGACTCGATAAATAACACATATACCATGGTTAAAAACCCAAAAATCCATGGTATATCCAGCTCCACTTGTCCTTTCTTCAGCGTTCTATTGTTTCTTAGTGCCTGCACATCAGTACAAATGTGAGCACCGCAGCCGGTATCCAATACCCACGAAGTAGAACTAGAAGATATAACATTAAGTTCGATAACATAAATACCTGAGTCAGACGCATCATACGTCTTCTTCAGCTTCTTGTAATCTTCCATGAACTTCTTGCAGTCTCTCTTCCAATGCCCTAACTGCTTGCAGTAGTTGCATTTATCCTCAGGAGAAGGCCCGGATTTGGGCTTCGGCTTGGGCTTGTCCTGACTTTCAGTCTGGACAACTTGGGCCTTTCCCTTATCCTTCTTAGGTTTCTTAAACCTTTTACCCCCTTGTACCATTAGTACACTGGGAGTTGCCTTCTTGAGATTCGGCTCTGCTGTCTTCAGCATGCCGTGCAACTCAGTCAATGTCTTAGTCATGTTTTGCATGTTGTAGTTCATGATGAACTGATCAAAACACGACGGCAAAGACTGCAGAATCATGTCAGTGGCTAGCTCCTGGCTAATGGCACAGTCCAGTTTCCCCAGGTTATCAATGTAACCCATAATTTTAAGGACATGAGGACTTACTGGACTGTCCTTAGCCAGCTTGCATTCCATGAGAGATTTAACCGTCTGGTATCTCCCTGTGCGAGCTTGCTCCTGAAACAAAGCTTTCAGGCTGTTAATCATCTCAATGGGTGACATCACGTTCTCATATTGCTTCTGCAGCTCAGAGTTCATAGTCACCAGCATTAGACAATTAACATCTTTGACATCAGCTGAATGCTTATCCCAAGCATTCTTTTCTGTCTGCGGGGCATTGGAACGTGGCCTCTCGGTGAGAACTCTTTCAAGGACATATTCCTTGTTCTCCTGCCTGAGAACTATTCTCAGGTTCCGATACCATTCCAAGAAATTAGATCCATTTAACTTGTCCTTCTCAAGGACGGATCTTAGCGAGAAAGTGTTGATGTGAGTTGAGACAGACATAGCTGTAATTAAAAGAGGTAGAGGTTTTAGTTATAATGCTCAAGAAATGAGAATTCTTATCTAATAAGATAAACTCGCATTGTATTCAAAACTATGTTTCTCAGATGAATACAATGAACCAAGATCCTCAGATCACCAAAACTTGAGTGGACGACTCGCCATCACCCAAACTTCAGTTATCCAGGTAAGCAAATCATTGCTAATTGTACCCAGTACAATTCTTGGTCGCAGATGAGACAATCCATGTCTTATCCACTCTGATGTCTCTGGGCCCAGAACTTCTGATGGCCCAGTCAAGTAAACCAATCTCTTCAGTCTCGTGATCATTGACAGTCGCACTGCAAGTCTATCAATGATCACCTGCCTTACTCATGTAGCTGTGGACACCAAGGACTCCAAGGCTATCCAACAACGAAACGAGTCTTGACAGTAGACAAGATCGGGCAAGACATCAAGATCACTTGATATTTAGTTGAGGAAAAGAACCGTTTTATCTTGATGCATATCCAATATACATTCAAGAATTTATTAATTTATTTTAAAACTTTCAGTTTTATTAAGTTTAGATTCATCTAGAACTTTTAGGATTGAATTGTTCTGGTATCTGCAAATTTGTTGTCCAACCAGCATATCTGCGAATGTTGTGTCGATCGATGCCAACCATTGGCATCGGTCGACGCAACCAGACTTAAACCGTTCTTCGATAACCGGTCAAACCGGATCGAATTTACACAACCGATTCAATCCAATTGAACCGGTTCGGTTTAATGGTCCATGTCGATCGTTACACACTGTGTGTCGATCGACATTACCAAACCAGAACCAATTGGTTAATTAAAATTAACCGAGCGAGATAACCGGTCCAATCCAATTGAACCGATCTATTTATTCGCTTTGCCTGTGTCGACCGACACACCCAGTGTATCGATCGACACAGCAGGAAATTGGGTACTCGATCTCAGATCGAAATCCTAAAATTATTTGCGAGTTTTCGCTCTGTATCGACCGACACACGCTTTGTGTCGATCGATACTCTGCGACAAACCCTAAATATTTTACGCGAGTTTTCGCTCTGTGTCGACCGACACACGCTTTGTGTCGATCGACACTCTGCGACAAACCCTAAAATTTTACGTGTTATTTCGCGGCGTGTCGACCGACACACGCTTTGTGTCGATCGACACAGTGCGATTTCAACAGTTCATCGATTTTCAACAGAAACAAAATCCGAGATTAATTCTTTGAAAACACGATTTAGCATGCTTAAAACAATTCAACAAACTCAGTTTTCGAATTATAAGCATAAGATTCAATAGCTAAACCCTAACAACGCTCTGATACCACAGTTGGATCTCCTAGGATCTAGGGTTTGATATATTGAATGAAAACCAACCTCGTTCTTACCTTTGAACTGGCAGCGGAATGTGAATGGTGAACAATATCAGTGGAGCAACGCAGATGCCTTGCCTCTACCAGATACACACGCACGCTCGCTGGAAACGGGATGCTAGTGCCGGATTAACGGGATTCGAATCTCTCTGGTGTGTCTACTGTTTCTGTCAAGAAAAGTGGACGGCCTACTGTTTAGGTCGAAACTCTCGAGTTTTATTCGACCTAAACATGCTTAACGGGCCAAACTTAATTAAGTCCCAACCCGAAAAGCTGTTTCGGAAATTCCGAACTGTGTCGATCGACACACAAGCTGTGTCGATCGACACAACACCATTATATCGATTATAATGCACATCCAATGCACATTAATATGATCATTACCATAATGATCATTCCCATGTCGTAGCTTCCAGTTTGCTTAGGTGTGTGACCCTATAGGATCATATAATACTGGTAGTAAGTCTACAACTTACAGACTGCAAGAGGCTTCTAGCAAAACATTGCAACCACCCAGTATTATACGAATGTCTGATCTCGACACACAACTATCATCAGGAGTGAATACAAGTGTGATTTCAGGACACTATCCCAACACATATGAGTGCTCTTTCTTTTATAAATGATCTAAGCTATGGATAGCTACGGCAGTAGCCATAGCTATGTAGATTTTTTTCAGACAAAAAATTAGTTGCAATAATGTAAAAAATGTGATATAACTACTTAGTTGCGGATAGCTACGACTCTGGCCGTAGCTAAAGATAATATATTCTCTGAACACGGCAGAGTGAAAGATTGATGGACACATACGAATGACCATATATACAGTCGAATCTTGAGTGTATTACTGGGGTATTTAGCTAAGGATTGCTACGGCTCTGGCCGTAGATATGGCTACGACTGTATTCGCCTTTAATCATAGCTATTTCTAGATATAAGTTTCTACAGAATTCTGTAGCTATTCGCAGCTACATTAGCTAAGAATAGACACGGATTCGTTCGTGGATATTGAGCTACAACCTTCTTCGCAGTTAATCGTAGCTATTCGTTTCTACGACAGGTTCGTACCTATTCGTAGCAATTTAGCTGCGAATAGCTACAAAGTTAAGTCGTGGCAATTTAACTACGACAGTTTACGTAGCTAATCGCAGCTATTGTTTTCTATGACTTAGTCGTAGCTATTTGTAGGTATTTTGCTATGAATAGTGATATATCATGGTTTTTACCTGTTTTAAGCCATGATATAAGTATGTTTTAGAGTTTTTTGTCGTGTCTTTAGTGGCATTACAAGTGTTTATTAGCTACATGCACGTTTGGAGGATTATTGGAGATAATGGAGCATTTTGGGCAAGTTTTGGAGCTTAAGCCGAGAGATCTAATTTCACCAAGTCTGGACGACCAATGCATCGATCGATGCATCACTGGCATCGATCTACACACCTCTGCGCCAGCACATTAATGAAGACTTTGGAGAATTGCAATTTTGCCCCAAGAAGTTCCAGTATTTGCAAAAAGACCCCAAGCTTGATTAAGACTTTATAATTAGGTTTTTGGTGTTTTGTTTTAGAGATGCTTTCATACTATTAGCTTTTTAGAGAGAGAGACCGAGAGGCTGATCGTTCTTGTACTCTAGAGAGAAGATTGCGAACCTCTTTTATTCTTACTCTTTTGATTTTATGATATCTATTTATTCATTGATTTGTGTTTCATTGAGCATGTCTGAGCAGATTCATAGTTAGATTTAGGGATTCTCGTTAGGGTTTTCATGACTTGCTAGATTAATTTATCAGTTAAGGAATTCATATCTATTTGTTATTCAACCTGAATTGTGCTTAATACTAGTTTCTAACCTGATCACTTAGAATCTAGACTTTAGGTTATTAAATTGACACGAAAGTGTGGTTTAGAATCTGAACTATTTAGGTTGAGCAATTTAATTATCTGCAAAGAAATTTGGTTTAATTGAATTGTGAACAAATCAAACTTGCACTTAAGGCTAGTTTAATCTGTTAGGAATTGCAAAGAAATTTGAGTTTCTGCTAATTAGACTTAGAGAATTCTCGCAACGAAAGTTGGTTAGTTCTATATCTGTGTTTGAGTTCTAGAACCGAACTTAATTTGATCATGACTGATAGTTTATCTGCATATCTGATTTCCTGAGAACTCCCTAGACTTGACGCTTTTAGTACTTTCTTACAAAACCACTCTTGCTACTGATTTACTCTTCGTTTAGTTATTTACTTTCTGATTAGTTTCACCTAGCTTAATTTGACATTCTACAATCTATCGTAAGAATCTAGAGTCTCTGTGGATTCGATACCCTATATACTACTAGTTCACGTCTGTGCACTTGCAGTGTAGATCTAGGGATTAAAACCTGATCGTATCAAGTTTTTGGCGCTGTTGCCGGGGACTCTTTTGAGTCCTCGATAGATTTGAACTTAGGGTTTAGACTAGGTTTTTGTTCTTTCTTTTTGCGTTTTAGGTACGACCAGAATCGTCTTGCGTCGATCGACACTACTTTGCATCGATCGACACAGCGTGTAAGATGATAGGAATGATGGGACGGATCTTGGAAAGTCAGCAGAATAACTCATTCTGCAGAGACTATGGTTCTTATTCATTCACCAGAGATTATGAATCTTCATCATATCAGCTTGTTCCTCCTCAAAATACGCAGTCTGATAAGCAGATAAGTATGATGGAGCAGTTTCTGGAAAGACAGGAGAAGAGTACAGTGGACTTCAATGATAACCTTGATACTCTGTACTTGGACATAAATGGGAAGTTTGAGTCTCTGAGTACACATGTCAAGAAGCTGGATGTTCAAGTTCAACAGACGGTTGGAGCTGTGCAGAGGCATAATGGAGCTGGGAAAGCTGAGCAGAACAAATTCGTCAATGTTGTGACCATAAGAGATGAGATTGATTTGCTAAATGAAAAAGAGAGCATCATCTCGGATTTTCTAGATTAATATTGTCTGTCTGAGACATGCGTCGATCGACACACCCTCGATGTCGATCGATGCATCCCCGATACGTCTGATGAATTTGACCATAATCGCCTTGTGTCGATCGACACATCTCTTGCATCGATCGACACAGATCGCAGACGGTACCAGAAACCTGCAACAGTCTTAGAACGAGTCTATAAGCCCTCTGTGCCATATCCTAAGGCTCCTAAACTGTCTAAACAGAAGCTAGACGTGGTTAACTGCATGAAAGTGATGGAAAAGAAGCTGATTCAGATTACAGAGAAGATACCAGACCCAGGAGCCTTTGTGCTAGACTGTTCCATCTCTAAGGACAGATTCAAGCAATCTCTATGTGATTTAGGAGCTGCTGTGAATCTCATGCCATACTCTGTGGCTGTGAGACTAGGACTGATGGATTTCCAGCCTACTAGGATCTCTCTTATCCTAGCTGATCGATCAAAGAAGTATCCAGAAGGTGTTCTTGAGGATATCCCTATCAGAGTTGGAAACTACTTGATTCCAACAGACTTTGTGGTGCTGAAGTATAGTGTTGAGCCTGATGATCCTCTACTACTAGGTAGATCATTCTTAGCTACTGCTGTAAAACATCACATCTACTGAGCTAACAGTATCGATCATGATTCTGGATAGCTCGAATCCACATACATCAAGCTCGATTATGAGAGCGTCATCGTGCGGTCTGTCTAGGCTTAGCGTTTCGCTTTCCCAGAATGAGATTTTGTGGTTAGGTCCTTCTAATTTGCATTCAACTTCAGAGTCTTTGAAGACTTTCCTTTGGAATGTTTTGATTGAGTTTACCGATTCACGGCAGAACTTGGAACCTCCACAAATGAAGTTGACGCTTTTTGGAGGTGGGTATAGTCCTTCCCCCCCCCCCCCCCCCACCCAGAAGTGCGAGGTGAGCTGTAGGTAAAGTTGGAGTTCGACTCCTCACTAGCCAAGTGAGAGGTATGATGCAACATTTTTCTCCCTCGGAAGTGCAAAGAGAGTTGGAGCTCGAGTTTGCATTAACCAAGGTAGTGGGTGGGCGAGAGACCTGTTTTTTCAGCCAATGAGCGGGGTAGCTCGAGTTTTCGGTGAATGAGGTAAATGCGTTTAGGTGCGGTGCTCTATGGAGCAGCGCTCTATGGAGCAGCGCTCTTGGTGGCCATAGCCCTTCCCCCCCCCCCCCCCGGAAGTGCGAGGTGAGCTAGAGCTCTTCTAAAGGACTCATCTCAACCTTGAAAGATTGCCCAAATATCGGCCTCGGAGGCTTGTTCATGTATGTACACAAAGTAGTGTTTAAGGAAAGCCGAGGCGAGTTGGTTAAAAATGTCTATGGAATTTCCTTCCAAAGCCGCGAACAATTCTAAGACGGGTCCATCAAGATTTTCGGAAAAGAAACGGCAGTGGCCAGATTCTTTCTCATAATCGTTCATATCCACACGAGCTATCGCTAGTTTGAATGCTCTGATATGAGCTCGAGGATCGCCTTTTCCAAAGTACTCTGGAAATCTGATTTTAGATGCATCTAGGATGCGAGCGTTAGCGATCCTGCAGTGAAGGGAGTTCGTCAAGTTTCTTCGATTATCCTATCAATATCAGGAGCTGAGCTTATGGCGGAGTGAACTCTATTGTTTATATGTTGCAGCTCAGCGTTTGTGCAATAAACGTATCTTCGAAAAGACTCGTGATTGATCATGTTGTTGGTCAGCACGGTGCTGAATCAGCCCGTTTGGTTTACCGTTATTGACCGTTTCCCAGGTGGGGACGTTTAAATTCGAAATGAGTTCCAGAATTTGTCCCGTTGGGGAGATCTAGAGCTTGTCTCGACGTGGAAGGGATGTCACACACACTAGGCCACAGGGATCTGGACGGTTCGAATCCCGGAGGCAAATGAGGTGGAGAGGGCAGACGCATTGGACGGTATGTTGTTCCCATGTCGTTTGTGTTCGTAAAGTTCGTAGTTAATGATAGCGAGTTCACAAAAGAGGGAAGTGTCAGATACCCCCCCCCCTCAGTTTTCACTGGGGTAGTGAACTGTCTCGAGGCGTCAGGACAAACGTAGATCCCAGAGAATCTCAGACGCGTCCGCGGAGGTGGACTTCCTCCATTGGTGAGGAGTCTCATCCCATTAGGAACTTGGGATTGGGATATCTCTGTGAGTCTGTTCGCGAGATCTCGTTCATGTCGTTCCAGCCGAGCTGTTCGAGCTCGAGTTGTCGATTAATGGCTTTAATCCTTGTCGACTAACGGTGATAGCATGCTATGGATCTCGGCCAGATCATTAAGACTAGACCTTGTAGATACTGTGACTCGCGGAGAGACAAGCTTTAGGTCTGTTTTTGTCAAGGTTCAGACCTGACCAGTTAAGTTTTCGTCGGATCTTATCCATACCCGAGAGTTTGTGCGATCCGTGGCGGAGGTACTCCCATTGGAGAGATTGTCTCCAACCGTGGTGCTAGATCGCGGTAGACTCGGATTTGCGATATCGTCTGAGGGCGGGGTCGCATTTCCAAGGCCTGTCAATTATGTTCCCTTGGGAGAGTCGACCGGCGGGGTCAACTGCTCGGGATCTGTTAAGACTGGTTGTTTGAGCCAGATTTCATGAGTTATGTTTGTTCAGCACCCATTTTTGGGATTTTTATCGGATCTTTCTGATAGAGGATACAATGATCGTCCCCACAGATGGCACCAAAATGTGGATCCGGAAATCCACACTAGAGATTTGTAATTTGAGACGGGGAGTTTTGTAGGACTAACACCTTAAAGATCACATGATGCTTCAAAGAACTATCTAAAACAAACAATGGGCTTCATAGATATCTTGTATTAATGAAAGAATTATTACAAATGAGATCTCAAGAGAGAGTTTAGAATGAGCTCGTAAAGCTGATTTTTGTATGTAAATATAAGGACAGAAGAAGGTCCTTCCATTAAAGCCATTGAACTCCTTTTATAGCCTTGATGACGAGCTCTCCATCCGTATATCTCGTAATGCTCTTGTGGGAACGATCTCCGTGATCTCCGGACTGTTGAGTTGATCTCGAAATGACATGTTTGCCTAAAGCAGCTCGACGGTTGACTTAAATATCGAGAACGTTCTTGTTTGATATGCAGTCGTTTTCCAGTTGATAAGGCGGAGATATTATGTGATTCGGCTTGGGCCGGATTAATGTCTCTAACGTCAACATGGTTATGAGTTAAGGCTATTGGGCCTTATCGGCCCAAATCCGGATGACTATTTTGGTACCAACAATTGTTTTTCTCCTATAATATGGACCGATTGAATGGTCTCTCTTGTAAGTTGTTTGGTTGATGATGACTTCATATCCGTTCAGACTTGAGATTAAAGTGTGATTTTCCTTGCGATAAAGATTGATATTATAAAAGATCCCATCATCTCCCATCAATAATCTGGCCGAGACGATATTTAAATGCATATACAACTTATAATCCCAACAAAAATGTAATTCAGTTTTAATATATTATTTGATTTTGATTACTGTTTTGGTTTCTCGAAATTAGTGAATCATTTGGTTCGACTTTGATCTATTAATGGATTTGTTTCATTTTACGAACATATAAAATTAATATTAATATTTATTTATTGAGTTATAATATTAATATTTATTTTACTTCTAATGTTACTTTCTTTTCATTTTATTTACTATGAATTTTATGATTTTGTTCATTGCATGTTATTTTCTTTTGATGTCTCAGTATTATGAAGTTGAATTTATAAGTCTTATAATACTGTTTACAGGTTTTAAAATTACAAAACAACAACGAATATTTATAAAAAGTATAAATTGTTGAAATCCCACTTCTACATTATAATGACGCCGTTTTAACAATTTATCTACATTATAAACGGCGTCTCTTCCATGTTTATCATCTCGTCGGATTGAGCTCGTCGAATTCATCTTTGATTAATCCCCTCTCTTCCACGAATCCCTTCCACGAGCGAATCTCGAGCTCTTCTTCACCTGATTATCTTCACCCTTCTCCCCTCTTAGTCCTCCCAAGCTGAGCTCCCCATCTTCTCGCCGGCCGTCGGTTTGTCTTCATCTCTCTCCCCCCCCCCCCCCCCCAATCAGCTTAATCTATTGAATTTGGTATTTTCAGATAATTAAGTACTGCATTGTTAATTTTTTGTGGAATCGAGTTGCATTTTAGATAAATTGTAGCTCGAATCCAATAATCAACTCGATTTCTACTCGATTTATGCTTGATTTCATGTTTCAAATCTGCAGAATTAGTCCAACGATATCTATAAGAGTTTGACTAGTTGAACCAAAAATACCGGTTGGACCGCAAATACCATTTTTGCCTTAACAGTTGTACTAGTTGTACCAAAATGACATCATTTTTAATTGAGTTTTATTCTATTCTATTTACAGGAGGCGATGAAGAAAATCAACATAAACATACATTTTTACTATGGAGGGTGCTATACAGAAGAGCATGAATGGATTTCAAGTAATCATGTATATGCCATATCGATGAAGACCTCATCTTTGGACGAGATAACTTATTCGGTGTTAGTAGATAAGATACGCATGAAGGTTATGATAGATGGATCCATGGGGATGCCGAAACTGAGTTACAGTCTATCTAAAGCTCGTAGAGAGTCATATATTGTAGACGACGAGGATTTTTATGTTTATCTAACAACAGTGGATAATGAGGGACTTAAACTTGTTTTGCATGTGGAGATATCCGATGATGTGGGAAAAATCTGAGGGTCGAGCAACTTTCAAGAGTGGAGCGAAGAAGTTCACTTGGTGTGAATTATGAGGAGGCGGTTTCAAATGACATAGTTGATGTTTTTGGTGATCTACATGATACAGACATCCTTACCATATACAGAGCGGCGAGTATAGTTGAAAAATAGAATGAGCCTATTATTGACGAGTTGTCTGATAATGGTGTTAATGAAAATGTTGGCAATGATGATTGTGAGAATGCATCACACGACCAATTGGCGGATGTGGACACCACATTGGGTAACCATATGGATGTTGTTATGGACGCTGGTATGGAGGCTGGAGATTAATATGTTGAGCTTCCTGAAGGATTCGTTTAGTGTTTATCCTGATTCAATTCTCTGATTAAACTCACCTAAACATGCTTGGATCTAGGTTCTCTTGCTGAATCATAAAAGATCTCACCTAATACCTTGTTATGCAGCGGAATGGAGAGGTATGGGTCAGAGATCAGCAGAACCGCCAAGAGACAGCTCCTCCAAAGGTTCACACACGCACACTTGAGGAAATTGGCTGCTAGACCAAGAAGGTGGGAGGCGCAGAAAGAGAGAGAGAGAGGCGCAGAAGAGCTGAGAAAAAATTAGAGAGCTAGGTCAATTTTTATTCATTAAAACCCCTTTTAGTTCTCATGGGCTTTTGGGCCCAAGTCTCAGTCTGATTAAATCCCTTAGATTTAATCAGGCCCTTTAATCTCTCTAAGTACAGTAGCACTTTTACCGTACTTCTGCTAAACCGTTCCCTCATAGTTTCCTGTTAGCTTAGGCGTGTGACCCATATGGGATCATATAATAAAGGCAATAAGTCCAAGACTTATAGATCATGAGCGGACTCTAGCAAGCCATCATGACCCCCAGTATTATATGACTTATGTCTGATCATTGACATACTCTTACTTTCTAGAGACAGTACAGAGATTACTGGACATAATTCCAACAATCTCCCACTTGTACTGGAATCTCTGTATTCATATTCCTTTTGTCTCAATATCTCGATTAGTCATAAGGCAAGATGAGTGTCATCCTTATAAAGCCTAATCTTGTTCATCGGACTCTGATTTGATACTGACAATCCAAACGACTCGGGACAGTCCGTTTGAGCATGGCCATGCATTTTCCAGTATTCAAATCTCCGATTGGCCTAGAGATATTCACTCCATTTATATTGGAGGGACAAATCCCGTCTTGTTCCATCACTGTAAACTACTCATTTCATAATACACCCAAACAGGGTCCTTATAACTATCGCTTAACGACAGTGTTAGACAATGATCAAAGTGCATCAGTTCATGTGCAGTCACATGCATGCGAACTCAGGTCTAAGGACTATACTCTATAGTCGTAGTAAGAATCTCTTATGACACAGATATAAATATCCTGAAGAGTTCTTATAAGCGGGTCTTGTCCGGTCGTATGTACCCCAACATACACCTATGTACTGACTTTGATGCCGTGCATCTATGACATCCTGAGACTTTGTCATAGGTCACATACCAATCTAGTCTCACGCGGTTGTTGGTGTTCCAATTTCAACAACCTTCGACTAGGGACAGGATGATATAAGCCATCTATCAAATATAGGGTCTCATGATCAAGCTAAATGACTTTGATGACTCAAGATCAAGTCACTTACTTCGATGACCTATAAAATGGTTCATATCATTTTGGAACGATTATTTCATCACAGTTAAAATAATCATAAAAATAATTTTATTAAACATCTTAAAATGTTTTACAAGAACATATCAATAACTAAATAAAGCCCTTTACTAACTCCCACTGAAATTAAGACTACATCTTAATTTCACTTATCCTACAGCAACAGTCCGCGACTCGTGCTTAGGCCTAAGGAGTGGCTTCGTTAATAGATTAGCAACGTTCTCATTCGTTGAAACTTGCTGATCTACTTAACATCTCTGTCATTTATCTCACGGAATAGGTTATACCTACCCTCAAGGTGTTTGGACCTCTGATGTGCAGCTAGTCTCATCTATGCTGGGAATCACATCAAGTTCAGTGACGAACTCTTCTTTCCAAACAACCTCTTTCGCCGCTTCCCAAGCTGCGAAATGTTCAGCTTAAGTCATGGAGTCAGCAACAGTGCCTTGCACCGCCAGGTAGACACAAGATATAACCGGACTGTGACCGGAAATCATCTCTGTCCGTTGGAAACTTGCCTTTCAGACTCTACCGACTCGTAGCACCTCACTTTCTCCGTAAATCAAGAACGTATCCTAAGTATTTTCCAAATACTTGAGAATATTCATTACGTATATCCAGTGATTCTTTGCTGGATTTGACTGGTCTTTACTTGTCTTGCTTAACATTAAAGCAACATCAAAACAAGTACGTGCCATGGCATACATGATAGATCCAATTGCCGACGCATATGGAATCTCATACATGCATTCAAGCTCAGCAGTTATCGTGGGACACTGTTTCTTGCTTAACGTAATGCCATGTGACATTGGCATAAAACCCTTCTTGGATTGCTGAAAACGTGTAGGACTTTGTCAATTTAAGAATCCTGACATTGTCCTACCAGCTCTTTTGGATCTCTATCTTTAGATCCAAAGTCCAAGAATATACGTGGCTTTACCCATGTCAATCATTAAAAACAACTCCCAAGCCTTTCCTTTACCGACTGCAGATTTGGAACGTTATTTCCGAGAATCAGTATGTCATCGACATACACTATGAGAAATGCAATATCGCTCCCACTTATCTATTAGCAAACGCACAGTTCCACTTCGTTCCTGTTCAAGTCAAAACCTTGACTACTTCAACAGAACGAAGATTCCAACTCCGATATGTTTGCTTCTATCCATGAATGGATCGATGAAGCTAACTTACACACAGTGTAATTTTTTTTTTCGGAGTCAGGGCTCACTTTCGCTTCTGCGAATTTCGCAGGTTTGTCACTTTCAATGATCATCAGATCATGGCAATTAATCACGAGAAATCACTCTCGGATTAGTGACGGATTCAAATCTGCGAAATTCAGGCTCTACAGGTGTAGATTCTACAGAAATTTGTAAATCCATCCGCTGCTCTCCCTCAACAGGTTGAGCAGCCTCCTGCATTTCTCGAATTTCTTCGAGTTATACTTTTACTCCCATTGTTTTTATTGGAAAGCAACTTTCCTTTTAGAAAACAGAATTCCGAACAACCTAACTTCGTTTTCGGAATGGACGTAAAAAGTAACAAGCCTCGGTTTCCCTAGGACAACCAGCAAAGTAGCACAACTACAAATACTCAGTAAAGACGAATTTGGATCATTTCCAATCCACATTTAAGTGGTGTCTTTCAACTGATATTGGTAGAACTATTTCAGCGTAAACTTAGATATTTCTAGAGCGTTATTCTTAAAAAAAAAATATCATGGAAGATTCGTGTGACTCATCTTTAATCATTTCTGATAAGATCTGATTCTTTCTCACAGAAACACCTCCAGGTTTTCAGGAGAAATGAGCTGTGAAACGACTTCACACTCAATCAGATGATCACACCATCAATGACTTAAGTATTCTCACTCGTGATCTAATCCAGAGTCTCAATACTTCAGTCACTCAGATTCTATACCTCATTCTGGAATTCTTTCGACCATTTCAAAGAATTCTGACTCGTGTCTCATCAAATGAACACAGTCATACTCACTGAAATAATCAGTGGAGACAATGAAGTACAGGAAATTTTTCTCTGGCATTACTGCTCATTGGGCCACATACATGAGTATGTTCAAGGTCCAATAAGCCTTTGGGCCTTTCTCTAGCTCGGCTAAGATAGGCCCTTTGCCTTTTGGCCCAGTAAGCAGAATTCAAGTCTCATAAGATATCGTATCAAATGAGCCCAATAGTCCATAACTATGGGATTTCTGAATCCGACTTACTCTTTGTGACCAAGACTTTTATGCCAAGAAAAATCAGGTTTAATTCATCAGATTTAAACCAATTCGGTATTTATGTTACATTTAGGCACTCTTTGGTTTAAGATATAAAACCCATTCTTTGAATAGGGTGCTACAATTAATATTTCATTAAGATCAAAAGAACAAATACTTGTCTTTTATCAAAATGAAAAACATTCAAATTCTTACAAGAAAATGAAAGACAACTCTGCTTAAAGCAGGTACATTGTAGCAATTACTTAATACAAAACCAAGCCTCGAAGGCATCTACAAGTGAAAACCCTACGGCTGAGGCAGCGTCCATAGCTCCTTCCAGACAAGTAGATCCACTTGTCCTTCCTTCAACATTCTACTGTTGCTTAGGCTCTGCATATTATTACAAATATCAGTGCCACAACCAGTATCCAATACCTATAAGGTAGAACTTGAAGTAATAACATGAATACCTGAGGAAGTAGTCTCATACATCAACTTCAACTCCTCATCATCTTCCATGAATTTAATGCAATCTCTCTTCCAATGCCCTGTCTCTTTACAGTAGCAGCACTTACCAACGTAAGAGGTATCTGACTTGGGCTCAGAAGACACACGTTTGCCATGATTCAAAATCTGGACAACTTTGTCTTCACCCTTGTCAGTACTAGGTTTAATAAACCTACCCTTCTCTATTATGAGATTATACTGGGTACTCTTCACGTTTGGCTCAACTGTCTTGAGCATATCATGCAGTTCAGTCAGCGTCTTCGTTAAGCCTTTCTTGACATAGTTCCTTCTGAACTTATCATAGCTTGACGGCAGTGACTGCAGAATGATCTCAGTTGCCAATTCTTGGCTAACTGGATAATCCAGTTTCCTCAGGTTATCTATGTAACCCATCATTTTACTGACATGAGGACTCACTGGATGATCATTTGGTAGCTTGCAGCTAGTGAGAGACTTAACCAACTGGTATCTCTCCACTCTTACCTGCTCCTGAAATTTCAATTTCAGGCTGCTGATCATCTCTATTGGCGACTCCATGTTCTCATATTGCTTCCGCAAGTCTGAGTCCATGGTAGCCAATATCAGACCACGCACATCTACCGCATCATTATAATGCTTATTCCAAGCATCATATACTGCATGGGAGGCATTGGACCCGATCCTCACGGGGAGAGCTCTCTCAAGAACATAGTCCTTTCTCTCCTGCCTGAGGACTAGCCTCAGGTTCCGCGACCAAGTCAAGAAATTTGATCCGTTCAGCTTGTCCATCTCAAGGATAGACCGGATCGAGAAAGTGTTTTGATTGTTTGTGCTAGTCATAACTGAAATTTAAGATAAAAGAATTTTAGTTAATATGTTCAATATGATTAATCTCGCATTATATTTAATAACATCAGTTACCCTCAATAGAATATAATGATTCCAAGATCCACATATAACTAAGATCAAAGTGGTTCACTGGCCGTCACCCAACCTGCTTATATCGGTAAGCCCTATCTCGGCTAATTATATCCGTGATATAACTCTTGGTTGTGAATCTGGGCCCGAGGCCCAATCCACTCTGATGTCTCAAGGCCCGGGACTCCCGATGGCCTAGTCAAGAAAACCAGACTATACAGTCATGTAATCACTAACGTCTGGGACTCCCAATGACATCAATGAATCACAAACTGTCTTACCCACGCAAAAGATAGACACCCTCACACTGTAAGGCCGTGTGTACGATTGAATGGGCTTCAACAGCTGACATAATCTGGACAAGACATCCAACGCTTGATATTATTTGAGGTTTGTAGGTTTTTTCTTAAAATTTCATCCCAAAATAGAAGATTACTATTTTTGGAAACTTTCCATTTTTGGAAACCTACTATTTTGGAAACTTTCTAAAATTGGAAACTTCCTAAAATTGGAAACTTTCTAAATATAGAAATTTCCTATAATCCAAAACATGCAAATCTAGAAACTTCTATTCTAAGAAACTTTCTAATTTCAGATTTTTGGAAACTGATTAATTTAAAATTAAATTTTAATTATTAAATAAAATTTTAAATTAAATCTGAAGAAAAGACTCAAATAATTGGCCCAATTGTTTTAACTTCTTGGCCCAAGGCCCAAGAATTGGTCTATGTCCAAGACATAACCCAATTGCCCAATTAAATGACATAACCGGTCTGGTTCATTAAAATTGGTCTAACCAAAATTAATTACTACGATGACCACAATTGTCAACCGGTTATTTACTAAACCGGATTTTCTCAATTTATTTGGTCCAACCAAATCAAATTAGAAAACCACTGGTTTAGGCACTAAATCCAATTTTACGACTTTGGATTTCTTATCACGGTTTAACCAGATCTTAATAAATTTTACTAAGTCTGTAATTATTAAACCGTGACGATTAAGTTTTAATAATCTTAAACCGAACCGTTAACCAAACCGAATGATTGGTCACGTGAATCGATCACGCCCATGACCTAATCGATCGGGACAGCCGCAGCCGTAAGCATCACGCGATGCAAGCATCACGCGATCGCAAGCATCATGATCGGGACGGCACGAGACGGGACGCTCGGGCCGAGAGAGGGACGCGATCGCGGTCCATCCACTGATCGCGGTCGATCTCTCGCGATCGTGCGAACGACCACGCAACACGATCCTCATTAGATCGGTTCGTGCGTCTTCGCCGATCCGGTCCGACGCATACCAATCCGAGATCGGTTCATGCGGTTTCGATTAGGGTTTTAGTTCTTAGGTTTCTTAAGTGTTTTCTTATCAAATTCAAGCACAGATTGATTCAAACACTTCTAAACAACCTAAACATGATTCTAACAAGAAATCCTAATAGAACCAATAGCTCTGATACCACTGAAGGATTCGTTTAGTGTTTATCCTGATTCAATTCTCAGATTAAACTCACCTAAACATGCTTGGATCTAGGTTCTCTTGCTGAATCATAAAAGATCTCACCTAATACCTTGTTATGCAGCGGAATGGAGAGGTATGGGTCAGAGATCAGCAGAACCGCCAAGAGACAACTCCTCCAAAGGTTCACACACGCACACTTGAGGAAATTGGCTGCTAGACCAAGAAGGTGGGAGGCGCAGAAAGAGAGAGAGAGAGGCGCAGAAGAGCTGAGAAAAAATTAGAGAGCTAGGTCAAGTTTTATTCATTAAAACCCCTTTTAGTTCTCATGGGCTTTTGGGCCCAAGTCTCAGTCTGATTAAATCCCTTAGATTTAATCAGGCCCTTTAATCTCTCTAAGTACAGTAAATGCCTAGCACTTTTACCGTACTTCTGCTAAACCGTTCCCTCATAGTTTCCTGTTAGCTTAGGCGTGTGACCCATATGGGATCATATAATAAAGGCAATAAGTCCAAGACTTATAGATCATGAGCGGACTCTAGCAAGCCATCATGACCCCCAGTATTATATGACTTATGTCTGATCATTGACATACTCTTACTTTCTAGAGACAGTACAGAGATTACTGGACATAATTCCAACACTTCCATCATATGTACAACAACCGATTCAATATGTGGAAGAATGAGAAGATGGTACGGGTATTGAATTATATCAAGAATTTTGTTCTAAGGAGGCAGTGCAAGATTTAGTTAGTAGAGCTGCAAATAAGAACTGCTTTGTGACTGAAACTGTTAAGTCGGATACGGTGCGACTCATGCTACGTTGCCGATAATTTTCTGAAGGTTGTAATTGGTATTTACGAGCTGCGAGAACTAAGAAATCAGTATTTTGGACTGTCAGAGTATACAGAAATATGCATACATGTTCACGGGTTGTTGCGACTATAAGCAATAGAAAACTGAGAGGCTCACAACGATTAGTAATAACTATTTTGCATGATGACTATCCTGGTCAAATGGAGACCTGACCCCTAAAAGCATCATGAGTATTGTAGAAGGAAGACTTGGTTTTCCGGTTTCATATTCTACCGCTTTGAGAGTTAAAAAAAAACAACATGTTTGTGATGTGCGGGGGAGTCCTGAAAAAGCTACAAGATTTTATTTTCTTATTTGTACGAGTTAGAGAACGCCAATCCCGGGACAGTGACAAATGTAGAATTGGATACAGCAAAAAAATTCAAGTACCTATTAATCGCTTTGGGTGATAACATTGAAGGGTTTAGAGCAATGAGGAAAGCGATAATTGTGGATGCAACTTTTCTTAAGACTGTATATGGTGGTGTGTTAGTATTTGCAACAGCTCAGGATCCTAATCATCACCATTACCCAATTGTGTTTGGTGTAATTGATGGTGAGAAAGATGTTAGTTGGGACTGGTTTTTTAGAAAGCTGAAAACCGTTATATAGGAAGTACCTGGATTGGTTTTTACGAGCGACAGGCATTCAAGCATCATCAAACAATCGAGAACGTGTATCCATGCGCAAATAATGGGCATTGTATATGGCATATATCTCAAAACGTTAGAGAAAAGGTGTAGTTTAACAAGGACCTAGATGCGTTGAAATTCAGGTACTAAGCACATGCGTTGACACCGGAAACATCAGTCGGGGGATAGTCGGTAATATGGCGACTACGATTGATTAACGACCATTGTTGACACCGGAAACATCAGTCGGGGGATAGTCGGTAATATGGCGACTATTTTGCGTCTGATGTGAAGAGTCGTAGAAAAATCGCAAATTGGTCACTATATGGGCGACAAATTTTCTACTTCGTGTATAGTAGTAACAAAGTCGTTTATTTGTCGTTATTGTTACGACTAATATGCAATTCATTATTCGTGTCGCAAAGTAGTCGGGTATTGGTCATATCATATAGTATGATTTAGTAATAATAATATAATATAGTTTGGTTATATGTGCTAATAGTCTTAAATGATTATCAAAGTTGGTATATATATTGCTTTTCTTTTATAATCTCTAATTGTTATGCGTTAAATTTACCATAAGAAACTGATTGTTCGTAATCCTCCCTGCTTAACAAAATACATTGATTTGTTCTTCAAAAGGGAACATGTTCTGATGAGAAAAGAAAAACACAGAAAAAAAAGCGTAGAGGCATGTTCTTCTAACTTCTAAGCATGAAGAACACGAAAATCTCTACTTCAGTAGTACTTCCTTCCTGCAATCACTAGTGTCTGGCCATTTGAATACGCATCATAGAAGATCGAAATCAACATCGAACTTTGACTAATTTTCCTGGAAAATATAGTTGAATTCATTATTGCAGATTCATTTCTTACCTTGGAGATGGGTCCTGTAGTGTGCATGGCTATCAACTTCAGAGTTGTATTCATGCAAATGGAAATTAGACAAACCCATAAAAATCTTAAGCATCTACAAATCGAATGTTAAAAACACAAAAGGATATGTGTAATACCCTGGGAATATGCTCGATATCGAATGACTTGAATTGGCTGGTAAACTCTTTTGCCTTATTATACTGCTCAGCCATTTTCAGGCTTCTGACTTGCCATTCACCCCGCATATGTTTAATGATAGTTATCAGAAAGTCTAAAGATAAAGATTCAAGAGAGAAAACATGCATTAGCTGTAAAGTAACAGACATGTTTAACAACAAGCTGAGAGTCTCCATAGGCCCTCACGTGTGTGTAACCTTTTTCTAAAGCAGACTCCAAACCAAAACTCAAACCTCTATATTCGGCAACGCTGTTTGTTGTATTAACTAATCCTTCACGGTAAGAGGAGATGACATATCCATCTGAATCACGCAGAACAGCTCTTGAACCAGCTCTTCCAGAGTTTCCTTTTGAAGCTCCATCAAAATCAATGGTACAATATTTCCGAAAACAGACATATTGTAATTTAAATAAGATGTAAACATCAACATCGAAGTTCGAACTAGAGTATCTCATGCTTCATAATCGGTTTTTTTTAGATAACGAGTAGCTATTTTTTCCTAATGTAAACACGTTGGCACGAGCAGATCAACGGAAGAAAATAATTCAATAGATAAGAGAAGAATCAAAATCAGAAACGAGGAAGGGAGTGAAGGGATTCTTGCCTTTCCCTTATCCATTTCTCTTGTCGTCTCTGTTTTCTCTGCAATAGGAGAGCCAAAATTCCGAGGTTATGATGGTTAGGGTATTTCGGTGGCGGAAAGGAAGAGACTGTCTGAATTTTAGAGAGGCTATGATGGTTAGGGTATCTCGATCGGTTAATGAAAATTTACCGTGACATTTGGTTTAGGTACCGCGCCGATGCGCGGAATTTCCAAAATATTAAAATTTATAATTCGGCAGGCATACTCTTTTCATGTTTAATATCAATGAACAAATTTTAAAAATATCACAAGTTACTAAATTTTAATCAATGTTTAATATCATTGATTATTTTTTCAATTTTTGGATATCATGTACGATTAAAATACTATGTTACTAAAGAAAACCAAGTTTTCAAAAAAGGAAATACTAGAGAAAACCATAAACAAAGTGCGGGTTATAAATACAAATTTAATTTAAATTCATAAACCAGAAGTATGTTCTTCACTTCGCAAATCCAACAAACCACACCCGACATTCTTAGCATAGAGGAGGCTTAGGGTAGCTGAACAAAAAAAAAAATTCATATTAAAACAATAACACATAAGATCGCAAAAAAAACATAAACATCTATACTATATGATTATGAGTTGTGAGATAAATACCTCTAGACAAAATCACGGAACACTTCAACTTCATACGCATCAAAGCGTATCTTAGAAACTCTATGAATTGCCTCCAACCTCACCAACCCTAATCAACAAAGAAATTTTAATTATTTGTCATTTTACACTAACTGGAACGAATTTACAAAAAGGTTTGATGTTTCATCATATCACCACTGTTATTGGCGATATTAAAGCACTGAAATAAGCAGAACAATATCCCATTCAGACTTTTGCCCCATGCCCTAACCAGCCTAACTGCAAGATCGTCATTGGCCACACAATCCAAGACTCGTTTCTGCCAATATTTACTACAAATCAGCTTTCAGACATTCTAAGAATATGATACATGAAATAAATTGATGTTATACTTACTCCAAATCTCTAATTCTGAATTTTACTTGAAGACGCCTCCAGAAATAAGTTTCCAGATCATTTGCAGTAACCACTGGATCTCTTACGAAGCCATCAATTCCAAGTACAACACCAATCAAATCTATATCTCAAACCAATAAAAACACCAAACAAATCCATAACCAAATCATATTAAAACAATAATATCCCATAAAACTTGTAACCTTAAATCCAAAAAACTATACCGATTGGATATGTGCTAGTTATAGTGCCATTTGAAACGTCATGTATAGGCTTCAAGTCTAAGTAGTGCTGGCCATTAGGGTATGGAATTTTCCAGATTACACTCGAACTGGTTCGACACAGAGAGAATAAACTATATGTCATGCGGTCAAACATTGGCCTATCAAGGATATGAACATTATCCCATTGTACCCACTGGCCCTCAGATTCCACCAGCCACGCAAAGATTTCAACGTAATCACCCCAAATTTCGCCTTCTACCCTTTGTCCCTATCGTTAAAACGTGCAAGACTTAAAACTGTAATCAACGTAAGAACAGAAGTTTATACAGCGTAAGATTAAAACTTTATACAGCGCATGAACTGTGATAGAGAGATAACCTGTTCATCCACCAAAAGTAGTTTGATGGTTTTGCCGGAGAAGACCCATTGATATATCTAACACCGAAGGACCTTCAATCTCAATCTCCATTTCGTCGTCGACTTGTTGATCTCCGAGAGGAAGTGGTATTGCCTTTGTGCCATTGGTTTTTTTGCAATAGATTTTCCGTTGAGAAAATAAATGTAAAACGAAAGGAATTTGAGAAACTCTCTGCATTTGAGAGAGGTTATAATGGGATTCATAGATATCTTGTATTAATGAAAGAATTATTACAAATGAGATCTCAAGAGAGAGTTTACAATGAGCTCGTAAAGCTGTTTTTGTATGTAAATATAAGGAAAGAAGAAGGTCCTTCCATTAAAGCCATTTACCTCCTTTTATAGCCTTGATGACGAGCTCTCAATCCGTATATCTCGTAATTCTCTTGTTGGAATGATCTCTGTGATCTCCGGACCGTTGAGCTGATCTCGGAATGATCTGTTTGCCTAAAGCAGCTCGACGGTTGACTTAAATATCGAGAACGTCCTTCCTTGATATGCAATGGTTTTCCAGTTGATAAGGCAGAGATATTATGGGCTTCGGTTTGGGCCGGATTAATATCTCTAACGTCAACATGGTTATGAGATAAGGCTATTGCGCCTTATCGGCCCAAATCCGGATGACTATTTTGGTACCAACAATTGTTTTTCTCCAAAAATATGGACCGATTGAATGGTCTCTCTTGTAAGTTGTTTGGTTGATGATGACTTCATATCCGTTCAGACTTGAGATTAAAGTGTGATTTTGCTTGCGATAAAGATTGATATTATAAAAGATTACATCCTCTCCCATCAATAATATGGTCGAGGCGATATTTAAATGCATATACAACATATAATCCCAACAAAAATGTAATTCAGTTTTAATACATTATTTGATTTTGATTATTGTTTCGGTTTCTCGAAATTAGTGAATCATTTGGTTCGACTTTGATATATTAATGGAGTTGTTTCATTTTACGAAAGTACATATAAAATTAATATTTATATTTATTTATTGAATTATAATATTAGTATTTATTTTTGACTTATAATGTTACTTTCTTTTCATTTTATTTACTATGAATTTTATGATTTTGTTCATTGCATGTTATTTTCTTTTGATGTCTCAATATTATGAAGTAGAATTTTGTTTTTTAGCTCCTAATCTAACTATATTTTTATATTTTTTATAAACAATAAATTGACCTTCTCATGATTTATTTTCGCAATCATAATGTGCAAGGGGACTTATAAAAATTATCGAACAACATATAAAAACTACCTTATAAGTCTTATAATACTGTTTACAGGTTTTAAAATTACAAAACAACAACGAATATTTATAAAAAGGTATAAATTGTTGAAATCCCACTTCTACATTATAATGACGCCGTTTTAACAATTTATCTACATTATAAACGGCATCTCTTCCATGTTTCTCGTCTCGTCGGATTGAGCTCGTCGAATTCATCTTTGATTAATCCCCTCTCTTCTATGAATCCCTTCCACAAGCGAATCTCAAGCTCTTCTTCACCTGATTATCTTCACCCTTCTCCCCTCTTAGTCCTCCCAAGCTGAGCTCCCCATCTTCTCGCCGGCCGTCGGTTTGTCTTCATCTCTCTTCCCCCCCCCCCCCCCCTCAATGAGCTTAATCTATTAAATTGGTATTTTCAGATAATTTTATGTTTTTTGGTATTAAATCGTGTTTAGGTTTAGTATGAAACAATCAAATTCAATTTGGCAATCAAAATGAAATATATGATCCAAATTCGATTTTGGTATAAATCAGCATAGCTACGGATCGCTACGGATAAGTTCGTGGAGAAGATAGCTACGGACTAGTCCATAGCTATACGTAGCCAAATAGCTACGACATATCCATAGATATTCGTAGCAATAGCTAGGAAACATACGTAGCTATTCGTAGCTCATTATCTACGAATCCATTTCTAGATATTCGTAGCAATGGCTACAAAAATATACGTAGCCATTCGTAGCTACTTTAGCTACAAATAGACACGAGTGATGTCACATCTAAATAGCTACGGCGATACCCTTAGCCATTCATTGCTCTATGGCTACGAAATATGTTGTAGTAATTCGTAGCTATGGCTACGAATTGGTTCGAAGCAATCCATATATATATATAGCTACGATTTCTTTCGCAGCTATTCGTATACAAACACAATTCGTCGCTATCAGTAGCCAATAGCTACGGATACGTTCGTAGCTATTCCGCAGAGACATTGCTACGGATAGCTACGAATTCTCAATAACTACGAGCGTTTAAGCGGGGATTGAGTTCGTAGCTATTCGTAGCTAAACCAAAATCAGCTACGGAAATTGGGCCACAGCTATGAAAAAATCCGTAGCTATGGCCCAATTTTCTTGTAGTGAAAGTAGCTCTCACAATCTTGGTCGGTGAACGACGTATTCATTAGGAACAATCTGACTACCACTCAACGCTGCCGGAATACTAATGCAAATAGACTTAACGGTAGTGAACATGCCAGCTCCCTTTAATGAAATTATGGGCAGGACATGGATCTACACCATGAAAGCAGTTCCATCTACATACCATTAATGCGTCAAATTTCCTGGTCCTAAAGGAACCAAAACGATCTTCGGAAGCCAAAAAGCTGCCCGAGTATGCTACCTAGATGGCTTTCGCCAGATAGAGGAGTCTGAATTATAGCAATTACAGAAAAGCAACGAACTTGCAAAACGAGAGGTCCAACGCAACAAAGACCCAACGGTCTATGGACCTTGAAAAGAGCTCGTTTTATAAGTCTGCATCCATGATACCAACCACGAGAGGTGCGTCGGTATCGGAGTAGACTTAACCAACACAATCAAGAATGAACTTATAACCTTACTTAAAGGAAACATGGACACCTTCGCGTGGTCTACATCAGATATGAAAGAAATCAGCTTAGAGGTGAACTCTCACGACCTAAACGTTGATCCTACTTACAATCCCATCAAGAAAGAACAGCGTAAGCTCGGCCCCGATCGAGCTAAAGCAGTTAATGATGAGGTCGGCCGACTACTCAAAGTAGGTCAGATCAGGGAAGTCAAATACCCCGACAGGATCGCATACCCGATAGTCGTCAAAAAGAAAAACGAGAATTGGAGTGTATGTATCGATTTCACCGACCTCAACATATTGACTCGTTAGAACAAAATTCTTGATATAATTCAATACCCATACCATCTTCCCATTCTTCCACATATTGACTTGGTGGTTGTACATATGATGGAAGCTCAACATATTCATCTCTAGCATCCATACCAATGTCCCTAACAACATCCATATGGTTACCCAACGTGGTGTCCACATCCGCCAATTGGTCGCATGATGCATTATCACAATCATCATTGCCAACATTTTCATTAACACCATTATCCAATAACTCTTCAATAATAGGCTCGTTCTGTTTTTTCTGCTATACCAGCCGCTCTAAATATGGTAAGGATCAGTATCATGTAGATCACCAAAAACATCAACTCTCTCATTTGAAATTGCCTCCTTATAATTCACACCAACTGAACTTCTTTGCTTCACTCTTGAAAGTTGCTCGATCCCCAGATTTTTTCACACATCATCGGATATCTCCACATGCAAAACAGGTTTAAGTCCCTCATTATCCACTGTTGTTAAATAAACATAAACATCTTCGTCGTCTACAATATATGACTCTCTACGAGCTTTAGATAGACTGTATTTCAGTTTTAGCTTCCCCATGGATCCATCTATCATAACCTTCATGTGTATCTTATCTACTAACACCAAATAAGTTATCTCGTTCAAAGATGAGGTCTTTACCGATATGGCATATACATGATTACTTGAAATGCATTCATGCTCTTCTGTATAGCACCCTCCATAGTTAAAATGTACGTTGGTGTTGATTTTCTTCATCGCCTCCTGTCAATAGAATAGAATAAAACTCAATTAACAAATGATGTCAGTTTGGTATAACTAGTACAAATGTTAAGGTAAAAATGGTATTTGCGGTCCAACCGGTATTTTTGGTTCAACTAGTCAAACACTCATAGATATAAGATGTACCAGTTGGACTAATTCTGCAGATTTGGAACATGAAATCGAGCATAAATCAACCATAAATCGTGTTGTCTGAGATCTGGAATAGTGTTGTCTGAGATCTGGTTGGGCTGCTTGCTAGACTCAGAATGTGGACTTGGAGCAACAGATGCACCACTCTCACGGGGAGCTTGTGGCCGATAAGTCTTAGGGTCCACTCCATTGATGCTCAGCAGAACTGCCATGCCTTGTTTCAGCTCAGACATTGTCTCCTTCAGTTCAGACATTTCCTCCTCTGCTGCAGCTTTCATGATCAGTGAAGCAGGTGCTGCCTCATTTGGATGAGGATCCAAGTACTTAATTGATCCAAGTCCATAGATACGTCCCTTGGAGTTAGTAGCTTTTCGCAAAAGATGAAACAAATTTCAGTCTAAAACTAAATGGTAACATATTATCTAAACAATTTAGAAACTATACTCAACAACCAATCATCATAATTTAGAAACTATACTCAATAACAACACATTTTATAACATCAGAACTAAGTAAATCAGAACATGACTTACTTCTACATAGGTGGCCGTGAGCTGGAGGGTAGAGAGAGTTCCATCAATAAGGTCAGATCCATGTGATCTCTCAATGGCCAGGGTCTCAGCTGCTGCTACAAGTGCCTCTGCTCTTTTGTCTATGATGGTCCCATCCTTGCGAGCAAGAGTCTTGCGCACTACAGCCGTTGCAGCCGGTTTAGCTCCCATCTCAATCTCCTATCATTCAAAACAAAAAAATTACTATACAATGTAGAAACATAATCACATATATGAATAGAAAAGGATACATCAGACTTACCATCTCATATCGAACTGCTGTGGGATTTGGATCCTGAAGTATGCACGTGTTTGCCCATGCCGTCTGGATTTGAGGTTGCATTTTCTGAATTTTATTTGCTCTTCTTCACGTGTTCAGCCTCCTCCCAGATGTCCAGCATTGTGTTCCAGTCGGCCAGTCCTATAAAATCTGGTTTCTTACCAGATTTCTTCCTCTTGCTTACTATGTCTCCAATCGGTCTCATCATAATGGTTCTCCATCGCTCTACCACCATATTATGGTGCTCCTCTTCCCAGTAGTACTTTTGCTACAACAAAGACAGACAAATTTTGTTAGTAGCTATTTAGATATTAGTAAAAAATTTGTAAAAATAAAGACAAGTAGTACAAACCGACATATCACAAATGCGATCCACCACTCATCCTTCTTCGTCTGTGGAACCATAGTGAAGTTCCACCAATGGCCCCAGAAGTTACACTGATAGCATGCCACTATGTCCTTGCGTATACAATCGTCTATTCCAAACATGTGTGAAAGAATGTAGAACACATTAGCAAATATAAGAAATGATTACAAGAAATATAAGACTAACATCATACTATACATAAACAGTACCAAACATTAGACTAAGCATAAACATTTATAAACGGAAACAGAAACAATCTACCATTAGAATAACATTAAACAGTCTTAGCAAACTCAGATATCAAATTCAAACTTAGAAATCTTATAAGAAAACATGAATCATCAAACTCAGATATGAAACAAGACTTAGCAGTGAGTAAACAGTCTTAGCAAACTCAGATATGAAATTCATACTTAGACGACTTAGAAGCAAACATGAAATCATCACTCAGTCTTAGAAAAATCAGAAGACATGAAACGAAACCAAAACCAAACACATTACTTAGCATTGATATTCTTAGCAAACTTGGAAGATATCAAACAAAACCAAAACCAAGATATTACAAAATCAGACTTAGACATACCAAACTAAAACTCATCAAACATAGACTTCATGATTTTCAGAAGCAAAGTCAATAAAAAAAAGACACTATACAGGCAAGTCATGAACTATCACATCAAACGAACTCCTATAACACATTTGCAATTTCACAGAAATTCTTGCTCTAACAACAAACACAGGGTTACCTTAAACCAGACACACAATCACGCACATAACAATAATGATCATCATACTTATGCAGTTCGGTTCATTTCATACTTATGTATACTTATGATCACAACATTCGGTTCAGTTCACACAACAATCAATACTAAAATAAACCAGTTCACAAGCAAAACCTAAGTATACATGCAAATCAGGAAAAATACAGATTAAGATCAATAACTGAAAGTACCATAGGGCGCCGTTAATCTTCTCTGGATGGAGGTGAGGCATGTTGTGTCGCTCCGACGAACTCATGATTTCCTTTAAGCTTGACAGTGGGTGGCGAGAGGCGGAGGAAGTGGATAATCTCACCGCTCCAGGAGAAATGCGGCTTTGAGTCAGACGCCTAATGGGACGCCTTCCTCCTGAAGCCTCACCACTCAGATTCAATTGCATGCAAACAGATTTAAGGATGGTTAGTTAGTGAAGACAGAAGATGAATCAAAAGACATAAATCAGATGAATCGACACAGAAATCGACATGCATTAGATGAATCAAGGTTTTTACAGGAAGCGAGAGAGTGAAACCGTGAAAGATCAATCTAGGGTTTGACATGAAGCGAGAGAGTGAAACCATGAAAGATCAATCTTGGGTTTGACATGAAGCGAGAGAGTGAAACCGTGAAAGATCAATCTAGGGTTTGCCATGAATTGAGACTGAAACTTAACCCTAAATCGAAACATCGTAACGAGACACTGAAAGGAAGAGAGAGAGGATAGAGATCTTACCGACTGAGCCATATGATGTCGAGATGAAGATGAATCGACAGTTAGGGTTTGAGAGATGGAAAAAGACTTCGACAGAGAGTCGATAGATGGAGATAATGGAGGAAGAGAGAAGAGAGAAGAGAGAAGGAGATGAAGATAGAGATATCGAGAAAGGAAGAGATGGAGATTCAGAGGGAAATCGCAGTCGCGAGAGAGAAGAAGAGGAGAGAGTTCGAGAGAGAAAGCTTTTTGGATAAGGGAAAATTAGAGAGTTAGAGAGAGATTAGGGTATTAGGGCTACGGGTAAACCGGTAGGCGGCAAACCGAATTGATTTCGCGATTAACCCGCGAAAACAAAAATTATTTGGTGAAAAGCAAAAATTATTTCGCGGTTTAATGAATTGATTTTGCGGTTAACCGCGAAACTGAATTAAATTTGGCGGTATAACAAATTGATTTTGCGGTTAAACCCGTGAACCCCTTTTTATTTTCACTTAGCTACCTAATTAATCGTAACTATCCGTAGCAAAGGTGAAACTGAACCGGGTTCAACCTTGTTAAAATTAAATCATCTGTTAAACCAGATTTAAACCAGTTAATTAGGTGGTTAAACCAAATTACCCGTAGCTAGTCATAGCTATGTAAAAAAAGAAATTGGGTTTAAAGTAATTAGATTCAGTTTTTTTAATAATATAGATAAGAATATATAATTATATTAATTTATGAATTAGAAAATATAATTATATTAAATTCTGAATTATATATAAAAATATAATTTCATAAGATTTATTTATGAATTAAAAAAGTAATTAGATTCAAGTTAGATTCTAAGTTATATTATTAGATTTCAATTTTAAGACTATAGATAATTTCATTCTAAGTTAATCATTTATAAAACATATTGATTAAACACAATATTTTTATTAAACATAGGTAATTATTTAATCATACAAACACATTATGCTTATGAATTGTCTGAATCATAATATTCGTTATAATGATCTTCGAGATTATTTTCAGAAATATACTCGTCATCTGGATTGACCATCGGTATTGGCTCATACCCTGAAATATCTTCAACTGCATGTGCCTCGACTCGAACAATAGTAGTGGATGGTATAACGTGATCAACTGTGTCGTTTTGTACTGCTGTAAGCGAGACTTCTTGAGTTTCAGAAATCCTCTCGGCATAATCTTCGTTGTTGCCCACCATTCTTATATGGTTGGCCGTAATCTTGGATAAGGAATATAAGTAACTTGATCACATTTCTCCGGTAATATGAAAGGATTGTACTTGTCATAGTGCATCTGCAGGCAAATATCAACAATACCGGATGGATGTCTTCGTATTCCTTGTCCGGTGTTGAACCAGTGGCATTTGAACATCATTAGTTTTAGTTCCACAGCTCATGGATACTCGATCATGAAAATCTCATGGATCAATCCAAAATACTCCGTCTCAGCGGTTCCCGTAACGCAAACACCATAATTCATGTCTTCTTATTTTGTCAATGTCTTTCTATATGGTAATTGTTGGAATTGTGTCCAGTAATCTCGGTACTGTCTCTAGAAAGTAAGAGTATGTCAATGATCAGACATAAGTCATATAATACTGGGGGTCATGATGGCTTGCTAGAGTCCGCTCATGATCTATAAGTCTTGGACTTATTGCCTCTATTATATGATCCCATATGGGTCACACGCCTAAGCTAACAGGAAAATGTGTAGGAATGGCTTAGCAGAAGTACGGTAAAAGTGCCAGGCATTTACTGTACTTAGAGAGAATAAAAGGTTTTTGCCACTGTGTGTCGATCGATGCACATGATGTGTCGATCGACACAGTGCGCGAATGGCCAAATGGCCCAAGAGGAACCGGACGAGTTTTATAAATAAAACTCGAGTCTGTTTTCTTCTTTAACCCTAACCGAGCCGCCAACTCTCTCTCTACTGCGACGCCTCCTCAGTTTGGTCTAGCAGCCGTTTTCTGTGATCGCGTGTGTGAGCCTTTGGAGGATTCATCTCTCGGTGTTTCTCTGATCTCTGACCTGTTCTATCTCCTTCCGCTGCAATTAACAGGTAAAAGGTGAGATCTAATCATTGTTTCTAATCAAGAAGAACCTAGATCTGCATGTTTAGGTTGATATGAATCTAAGAATTGAATCAGGATCAACTAAACAATCCTTCAGTGGTATCAGAGCTATTGGTTCTGGTTTTTCTTGTTTAGATTCAAGTTTAGGATTGTTTTCTTGTTTAAGAAGTGTTTTGAATCAACTACTGATAAGAGAAATCACTTAAGCAACAAGGAACTGAAACCTAAACACATCTGAAATCGCAAAAACCAAACTATATTGGTTTGGAATGCGATTTTTTCAAAAGTGAGAATCGGCTGTGATCGCATGGATCGATCGATACGATCGCATGGATCGGTCGACACAATCCGAGAATATCTCGGCCAAACCTGATAACCGTCCGTGCATGCGTGAGAGCATCGATCGATACAGGATCGATGCACGATCGATGCAGGATTGATGCTTAGAGCATCGACCGATGCGGTTGATGGATCGATCGATGCGGTTGGTTCATCGACCGATATGGTTGGTTTAAGGCTCGGTTTAATGATTTTATTAAAATTATAAACGTCACGGTTTAATAAACAGATTTAATAATTTTATTAAGTCTGGTTAAACCGGGATAAGAAATCCAAAGTCGAAAAATTGGATTTTGTGCCTAAACCAGGATTTTCTAATTTGATTTGGTTGGACCAAATAAATTGAGAAAATCCGGTTTAGTAAATAACCGGTTGACAATTGTGGTCATCGTAGTAATTAAAATTTGGTTAGACCAATTTTAATGAACCAGACCGGTTAT
Source organism: Orychophragmus violaceus (assembly GCA_030180135.1). Lineage (NCBI taxonomy): Eukaryota > Viridiplantae > Streptophyta > Magnoliopsida > Brassicales > Brassicaceae > Orychophragmus > Orychophragmus violaceus. Next base: position 45,368,641 of record CM058237.1, read on the forward strand.
GTCATTTAATTGGACAATTGGGTCATGTCTTGGACATGGACCAATTCTTGGGCCTCGGGCCAAGAAGTTAAAACAATTGGGCCAATTATTTGAGTCTTTCTTCAGATTAATTTAGAATTTATTTTATAAAATTATAAAGTCGATTTTAAATTAAAGTTTCCGAAATTTTGAAATTAGAAAGTTTCTTAAATTAGAAGTTTCTAGATTTGCGGGTTTTGGATTTTAAAGAAATTTCTAAAGTTAGAAAGTTTCCGTTTTTAGAAAGTTTCCAATTTTAGAAAGTTTCCAAAATAGTAGGTTTCCAAAAATGGAAAGTTTCCCGAAATAGTAATCTTCTATTTTGGGAATGAATTTTTAATAAACCTACGAACCTCAAATAATATCAAGCGTTGGATGTCTTGTCCATTCTATGTCAGCTGTCGAAGCCCATTCAATTGTATTCATGGCCTTACAGTGTGAGGGTGTCTGCTTTTGCGTGGATAAGACGGTTTGTGATTCATAAATGTCATTGGGAGTCCCAGACATTAATGATTACATGACTGTATAGTCTGGTTTTCTTGACTGGGCCATCGGGAGTCCCGGGCCTTGAGACATCAGAGTGGATTGGGCCTCGGGCCCAGATTCACAACCAAGAGTTATATCACGGATATAATTAGCCGATATAGGGCTTACCGATATAAGCTAAGGTTGGGTGATGGCCAGTGGCCCACTTTGATCTTAGTTATATGTGGATCTTGGAATCATTATATTCTATTGAGGGTAACTTATGTTATTGAATATAATGCGTGATTAATCATAATACAAGATTAATCATATTGAACATATTAACTAAAATCCATTTATCTTAATTTCCAGTTATGACTAGCACAAACAATCAAAACACTTTCTCGATCCGGTCTGTCCTTAAGATGGACAAGCTGAACGGATCAAATTTCTTGACTTGGTCGCGGAACCTGAGGCTAGTTCTCAGACAGGAGAGAAAGGACTATGTCCTTGAGAGAGCTCTCCCCGTGAGGATCGGGTCCAATGCTTCTCATGCAGTATATGATGCTTGGAATAAGCATTATAATGATGCGGTAGATGTGCGTGGTCTGATATTGGCTACCATGGACTCAGACTTGCGGAAGCAATATGAGAACATGGAGTCGCCAATAGAGATGATCAGCAGCCTGAAATTGAAATTTCAGGAGCAGATAAGAGTGGAGAGATACCGGTTGGTTAAGTCTCTCACTAGCTGCAAGCTACCAAATGATAATCCAGTGAGTCCTCATGTCAGTAAAATGATGGGTTACATTGATAACCTGAGGAAACTGGATTATCCAGTTAGCCAACTGGATTATCCAGTTAGCCAAGAGTTGGCAACTGAAATCATTCTGCAGTCACTGCCGTCAAGCTATGATAAGTTCAGAAAGAACTATATCAAGAAAGGCTTAACGAAGACGCTGACTGAACTGCATGATATGCTCAAGACAGTTGAGCCAAACGTGAAGAGTACCCTGTACAATCTCATGAATGAGAAGGGTAGGTTTACTAAACCTAATGCTGACAAGGGTGAAGACAAAGTTGTCCAGATTTTGAATCATGGCAAGCGTGTGTCTTCTGAGCCCGAGTCAGATACCTCTTACGTTGGTAAGTGCTGCTACTGTAAGGAGACAGGGCATTGGAAGAGAGATTGCATTAAATTCATGGAAGATGATGAGGAGTTGAAGTTGATGTATGCGACTACTTCCTCAGGTATTCATGTTATTACTTCAAGTTCTACCTTATAGGTATTGGATACTGGTTGTGGCACTGATATTTGTTATAATATGCAGAGCCTGGGCAACAGTAGAACTTTGAAGGAAGGGCAAGTGAAACTACATGTCTGGAAGGAGCTTGGGATGCTGCCTCAGCCGTAGGGTTTTCACTTATAGATCCCTTTTAGGCTTGGTTTTGTATTAAGTAATTGCTACAATGTACCTGCTTTAAGCAGAGTTGTATTTCATTTTCTTGTAAGAATTTGAATGTTTTTCATTTTGATAAAAGACAAGTTTTGTTCTTTTGATCTTAATGAAATATTAATTGTAGCACCCTATTCATGGAATGGGTTTTATATCTTAAACCAAAGAGTGCCTAAATGTAACATAAATACCGAATTGGTTTAAATCTGATGAATTAAACCTGATTTTCCTTGGCATAAAAGTCTTGGTCACATAGAGTAAGTCGGATTCAGAAATCCCATAGTCATGGACTATTGGGCTCATTTGATAAAATATCTTATGAGACTTGAATTCAGTTTACTAGACCAAAAGGTAAAGGGCCTATCTTAGCCGAGCTAGAGAAAGGCCCAAAGGCTTATTGGACCTGAAACATACTCATGTATGTGGCCCAATGAGCAGTAATGCCAGAGAAAAATCTCCTGTACTTCATTGTCTCTACTGATTACTTCAGTGAGTGTGACTGTGTTCATTTGATGAGACACAAGTCGAAATTCTTTGACATGGTCGAAAGAGTTCCAGAATGAAGTATAGGATCTGAATGACAAAAGTATTAAGACTCTGGATTAAATCACGAGTGAGAATACTTAAGTCATTGATTGTGTGATCATCTTAATGAGTGTGAAATCGTTTCACAGCTCATTTCTCCTAAAAACCTGAAGGTGTTTCTGTGAGAAAGAATCAGATCTTATTAGAAATGATTAAAGATGAGTCACACGAATCTTCCATGATATTATTTAAGAATAACGCTCTAAAATATCTAAGTTTACGCTGAAATAGTTCCACAAATATCAGTTGAAAGACACCACGTAAATGTGGATTGGAATCGATCCAAATTCGTCTTTACTGAGTATTTGTAGTTGTACTACTTCGCTGGTTGTCCGAAGGAAACCAAGGCTTGTTACTTTTACGTCCATTCTGTTTTCTAAGAAGGGAAGTTATTTTCCAAGAAGAACAGTGGGAGTAAAAGTATAACTCGAAGAAATTCGAGAAATACAGGAGGCTGCTTTACCTATTGAGGGAGAGCAGCGGAAGGATTTACAGATTTCTGTAGAATCTACACCTGTGGAGCCTTGTCCGAAGGAAACCAAGGCTTGTTACTTTTACGTCCATTCTGTTTTCTAAGAAAGGAAGTTATTTTCCAAGAAGAACAGTGGGAGTAAAAGTATAACTCGAAGAAATTCGAGAAATACAGGAGGCTGCTTTACCTATTGAGGGAGAGCAGCGGAAGGATTTACAGATTTCTGTAGAATCTACACCTGTGGAGCCTGAAGTTCGCAGATATGAATGAATCAGTTACTAATCCGAGAGTGATTTCTCGTCATTAGTTGAACCTGATAATCATTGAAAGTTCGCATGATCTGATGATCATTGAAAGCGACGAATCTGCGAAATTCAAAGAAGCGAAAGTGAGCCCGGACTCCGAAAAATTACATTTTATGTAAGTTAGCTTCATCGATCCATTCATGGATGAAAGCAAACATATCGGAGTTGGAATCTTCGTTCTGTTGAAGTAGTCAAGGTTTTGACTTGAACAGGAACGAAGCGGAACTGTGTGTTTACTAATAGATTAGTGGGAGCGATATTGCATTTCTCATATTGTATGTCGATGACATACTGATTCTCGAAAATGACGTCCCAATGCTGCAGTCAGTAAAGGACTGGCTTGGGAGTTGGTTCTAATGATTAACATGAGTAAAGCCACGTATGTTCTTGGATTTTGGATCTAAAGATAGAGATCCGAAAGAGCTGGTAAGACAAAGTCAGGATTCTTATCCCGACAAAGTCCTACAGGTTTTCAGCATTCCAAGAAGGGTTTTATGCAAATGTCACATGGCATTACGTTAAGCAAGACACAGTGTCCTACGATAACTGCTGAGCTTAAATGCATGGATAAGATTCCATATGCGTCGGCAATTGGATCTATCATGTATGCCATGAAACGTACTTGTTCGATGTTTCTTTAATGTTAAGCAAGACAAGTAAAGACCAGTCAAATCCAGCAAAGAATCACTGGATTGCCGTAAAGAATATCCTAAAGTATTTGAGGAATACTAAGGATAAATTCTTGAGTTACGGAGAAAGTGAGGTGCTACGAGTCGGTAGAGTCTGAAAGGCAAGTTTCCAATAGACAAAGATGATTTCCGATCACAGTCCGGTTATATCTTGTGTCTATCTGGCGGTGCAAGGCACTGTTGCTGACTCCATGACTTAAGCTGAACATTTCGCAACTTGGGAAGTGGCGAAAGAGGTTGTTTGGAAAGAAGAGTTCGTCACTGAACTTGATGTGATTTCCAGCATAGATGAGACTAGCTGCACATCAGAGGTCCAAACACCTTGAGGATAGGTATAACCTATTCCGTGAGATAAATGACAGAGATGTTAAGTAGATCAGCAATTTTCAACGAATGAGAACGTTGCTAATCTATTAACGAAGCCACTCCTTAGGCCTAAGCACGAGTCGCGGACTGTTGCTGTAGGATAAGTGAAATTAAGATGTAGTCTTAATTTCAGTGGGAGTTATTAAAGGGCTTTATTTAGTTATTGGATATGTTCTTGAAATAACATTTAAGATGTTTAATGAAATTATTATTTCAAGATTATTTTAACTGTGATGAAATAATCGTTCCAAAGTGATATAAACCATTTTATAGGTCATCGAAGTAAATGACTTGATCTTGAGTTATCAAAGTCATTTAGCTTGATCATGAGACCCTATATTTGATAAATGACTTATATCATTATGTCCCTAGTCGAAGGTTGTTGAAATTGGAACACCAACAACCGTGTGAGACTGGATTGGTACGTGACTTATGACAAAGTCTCAGTGTGTCATAGATGCGCGGCATCAAAGTCAGTACATAGGTGTATGTTGGGGAACATACGACCGGACAAGACCCGCTTATAAGAACTCTTCAGGATATTTATATATGTGTCATAAGAGATTCTTACTACGACTATAGAGTATAGTCCTTAGACCTGAGTTCGCATGCATGTGACTGCACATGGACTGATGCACTTTGATCATTGTCTAACGCTATCGTTCTGCGATAGTTATAAGGACCTTGTTTGGGTACATTATGAAATGAGTAGTTTACAGTGATGGAATAAGACGGAATTTGTCCCTCCAATATAAATGGAGTGAATATCTCTAGGCCAATCGGAGATTTGAATACTGGAAAATGCATGGCCATGCTCAAACGGACTGTCCCGAGTCGTTTGGATTGTCAGTATCGAATCAGAGTCCGATGAACAAGATTAGGCTTTATAAGGATGACACCAATCTTGCCTTATGACTAATCGAGATATTGAGACAAAAGGATTATGAATACAGAGATTCCAGTACAAGTGGGAGATTGTTGGAATTGTGTCCAGTAATCTCGGTACTGTCTCTAGAAAGTAAGAGTATGTCAATGATCAGACATAAGTCATATAATACTGGGGGTCATGATGGCTTGCTAGAGTCCGCTCATGATCTATAAGTCTTGGACTTATTGCCTCTATTATATGATCCCATATGGGTCACACGCCTAAGCTAACAGGAAAATGTGTAGGAATGGCTTAGCAGAAGTACGGTAAAAGTGCCAGGCATTTACTGTACTTAGAGAGAATAAAAGGTTTTTGCCACTGTGTGTCGATCGATGCACATGATGTGTCAATCGACACAGTGCGCGAATGGCCAAATGGCCCAAGAGGAACCGGACGAGTTTTATAAATAAAACTCGAGTCTGTTTTCTTCTTTAACCCTAACCGAGCCGCCAACTCTCTCTCTACTGCGACGCCTCCTCAGTTTGGTCTAGCAGCCGTTTTCTGTGATCGCGTGTGTGAGCCTTTGGAGGATTCATCTCTCGGTGTTTCTCTGATCTCTGACCTGTTCTATCTCCTTCCGCTGCAATTAACAGGTAAAAGGTGAGATCTAATCATTGTTTCTAATCAAGAAGAACCTAGATCTGCATGTTTAGGTTGATATGAATCTAAGAATTGAATCAGGATCAACTAAACAATCCTTCAGTAATGATATCCCCTTGACACCACAATGCAAATCCAGTATCTTTTGCTTTTGTCAATTCGTCTGAAGTAATGTTTGGAAAATCAAATGCCATCTTCTCTTCAAACATCCTGTACAAATAGTTTTAGTACTGAACATGAAATCAAAATTGTAAAAATATAAATAAAGATAACGAAAGACATCATACCTTTCGTACGGTTCAAAATCTTTGCAGTTGAGCAGTAAAAATGTCTGAAGCATGTTATAATCCTCATCAGTTAACCACGTTGTTGCTGATTTGCCACTGATTCTTCCTATTTGTTGGAACATAGTCGGGACATCAGGAAAAATTGTAGGTGAACAGAATTTCCTTCACGTCTTCTTTGGGATCGGCAACTGGTGGAGGTGTAATGTAATTGCCTGTCACGTATGAAATCTCTTCGGTCACACACTAAGCTACTATTGATCCTCCAATTCGAGCTTTGTTTTTAACCTTCTTTTTCAAGTGATACATGTACCTTTCAAAAGGATACATCCACCTATACTGGACCGGCCCGCCTAGTGCAGCTTCATCGGGTAGATGCACTGGAAGATGTTCCATCACATAAAAAAAAAGCCGGTGGAAAGATTTTTTCCAAATTGCAAAGCTTCATAGCGATATTTTCTTTCAATGCGGCAACATCTTCGGTTCTTAACATTTTGGTCGATATATCTCGTAAAAAGAGAGCAATATCTGCATAAATTGAAATAATAGATGATTAGTTCATATAATTAAATAAAAAAATTAATATGTGAAAAAAAACTAGAATAATTATTACCTGAAATTGCCACATGAACAGCTTTCGGAAGTAGTTCCGAAAATGCAATTAGAAGAAGTCGTTGCATGATGACATGACAGTCATGACTTTTTAGACCTGATATTTTTCCACTCTCAACGTTAACACAATGTGAAAACTTTGATACATACCCGTCCGGAAATCTAATCTCGGTCTTCAACCATGTTAAAAAATATTATTTGCCTTCTTTCGACAATCTGAAGATTGGAATAGGCACTCTTCCATCTTGGGTAACCTCTAAATCAGGCATTTTGTAAAACGAAGGGAGATCTTGCCTGGATTTTATGATATCTTTTTTCTTCTCCGGAACGTTAAGCACCGTGTTGATGAGATTATCAAAGAAATTTTTTTCGATATGCATAAAATCATGATTGTGACGAAGAAGTAGATTCTCCTAGTACGGTAACTCCCAGAAGATACTCTTTTTCACCCAATTAGGAGCAACACCATATTCATATATGGTTCGAGAAGGATTGTCGTGTCCTTTGCCTCCGCATTCCACTGTTTTGCATAGCCCGACTATATTACTAATCCTTTCGTGTAAGATTTCTTCTCCGGTGAGCCATGGTGGAGGATCGTCGTGCACCGTTTTGTTCTTCAACAAAGATTTAACATTCCGTCTGTAAGGATGTCCTCAAACCAAAAACCTTATGTGACAATCAAACCAACTGTGCTTCCTTCCATGAGGCAACCAAAATGATTTTGTCTCATCCATACAATATGGACAAGCCAACCTCCCATGTGTCATCCATCCTGATAGCATGTCGTAGGCTGGAAAATCGCTGGTCGTCCACATCAGAGCAACTCGCATCGTGAAAATTTCTTGACGCGACACATCGTAAGTCTCCACTCCGTCACTCCATAAATTTTGTAACTCTTCAATCAACGGTTGCAAGAAAATATCCAAGCTTTTTTGGATTATTTGGCCGTGGCACTAATATAGAGAGGAAGAAATATTCTCTTTTCATGCACATTCTCGGGCGTAAATTGTATGGCATCATGATATATCATGGTTTTTCTAGGTTTTCAACCATGATATGAGTGTATATATTGAGTCTTTAACCTTGCTTTTCGAGTCTATCGAGTATTTTATAGGTAAGCGTGCGTTTGAAGCAAAGCTAGGAGTTTTGGGACGTTTCTGGAGAATTCTACAGGAAGCTGAAGTGGGAGTCGTGCCACGAGTAGATGTCGACCGACACTGCTCTTAGTGTCAGTCGACACTGAAGTCCAGCAGAAGCTATGCGCCGGTTTATTGCATCTTTTGAAGATTTTCAAAAAGTCTAGAAGTTTCCCTTATTTCTAATTTGCCCCCAAAACGTGTTTAGACTTTTAATAGGGTTTTGGAGAGTTGTTTTTCTCCTATCTTTTGTTCTTGCTTTGTTTTGGCTTTTGCATTTGGAGATTGAGAGATTTTGGCTTGGGGCTGATCCTGCTACTTGTAACCTTTGAGAGAAGGATTTCGAACCCCATTCTTTATATCTATTCAGTCTTGTTTTCTATTCAAACATGTTTTGTCTCATTGATTCCATGTCTGAGTAGTAACCTTAGTTAGAATAGGGATAATTCTTGACCTGTCAATTTTTTGGCGCCGTTGCCAGGGACTCTTTGAGTTCGCCGATAGATTTTGTTCTAGAATTTAGACTAAGTTGTTTTTCTTTTAGTTTTGGTTACTGATTCTTCTCTGTCTTGCTTGTTTTTGTTGATGCAGGAATCAACAGACGCATTCAGTGTCGACTGACATCAATCAGTGTCGATCGACATCGAGCTCGAGACCAGTTTTTTGAGTTCAGTTTATGCCAAGTCGTAACACCAGAAACAACCCGGACGGTATTCTTGAGGAGCCTGCTAGACATGAGAGGACAAACAGAAAAGCTCATAAATCTTCAAAAATGATGAATCGATTGATCTTGATTAGAGATGCAGAAGGTGTTCTGAGAGATCCACAGAACAATCCCTACAATGCTCAGGGACAAAGAATTGATGCTCAAGGAAATGTGATCCCTGAACCTGAACAACAGCTTGTTAACCCACTTGTTAGGAGGACACTAGCTGACTACAACAGGCCTGATGAGTTCTACGCCAACAGGTATGCAATTGTACCTCCTGCTTTTGAAAGGAACGAGTTTGAGTTGAAGACTTCCTAGTACACACTTGTGGGACAGCACTTGTTTCATGGACACCCACATGAGCACCCTATGGACCACATAGAAGACTTTTAGTCTCTAGTGACTGGGATGAAGCACAATGGAGTAAGCTATGACTACCTGCACTGCAAGATTTTTCCTCACTCTCTTGGAGGAGAAGCTGCTAACTGGCTGAAGCAGATTCCACCTGGGACTCTGATTACTTGGAATGCAGTGAAGGAGAAGTTTCTATGACACTTCTATGACGATGCTCGATCTGATCAGCTTAGACATGATCTCTTGACCTTCAAGCAAGGATCCACAGAGCGTTTAAGGCAGCCTGGGTGAGGTTCAAGAGGTACCAGAGAGATTGCCCTCATCATGGTTTCTCTGAGGTGCAGTTGTTGGGTATCTTCTTCAGAGGAGTTGACTTGTGGTATCAGATGGCTTTAGATGCTGCAAGTACTGGGAACTTCTACACTAAATCTCCAGAAGAATCTAAGGAGCTTATTGAAAACTTGGTGACTAGTAATAGTGTCAAGAATGCTGATATGGAGAGGATGAAGTTTGGTGGTAAAGCTGACAATTCCCAGATAGCTGAGATGAACAAGAAGATAGACACTGTTCACAGCTTACTGGTTGGAAAGAAGGCTGTCCATTTTGCTCAGGAGACTGAGGTGATTGAGGATGAAGGCTGGGAAGAAGAAGATGTGAACTACATTGGTGGATCTGGATTTCAGGGAAATAGGTTTGGAAATCAACAAGGTAACAAGTTCTACAATGCTAACACTGGTTATGGTCAGAAGAGTGCTTTCACAAGCAATCAAAACTCTTCTGGATATGGTCAGAATTCTGGTTTCCAGAAACCTTTTCAGCAGAACAACTCCTACCAGAGGACCTATGGAGCTTCTTCTTATCAGGCACCTCCTGTTACTAATGCTCATGAGAGTAAGCTGGAAGCTATGATGGAGCAGATAGGGGCAGACAAAGAGTACTGTGGACTTCAACAAAAAGATGGATGCCATCTACACTGATCTGAATGGGAATTTTGAGTCTTTGAGTACACATATGAAGCAATTGGATATTCAAGTTGCTCAAGCTACTGGAGCTGTCAAGAGACAAGATGGATTCCTTCCTGGAAGGACATATACCAATCTGAAGCATCAATGTAATGCCATAACACTGAGAAGTGGGACAGAGCTGCAAATTGTCCCCAAAAGGCGGTTGAATGCTAAGGAACTCGTGGACTTAGAAGAATTGGAGGAAGAAGAGGCTGAAGCCGAGAAGCTAGTGTCTACCGACACTACCAATGGATGTCGATCGACACCAAAATCTTCGAGTCCTCGTGACGAACATAAATCGACCGAGATGGATTACGCAGTCGACCTGCAAGGAAAATTACCCAATGTCGATCGACACCCACCCAACGTCGATCGACACCAATCACGTACAGGGTCTGATGCTGAGATTAAGACCCCTATTGCTGATGGGAAGGTGTATAAACCCAAAGTACCTTTCCTGAGGAACCCGAAGCAGTCCAAATTTGACAGGTTCAAGGCTAAGTACATTGCTATGTTGAGCAAGCTCATTCTTCCAATGCCATTCTTGGATGCTATCAACAACAACCTAGTGATGAAGAGGTGTTTGAAAAATATGCTGACATCAGACATGGGAGATGAAGAGTGTGTGATGATGATCACTGAAGTCTGTAGTGCTGTCATCCAGAACAGAGTCCCACAGAAGCAGAAGGATCCATGAAGTTTTTTCTTAGATTGCACCATTTTCAGAGAAAGATTTGAGAGATCGTTGTGTGATCTAGGGTCGAGTGTTAACCTGATGCCATACTCGGTTGCTAAGCAGATGGGAATGATAGATTTCACACCCACTAGGATCTCTTTAATCCTAGTTGATCGCTCTATGAGTATTTCTAAAGGTCTTTTGGAAGATGTAACGGTGAAGATTGGTGAATGTGTAATTCCCACAGATTTTGTTGTCTTGCAATACAATGAAGAGCCTAGGATCCTCTTATCTTGGGCAGACCGTTCCTTGCTACAGCTGGTGCAATCATTGATGTTAAGCGAGGGAAGATTGGACTAAATGTGGGTGATTTGGTGATGGATTTCGACATGAACAAGCTGATGAGACATCCTACAATCGATGGGCAGACCTTCTATGTGGATACATTGGATAATTTGGCTGCAGAATTTTTCCATCAGATGCATCCTGATGATCCTTTAGAGAGAGCTTTGATGAGTGTTGAGCAGGATTTAGAGTTGGAGGATGATGCTACTGCTGGGTATTTGATACTAATGGATACTAGTGACACCCATATCTATCAGGTATTCAGAGGATCCACTACTAACTTCACCTCTAATATTGACTAAATCTTCTCACTTAGGGGCTTGGTATCTCTGGATCGGATTCCTTTGATGTGCTAGACACAGCCTATAATCCTGTCTGAGTATGGTTCCATCTTTTCCCCTCCCTTGAAAAAAAAATAGAGATAAAAACTGCGGATAAGCTAGTAGCTTTGAAATGGTCACGGGAGTGGTAGAGACCCCTATTACCTCCTGTGCATCCATGGAAACATGTCCAAAGTTACACCCCGAATAAAAAGGGAAGAGCACTGATAAAAAAAATGATACCCAGTGGGGAAAAATCAGTTGCTAAGAGAGAAAGGGAAAAGAAAGGAACCAGAAACCGATAGTTTGGTGGTCAAGTACTAACTGGGTTGAGTCCATGTGTCCTCTGATCGATACTCCCTTTGTGAGACTGCACTTAATTGTATACAGAGGTTAGAATGGTGAACTTGAATGTCTTGACTTGATTGTGGAGTTTACTTGGGACAGTTGCTAAGTGTGGGGGAAGTACATTGTGGTCTTGATCTCTGCAGGAATGTTTTCATGTGTGTTACAAAGTGAATGTGAATGCGATGTTCCTAAGACGAAATGAGTTTCTGAGTTTTCAAACCTCTTTTCTATACTTGGGTTCTTTGTTTGCTTGAGGGCAAGCAAGAGCTAAGTGTGGGGGAGTTGATATATCATGGTTTTTCTAGGTTTTCAACCATGATATAAGTGTATATATTGAGCCTTTAACCTTGCTTTTCGAGTCTATCGAGTCTTTTACAGGTAAGCGTGCGTTTGGAGCAAAGCTAAGAGTTTTGGGACGTTTCTGGAGCATTCTACAGGAAGCTGAAGTTGGAGTCTTGACCACAAGTAGATGTCGACCGACACTGCTCTTAGTGTCGGTCGACACTGAAGTCCAGCAGAAGCTATGAGCCGGTTTATTGCATCTTTTGAAGATTTGCAAGAAAGTCTAGAAGTTTCTCTTATTTCTAATTTGCCCCCAAAACGTGTTTAGACTTTTAATAGGGTTTTGGAGAGTTGTTTTTCTCCTATCTTTTGTTATTGCTTTGTTTTGGATTTTGCATTTGGAGATTGAGAGATTTTGGCTTGGGGCTGATCCTGCTACTTGTAACCTTTGAGAGAAGAATTTCGAACCCCATTCTTTATATATATTCAGTCTTATTTTCTATTCAAACATGTTTTGTCTCATTGATTCCATGTCTGAGTACTAACCTTAGTTAGAATAGGGATAATTCTTGACCTATCAAGTTTTTTGGCGCCATTGCCGGGGACTCTTTGAGTTCGCCGATAGATTTTGTTCTAGAATTTAGACTAAGTTGTTTTTCTTTTAGTTTTGGTTACTGATTCTTCTCTGTCTTGCTTTTTTTTTTGCTGCAGGTATCGACAGACGCATTCAGTGTTGACCGACATCAATCAGTGTCGATCGACATCGAGCTCGAGACCAGTTTTTGAGTTCAGTTTATGCCAAGTCGTCACACCAGAAGCAACCCGGACGATAATCTAAAGGAGCTTGCTAGATTTGAGAGGACAAACAGAAAAGCTCAGAAATCTTCAAAGATGATGAATCGATTGAGCTTGATTAGAGATGCAGAAGGTGTTCTGAGAGATCCACAGAACAATCCCTACAATGCTCAGGACAAAGAATTGATGCTCACGGAAATGTGATCCCTGAACCTGAACAACAGCTTGTTAACCCACATGTTAGGAGGACACTAGCTGACTACAATAAGCCTGACGAGTTCTACGCCAACAAGTCTGCGATTGTACCTCCTGCTTTTGAAAGAACCGAGTTTGAGTTGAAGACTTCCTACTACACACTTGTAGGACAGCACTTGTTTCATGGACACCCACATGAGCACCCTATGGACCACATAGAAGACTTTGAGTCTCTAGTGACTGGGATGAAGCACAATGGAATAAGCTATGACTACCTGCACTGCAAGCTTTTTCCTCACTCTCTTGGAGAAGAAGCTGCTAACTGGCACAAGCAGATTCCACCTGGGACTCTGGCTACTTGGAATGCAGTGAAGGAGAAGTTTCTGTGACACTTCTATGACGATGCTCGATCTGATTTTGCTTGCGATAAAGATTGATATTATAAAATATCCCATCCTCTCCCATCAATAATCTGGCCGAGGCGATATTTAAATGCATATACAACTTATAATCCCAACAAAAATGTAATTCAGTTTTAATACATTATTTGATTTTGATTATTGTTTCGGTTTCTCGAAATTAGTGAATCATTTGGTTCGACTTTGATATATTAATGGAGTTGTTTCATTTTGCGAAAGTACATATAAAATTAATATTAATATTTATTTATTGAATTATAATATTAGTATTTATTTTTTACTTATAATGTTACTTTCTTTTCATTTCACTTACTATGAATTTTATGATTTTGTTAATTGCATGTTATTTTCTTTTGATGTCTCAGTATTATTAAGTTGAATTTATAAGTCTTATAATACTGTTTACAGGTTTTAAAATTACAAAACAACAACGAATATTTATAAAAAGGTATAAATTGTTGAAATCCCACTTCTACATTATAATGACGCCGTTTTAACAATTTATCTACATTATAAACGGCGTCTCTTCCATGTTTCTCGTCTCATCGGATTGAGCTCGTCGAATTCATCTTTGATTAATCCCCTCTCTTCCACGAATCCCTTCCACGAGCGAATCTCGAGCTCTTCTTCACCTGATTTTCTTCACCCTTCTCCCCTCTTAGTCCTCCCAAGCTGAGCTCCCCATCTTCTCGCCGGCCATCGGTTTGTCTTCATCTCTCTTCTCCCCCCCCCAATGAGCTTAATCTATTGAATTTGGTATTTTCAGATAGTTTTAGGGTTTAGTAGTAAATTTGTTGAATGCATGTTATTTAAGTATTGCATTGTTATTTCTTTGTTGAATCGAGTTGCATTTTAGTTAAATTGTAGCTCGAATCCAATAATCGACTCGATTTATGCTCGATTTCATCTTCCAAATATGTGGAATTAGTTCAACTGGTACATATGATATCTATGAGAGTTTGACTAGTTGAACCAAAAATACCGGTTGGACCGCAAATACCATTTTTACCTTAACAGTTGTACTAGTTGTACCAAAATGACATCATTTTTAACTGAGTTTTATTCTATTCTATTTACCGGAGGCGATGAAGAAAATCAACACAAAAGTACATTTTGACTATGGAGGGTGCTATACAGAAGAGCATGAATGGATTTCAAGTAATCATGTATATGCCATATCGATGAATACCTCATCTTTGGACGAGATAACTTATTCGGTGTTAGTAGATAAGATACGCATGAAGGTTATGATAGATGGATCCATGGGGAAGCTGAAATTGAGTTACATTCTATATAAAGCTCGTAGAGAGTCATATATTGTAGACGACGAGGATGTTTATATTTATCTAACAACAATGGATAATGAGGGACTTAAACTTGTTTTGCATGTGGAGATATTCAATGATGTGGGGAAAAATCTGAGGGTCGAGCAACTTTCAAGAGTGGAGCGAAGAAGTTCAATTGGTGTGAATTATGAGGAGGCGGTTTCAAATGATAGAGTTGATGTTTTTTGGTGATCTACATGATACTGACATCCTTACCATATAAAGAGCGGCTAGTATAGCAGAAAAACAGAACGAGCCTATTATTGAAGAGTTGTCGGATAATGGTGTTAATGAAAATGTTGGCAATGATGATTGAGAGAATGCATCACGCGGCCAATTGGCGGATGTGGACACCACGTTGGGTAACCATATGGATGTTGTTATGGACCCTGGTATGGATGCTAGAGATGAATATGTTGAGCTTCCATCATATGTACAACCACTGAGTCAATATGTGGAAGAATGGGAGATGGTACGAGTATTGAATTATATCAAGAATTTTGTTCTAAGGAGGCAGTGCAAGATTTAGTTAACAGAGCTGCAAATAAGAACTGCTTTGTGACTGAAACTGTTAAGTCGAATATGATGCGACTCATGCTACGTTGCCGACAATTTTGTGAAGGTTTTAATTGGTATTTACGAGCTGCGGGAACTAAGAAATCAGTATTTTAGACTGTCAGAGTATACAGAAATATGCATACATGTTCTCGGGTTGTTGCGACTATAAGAAATAGTAAACTGAGAGGCTCACAACGATTAGTTACAACTATTTTTCATGATGACTATCCTGGTCAAATGAAGACCCCGACCCCTAAAAGCATCATGAGTATTGTAGAAGGAAGACTTGGTTTGTCAGTTTCATATTCTACCGCTTTGAGAGGTAAAAAAAACAACATGTTTGTGATGTGCGGGGGAGTCCTGAAAAAGCTACAAGATTTTATTTTCTTATTTGTATGAATTAGAGAAGGCCAATCCCGGGACAGTGGCAAATGTGGAATTGGATACAGCAAAAAAATTTCAAGTACCTATTTATCGCATTGAGTGATAGCATTGAAGGGTTTACAGAAATGAGGAAAGTGATAATTGTGGATGCAACTTTTCTTAAGACATAATATGGTGGTGTGTTAGTATTTGCAACAGCTCATGATCCTAATCATCACCATTACCCAATTGTGTTTGGTGTAATTGATGGTGAGAAAGATGTTAGTTGGGACTGGTTTTTTAGAAAGCTGAAAACCGTTATACAGGAAGTACCTTGATTGGTTTTTATGAGCGACAGACATTCAAGCATCATCAAAGAAATCGATAATGTGTATCCAAGCGCAAAGAATGGGCATTGTATATGGCATATCTCAAAACGTGAGAGGAAAGGTGAAGTTTAACAAGGACCTAGATGCGTCGAAATTCAGGTACTACACATATGCGTATACTCAAAGTGAGTTTGACCTACTCTATAATGATTTTAAGAGTATGTTTCCCAAACCCGATAAATATCTAGAAAATAATGTAGAACGAGAAAGATGGGCAAGGTGTTATTTTGAAGGAGACAAGTACAACTTAGACCCCAGCAATTTCGCGGAATCATTGAACAGTGTGTTTAAGAAAGCAAGGAAGTACCCCCTACTGCCTTTGATTGATGTGATTGTTGAGAAGCTTTCCGAATGGTTTAACAAACATAGAGCTGAATATGCTTCTGTGTCGGACTTCAAGAAAGTGGTGCCTATTGTGGAGAATGAAATCCACGACAGATACGTAACTGCACGAAGGCTACATGTGAATGAGCTGAACAGCTTCTTGCTTGAATATGACGTAACATCACTACAAGAAAACAGCGTTTTTGCGACTGGAACTTGCGACTATACTTGTATTCGAAACATTTGTTGACTATTAGGGGACAATATTGCTAGTGTTTTGTGGCTACAGATATATGGACGTGTATTAGTCGCTAATATACGACCAAAAATGATTGTCGCCAATATAGTCGCCAATATAGTCGCCTATCTACGACTGATTAACGACCATTGTCGAGACTGGAAACATCAGTCGGGGGATAGTCGGTAATATGGCAACTATTTTGCGTCTCATGTGAAGAGTCGTAGAAAATTCGCAAATTGGTCACTATATGGGCGACTAATTTTTTACTTCGTGTATAGTAGTAACAAAGTCATTTATTTGTCGCAATTTATACAACTAATATGCAACTCATTATTCGTGTCACAAAGTAGTCGGATATGGGTCGTATCATATAGTATGATTTAGTAATAATAATATAATATAGTTTGGTTATATGTGCTAATAGTCTTAACTGATTATCAAAGTTGGTATATATATTATAATCATTATTAAATGAGAATGACCCATGTATGCTTTTCATATTCTCTAATTGTTATGCGTTAAATTTACCATAAGAAACTGATTGTTCATAATCTTCCCTGCTTAACGAAATACATTGATTTGTTCTTCAAAAGGGAATTTGTTCTGATGAGAAAAGAAAAAAACAGAAGAAAAAAAGCGTAAAGACATGTTCTTCTAACTTCTAAGCATAAAGAACACGAATATCTCTACTTCGGTAGTACTTCCTGCTTGCAATCACTTGTGTCTGGCCATCTGAATATGCATCATAGAAGATCGAAAACAACATCGAACTTTGACTAATTTTCCCGGAAAATATAATTGAATTCATTATTGCAGATTCATTTCTCACCTTGGAGATGGGTCCGTAGTTTGCATGGCAATGAGCTTCAGAGTTATATTCCTGCAAATGGAAAATAGACAAACTCAGAAAACCTTAAGCATCTACAAATTGAATGTTAAAAACACAAAAGGATCTGTGCAATACCCTCAGAATATGCTCGATATCGAATAACTTGAATTGGCTGGTAAACTCTTTTGCCTGATTATACTGCTTCGCCATTTTCGGGCTTCTGACTTGCCATTCACCCCGCATATGTTTAATGATAGTTATCAGAAAGTCTAAAGATAAAGATTCAAGAGAGAAAACAGGCATTAGCTGTAAAGCAACTGACATGTTTAACAACAAGCTGAGAGTCTCCATAGGCACTCACTTGTGTGTAACCTTTTTCTAAAGCAGACTCCAAACCTTGATTCAAACATCTATATTCGGCAACGTTTTTTTGTTGTATTGCCTAATCCTTCACGGTAAGAGGAGATGACAGATCCATCTGAATCACACAGAACAGCTCATGAACCAGCTCTTCCAGGGTTTCCTTTTGAAGCTCCATCAAACTCAATGGTACAATATTTCTGAAAACATGCATATTGTAATTTAAATAAGATGTAAACATCAATATCGAAGTTCGAACCTAGAGTATCTCATGCTTCATAATCGACTTTTTTTAGGTAACGAGTAGCGTTTTTTCCTAATGTAAACACATTGGCACGAGCAGATCAACGGAGTAAAATGATTCAATGGATAAGATAATAATCAAAATCAGAAACGAGGAAGGGAGTGAAGGGGTTCTTGCCTTTCCCTTATCCATTTCTCTTGTCGTCTTTGTTTTCTCTGTGATAGGAGAGCCAAAATTCTGAGGTTATGATGGTTAGGGCATTTCGATGGCGGAAAGGAAGAGACTGTCTGGATTTCAGAGAGGCTATGATGGTTAGGGTATCTCGATCGGTTAATGAAAATTTACCGTGACATTTGGTTTAGGTACCGCGCCGATGCGCGGAATTTCCAAAATATTAAAATTTTATAATTCGGCAGACATACTCTTTTCATGTTTAATATCAATGAACAAATTTTAAAAATATCACAAGTTACTAAATTTTAATCAATGTTTCATATGAGTGATTATCTTTTCAATTTTTGGATATCACGTACGATTAAAATACTAAGTTACTAAAGAAAACCCAGTTGTCAAAAAAAGGAAATACTAGAGAAAACTATAAACAAAGTGCGGGTTATAAATACAAATTTAATTTAAATTCATAAACCATAAGTATGTTCTCACTTCGCAAATCTAACAAACTACACCCAACATTCTTAGCATAGAGGAGGCTTAAGGTACCTTAACAAAAAAAAAATCATAATAAAACAATAACACATAAAATCGAAAAAAAAACATAAACATCTATACTATATGATTATGAGTTGTGAGATAAATACCTATGGACAAAATCACGGAACTCTTCAACTTCATACGCATCAAAGTGTATCTTAGAAACTCATTGAATTGCCTCCAACCTCACCAACCCTAATCAACACATACATTTTAATTATTTGTCATTTTACACTAACTGGAACGAATTTACAAAAAGGTTTGATGTTTCATCATACCACCACTGTTATTGGCGATATTAAAGCACTGGAATAAGCAGAACAATATACCATTTGGACTTTTGCCCCATGCCCTAACCAGCCTAACAGCAAGATCGCCATTGGCCACACAATCCAATGACTCGTTTCTGCCAATATTTACTACAAATCCGCTTTCAGACATTCTAAGAATATTGTACATGAAATAAATTGATGTTATACTTGCTCCAAATCTCTAATTCTGAATTTTACTTGAAGACGCCTCCAGAAATAAGTTTCCGGATCATTTGCAGTAACCACTAGATCTCTTACGAAGCCATCAATTCCAAGCACAACACCAATCAAATCTATATCTCAAACCAATAAAAACACCAAACAAATCCATAACCAAATCATATTGTTAAAGTCCCATAAAACTTGTAACCTTAAATCCAAAAAAATATATTGATTGGATATGTGCTAGTTATAGTGTCATTTGAAACATCATGTATAGGCTTCAAAGTCTAAGTAGTGATGGCCATTAGGGTATGGAATTTTTTAGATTACACTCGAACTAGTTCGACACAGAGAGAATAAACTATATGTCAAGCGGTCAAACATTTTCCTATCAAGGATATGAACATTATCCCATTGTACCCATTGGCCCTCAGATTCCACCAGCCACTCAAAGATTTCAACGTAATCACCCCCAAATTTCGCATTCTACCCTTTGTCCCTATCGTTAAAACGTGCAAGACTTAAAACTTTAAACAGCGTAAGAACAGAAGTTTATACAACGTAAGATCAAAATTTTATACAGCACATGAACTGTGATATAGAGATAACATGTTCATCCACCAAAAGTAGTTTGATGGTTTTGTCGGAGAAGACCCTTTGATACATCCAACACCGAAGGACCTTCAATCTCAATCTCCATTTCATCTTCGACTTGTTGATCTTCGAGGGAATTGGTATTGCCTTTGTGCCATTGGTTTTTTTGCAATAGATTTTCCGTCGAGAAAATAAATGTAAAACGAAAGGAATTTGAGAAACTATATGCATTTGAGAGAGGTTATAATGGTTAGGGTATTGGCGGTTTATGGTAATTTAGAATAATCCGTACGTTAACTTTGGTTTCGATCAATGTAAATATCTTATCGATTCCCGGTGCACATAATGGTTTATTTGTGTCACTTAATGGCTAGTCATAAACTAATGTATTACACATGGCATATTAAAGAACTACTGTTTGACACTTGCCCTCACAGTTGTAACTATTGAATTAGATGTCTAAAGATCTTAGGCTTCGTGTAAATAATTATGTTGAGTTCCTCTATCAATCATCCATTTGATATTTTATTTAAGTTTAAGTAGAATATCGTAGGATTCACTTTTTCAATTAATGGTAAGTTACAAATTGTGAAAAAATTACATCGTACTAATTATATGAATTAGTATATTTGGACCACAATATTTTAATGTTTAGTGTTGTATTAGTGTATAGTGTTGTGAATTGTGTTACACAAAATACTGTGCGACTATTCACAAAACACTAGAAAATAATTCCTCTAGTATTTATTCTTTTTTTTTTGTCAACCTAGTATTTATTCTATTTAATCCACTTAACTTTTACAATTTGAACTCTTTGTTTTGTATATCCTCAACTTTCCTTAGCATGACTATTATTAACCTTTTGCAAAAAAAATTCTTGCATTGCCAATGTTGATAGCTAACAAAATCTTGCATGACATAATGACTATGTTAGCAAGATTTGACATAAAGTAGGCTAATAATTACTACTTAACATATAGGGTCTACATTTGGCTTCCTGCACACACGCAACCGACATTAGTGGATAGGTGATTATCTAGGGAACTACAAAATACATAATAATCTAGGTTATTCAAGTTAAGTAGATTTTTCGTTTCATTATTTTATTAATTATTCTTGTGTGGGAAAGTGAATAGGCATGTCTTTTTGTACGGTTATAAAGAAGAAGAAACTCATTCAATCAAATTAGGGATTAATTAACACTCATTCTTAAGATCTTGAAACCACCGATCCAAAACCAGTAAAAGTCAACCGCTTCGTTAACCCAAACTACAACAACATGCATATGTCTTATGCGTACTGGCCATGGCGTCGATACGATCAGCCTTACTACGAAACCCGCTCAGTAAGAAGAAAATGTAGAGCAATCATCTCATTCGACCTTCTAGCGTTGCATGATGATGTGATAACGAAGATACTCGCCCCTGTTTGCGAACGGAACATGCAAGATCTCTGTCATTCGAAGATAGCTTGCAAAGCCTTGAAGGAGAAGACGGAAACACATGAGTTCTTCAACTCAGTTAATCTAATACAGATGGCATACTATGTTTGGGCTCCGGGATTTAACTGGACAAAATTCAATGAAAGCTGCTACGACACAGGAAACACATCAGCCATCCTTCTCAAAGGAATCTCATATTTCTTCTTCGATAACAAGAGAGATGAAGGTCTCGCACGCATATAGGCGGCTGCAAAATATGGATGCATCTTAAGCAAGTATGTGTATGGATGCATACGCAAAGTCTTCGGGGAAGACAGAGATGATGAACTCTTCGGTAGATATGAATTTACTCGAGAAGATGCAGCGCAACTGCGATTAAAACTACCTCGTCTGGATCATAGTTCCTAGGGAAGTTCGCTTCCTGATTGGTTCAAAGTGAAACGTGACGAAAACAGTATTGCTCGTGTGCGACACTGCTGATGTTCTATCTCCGACCCTTGGCGCTCTGGGTGGCCAATGTTTAAGGACTATTGCGACCGATGTTTCTGGATTATGCAGACCGCTTTCTCTGCATAATGATAGATAACAACTTCTCTTGATTTCCATGTAATCGATGATGTCGTATTTATGTATGTTTTGCCAATTTCACATTAGATGTTTCCCCGTACCAATATCTACTATTTTGTATCTACTACAACTTTTACAGATATCTAGTATTTTGTTTGATGGTTCAGCGTTATTGCATCCCAAAGCAAACACTTGAAACAGTGAATTACTCAAATAAACTAAACACTTTAATAATAACAAGATCAACGAGAACTTGGTTATAAATTATGTCGTTTAACACATATCGGACAATTTGGCCAAAATAGAAGTAGTAACCCTAAACACTAAACCCTAAACCCTAAATATTAAACCTCAAAACTTCTTTTTATTTCATATTTGGTCATCATTGTATCATCAACGGATTTTGAATTTGTGAATATCTTATCACTTCGGAATACGTTCAGGGTATATACCTTAAACACTAATTACTAGACCCTATATATATACCCTAAACTCTAAACCCAAACATTAAACCTTAAACCCTATATATATCCTAAACTCTAAACACAGACATTAAACCATAAACCCTAAATACTAAACCCCAAACCATAAACTCAAATATCAAGATCAGATATATATGGGAGCATCATGGAAATAATGCTTAAGTCAATTAGTATTTTGTATGTAACGTTGTAAGATTTGTGTTTATGAGTGTTTTATTATTATATATGTATAATCTTTTATGTAATATTAGAATTATTAATAATTTTGTCAATATCTACAACAATAAATGCAAATGATCATATACCCTAAACTCTAGTCCCAAACATTATACACTAAACCCTAAATACTAAACCATATATATACCCTAAACTCTAAATCCTAAACCCTAAATACTAGAACCTATATATACCCTAAACTCTAAACCCGAACATTAAACCCTAAACCTTAATTAATGGGATATATCCTACGGATTTTGGTTGTTGTATAACGTTAAACATAAAAAACACTTATATTTCCCTTTCCTTTTAGCACCATGAAATTGTATTTCGGCATGAACATATATGGGGACATTACCGAAATTCCATGTCTTATGTATGTTCTCTAAAAGAAACCAAATGTTTTAACAATCAAGTCCCAAAGTATTTCTTTAATTTCACTGTGTACTATTTCTTTAACAGTCTAGGTAATTATATAGATAAGTATAAATTTAAAATTTGAGTCAATAAAAAGGAATATATGATGAGTAAGTTACGCCTACATGTAAGTATAAATTCAAAAAATTTGCCCAAAAAATCCGGGAAACCAAAACCCAATTTTATAGCCCAAAATATTTCAATTACCCGCCTGAACCCAAAAAATTTCGACAAAGTGTCGAGAATTCCTCAATTACGACAAACCCTGATTTTATTATGTTCTTCTCCTTCTCTGAAATCTTCTTTGATTCATCTCGCTAATCTCTCTCCAAATCCTCCTCTATGCCCACCAATCTCAAAATGGTATCTCTTCTTTCAATCTCTTATTCGAGGCTCTCAGTCTAATTGCTAACTTTGACAGAAACCCTATCGACCCTCTCAAACTCTTCTTTGAATCTCTCAATCACAAAACCCTCCGTGATACGAGCCCTACAGCTACGGGTTAGATATGACGTTAGGATGTGTGTTAAACCCTCACGTGATTGAGCTTTACTTTGCTTTAGAAACAGGATTGCTTCTGAGTCTGATTGTGGGTTTGCTTATGATTTTCTTGTGGTTAGCTTGTTTTGGAACAATTGAATTTGGTTTTACAGGTTGTAAACTACTATTATATTCCTCTTTCAGTTTCAATATGGTCTCCATATCCTGGATAAGTTGGTTGTTTTGTTTATAACGAGTGTTTGATGAGTTAGAGTCTGATGGTTTGGATGTTAATCCCATAGTTAGCAAGAAATTGAGTTTGATGTCTCTGTTTAACTACTCTCTGTGTTTTGCTATGTTCGATTGTCTGGGCCTTTAAAAGATAGACTTTGTATCATTTGAGACATGACCAAACCATCCATAACTTATAGTCTTAATCATTTTTTCGAGGCTATCTGTCAATGACGGATGAAAGACATGGTCATCACTCCAACGGACTGCAGAAGCACTGCATCGGACTGCGACCTCGGGAGATCTCAGCAGATGAATATAACTACATATTTACTAAGTGAAAGTAAGATTTTTCACAATCCATGCTTGTAAATTCATCTCATGCGTTTACTCTCTTGTTTTTTTTTTGGGGGGGGGTCAAATCTCATGTTCTTTACCTAATTGTTTTTTTCTTAGTAAATTTAATTATCACAGGCCCCTGAGAATGATGGACGGGTAAATCCTTATGGAGTCCAAAAAACCATTAATGGGCAAGCGTAGACAGCCCAGACACTTTTCAACGTTTGTGGCCCACCAAGAGCAACTGAAGGAAGGTTACAACACCTTTTGCATCATAGGTTACTTATCGCTGTCTCTTGCACTTCTTAATTGTTTTGGTATAGGATTTGGCAACTCCTTAATGATGGATTTTGCGTATATAGATCGTATGTGTCTATATACTAATGTTATTTTGAAGCAAATATCTTTTACATTTATTGTACAATTCAAATAACGGTATCAGCAATTACCAAATCGTAAATTTAATTATTCCAGATCCTTATTTTTACGAAGAAAAGTCAACAAATAGTCGTCAATTATTCGCAAAATATTTACCATCAGTGTATTTTTATTTTCCGAATAGTCGCCATATATTACAACTAAGTTGTGGCTATATAAGACAGTCATACAGTAGTCGGCAAGTAGTGACACAATCATTACCATAATCGAATCTGGTTATTCCGATTAGATGCTGCGTAGTCGTTAATTTAGCCATACAATAGTTGCTAATTAATAGCAAAATGCTTACCATAATTATATATTGATGTTTCTGTTAGTCGTCAGATCATCGGTAAGTTAGTCAAGAAACAGTCGCCAAATAGTCACCTTATATTACGACTACGTTGTGACTATGTTAGACAGTCACGTAATAGTCGACAAGTAGTGGCCGAATCAGTACCATAATCGTATTTGGGTGTTCCGATTCGTCGTTGGATAGTCGTTAATATGGTCGTTATACAGCCGGTACATAGTGGCCAATTGTTATGACTACTTGGTGACTATACTAGACAGTCACATATTAATCGTCCATTAGTCATTTATTTTAACGACTATTTGATGACTATGTTTCTCCGACTACATGTGGACACATCCTTTAGTCGCATAGTTTTCACCGTGTAGTCGGAAGTTAGTCCTTATATATTGCGATTAAGCTACGCTAATCGCCGACTACTGCTGTTAGTCGTATAAATAGTCGTAACTCTCCGACTAATAATACGACTATACGATTTAGCGACTATGGATTTACAACTACCATATTTAGTCGTTATATAGTCGTAAAACGGCGATTAACGACTATTCTGCGATTAAGAGTGCAGGCGTGAAAACGATGTTTTCTTGTAGTGCATGATTCGGTGAAACATATTTGGTGAACTTGAAAATGAAAAGGTGTTCATGCAAAAAGTTTGATATAAACAAGTATTCGTGTGTCCATGCAATCGTCGCAACCAGGAAGCTCATGAGGACAGAAGGGAGAACAGTGAATCTTTCAATCTATGATCTCTGCTCAAAATATTATTTGATTGAGACGTGGACATTGGCATATTACCGAACGATTTATTCAGTGCCGCATGAGACTCTTTGGAGCATTCCTGCTGAAAATAAAGAATAGTACGCTTTGCCGCCAGAGTACACCGCCAAACCAGGAAGAAATCAAGAAGCGCGGTTTCCATCTACCGGAGAACGGCGCCGAAAGAAAAGGAACAACTATGTTCCTGGCATAAACTTAGAGAGGTGGTTGCAGTCAGAGAAAGTGGCAATGAAGAAGCTTAACTTGTATTTGTCATTTTTTTAAGAACCATTTCAGCTTGGGATTTCGATTTTGTTTGTCTTATTAATACAACCGGGTTCAACTATGTTCAACTATGTATTTGTCAAAATAACAAAACTTTAGACATTAATATTTTCACAAAAATGAAAAAAAATCTCAAAAAACAATATAAGATTCATTACACCAATATACTATTATAAAGCAATAATGAAAAATGTATTGATTTTCCAAGATATAATTGTGATTTCACACAAAACACCCATTGTAGTATTAGGAAAACTTTGTTAGTGGTAACCCTTTTAAGATGGGAAAGAGATGAAAACTATGATCTCGTGCAAACTATTCTACGAAAACATCATAAGTGATATTTGATAGTGAAAGACCATGTGTCCAACTACATTATAATATTCCGTTTTGAAGTCTAACTACAAATACACAAAAACCACCGAAGTACAACTAATAAGAAGAGTGTACAATTGTATACTTAGGAACAACTATGACCATATTCCACATAGAAAAACGTGGAATTTTAAAATTAGAGGGAATTTTTTAAAATTCAAAATTTTTAGAAACAACTAACCTAATAATTCATTTTTTGGTTTTTACGGGGGGGAGAGAGAGAGAGAGAGAGAGAGAGAGAGAGAGAGAGAGAGAGAGAGAGAGAGAGAGAGAGAGAGAGAGAGAGAGAGAGATAGAGATTTCGCGACCTTGCCTGAATTCGCGATTTTCACGCGATTTTCACACAAAATTTAGACATATGGTTTTTGAATACGCGATTTTCACACGAAAATTATACTTAGGGTTCTTCTAATTTATCAATTTTCATCGATTGAGCTACCGAGGGTTTAATTCGGTTTAATCTCGTTTGTCTGGTTTTATGGACAATGCCAATCAGTTACAGTGAACCATCTTCCTCTGAAGCAAGTCTCGACATGGCATACTTTAGAGCAGATTCTGATTTTGGAATCCCAATGAAATGATTCAGTGGAAAACTTCTGAAACTTGAAATATTCACCACACTGGAGAATCGAGGACGAAAATACTACAAATGCCCAATGAGTGAGGTAGTAATCACAGTACTTGTGTTTGTTTGATTTAACATGTTACAATTATCTTAAAATAAGACTGTGTTTGCTTTATTCTTAGGACGGTGGTGAACACTTAGAAAAGTGGTGGGATAACGCAGCCGATGAAAAGTTTCGGAGGCTTGGTATGCGTTTTGAAGAGCACAAAGAGTGTATCGACAACGCTTTCCGATATGGAAGTACTGGTAGTCTGGCTTTGGAATCCGTTCGTGAGTCAATGCGCATAATGCGTGCAGAAATTGACGACCTTAAGAACTGCTTAGCCAAGAAAGAAGTCGAGATTGGAAAGCTGAAGGAATTACTTCGAATGTGGTAGATTCAAATACGAGGATGAAGATCTTGTTGTTTAATTATTTCGATTTGTGTGGAAACCAGTATATGCTTTGTAAGACATTAAGATATTTTCTCGTATTTTTTATACACCGAAATGGTTCTTTGGTTTAAGTTGTACCAGTTGTACTGAAACGACCAACACAAAGTACCAGTTGGACACAAAAGTACCATATAAGCAAAATTGTACATGTTGGATCTTATAATCAAAGAAACATCCAAAATACTTTAAATAGCCAAACATTCAAAGTACACAAAAAGGCAATCATCCAAAAAGAACTTAAAGTGCCAAACATCAAACAAAAGAACAAAGTACCAACGGAAACCCCCAAAACACTACTCCTCATTCTTCTTCAGTCGCTTTGGCTGTCGCGGTTGATCTCGATACGGTATCTTTGTTAAATATGATGGTTGTCTTTGCCGCTTCTGCCCGGTTTCAATTACCAATCCACTGTCCTTTTCTTCCACATTCTTCTTTGCTTTCTCGTTCTTCTTTGTTTTCTCCTTCTTCTTTGCTTTCCCCTCCTTCTTCTTCTTCTTTTCTTTCACCTTCTCATTCTTCTCCTGACCATCGTCTTCTTGCTCTTTCTCCAAACGCAAACCCTGAGCCGTCATAAAGTCTTTATCTTGGGCATTTTCTTGCTCTTTTTCATTCCCATCACCTTCTTTCTCATTCGCCTCCCCTTATTCTCATAGGCAAAAACTGGAGTACTTAGGGGTGGGCTCTTGGGGTCGATAACAAAATTCTGAAGATCTTTCACACTCGAATCCAACTCATGAAGCTTCTCCACCGCTACCTCGACTTTCGCATCGATTTCACCAAGCTGCTCCCCAAGTTTTTCAAACCCTTTATCCATCACTTCCTGGATAACTGAGAGAAAAGATGCTTCAAAAACATTCACCAGCTTCTTTGGGACTTCACATACATTCTCCAACTTCTAGGGTACACTTCGAGACTCCAAGTCTTTTTCATACAAATCTTTCCATCAAAGTTTCTTCCTTTGCACGATTAGACGCTCTCTCCAACTGTCAAAAATCGGATAATAAAACCTATCCCATTATCAACATCATCTCCTACGATACGTGCCAAAAGAACTTTCTCATGCCTATCTGGTTCCAAGATAATAGTAATATCATGTGAATATCATTAAACTTAACTTACATTCAAATTCATAACAATAAAAAGTATATTACGAAGTATGATGACAAACTCTTACCTTAGTACTTCCAAGCGCTTCATAAATGTCTTCCAATGGAAAACCTCTCATGCATGCTTCGCTGAACTTATGCTTTCACATCCTTGGACAATCCTTATCTGCTGGCACAGCTTGACGAAATGTACGTCCAAGAAGAGGAATACACTCAAATGCGAGAATCTACACATAAAGGTACAACATGTTAGTGTTAAAATCAGATAATTGTTATATTAATACTTAAGATCATATAATATTCATGTAGAGTTACCTCGAGAGGAACTATGAATCCGGAAAAGCCAGTTTACACTTTTGGTTTCATGGACCCTTTCATGTTCTTCATCACTACCTGGATCCCTTTCAAACAATCATCGAACGTATACCGACCCCATGGAAAATTCTCACAAGCACTCACATCATCCACAATTCTCAAAAGGAAAGAATATATATTTCCATTAGCCTTAGACTTTGCTTTGACTATCTTTCATAGGAAATACAAGATAGCCAACTTATTCTTGTCTGAAGAGCTCTTCTTCTTCATTTCCTCTATCTTCACTTCAACATCTTTAATTGTTATTCTGTCATCCCTTCCAAACACCCTTTTACAAACTTCAAATCTCCCAATTTCTTATAGTTCTCGGGGTAGTCATGGCAAGAAAATCCGGTCAACAACACGTGCTCTAATGGAATACCTAATAAACATCCCATTCACCACAAACCAGCATTATGTTCGCATATCCGTAGAAGTTGTGCGAACCAGAAGCATCCACATGCCTTGAATCATGTGGTTTGGCTCCATAGGCATGTGGAATACATGCTTAAACTGATCATGTTGCGTGAACCAATTTAGTTCTCCTGGAAATTTCTCCAAGTACTCAACTGTCGCCCTAACACTGCACCTTGTTCATATCTTACATGCTATCATGTACTGAGATGGACCAAAGAACATCTTCTGGCTGCAGTGGTTGGGATTCATCATCACCATCATCATCGGAGCTATCCTGCAAATTCAAACAGAGGATAAGTTAATACAGTTGACCTAGTTGTCCTAAATGTACCAGAAACAAATATGCTTAAGTTGTACTAGTTGGACAAGATTACACATGAATCATTCTCTCCAGAGAATCTCCAACATCCTCTCTGTCATCAGCTTCTTCGTCCACTTTCTCTCCATCAGCATCTTCCTCAACCTCATCATCTCCATCACCATCCTCCCCAACCTCATCCTCTCCATAAGCATCTTCTCCATCACAATCCTCTTCATCTTCGACCTCATCATTAGCATTTTCTCCATTTTATCCATCTACTTCATCTTCTTCCTGTCCTTCCTCTTCTTCCTCTACATCTTTAGCTCCTTCTCTACTCGCTTCTACCTCTTCATTTACCTTTTCCCCATTTTTCTGGATCAATATTGGCTGCTGCTTCTGTTTCTTTAGGAGCCCCCCCCCCCATCTAGTGCTTTTGTTGCTTGTGTTCTCTCATATAGCCGACCACCACGTTTTGCACGAGCCATTACTACATAGAAAAACATTGACAAATCGCAAGACATTTCAAGAACAACCAAAAGTAACACATGATACAAATACAAAATACGGTCCAACTGGTACAACACGATTTAGTTTCGATTAAAGATACAGTTTCATCGAATGAACAAACACAAAACACAAAACGAAGATTAAGTCTTCTATACAAGACCAAAATTTCGATTGTGCAATCTCCACTTTTACAAGCAAAATTTAAACCAAATCATCAAGTAAACCTAGCCAGAGTTCTCAATTCGAACTAACCTAAACGACCATAGGAAAAAGGGTTAGAATGATTACATAAACCGACGACACCGGAGCAAGGCGGCGACTCAAATCAACGAGAGAGGAAGGCGGCGATCCGAAACAACGAAGTAACATGCGATGGCGATTTGTTTCTAGGAAATTCTCCGGAAATTTAGGGCTCGACGTCGAAAGGATCTCGTCGGAATCTCACGTTCGTCGTCGGATTGGGGTTTTTTTTGTTTTTACAGTCACGATTTTGGTGGGTTTTGGTCGATTTACTTTTTACTTAGGGATTTTAGAGTGTTGGGTCCGGGGTTTAGGGCGAGTCGTCGGGTTTAGGGCTGGATCTACAGGTTGGTTCGTAATTATGTTGAATGTCTTTTGGTTTTATAGACTTTTCCTTCTTTTCATTAAAAATAAATTGAAAAGAAAAATAGAAATATAACAATGGCAGCAGTGATTTTTTCCTCATTTTGTGGCATTTGAGCCATTAATCCATGGGAGAATTTAAGAGAAAACAAAAAAAAAAAACCTGAAAATCAGACATCCCGTCGCGGACAAAAGTGGCAAAACAAATGATCGGATCCCATTTTGTCGTGGAGTCGATACAAGAACCAACCCAGTCGCAAGTTTTAGCTTAGGAATACGAAAGATGAGCGAGCTTCAAACGACGCCTAAGAAACCCAAATTGAAAAGAGAAGAAGACGAAGCTAATGGCTCTTGCAGAGAAGAGCAAGAACAGGTCCTTGTCGCATTAGTAGACCACCGTTCAGATGAAATCGAGCGTCTCAAGCATCACATATCTAACTACCAAACCAAGGTTCTCCTCAAAGTTTCCACTTTTTTCGTTTATTCTAGATAGTCAGATTGAATTGATTTGGAGTTTCTCAGCTTATTGAAGCAGAGAGAAGTTTAAGAGATTCAAAAGCTAAGTTAGCTCACCTTCGTGGCCATGATGATGGGGTAAAGAAAGACAAACCATTGAAGACTCTGAGAAATGTCAATGATGATGAAACTACAAGAAACCTTACTCCTTCTAGGAAAGATTATCCATCTCCATCACCTAGCAAGACTTTAAAACCACCCTGTGATAGCTCTGATCCTAGATGTAGTAGTAGTAGTAGTATCTCCAAGTCCAAGACCAAAACGGTTGTTTTCAAGCAAAAACCTGAAACATCTTCTCGTGACAGTCCTAACCTTAAAGCTAGCAGAGATTTGGATAGAGGGACGAAAAGGAAATGCGGTAAGGTCTTATCTTTTCGTCTTTTTTTTGTATCGAGATTTTAGTCTGACTACTGGTGTCTTATTATTCAGAGCAAAAGGAGCATAAAGAGTTGATTCGGTTTATAGCTAGAAACTCTTCACCAACTACAATCAAGTGTCACACTAGCAACCAAATCTCCAGTCAGCACAAGAGGAAACTAAGAAGTTTGATTCTTTGTCCCGTAAATGAGCAGCTGTTTGCAACAAGGTACAAGATCCGTTAATCTGTTGTTGCATTTAAAATGAATTCTGAAACTTGTAATATCTATCTCTCTGTTTGAATGTATCATTAAGTTCTCTGGATGGGATGGTCAGTTTATGGCAACTGCAGCCTGGAAGGTTAGCTCTTTGCCACTTTAGTTATCTTGTCTCAGATAGATTCACTACTGGAAGACGTTTAGGGATTGATCTTTTGTGCTAATGGCTCTTATTTGGATAGAATTATATGAAACTCAAACCCTGCCCTTTTCTTAAACATAACTGAAACACGAAAAACTAACAGCTTAGTATCTTTGCATTTACACCCAAGTTTTTGTAATGTTTATGGTTGAATATGTTTTTGGTGTCTTTATTGTTACTATACCAAATAGAAATGGAATAAGCTTGTTACAAGGATTAGTATACTTAGTAAACAGAACGAATGGATCTCCCAACTCAATCTTGATAGAGATTTAAATTTAATGGTTCCATCCAAATTTGGGAAAACTATGTAAACCAGAGTCTAACTAGCTCAATGATCATGTATCATTCCATGTAAAGGATCCATCCGTTGTTTTTGTGCTTGCAGATTATCTGCATCATTGCTTAGTACCACCGACTGTTTATCTCATAAACAAAGAAGATGGGCAGAAGATATGGCCTGGCACCCATCTGGGAACACCCTTTTCTCTGTATATACTGCAGACGAGGGTGATTCTCAGATATCGATCCTAAATCTGAACAAGACACGCGGGGTAAATGTTACTGCACCACATTACTTATATTAAAAATAGCTAGTATTTTGCTTTGGGAAAGTTACTGAAACTAAGTACTTTATTTTGTTATGGTAAAGGTTAGTTTCCTGGAGAATAAACCTCATGTAAAAGGGATAATCAACAACATAAAGTTCATGCCTTGGGAAAATACATGCTTTGTAACGGGAGGAAGTGATCACGCTGTTGTTCTATGGAACGAGAGTGATGATGAAGAAAAGAAATGGAAGTCGAAAACTTTACACAGGAATTTACATTCAGCTGCTGTAATGGGAGTTGATGGGATGAGGGACAAGAACATTGTACTGTCGGTTGGAGCGGACAAGAGAATATACGGGTTTGATGTTCAAGTTGGTAGAGCAGACTACAAGCATCAAGTAGAGTATAAATGCATGAGCGTTCTCTCCAATCCTTGTGACTTCAATCTGTTTATGGTTCAATCAGGGTAAGAAACAAACTAATATTCAAAAAGAATTTTACATGTGACTAAAATAGAATCTCCACAGGGAGCCGGAGAAACAGCTTTGTCTGTTTGATATCAGATTAAGGAAAACAGAACTCCATTCGTTTGGATGGAAGCAAGACAGCAGTGAATCACAATCAGCTTTGATAAACCAGTCTTGGTCTCCTGATGGTTTATACATCACCTCTGGTTCAGCCGACCCGGTTATTCATGTTTTCGACATCAGGTAACAAACTCTTTCAACATCAATGGCTCTCTGTGACTGTGATTTAAGGGTGTTTTCGTTTCACTTGTGGTAGGTACAATGCTCGTAAGCCGACACAATCAATAAAAGCTCACCAGAAGAGAGTGTTTAAAGCGGAATGGCATTACTCTCAGCCACTTCTTATCTCCATATCTTCTGATCTCAACATTGGTCTGCACAAGATCTCATGATCCATATGTCTCTGTTTCTCAATTCTTATTACATGTGGATTGAGTGAGAGGTTGTTTTCATCTTCCTCTTAATTTCAATTTTATATTTTTTTTATAAATGAACCTTTACTTTAACATTACTCCATGAATTGGCTTTATCACTCTAGTAATCTTGATTTATTTTTATCAAAAGAGAATTAAATTCATAAACAGCAGAAAGAAATGGAATTTGAATCCAAATAGTTAATTTGAATCTTAGCAAAAGGGTATAAGAGAGATGCAGCGAATCTCCATTTCAAGCACATGCTCAAGGTTTTGTGCCTGACTGATTTGGTGTTGATGGATGTGTCTAAAGAGGAGAAGAGGAGAACTTGAACTACCATAGCGAAAAGGTTCCTTGAAGACTAGTCCTGGATTCAGATGAATATACGGATGTGTAGTGATTGCCATTACTGGATCAAATCAGTGTCAAAGTTGTTGATTATAATCCGGGATAGGATACGGTTTCATAGGTTGTGTTCTTGCAAATATTATTGGTAAGAAAGAAACCACCTATAAACCTCATGTTACACCAACATTAAGATTGGGACGTTGGCTTTCTGGGATTTATATGGTAATCTCAAAGCTTTAGGGACTAAATTATAATAACTAATTTAACATTCTGTCCCTACACATCCATGGGTTTTTGATCGATGGATATAAAGGGTAGAAAAAAACAAATCCGACCTGCCGGAATCGAACCAGCGACCTAAAGATCATCTGCTGTGAACAACTACAGTCTTCCGCTCTACCAACTGAGCTAAGGTCGGTTTGATATTGCAAGTCTGTTTTAATTTTTTGTATTAATCATTGTGTTCCTAAACAATGCAATTCGCTCCATTATATAGGAACGTATAAATAGATAAATTTAGCGCATAGTGTTTGAGTTTCTCTTTCTTGGTTTGAGCCAGAAAACTCTCTCTGGAAGCATCCACCGTCACCGTCACCCACTTTCGATCTCTCCAGCGGTGGTTTAGCTTTTCAGATAAGGGGTTTT
This sequence comes from Orychophragmus violaceus, assembly GCA_030180135.1. NCBI lineage: Eukaryota > Viridiplantae > Streptophyta > Magnoliopsida > Brassicales > Brassicaceae > Orychophragmus > Orychophragmus violaceus. The sequence continues at coordinate 45,402,860 of CM058237.1, forward strand.
TTCTGATCTCTTTCTCTTCACGCCACCGTATCTTTCAGAGAAAGACATCTTTTCCCCATAGGAATTTTGTGTTGGGCCGATCTCCTTTTGTTTATTTCTTTCGATCGGCTTTCGTTTGTCCTTTCGGAGCTTCTCCGATCATGTTTTAATTGGAATAAGTCCAGAATCGATGTCATGGCAGGCTGTTGCTTTCCGACTTATCGGAATTCGCCGGTGATCCCGGCTTCTTTGCGCTTCGGCGCTTTCGATCTAGCTTCCCCGTCTCTCCTTCGTCGTTCCTCCCTGTTTTCTCCTCTTCTCTGTTATGGGCTTCCTCTGTCGGGAATTAATATCGTCGTTGCGCCACCGCGTTAGAGGACACGCGCATGGTGGATACAGTTAGGCCTTTTAGGTCTACGGTGACGGCGCCTTCTTGGCCGTGGCGGCTTCCGGCAGTTTAGTAGTGACCGTTTCTCTCTTCTTGCAGGTGCGGTAATCGGCGGCTTTTGGGAAGCTCGATTCGCGAATGGTCTGAAGTTGGTTCAGCGCAGTGGTCCGGCGAGGCTCGACATCGTTCTCCTCCGCGCTTGCTCGCAGTCTCCCGGCGGTTCTTCCTTTCGCAACACGTGTCCGTGTCTGTCCACCGCTTCCACAGAGGACGACACGTTGCAGCCTCTTCTCGAACATTTTTGTTTGGGCCTGTTTGGGCTCCTTTCATGTGTTGTGTGTGTTGTTGTATCTGCTTGGCCCATTTGGTTTTAGGCCCAAGCATATGACTATTTTCTGTTGACAAAAAAACAATATAGGAACGTATAAAACAAAGTGTATATATATTTATTTATTTTCAACTTCTTTTCTGAAAATAGAGCAAAATTTGACAAATTATCGGTGGATACAACAAACTCAAACTCCCTCTGGTTAGCCTACATCTATTACATGTACAACACTGGACTAAACTCGTTTTTTTTTTCACTGGAAGATTCTTTTTCATTTCATTACCGGGGAAGGATACATTTTTGGAATACAAGCAGAGAAGACTGAAGCCGACTATCACAAACCGATATCGGAGCCAAAAGCCGGCGGACAATCTAAAAGTCCCCAGAGACAAAATATAGACAAGACAAAAGACTGAGAAAGAACATCAGCCTTAACACCATACGACAGCTAGAAAGGACTCGCTAGTATCAGACAAGAAGAAACAAACGTCAGAACGAGATTAAGCAGACATGACATCGAAAAGGAGGTGAGCACCAAACACCGAGAGAGAAAAGGAGCGAAGCATCTGAAGTCGCGATTTATTGAGGCATACCTACCGACACTCATTATATTGCTCCACAATAGGAGCCACGAGTAAGCCGTATGCAGGTCAAGCCAAGGAGAACGAAGGACCACCTGTTTACCATTCGTCACCAACCGACTAGATGTGAAAAGGCCGAAGCCCCAATTCCTTAAAGTTGGGCCGGAGAACCCTTGCCAGAAGTAGGAGACCAAAGGCAGAAGATAGAAAAAAGAACCGCAGGAACTATACTGTTGCAACCAACGGGAAGGAAAAGCACACTATCAATGCTAAGCAGCATCACCACCCGAAGCCATCTGAACCAAAACCACAACAGCCGAACAGGGACGAAAACCGTTGAGCCAACGAGACCGCTAGCTAGAAGATCTCCAACCACAAAGCTGCAACTCTAACACCCAAACTGACGAGAGAAACTTAAGGTCAAAGTTAGCAAATCCGTCTAACCACAACAACAGACTAAACCACAAGACCACCTAACCAAACTAAACCATGAGCTTCCTAAACCAAATCCTCAAAAACCATCAGCCGTCACCAAAACTCAATCGAACCAAGGTCCAACTACAATCAGAGACAAGCCACTCCAACCACGACAACGCAAAGCAAGCCGGCAAGAGGACGCCATCGGACCAGACAGAGGCATGACGTCGACACCGGTATACCACGAACAGTACACCAGAGCTCTCCACGACTGTAAGGCGCAACAACAGTGGCCCGACTGCAATAGGAGGACGGAAGACGCAAAAGTCCATCACACCGCACACCATACTGAGTCGACCACCGGAAATGATTAGATCCGCGCGGCAGAACAGATCTGACGGCGGAGGACCATGGAAGAGGAAGCTCGCCGAGAAACAAGACACAAAACACAAACAACGACACTCCCCGGTCCCGGCAAGGGACACCAGAAACCGGGGAGTCACCGGAGAACGCAAGAACGACGGCCGGCGGCTACTTCGGGATTCGTTCCTGGGAGAACGAAACTAGGGCGAACCTTGTTGCCCGATGTTAAGGGTCGACTAAACTCGTTAATAAATGCTTTATGGACCGACCTTTTAATGGTGTAGACAATATTTTAATGGTGTATTAGAGATATTATATTCTAATGTCTATATCATCACATTGATTGCAGAGGTGATATTTATTTTGCAAACTGACTGATGTATGCACGTGATTTTGCTGTCGAATTTGATCAATTGGTCTAAGTGCAATCATGATTTTTCAGTAATGTGTGCCATATAATTTGGGGATTTTAGCTTGCATAAAGGTAATTACTCGATGAATTATTATAACAAATATTTTAAAATAACAAATTATAAAAACCTCCATAACTCGGTTTATATATGTTGACATTTGTGTATAGGCGAGTACATTTGTGAACATGTTCATTGGTCCAGAATATTTATGGATCCTCAAGATGTCCATGTTCAATGAATGAAGATAGCAATTATTAACAAGAATATTTAGTATTCTAGTATATATATATATATATATAGAATATTCTTTTCTATAGTTCGAATTATTGGCTAAGTAAGTTAAGCAGTTTGTTAAGAATATTCTTAGCTATTGTCATCTGTTTTATTCATCCGCAAAAATTGATATTACAAGTCGGACTAAATAAATTTTCTTAGCTATTATCCTTCGTTTAGAAATTGCTTAGCAATTTTCCTGCGTTTTATTTATACTAAAAATTGATATTACAAGTCGGACTAATCAATATTCTAAACATAAAATAATTTCTTCAAACAAGTTCGACCAAACCCGAAGCTTGACTTGTGATATCGGTTTTTTCCGCCAAAAACTAAACCGCTTTTTCGACAGACGATTTGTAATCTTTTCCCAGTCAGACGTCGATGAGATAGAAATTGTTATGAGATCAACATCGAAACCAACGTTCTCCTTAAAATTAAGGAACTTTTCCTTGATAGTCAGCGACACAGATGGGAAACTTGATGAAATCAACACCGGTCAGAGGATTTTCATGGGGTAAAAAGAATTCTGAACCGGCATGACAACGTTTCCAAAACAGCCATCTCGCAACCAACCTAGCTCCGCTGAACAACTTTCCTAAAGAGAAATCTGTTCCACGTCCTCCAGGACGGGTCCACTCCGATTTACAATTGGTTGCTCTAAATATATATATATATATATATCAGGGTTCCTATAATCGAAGATCCAAAACGAAAATATAAAAAGAAGGAAGTAACTAACGCGGAAAGCAACCGATCTCAGAATAGCGGACCACAACATGTTACTGAAATTAACGACGCATCATATCGATCCAAATGAATGATATGAGTGTCGCCCTTAAGTTGGGAAGGGCGACAAACGGAAGGAACCATCGGGACAAATCTATTTAATGACGAGTTAACCCTTAGCAAAAAGACCATAAGTTCATCAAAGAACTCGATCATGCATGACTCCGGAGGTTGATACAGATTCGAACACAAGAAAAACGATGAACATGTTTGCATGTTTAATTTAGGAATAAAGATAAAAGTCAGAAAACAAATGGAAGTTTTGGTATAACCGAGAGAAAGGGAAGAAGTGAGTATGGTGAAGAGTGATGATAGTATAGGCTATATTTAAAGCAGAAGAAATGATGGTTATCGAAGAGACCCTCATGCATGTCAATCTTGATTTAAAGCGACACGACATTCTGTGTACGCGGAGCACATTCATTGGTTCAAGAAAATGTGGTCTAAATAAGTTTTACATTATTAAATATACAAATATTAAACAAAAAATATGTCCAACAAAAATCGAATGTTTATATACGGCTTTTAGTTTTTCCATACATACAATGCTATAATGTTTTTTGTATCAGTATATACTTATTATTTTATGCATCCGATCCGAACGTAATAATTCGGAAATACATATGAAACTATGAATTAAATCTTATACCATCTCGATATAGAAAAAGTTATATCACATTTTATCTTGAAACTAATCGAGAAAGACACATAAATTAATTAACAACAAAATAATACCCGCACATGCGTGCAGATCGATCACCTAGTATTTAGTTATTTTCAACTTCTTTTCTGAAAATAGAGCAAAATTTGACAAATTATCGATGGATACAACAAACTCAAACTTCCTCTGGTTAGCCTACATCTATTACATGTACAACAGTGGACTAAACTCGTTAATAAATGCTTTATGGGCCACTCTTTTTGGATCAACAAACTAAACTCTAAACTCTGATACTATATTAAATTTAGGCTACAGTTGCAAAAGGCAAAGACTAGTGTTGTCGAGATATTCAAATAAGATTTCGAAATAAGCAATCGGATTCTATAAGATTTAAAATACAATTCATTGATGCAGCAAAAATCTTAGAGGAACGTTCTCTGGATTCTCCTTGTTGTTACGAAAACTTGACCTAGTCAATATTACGGGCTACAATCTGATATGTCCGAACAACGAAGTGAAATATAAATATAAAGTGAGGTCGAAATGATTCTTTATTGATATTAAGGCCGGAGCCGAGCTATGAACAGGATGGTACGAGGTGTGAGTCCGTTGAATGACGTGCTCACTAAGCTATGCTTTGAGGTCGGAGCTTTATAGAAGTAGTTCGGCCTCTCGCAAGTTACAATCTGCCTAAAATGAAGAGTGAAGGGCCCTATTTATAGCGCTTGGATGCTGACTCTTCCTTTTTTTGTACTCCTGAACGGCTTGTCTTCTTGGGCCGAAATGATATTGTTGATTTAATAAGATTTCCAATGGGCTTATGGATGGGTGCTAAAACCATATCCAACAATTAGTCCCCCCCCCAGTTCGTCGAGTTGTGATGCTGAACTCGATGAATTTCTTTGAATATTTAAGTCAGGCGGAAATCTTATTAAACCGTCCGGTCATTATTCGTAAGTATTTTTCCTTTGGCTTTAACCACGATTCTTGAGAGAATGAAAAGATGTGAACCGTTGGTGCTACGGTTTCCTATATCTCGTGAAGAACCGCTTCTTTCTTCTTACGAAGCTCCGTCTTTCCAGATTCCATTTTTCTTATCGGGTAACTGCCTTTTCCTTCTTAGTCTTTGCTTTGCGTTCGTTGTTGTAATTATGCGGGTAGATTCCAGTGAGCATTCTTCTTCTGATAGCGACGATTCCGGTTTTTTCGAGTCGTCGGGTGGTAGTCCAACCATATCTAGGTCGATTGAGGTTGATGAGGAGTTTTTGATGTCTCGGTCTGGGCGAAAACCTCGTCGATTCCACGGTAATTGAGCTGCAACAGAATTGCCTGAGGATTGCGAACCGGCTGGCGAGATGAGGCGAGACCTTGGTGACGGAGGCGGAACGAGTCGTCGTGAAAGCGATATTAGGGTTTACGATTCGGAGGATTGCTCGGGAAACAGCACGGCTGTCCCTGATTATCGTTCGCAGACAGCTTCTCCGAAGGAGGCGAGGGAGACGAAAGTTGTTGTTCCCAAGGCGATCCGCTCATCCGTTTGTGAGCAGACTGACTTAGATGGTATTTGCGAGCAATATTCTCGTGTTTCCGGTCTCGAGCTTCGACTGCCAACCTTGCATGAGCGACCCTGGGATGCTCCTCCTAGTTGGATCTGTTTGTACGAGTGTTGGTTTACTGAGTGTTTCTTACTTTTCCCTCTTCGTAGAGTTTTAGTTGAGTACTGCGAGGCCAGGGAGATGGCCCTTTCTCAGCTCTGCCCGTCTGCTATCTGTAATATATTAGGTATATTAGTTATGGCAGCTGATAGCGAGGTTGATATGTCTACTCAGTTTTTTTAGGAGCTGACGTCGATCTCGGTCAACCCGGGGACCTCCGCTGCGTTCTATGTGAGATTCAGGTCTGATCGTCGTTTGAGGGTAGTGTCCGATCCTCCGGATAGGAATTTTGATTGGCAAAATGGCTACTTTTTCGCGCTTGTTAACCGCGCACTGTCTTTTGATGCGAGCAAAATTTTCGATCATCCTGGAACTATAAGCCTGGTAGCCCTTTTTATTCTGCGTTTGCCAGTTATTATCATCGGTTTCATAGGTGCATTTTGTTTTGCAGTTCGCTTCACTTCGAGTTACTGGAACGCAGTGTTTGCGAAGGATTTGGAGAAACTAAAAGCTCACGGTGGTGTGAACTGGCCTTCATCGAAGGACGAGGGGGCCAAGCGACGGTTTGATCAGAAGGTTCGTGATTGTCTAAGGAAGGTTGATTTAGGTACGTGTATTCTTCTCCTCCTCCTCCCTTTTTTTTTAAAAAAAGGGGTTATTCTGTGACGCCGAAGTTGTTGTTTTGTTGCATTAGCGTTTCTGGATTCTTTTGTTGATAATGAGCCGCCATCCCCTCGGCTATCCAGGAAGAGGCAAAGGACTTCTGCGGTATCGGCAGCGGTGATAGGTTCGCCGGTGATTATACTTGACGACGTCTCCGGCACTTGCGAAGGGAGGACTGACCGGTTACAATAAGCGCCGGGGAGTGTCACGGATCAGGTCGCTTCGCCTGCAGGGGCTCTTCATCAGGAGAAGCGGCCGTCAGACCTTGAGGCTGGCGCCGAGCGTCCTGAGGGAGTTCAACCTTCTCCATCTTATGCTCGAGCTGCCGACCTGACGACTGTGTCAGAAGATGTCGTGCTTGATTCGAGCGAGCTGCCTTGGTCGTACATTCATAAGGGGAAGGCGCCTTTGATAAACGACATGTCGTCGTGTACTAGTCTTGTTCAAAGGCTCAGGGCCAGTTCGGTCAAGGATCTCATGCCTGTTTCGAATATGCACAAGCCGCGTCTCCAGAAGGAGCTAAGTCATCACCTCGTTATGGTGTGTGCCATCCCGAATCAGCTTCGGGACTCGTACGAGTCCGAGAGGTGTCAGGCGAAGTCGACGGAAAGCATTCTCAGGGAACAGGTTGATTCGTTGCGGCGTTCAGCTCGCGAGTTGAAGCAGGTGCGCAAGGATCTTGACGAGGCGAAAGGGATTTCTGCTGCTTTGTCCTTGGAGAAGGAGAAAGAAGCGGGCTTGGAGAAGCGGTTGGCCGAGCACGAAGAGGAGAAACGTAGTATTTTGTCTGAGGCCGGCTCTCTCAGGTTGAAAGTTGATTCTCTTGTTGCTGAGTGCGACGGACTCCGAGAACCTTTGGCGAGCGCCTTCATTTTGAGCGAGAAGCCGCGTATAAGAAGGCGTCCAAGCGTTTGGAAAAGTTGAGGGCGGAGAGAGAACAGGTGGGTCGCTACATCCCCAAGCTGTTGGAGTTTAATCAAGCGTCTAGTGTTCTTAACGCATATCATCTGCTCGCGAGAAGTGGTGTCCCGGTTCCTCCTGCATTGATCGCTAAACTTGAAGAGGACAAGCCTCACTTGGAGCAGGAAGTCAACGAGTTGCGACATGATCCTTTGGATTCCGTTGTTCTTTGTATGTCGCCGTGTCGAGATGACGTCGTGGATACATAAGGGGTGGGTTTGGTGTTCCTAGCTGCGGAAGACGGGGTTATTTCCGAAATGCCCGTTTTGATGTGAGCGTCGGATTACGTGTCTTCCGTCCCTTTCTTTTTTTTTTTGTAACACTTGTGAAACTTTTGCACGGATAGTGCCCATGTTTTCAGTTGTGTATGTATGCTTTGCTTTCTTCCCTTTCTGTTCCTCCCCCCTTTTTTTATTGATCGAGCTTGGTGTTATACTTCTGTTTTGCTGGTGCGAGCTGATTCTTCCTTGTTTCTTATTTGCGAGAGGTTGGTCGGATGTCTTTGGTAGACGTGTCATTTTGATTTTCGAGGCTCGGTCCACGCGTCGTTATTGCTTTTTCTTGGGAGTTACTGTTCTGTGTCTATGGGAAAGGTGGACCGTCGTTTTTGCATTGAAGGCATGCATTGGTAACTGACGTGTTGTATTGAATACGTCGTTTTTGCAGTTGCTGCCCTTGCTGTCTTATAAATACTCCTTTTTTTGTTTATTCACATCCTATTATTCGTCACTTTTCTTCCTTCTCTTTTTTTTGAGTGTGGGTTAACCTTTTCGTTCTGGTTTGGCCATAGGGTTGTGTTATGTCGTGTCGTGGCAGCAAGGCCGCTCTGCCAATGGGTTTTTCTTCGGTGTTCATCGTTGGCTGACTCCGGCCGCCGGAGTTTTTGTTTTTCTCTTTGTCGAGTGGGCTCATTTTTTCTGTGAAATGGGGGCTTGTCGATGTATGGATTTATACCGATGGCCGCCCTTGTATATCGCTTTTGCGAACTTAAGGGCGACGCGCAGTTCCTCCGGTTGGGTGGATCTGATGCGTCAGTGATTTTAGTAACGCGTTGACGGCTGTCCTGTCTTGAAATTTTCTCTTTTTACGTAAGTGTATTATTTTCTTGTTGTGACGTGTTTTCGATCAGCTTGTCTTTTGCTGAATCTGTCATGTTCTTTATGGTTTGCAGGACAGCAGGCTCGATATCAAGTTGGCTCATTTTCCTTTGAATAAGGGGAAAATTCCTTTGGGGAGAGCAGTCGATGTCAGAGTGGCCAAGGGAATTGTGGGGTCGGGCTCTAGGTCCCAGCTCTCATTTTTTGGCGTGTTGAGGTTGGCTTACCCGGGCTTTCTTGCCCCATGATGATCCTCCTCGGTTTGGTTTCGTCGTTGTTCACTGATGGGCCTCTTCCGTTTGAGGTCGTGCCGGGGACAGACGACGAAATCGTGTTTCAAGAAAGGAACCCGGCTCCTTGTTGGATGAAATCGGTTTTACCGCACGGGCTCCGATCCGGAAGATATTGTGTTTCAAGAAATTAGATTAGCTTTGTAGCTCTTTCTTTTGTCTTTCTTCTTTTTTTGTATGTCTCTTTTGTAATTTTCAAGAGAATGGAATGAAAGAGAGGAAATTTTATTATTGTTTCCCTCCTCGTCTTATATACTATAAATATATATTTCTTTTTTTTTGCGAGTCGTTTCTCGGCTTTGGGTGAGGCCAAATTATAGGTGCGAGTACGTGCCCGGCTTATCCTGTTTTTGATTTTTAAAGCTCGCCCATTTATATACAGAAGTTTCTGAACGCGAGCTTTGGCTCGGCTTACCTCGTCATATGCTTAGTTATCTAGGTGCGAGTACGTGCTCGGCTTATCCTGTGTAGTCCTTGAACATATTTATGCGGAGGAGGTCCGGCTTACAAAACTTTTTCTAAGGGCTCGTGCGGGCCTGGCCCCAGATTATATGTCATTAAAAACGACGATGTGACGCTATGTCACTGTGCATGGGACACATGTTTATTGGATCGAACATTTGGCCAGAATGTCGATTGTTAGTTGTTTGTGAGCTAGATTGTATGAAAATGCGTGAAAGTTTTGATATTGAAAAATATAGAGGTGGCTGCACCTTACATAGGTTGCCTACGTACTCTCCGAAGAGAGATCAAGCCGAGCATAGTTCTTTTTGGTTACATATTTTGAGCCGCAGCTCGATTATTAGCATATATATATGCTGAGTAGAATTAGGACGTTTTACTTGCGGGTGTGGTGCTCGTCATACCTTTGTCGAGGTGCGGACTTAGTCTTTCTTTGTCTGGGTGCGAAGTGGCGATCGTTCGTTCGGATATGAGACACGATGCTTGTCGCACTCTAGGCTCCACCGTAAAGCAATACCTTGAGATCTTCTGGCTGCCGCGGAGTGTGAAGATTCCTCCCGGTGTTGGGAATTTTATGCATTGGTGGTATGTTGAGGGTACTGCTTTCATAGCGTCGATCCAAGGGGTTCCCAAGATCACGTTGTAAATTGCGGGTCGATCTATGACGACGAATTTGACGAACTTGGTCAGGCACCCGACGTACACTGGTAGCTTGATGGTCCCGATTGTCGTGGTCGTATCTCCGGCGAATCCAGTGAGGGGTTTCTCCGAGCGCTTCATCCTGTAATCGCGTAGTTCCATCATCTGTAGAGTCTCTTCGAAGATGAGGTCGCAGAGCTTCCTGTATCGATTAGAACCTTGGTGACTTCGCAGTCGCCAATTTGGAGTTCAACGACGAGTGGATCATTATGCGGTTTGTCGAGGCCCTCTTCGTCTTCCGCGCTGAAGGTGATCTCGGTTCCTGGTTTCAGCTCTTCGGGGACGTTTCTACTCCATTGTTGGAGTGCGTCGGCTTTTTGGCTATAGGCCGTTATCGATCTTACCGAATCGTTGCAGGTGGGGAGCCCCACCATGATCATGTTGATCTGCTTCCTGGGAGTCGGTGTGTCTTCTTCCTCGTCTTCGCGGGCTCGCTTTGGCAGCTCTGTGTCAATGTCGCTCAGCTTCGTTATCTGCTGGCTTATTTGCCTTGCCTTTTCCTCCTAGATTAGCTTGAACCGTTCTCCTTCGTTCTTGGGTAATCGCGGTGTTTCTCGATTTCCGGGGGGGGTGCCGATGGGGGGCTGCGGTTGGTTATGTTCGTTACTCCTTTTTGATATTCACCGAATAGGAGGTTTTGTAGATGCCGGCACTCCGCAGTGTTGTGCCCGGAGCGCTGGTGGAAGTTACAGAAGGTTTTCTCCTGGTCGTCGGACCGTACGTATTTGTACCATGGTCGACCTTGCTGGTGGCTCGCTTGATTGTGTCCTGGTTGTTGGAATGCTTGTTGACTTGTCTGCTATTGCTGCTCGCCAACGTAGCACGTCGTGGCTTTCTTCCCCTTGTCGTCGGGATTATCAGTGGTTGTATCCTTGCCTTTCTTGCTTGAGGGGAATTTCTTGGCGAGTAGATCCTTCTTTCTTCTATCTCTACGAAGACGGCCGCTCGGTGGAGAGCGTCCTCGAGGGTCTGCGGCTTGTTTATGGCCAGCTCGTCGCGAAAAGGCGATTCGTACCAAAGCCCATTTCGCAATGCTTAGAGTCCTTCGTTATCTGTTACCGTGATCTTTGAGACAATAACTTTGAACCTGTCGATGTAGGATCTGAGGGGTTCTTTTTGCCCCTGGCTTACGGCCCAGAGGTCGGAGCTAGAGGCTCCTTCCTGGATGAACATGGAGTAATGTTTAAGGAAAGTGGTCGTCAACTGATGGTAGTTGTCGATGGACTGAGCTTCTAGCCGCGAGAACCAATTGAGGGCGGCGCCGCTTAAATTTCCGACGAAGAACGGACAGAAGCTAGCGTCGTGTTCTTCTGGTGAGAACTGGGTTCGCCCCATTGCAATAGTAAAGGCCGTCATATATTACCGTGGATCCGAGCTGCCGTCGTAAGTAGGCAACTTGATCTTCCCAGGATGTTTGACTGGCGTCCCTGTTATCTTACACGTGAACGGTGTGTTTTGGGTTTCCTTCAAGACCCTGTCTATTTCGGGGGCTGAGCTAGTCGTTTTGTGAACCTTCGACTTCATGTGATCCAGTTGGATCTTGAGTGATTCGAGCTCGCTGTTCCTGTTACCCTCGATCTGACTTTGGATGTGTCCGGCTGGCAGCAGTTCTAGGTGAATGGTTGGTCGCCTGCTAGATTCGGTATTCAAAGGTGGTGTTTCCCCGAACAAGACCCTTGGAAGCCGCGGGTAGGATTTTCAGTTGCTTGAGATGCTTGGAAACCGGTAGTCTGTAGGTAGTTGATTTGTTCCCTACATGAGTCTTGATTGCTTGTAAGCGCGTCGAGGCGAGCGTTGTTATCTCTGGTCAACTCGTCGACCTGGGCCATCAAAATTCTTATTAGAGAGGAGACGTCCTGGTTCTGATCGTTTGTACGCGCTCCGTCCCGACGTGTGTCAGCTACCCTGGTTTGGTTGGTCCCGGCGTTAGCTGCGAAATTGGTGACTCCAAGCTCGGGCCGAACGGGCTTTGGGTTTGCCCAGGCGACTTTGGGTCGTTATCTGTTAATGATGGTCCTGTTATTTTGGCTTCGTCTTAGATCGTAAAGAATTTTTTTTTCTCGTTCCCCACAGACATCGCGAATTGTTGTTACAGAAACTCGACCTAGTCAATATTACGGGCTACGATCTGATATGTCCGAACAACGAGTGAAATACAAATATAAAGTGAGGTCGAAATGATTCTTTATTGATCTTAAGACCGAAGCCGATCTATGAACAGGATGGTACGAGGTGTGAGTCCGTCGAATGACGTGCTCACTAAGCTATGCTTTGAGGTCGGAGCTTTATAGAAGTAGCTCGGCCTCTTGCAAGTTACAATCTGCCTAAAATGAAGAGTGAAAGGCCCTATTTATAGCGCTTGGATGCTGACTCTTCCTTGGGCCGTTGACTCCTTAACGGGCTTATCTTCTTGGGCCGAAATGATTTTGTTGATTTAATAAAATTTTCAATGGGCTTATGGATGGGTGCTAAAACCATATCCAACACTCCTCTTCAGACGCACAAATTCAATCGATTCTAGAACACTGCATTCAGAGCGCATATCAATAAGCAATTCTTCCATAAAAAAAAGTAATGATTGAATAGAAATCAAAAGAGGCACTAACTCTTAGAATTTTCCTAAAACAAAATTGACTTCGGTTTACAGAACTGGGGGAAGGCTTACTATTAGGTTGTAAATCTCGGTTCATTAATTTAGGTCTATTAAGATATGAATCTAGGGTTATTAATGAAGTGAAAATGCACCAAAAGAAGTCAAGCATCAAACTTAGATAGATTCCCATGGAGTAAACGACACAATCAAATCCAATGGCGGAGCCATAAATATTTTTTACCAATAAAAATATACTATTAAAAACAAAACTTATATTGAAAACAAGAAAAACTATAAATATATTTTATGTTCACTCATAATCATAAATAAAAATGTTTTTTATGATATTTCATTGATTTTTTTCGATAAAACAAATAATATTATCATTAAAATTTTGATCAACGATGCAATTTTATAATATTATATTGACATTCCAAAAAAAAATCTATCGACAATTGTGATAGAGATAAGCAAAGTCAAATCTAATTTTTAAAATATATATATATATATATATATATATATATATATATATATATGTTAAGTATTAACCTACAAAACTAAAGAAAAAATATGAAATTTATATATTATAAACATAAACGCTATTTTTTTTCTATAAGTCTAACACAATCATCTCAACTTAATAAAACATAAAAGTATAGTTATATAGATTAAATGTACTATATGGGACATAATTTTATGTAAAATTGAACCGCAATTAATGTTGATGAGTGTAGATAGAGCTCAAAGTTTGTCTAAAAAGACACATATACAAAAATTATGGATGAAGTATTTAAATAAATTTTCAAAAAATTATGAATGACTATTGTGTTTAAATTTGGGCTTACACTTTATATTACTCCAATTTTTAATAACACAAAAAGTGAACCAGTGTATTTAATTAAATAATTGATTTAATCCACTTCATAGCCGTTGGCCTTAATTTTAGAAGATGCTTCACAAACCAAGTGTTTGTCTATTGTGCATTTAGGTCCCATAAGTTGTTATCTTTAATAACATTTTGGTTTATCCATGCTACCCACACAGATTCTTGTTTGAAGAAGATCATTCAGAGAAGTCTGAGAGAGTAAGTTTTGTTCCAAGTCACCAAGTTTTTAAGACTGAGTCCCCCTTCTTCTTTAGGAGAAGTAATTGTGTCCCAAGCAACACGTGCAACATACCTGCCATCAAGAGAGCCCTTCCAAAGGTACGCACTACACACCAAAAATTGATGATACACGATATGATAGTACTTAGAAGTTGTAGGCGACCAGCAAACGAAAGATATTTTGTTGTCCAACAAGTGATTTTGTCTTGATTTTCTGCAACTGGGGCTCGCAATCTAGTAGAGAGAGTTTCTTAGTTGTGAGCGGAAGTCCAAGATAGCGAATCGGAAGGTGGCCTTTAGGGATACCAGAAGATCCGACCAGAGAGATAACTTTCAATTCAGATAATCCAGCAGGAAAGAGACATGATTTTTCAATACTTATGTCTAATCCCGATAATTCCTTGAACTCATTCATGACCGCAAGGATGCCAATAAGAAAGGAAGGCGAGCCATCAGAGAACACAAACAAGTCGTCAGCAAAGCATAAGTGAGTGAGTTTAAATTCTGCGCATCTAGGATGTGGGAGACAAATTGCAAGTGGGGTTTGTGGATTTGGGATCATCAAGGAATTTGATGAAGGAATCTTGAGCATGAAGGCTGGTGGCAACCGCAGACTTTACATTTCAAGGCATCCAAGTTCTTTCTCATCAGGATTATGATAATCATCTAATTTTTGCAGCAAGAGCTTTTAGCTTTCTGAAAACTTGTGATTCGTGAAAGTTGGCGTTTTCAAAGGGTCTAACCTCAGCTCCAGGGAGGCCAATAGTTGCACCGAACAGGCCAGTGGTGTTTGATGTGAGCTTAGAGTACATACATGGGTTCGAGTCAGACGATGAGTGAAACTTTTTTTAAGTGCAAATTATAGTTTGCTGCAATACACACATCATTTACACCATTCGCCGATGATATCTCATTCAACTTTCATTTCATTGTTAAAAAAAAAAAAAACTTTTTTGAAGTGCAAATTATAGATTGTTTTAAACGAATTCACATTACTACCCAAATTGAGGTTGTTTGTTTTTTTATACAAGTATTTTGTCACTATGAATCTATTATATAATTAAGAAATTTTCTATCATCTAACGTGTTCACATTAACAAAAATAATTAACATAATATTAATATCTCATTTAGTTCACACAAAATTATGATATAACTATTTTTACTGTAAAAGCAAAAAACAAATCAATAATTCACTAAATATGTTAAATAACACAATTTTTTCAAAAAAAAAATATATATATATATATATAACAAATAAAATTTGATAAATATAAAACTAAATACTTCTAACTTCAAATATGATTACTAGAATAATAATTTTTAAAAAATATATATATATATATATATATATAACTGGATATAAGAACAAATTAACTATTTAGAAAAATACATAACAAAAATTTTAAAGTATACTTAATAAATGTTAAAATATAAATTCACGTTATCATATAAAAAAAGTTATAAATACCTCAAACATACTTTATATATATGATTGTAATATAACAAATTTTTAAATTTAAAAAACTATTTTGCATATTTTTCTTCTTAAACAAATAATTAAAAAATAATATATATTAGGAGCATAAAATTGAAGATTATATTTTACTTAATATTTAAATGATAATATTTTGTAAATCTTATATATAATTAGCCCTTTTATCAATGTAAGCTACTCACGTCATCAAATAAATTTTTAAATCGGACCATAAAAAAATCATTAATATCAAAATTTAAAGTTGCTTTTTTTAAAAACATTAAATTCAAAACTATAAATATATTATCTACCCAAATAGGTCTAAATTAAGCTCATTACAAAAAAAAAATCTATAATACCATTTATATATTTTAATTCCGAGAAAACTCTAAGATTCATTGAAGAACACAAATAATATAATATTTTAGATTAGATCGAACAAAACATTTAGAGTTGAAGATAAAATAAAATACGATAAGACAACGGTTACAAGTGAATATAAAAACCAGAAAAGACATATCTATGAAAACATAGAGAGAAAATATATATGTGAAACCAAAAGAATTAAAAATATATTTTACACCACAAATGAAGAATAGTGAATTAATTAATTAGTTAAATAAAAAGATATTATAAAAAGGCCCAAGCAAAAAAAAATTTGAAAGTTAAAACTAAGTTCATATAATAAAAATCTATATCTACTTAAGTTATACTAAAGAAGAATTTCATAGAATCACAAAAAAAAATTATATAAAGGAAAACTTAAAAATAGATATAAATAAAATATTGAATAATTTGTTGTTACGGAAATTCGACCTAGTTAATATTACGGGCTACAATCTGAAATGTCCGATCTACGAGGTAAAATACAAATGTAAAGTAAGGTCGAAATGATTCTTTATTGATCTTAAGGCTGGAGCCGAGCTATGAGCAGGATGGTACGAGGTGTGAGTCCGTCGAATGACGTGCTCACTAAGCAATGCTTGAGGTCGAAGCTTTATAGAAGTAGCTCGGCCTCTCGCAAGTTACAATATCTCCCAAATGAAGAGCGAAGGATCCTATTTATAGCGCTAGGATGCTGACTTCTCTTTGGGCCGTTGACTCCTTAGCGGGCTTATCTTCTTGGGCCGACATCGAGTATAATTGATTTAGACAAGATTTCCAATGAGCTTTGGATGGGTGCTAAACCCATATCCAACAATTAGTCCCCCCCCCCCAGTTCGTCGAGCCGTGATGCTGAGTTCGGCAAATTTCTTCGAGAATTTAAGTTAGGCGAAAATCTTGTCGGAGTCGTTTCTCATTGGTTTCATAAGCTCTTTTCTCTTGGTTTCCTCTGTGGTCTTTAAGGAAACGAAAGGGCGCGGACCGCTCTTGTCGCGATTTTTGTGTTTCGTAAAAAAATGCTCCTTTCTTCTTACGAAGCTTCGTCTTTTCGGATTCCGCCTCTTCTTCCAGGTAATTATCATTTTTTGCATTCTTTGCTCAGTGCTTATTCTCGCTCTTTCTCGGTGATTGTTCCTCGATTGTCTTTAGTTTTGAAATTATGCGGATAGATTCTAGCGAGCATTCTTCTACTGGTAGCGATGACTCTAGGTTTTCCGAGTCATTCGGAGATAGTCCTGCTGAATCTAGGCCGATTGAGATTGATGAAGAGTTTTTGATGTCTCGGTCTGGGCGAAAACCTCGCCGGTTTCGTGGTAGCCGAGTTGTGATGGATTCGCCTGAGGGTCGTACCCTTGCTGATGGAGGGGGGCAACTTTCTGGTGATGGCGGCGGGACGAGTCACCGGGAAGACGATGTTAGAGTTGGTGGTTCGGAAGATCGTTCAGGAATCATCGCGGCCATCCCTGGTCATCTTTTTGGGTCAATTTCTAAACAGGCGAGAGAGGTGAAGGCTGTTATTCCCAGAGTGATTCGTTCGTCCGTTTGCGAGAAGGCGGATCTAGATGGTGTTCGTGGACAGTGTTCTCGCGTTTCCGGTCTCGAGCTTCGATTGCCGTCCTTACACGAGCGACCTTGGGACGCTCTTCCTGATTGGGTATGTTTGTACGAGTGTTGGTTTACTGAGTGTTACTTACTTTTACCCCTTCCTAGAGTCTTGGTTGAGTATTGCGAGGCCAAGGAGATGGCCCTTTCTCAGCTCTGTCCGTCCGTTTTCGCAATATATTGGGTGTTTATATCGTGGCGGCTGATAGCGAGGTTGAGATGTTTACTCGGTTTTTCGAAGAGCTGGCGTCGTTCTCGGTTTACCAGGGGACCTCTGGTACTTTTTATGTGAGATTTAGGCCTGGTCGTCGCTTGAGGGTAGTGTCCGATCCTCCAGATAAGACTTATGACTGGCAGGATAGCTACTTCTTTGCGCGTGTTAACGACGCGCTAACTTTTGATACGAGCAGGGTTTTCCGATCAGCCTGGAACTATAACCCTGGTAGCTCTCCTTATTCTGTGTTTGGTTGCTGGCATCATTTAGCTTTGTGGTCGTGTTTTCTTCTTTGTTTTGCAGTTCGCTCTACTTCGGGTCGCTGGTCCGCGACGTTTTCGAGGGACTTGGAGAAGTTAAGAGCTCACGGTGGTGTGAACTGGCCTTCATCGAAAGACGAAGGGGATAAGAGACTTTATGATCAAAGGGTCCGTAATTGTCTAGGGAAGATTGATTCGGGTATGTGTACTCTTCTCCTCTCCCCCCCTTTTTTGAAAAAGGGAAAAATCTATAATGCTGATGTTTTCTCTCCGTTGTATCGGTAGTTTGCGAGATGGATCCTGTTTTGGAGAGCGATCCGCCATCTCCCCGGCTGTCCAGGAAGAGGCCAAGGATGTCTGAATTTCCTGCAGCGGTAATAAATTCGCCGGTGGTTATGATTGACGACGTATCTGACGTCCGTGAAGATATGACTTGTCAATTGCAGGAGACGCCGGAGAATGGCGCGAAACATGGTGTTTCGCCTGCTGGGGCCCTTAACGCGGAGAGGCGGGAATCAGATCCTGAGGGTGGTGTCGAGCCTTCTGGGGAGGTTCGACCTTCTTGGTCGTATGTGCACAAGGGGAAGATACCTTTAATAAATGATATGCTGTCGTGTGCTAATCTTGTCCAGAGGCTCACGGCAGGTCCAGTCAAGGATCTGATGCCCATTGCGGACATGCACAAACCGCGTCTGCAGGAGGAGTTGAGTCATCATCTGGTTAAGGTGTGCGTCACCTTTAATCAACTTTGGGACTCTTATGAATTCGAGAGGCGTCAGGCTAAGTCGACGGAAGTCAACCTTAGGGAACAGATTGATGCGCTGCGGCGTTTGATATACCATGGATTTTATGGATTTTAACCATGGTATATGTGTTATTTATCGAGTCTTTTACTATGCTTTAGAGTCTTTTCAGATGTTTATTAGGTACAAGCACATTTGGAGCATATTTGGTTATTTTGGCACTTTCTGGAACTAATTGGAGTATTTGGCTGAAAGATAGGGTTCACTGTTGATATTTCCGAGCTGCAACGATCGTCACACTTATGGCGTCGATCGATGCACCAGCGAGATGGGCCAAACGACGGTTTAATGAAGGATAATGAAATTGCAATCTTGCCCAGAAATTCCTGATATTTACAAAGAAGCCCCAAAACGTGTTTTAGGTTATAAATAGAGTTTTTAAGCCAATGTTTAGGCTACGCTTTTTACAAGCTTTTCTTACGTTAAGTTTTACTCAGAGAGAGTTGAGGGGCTAATCATGATCTCGAAAGAGACTTGATTTTGAACCCCAGTTCTTATTTGATTATATGATATTTGGTTTTCTACTTATGATATCTTCGGTCTCGATGAATATGTCTGAGTAGATCACCTGTTAGGTTGAAGGATTCTCATTAGGGATTTCAGAGAATTATAGTTTAATTAATCTGTAGAGATTCATATCTGCTAGTTCTTTATCTAAGTTGTTCTTAATGCTAAATCTGAAGTAGCTAATCAGAGTTATGATGTTAGGTTGATTAATTCAGCGGAAGTTGGTTAATTTAACTAGAAAGAACCTAGATAAGCAATTAAACTTTGCGCAAACGGAGGTTTGGTTTAGGATAATTGTGAACACATCAAACTAGGGAATAATGCTGGTTTAATCTGTTAGTTCTCGCAAACGAAAGTTTGGTTTGCTGCACTTAGACTTAGAGAATTATCGCAAAGGAATTTGGTTAATTCTATATCTGTGTTTGAGTTCTAGAATAGTTATTGATTTGATCTAGATAGATTGATTGCTTGCGTTCCTGATTTCCTGAGAACTCCTGAAACCTAACGCTTTGCTTTCTTGCTTGCAAACTCACTTGATTTACTTTGCTATTTCGTTTACTATTTTCACATCTGCTTCGCTTAATTTAATCTGAACTACTAATAATCTATTATGTGACTGAGAGTCCTTGTGGGATTCGATACCTTATATACTACGATTGCATTAACTGTGCACTTGCAGTAGAATAGAGATATAACTTGACCTATCAAGTTTTTGGCGCCGTTGCCGGGGACTCTTTGAGTTCACCAATAGATTTAGTACTAGGATTTAGACTAGGCATTCTTTTTAATTTTCTTGTTTACTCACGTTTTTGATTTTTGGATTCGCAGGGATTCGCACTGCATCGATCGTTGCCACCTTGCATCGATCGACACAAGGCGAGAACAGCGATGCTGAGATCTGAGACGTTCAATAGGTTCCGCGCCATGGAGCCTGTGATTTTGATTCGCGGTGAAAACGGCGTTTTACGAGACCAAGAGGGTCACATATGCAACGCAAAAGGTCAGAAAATAGATGGGGAAGGAAACCCCATCTTACCAGATTACCATGTATTGGTTGGGCAAGTAGCTGAGATGCAGAATAAGATAGATGACATCCACGACATCTTACTTAGGGAGAGAAAGTTCCGAGCAGAGGCAAAAACTGATAAATTTGCAGAGGTACACTATATGGCTAGAGCCGACTCTTATGGACATACATTGGGACATCAGCAGAGACAAGTAACTAGGCATGCTCAAGGATCAAGAGACCATAATTATACTTCCTATCTGGCACCTCCTACACAAAGGAGCAAACTAGAGATGATGATAGAACAATCAATTGAAAAGCAACAGCAGAACACAGCTTCCTTCAGCTCGAAGCTAGAGAACCTGTACACTAATTTGAATGAGAAATTTGAATCCTTGAACACTCGTATGAAGCAGCTGGACACACAGATGGATCAAGTTTCAAGTTCTACCCCAATGAAGGATTCTCAAGAAGCTCATGCCAGCAACATTCCCATGCAGGATGACACACAGATGGATCATGGATCATGTCTAGCAGTTAAGGCTGTGGAATTTGTGGAAGACAGAGGTGGATTTGATGTTGAATTACCTGAGTTTGAAAGCTTCGATGCACCTGACTCAACAGAGATTGACATGGATCTCTTGACTTGGATAGTTCAGATTGAAGCAGGACCAAGCCAAGGAGAGAAATTTGAGTCTGAGATGGCTGGAATGGACCGAGAAGCGGATAAACCCGAGACTGTAGTTGAAACCCGAGCTGAGACGACAGCATCGATCGTTGCATCACATGCACCGATCGTTGCACCCCGAAAGGAACCAGTTTTGCTTATATCTCAAGGACCTGCTAAGGAAAGAACCTACAAACCTCCATTACCATTCCCGAAAGCTCCCGTTAAGTCTAAAGATGTGGTTCAGTGCACAGTGGCGGTTGACAAGAAGATGGTGGTTCCACAAGAGCCTACTCTAACATCTTCAAGGCCTAAAACTACTCATAAACAAAAGGCTCCGAACATCAAATCTTTGCCAAAGGTAAAGCATAAATCCTCTAAGCTTAAACCTCCTGACTCGACTGTTCGGAATGCGGAAAAAGGTTTTAAGCCTCCCAAGTGTCAATCTCACCTTACATTCCTCCCGACGTTCCTTGGACGACATCATGCTGCTACTGCTTTCACACCACCGTGGATGATAAGGCATTCACAGAGACACTCAAAGTCTCTGTTGAAACCTCCATGAGTCTGACCTCTTTCCAAAAGTCAAGCTAATGACTTAAAACAAGCGCTGAGTGACTGGCAACCCACTGATAGGTTTAATTATTTTTCCTTTTTAATTTTTTGGTGTTTTTCTTAGGATTTCACGTTTTTATTTGTTTTTGTTAGTTTTTAGATACAGAACACAAGTCTGAAGATGTGTGACGATCGTTGCTCACATGTGCAACGGTCGTTCCACTTGGTTTAAATCGAAAATTAAGGTACGTTGAGCTAAACCGGAATCAATCTGGTTCAACCAGCATCGATCGTTGCTTCTATGCAACGATCGTTGCACCCACGACCAAGGTAAGTTACCTTAAACCCTCTTTTCTCTCCTTCTTCTCCATTTCTTTCGGTCGACACACCGAGAACCTCCGCCCAAAAAATCATCATTTCTTCATCAAATTTCTTGTTTCCAAGTGCTATCTACTTATTTTTACACTCCCAATCTATTTCTCCAACCCATATCTCAGGAAATCAAGGTAATGAACTTCTATTCTTCAAATTTTCGGATTGGATTTTAGGGTTCTAGGGTGTTAGATTTTTGAACCGAAAATTGATGATGCATGCGTAATTAGAACGATTTAGGGTGATGGATGATGATTTTGAACTGATTTGAGGCAATGTGGCTTGGATTTGAACTGATTTTGATGATTTATTTGCGGCAAAATCGCCTTGCAATGGTCGATGCTCTAGAGCAACGGTCGTTGCTTTGCGATTTTGGGAACTGTTCGATACAACGAAATCGCCTTGCAACGATCGATGCCTTAGATGCAACGGTCGATGCTTCGCGATTTCACAGTGAAATTTTGCCGAGACTTATAAATGTTTGAACTTTGTTTTTGCAGATGGCGTCTCAAAGGCAACCCCACAAGAAGCGAGCCACAGCTTCCACAGCAACGCGACATTACACCCCACCGCCTCAATGGTTTAGCAGAGAGTCAGAGCCACCCGCACCATACGCCAGATACGGGCCACCAGTTGCTTTACCTTGGCCCAGAGCGGACGCCACACCGATTCAGACGACCAGACAGTGGCCGGAGGACCTTATACGTTTCTTCAAGTCCGCTGAGTTCACAGAGCGGCCATTGCTCAGTTCATGGGACGAGTATGACTCGCTTCTCTACAGTGGTTGGTGTGGGATGACCTTCAAGCCGACCAAGTTCGCTGACTACTCCACCTGCAGGATTCTGGGGATTGATGAGCAGGTTGGTCTAGGGACAATGCCGATGCGACATTATGATCTCTATCCTGAGCTGGTCAGACAGTTATTGGCCACTTCCAGAGTGGTTTACTCGGATCCCGACCACAGGAGCGCTACAGTGGGTGCATTCACTTTCATGAGTTGGGGAGTCAGGTATCTGATTTCTCTACTTGATCTTTGCAGGATCTACGGGTTCAGTACTGAGCCGAGGCGCATCGCCATGCCACTCGAGTGGGATCCGGTTGAGGCTCGCACATTCTGGGAGAGTATTGGCAGCGGTCGATACAACTCCAGGACCACACCTGTAGTGCAGATGAGACATCCGGTGCTGCGATATGTCTCGCGTATCTTGTGCTGGAGCTTGCTTTGCAAGTTTGAGGCCAACAAGATGCGCAAACTTGAGATGGAGCTGCTGTTTATGGGGCTGAGAGATCAGTTTAGAGGTTCTGGCGTGAGAGATCCAACTGCGGGTCTCAACTTGGGAGCTATTTTCGCACAGCATTTAGTTGATCTGCAGCTAAAGCCATTTGATGGAGCTGGTACTGAGACGGTAGGGAGTTTACTTACTCCCATTTTTGAGTATTGTGGGATTCCTCTTCATTTCACAGAGCGTGATACAGCTCGGGAGTTCCTGGATCTCAGCCATTTGCAGAGCGCTACTTGGCTCAAGGAGGGGCGCATTTGGGTTTACACTGATCCGACCACTGGGAGGACTGGTATAGAGCTTCCTGCTGCCAGATGGACACAGATCGACACATTAGAGGCACTGAGATTTCAGCCTCCTGAGTCTGCGCAGCGTGGGATTCCGACTATGGCTCATCCGCTGGGAGAGCCTTCCTCACGAGCTTCGACTTCTGCTGCCCC
The DNA here is from genome assembly GCA_030180135.1 of Orychophragmus violaceus. Classification (NCBI taxonomy): domain Eukaryota; kingdom Viridiplantae; phylum Streptophyta; class Magnoliopsida; order Brassicales; family Brassicaceae; genus Orychophragmus; species Orychophragmus violaceus. Next base: position 45,426,142 of record CM058237.1, read on the forward strand.
TACTCCTGCGCCAGCACCTGCCCCAGTCGACGTTGTGGGTTCCTTTCCAGAGCCTGAAATGGATTACGGTGCATACTCTGAGGCAGAGTGGATAGAGAGATCAGATGGTATGTTCCGAGTTCTTTGGAACTTCGTGCGTACTTGCAGCTGCAGGAGGCCACCACAGATCCATCAGCCCGTACCTGACCGACGTCGTCGACAGCGATCTCCAGAGGATGCCACTGATCCCGCAGCTGAGGCAGCCGATGACGATGCACTGTATGGTGGGATAGATGATGTGAGCGAGTGAGCGTAGTCTCCATATTCAGACTTTCGGTTCTGTATTCTGACTTTTTCTTTTCCTTTGCACTTTTCTCCTTTTGATTTTTAGGACTCTACTATGTTTGGATGATTTGTACTTTATTTGGTACATCTTTTGCTTCGGTTTTACTCTGTTTCTAGTGTTTTCAGCTTGCAGGGATCAAAATTGACAAAAACAGACGGACTAACCTGCTAACTTGCTGACTGTTCGTGAAAACGCAATGCGTCGATCGATACACCATTGTGTCGATCGTCACAATACGAAAGAATCGCCAAGTAACGGTCGATGCACTTAGTGCAACGATCGATGCTTGAGCGACAGAGGTAAAATACGACAGAACTCAAACATCCATTAACACTTTTTAGTTAGTTTTACCAATCCTTCGCTGGACACTACTGGGGACAGTGTGTCTTAAGTGTGGGGGAGGTGCTACTGACTTTTGTTTTCTGTTTTCTTAAGAGTCAGTCCGTTTTTCAAAAAAATTATTGTTTTATTGAGTCAAAATTGTTTAAGTAAGAAACTATGATTTTCTGAGAAGATTTACAAGACTTGCAGGAACTTAAGTAACCATTGGGATGAAGTTGCAGGATCTATCTCTGACTATTAGAAAACCCCATCACAGATCAACCTACTGGGAACACCCACATCACTTCAGGTATCAGAGGATCCTTTTACTGACTTCAACCTTAATACTGACTTAGATTTCTCACCTAAGGGCTTGGTATACTTTGTGTCGGATTCCCTGTTAGTTCTGACACAGCCTGTCAACCTATCCTATTTAGTTCCCTTCTCCCCTTCTATAAAGTAAAAAAATAATAATAAACTGAGGATGAGTTAGTAACTCCGAAGTGGTCATGTGAATGGTAGCAAACACTATTTTCTCTCATGTGATCCATGGACTGTGTCCAAAGTACACCCCATAACGGGAAGAACACTGATAAAAAAAAAAAATGATACCCAATGGGGAAAAATCAGTTGTTAAAGAAGGGAAAGAGAAGAAAGGGACTAGAGAAAGATAGTATGGTGGTCTAGAGCTGATAAGGTAAGAATCCATGTGCCCTTTGATCGATACTCCTTAGGTGAGACCGCACTTAAATACTTGCAGAAGTCAGTAGGGAGAATTTGAATGCTTGAATGTGATTGTGGAGTTTACCTAGGACAGTTGCTAAGTGTGGGGGAAGTACATGTTGGTCTTGATATTCTGAGATTGATTCTTGCAGTGGTTTACTAAGGGGAATCTGAGTATTGTAGCTTCTAGGATGAAATGAGTTTCTGAAGAGTTTTCAAACCTCTTGACTACATTTAGTTCTTTGTCTTGCTTGAGGACAAGCAAGAGCTAAGTGTGGGGGAGTTGATATACCATGGATTTTATGTATTTTAACCATAGTATATGTGTTATTTATCGAGTCTTTTACTATGCTTTAGAGTCTTTTCAGGTGTTTATTAGGTACAAGCACATTTGGAGCATATTTGGTTATTTTGGCACTTTCTGGAACTAATTGGAGTATTTGGCCGAAAGATAGGGTTCACTGTTGATATTTCCGAGCTGCAACGATCGTCACACTTATGGCGTCGATCGATGCACCAGCGAGATGGGCCAAACGACGGTTTAATGAAGGATAATGAAATTGCAATCTTGCCCAGAAATTCCTGATATTTACAAAGAAGCCCCAAAACGTGTTTTAGGTTATAAATAGAGTTTTTAAGCCAATGTTTAGGCTACGCTTTTTACAAGCTTTTCTTACGTTAAGTTTTACTCAGAGAGAGTTGAGGGGCTAATCCTGATCTCGAAAGAGACTTGATTTTGAACCCCAGTTCTTATTTGATTATATGATATTTGGTTTTCTACTTATGATATCTTATGTCTCGATGAATATGTCTGAGTAGATCACCTGTTAGGTTGAAGGATTCTCATTAGGGATTTCAGAGAATTATAGTTTAATTAATCTGTAGAGATTCATATCTGCTAGTTCTTTATCTAAGTTGTTCTTAATGCTAAATCTGAAGTAGCTAATCAGAGTTATGATGTTAGGTTGATTAATTCAGCGGAAGTTGGTTAATTTAACTAGAAAGAACCTAGATAAGCAATTAAACTTTGCGCAAACGGAAGTTTGGTTTAGGATAATTGTGAACACATCAAACTAGGGAATAATGCTGGTTTAATCTGTTAGTTCTCGCAAACGAAAGTTTGGTTTGCTGCACTTAGACTTAGAGAATTATCGCAAAGGAATTTGGTTAATTCTATATATGTGTTTGAGTTCTAGAATAGTTATTGATTTGATCTAGATAGATTGATTGATTGCGTTCCTGATTTCCTGAGAACTCCTGAAACCTAACGCTTTGCTTTCTTGCTTGCAAACTCACTTGATTTACTTTGCTATTTCGTTTACTGTTTTCACATCTGCTTCGCTTAATTTAATCTGAACTACTAATAATCTATTGTGTGACTGAGAGTCCTTGTGGGATTCGCTACCTTATATACTACGATTGCATTAACTGTGCACTTACAGTAGAATAGGGATATAACTTGACCTATCAGTGTTCTGCTCGTGAGTTGAAGCGGGTTCGTAAGGAGCTTGACGAGGCAAAGGGGGCTTCTGCTGCTCTGTCTTTGGAGAAGGAAAGGCTGCGGGCTTAGAGAAGCGTTTGGTCGAGCTTGAGGATGAGAAACATAGTCTTTTGTCTGAGGCTGGCTCTCTCAGGTCGACAGTTGATTCCCTTGCTGTTGAGTGTGACGGACTTCGAGAGTCCTTTAATGAGCGTCTTCGGTCTGAGCGGGAGTCCGCGTATAAGAAAGCTTCCGAGCGTCCGGAAAAGCTGAGGGCGGAGAGGGAACAGGGGGATCGTTATATTCCCAAGCTCTTGGAGTTCAATCAGGTTACAGGTGTTCTTAGCGCATATTGTCTGCTCGCGGAGGGTGGTGTCCTGATTCCTCCTGCGTTGATCGCTAAACTTGAAGTGGATAGGCTTCGCTTAGAACGGGAAGTCAACGATTTGCGACCTGACCCTTTGGATTATGGTGTATTTTGCATGTCGCCGCAGCGAGGTGATGTTGAGGGCGGGATTACTTCTGGCGTACCCGACCTTCCATCTTGACTCCCTTGCTGTGAGAGTCAGATCGCTTGTCTTTCTCCCTTTGTTTTTATTTTATTTTTGTGAACGTTTGTATGAACAAAGCCTTCATTTGTAATTATACGTGTACGTTGCTCGCTTTCTTCCTCCGTTTTATTTTTGTTGTTCCCGTTTGTTGGCGCGAGCTGGCTCTACCTTGTTTTTGCCCGTTAGAGTTTGCTTGGGCGTTTTTGGTAGACGTGTTGTTTTGAGTTTCGAGGCTTGGTCCACGCGTTATTATTGCTTTTCGAAGGAGTTACTTCTGCATGTTTATGAAAAGGTGGACCGCCGTTTTCGCATTGAAGGCGTGCATTGCTCTGCCAATGGGTTTCTCGTTGGTGCTTATCGTTGGTCGACTCTGGCCACCAGAATTTGTGTTTTTCTGGTTGCCGAGCGGGCTCGTGTTTTTCCTTCGAAACGGGGGCTTGTCGATATGTAAAAATGTACTGATAGCCGCCCTTGCTTGTTGCTTTTGCAAACGTAAGGGTGACGCACGGTCCTTCCTGTTGGGTGGACCCGATGCATTGCTGATTTTAGTAACGTGCCGAGGGCTGTCCTGTCTTGAACTTGTCTCTTTTGACGTAAGTGTGTTGCCTCCCCGTTACGATGTCAGAATGGCCAGGGGAACCGTGGGGTCGGGCTTCGGGGTCGGGCTAACCTTTTTGGTGTGCTGAGATTGGCTTGCCCTGGCCTTCTTACCCCACGATGATCCTCCTTGGTTTGGTTTCGTCGTTGTACACTGCTGGGCCTCTGCCTTTGAGGTCGTGTCGGGTGTAGACGACGAAATCGTCTTTCAAGAAAGGAGTTCGGCTCCTTATCAGACGAGGTCGAGCGTATCGCACGAGCTCCAGTCCGAAAGAAATCATCTTTCAAGAAATTAGAATTGTTTTGTAGTTAGTTTTTTGTGTTGTATGTTTCTTTTGTAATTTTGAAGAGAATGAAATAAAAGAAATAAGAGTTTTATCTTTGTCTCCTTCCTTGTCGTTTTTTATGTGTTGTTTGCGAGTCGTTTCTCGGCTTTAGGGCGAGGTCAAATTTTAGGTGCGAGTACGTGCTCGGCTTATCATGTTTTTGATTTTCTCGGATCAAAACAAAGCTCGCCCATTTATATACAGAAGTTTGTGAGTGCGAGCTTGGGCTCGGCTTACCTCGTCACCTGCTAGGTTATCTAGGTGCGAGTACGTGCTCGGCTTATCCTGTGGAGCCCTTGAACATAGTTTTGCGGAGGAGGTCCGGCTTACACAACTTTTTCTAAGGGCTCGTGCGGGTCTGTCCCCGGCTTACATGTCGTTAAAACGACGACGTGAAGCAATGTCACTGTGCATGGGACACGTGTTTATTGGACGGATCATTTGGCAAGAATGTCGATTGTTAGTTGTTAAGCGGCTAAGTTATATGAAAGTGCACGAAGATACTCTTTAAAAATTTGAAAAACATAGAGGCGGCTGCACCTTACATAGGTTGCCTACGTACTCCTCGAAGGGAGATCAAGCCAAGCGTAGTTTTTTTTTTTTACATACTTTGAGCCGTAGCTCGGTTACTAGCATATATATCTAGATATGAGATGAGTAGAATTAGGACGTTTTACTTGTTGGTGTGGTGCTCGTCATACCTTTGTCGAGGTGCGGATTTTGTCTTTCTTCGTCTGGGTGCGAGGTGGCGATTGCTTGTTCGGATATGAAGCATGACGCTTGTCGCACTCTGCGCTCCACTGTAAAGCAATACCTTGAGATCCTCTGGTTGCCGCGGAGTGTGAAGATTCCTCCCGGTGTTGGAAATTTTATGCATTGGTGGTATGTCGAAGGTACTGCTTTCATAGCATGGATCCAAGGGGTTCCCAAGATTACATTGTAGATTGCGGGTCGGTCTATGACGACGAATATGATGAACTTGGTCAGGTGCCCGACGTGCACTGGTAGCTTGATGGTCCCGATTGTTGTGGTCGTGTCTCCGGCGAATCCAGTGAGGGGTTTCTCCGAACGTTTCATCCTGTAATCGCATAGTTCCATCCTTTGTAGAGTTTCTTCGAATATGAGGTCGACAAATCTTCCTTTGTCGATTAAAACCTTGGTGACTTAATAGTCGCCAATTTGGAGTTCAACGACGAGCGGGTCGTTGTGCGGCTTGTCGAGGCCCTCTTCGTCCTCCGTGTTGAAGATGATCTCAGTTCCTGGTTTCAGCTCTTCGGGGACGTTCCTACTCCATTGTTGGCGTGCGTCGGCTTTTTGGCTATAGGCCGTTATCGATCTTACCGAGTCGTTGCAGGTGGGAAGTCCCCCCATGATCATGTTGATCCGCTTCCTGGGTGTCGGTGTGGCCTCTTCCTCGTCGTCGCGGGCTCGCTTTGGCAGTTCTTTGTTAACGTCAGTCTGCTCCGTTTTCTGCTGGCTTATTTGCCTTGTTTTTCCTCCTGGATTAGCTTGAATCGTTCTCCTTCGTTCTTTGGTTGTCGCGGTGTTTCTAGATTTATGGGGGGGCGCTGACGGGGGGGGTTGCGGTTGGTTATGTTCGTTACCCCTTTTTGATATTCTCCGAATAGGAGGTTTTGGAGATGCCGACATTTCGTAGTGCTGTGTCCGGAGCGCTGGTGAAAGTTACAGAAAAAAATTTCTTGGTCGTCGGACCGTACGTATTTGTACCACGGTCGACCTTGCTGGTGGCTCGTTTGATTGCATCCCGGTTGTTGGAACGTTTGTTGACTTGTCTGCTGCTGCTGCTCACCAACGTAGCACGTTGTGGCTTTCTTCCCCTTGTCGTCGGGATTATCAGGAGATGTATCTTTGCCTTTCTTGCCTAAGGCGGATTTATTGGCGAGTAGATCCTTCTCCTCTTCTATCTCAACAAAGACGGCCGCTCGGTGGAGGGCGTCCTCGAGGGTCTGCGGCTTGTTTATGGCCAGCTCGTCACGAAAAGGCGATTCGTACCAAAGCCTATTTCGCAGTGTTGAGAGCCCTTCGTTATCCGTTACCGTGATCTTTGAGACGATAACTTTGAACCTGTCGATGTAGAATCTGAGGGGTGCTTTCGGTCCTGGGCTTACAGCCCAGAGGTCGGCGCTAGAGGCTCCTTCATGGATAAACATGGAGTAATGTTTCAAGAAAGTGGTCGTCAACTGATGGTAACTGTCGATGGAGTGAGCTTCCAGCCGCGAGAACCAGTTGAGGGCAGCGCCGCTCAAATTTTCGACGAACAACTGGCAGAAGCTGGCGTCGCGTTCTTCTGGCGAGAACTGGGTTCGCCCCATTGCAATAGTAAAGGCCGTCATATATTGTCGTGGATCCGATATGTCGTCGTAAGTAGGCAACTTGATCATCCTAGGATGTTTGACTGGCGTCCCTGTTATCTTACTCGTGAACGGTGTGTTTTGGGTTTCCTTTAAGACCCTGTCTATTTCGGGGGCTGAGCTAGTCGCTTTGTGAACCTTCGACGTCATGTGATCCAGTTGTTTCTTGAGTGATTGGAGCTCGCTGTTCCTGTTACCCTCGATCTGACTTTGGATGTGTCCGGCCGGCGGCAGTTCTAGGTGAATGGTTGGTCGCCTGCTAGATTCGGTATTCAGAGGTGGTGTTTCCCCGAACAAGACTCTTGGAAGCCGCGGGGTAGGATTTTCGGTTGCTTGAGATGTTTGGAAACCGGTGGACTGTAGGTAGTTGATTTGTTCCCTACATGAGTCTTGATTGCTTGTAAGCGCGTCGAGACGAGCGTTGTTATCTCTGGTCAACTCGTCGACCTGGGCCATCAAAATTCTTATTAGAGAGGAGACGTCCTGGTTTTGATCGCCTGAACGTACTCTGTCCTGACGTGTGTCGACTATCCTGGTTTGGCCGGTCCCGGCGTTAGCTGGCGAAATTGGTGACTCCGAGCTCGGGGTGAGCGGGCTTCGGGTTTGCTCAGGCGACTTTGGGTCGTTATCTGTTAACGATGGTCCTGTCATCTCGGCTTCGTCTTAGATCGTAAAGAAGTTTATCGTCCCCACAGTCGGCGCCAATTGTTGTTACGGAAATTCGACCTAGTCAATATTACGGGCTACGATCTGAAATGTCCAAACTACGAGGTGGAATACAAATGTAAAGTGAGGTCGAAATGATTCTTTATTGATCTTAAGGCCGGAGCCGAGCTATGAACAGGATGGTACGAGGTGTGAGTCCGTCGAATGACGTGCTCACTAAGCAATGCTTGAGGTCGAAGCTTTATAGAAGTAGCTCGGCCTCTCGCAAGTTACAATATCTCCCAAATGAAGAGCGAAAGGTCCTATTTATAGCGTTAGGATGATGACTTCTCTTTGGGCCGTTGACTCCTTAGTGGACTTATCTTCTTGGACCGACATCGAGTATAATTAATTCAGACTAGATTTTCAATGGAGTTTGGATGGGTGCTAAACCCATATCCAACAGAATTGGTTCATAAAAATAGAGAGAAGACGAAAATACTGATATTATGTTACTAAAATACACAAACAAATAATATGAATTAAAACATGTAATAAGTAAAAGTTAAAACATAAAATTTGCAAAATAGTCCATATAAACAAATCATATGGACTAAAAAGATTTGAATGGATACTAAACTTATATCCATCCATATTTCCCAAATTCATCCGAATAACAAAGCAAAAAGGAGTGTTCTGACGTGGCGAATGAGAAATGGGCTTGTGAGGAGCACACACACACACTTCCACATCTTCTCACTTATCATCACATTCGTCTTCTCTATCTTCTCCGCTAATCCCACCACCACACTTACTTTTCTCAATGGCGACGATGCACGTTTCTCCAGCGACACTTTACACCGCAAAACCGACGGCGGCCTTAGCCCCGATGAACCCAAACCTCCACAGATCGTCTTTCTTACCGTATTACTCGATGAGGCTACTCGGCAACAAGAAGCCTCTTTCCAAATCTTCATTCTCCTCTGCTCCAAGATTTTCCATGCGTGTCTCCTCCAAGCAAGCTTATATTTGCCGTGACTGCGGGTCTTCTTCTTCTTCTTCTTCTCTAACAAACAAAGATAACTTATCATCTCCTTCTCTTGATTTGCAGGTATATTTACAATGATAAAACTCCATTCGAAAAGTTGCCAGAGAATTACTTCTGTCCAGGTATTGTGATTAACCTTAATTTTGAATCGTGTTTGGTTTCCAATGGTGTTTTATGGGTTTTTGCAGTGTGTGCTGCCCCTAAACGGCGGTTTAGACCGTACATGCCTGATGTGAGCAAGAACGTCAACGACAAGGATGTGAGAAAAGCCAGAAAAGCTGAGCTACAAAGAGACGAAGCCATTGGGTAATAAAAAAGTCTCATCAATTTTACATCACTCCGGTTCTATTCTCATAATTTTCCTTGTGGCAGGAAGGCTTTGCCCATAGCAATTGCGGTTGGGGTTTTAGCACTCGCAGCTCTTTACTTCTATGTCAACAACACCGCATGAATGGCTTCATCAAGAGGCTACATTCTCTTTGCTGTCAGTTTTTTTTTTGTTTTGTAATAGTCATCTTCTGAGTTGTTAGACATTGTAATAAGGTAATAAAGTATTGAGCTTTTCTATGTACCAAACAAAAAAATTGTTGAGGTGAATAGAAAGAGGGTTGGTAAAATGGCTAGTCTTGCAAGATGAGGGATCCTTGAATTGGTTTATCGACTGAAGATTGATAAAGGATGTTCAAAGAAGACAAGTTTTCATTGATGCTTGAGTGTGTCGCTGGCTTGAACTCGTACGGACCTTGCTTTGGTCCCCAAACCTGCAATGTCCCAAAACAAAACCCCTTTTATTACAAGCTCTATGCGATTTTTGTTTTAGCTTGAAACTTCCTATGCCACAATGTGAGAAAGATGGGATTAACCTGGTTTCCATTCTCATCAAAGCCGCGATCCCAGATGTGTATCTCATTGTTTTTCAGGACTGCAAGATCTGAAGTACAATAGCTAGCCCCGTTCTGAAAATCCGAGAATGAAACTTGACTGTTTTTTGTGAGGAAGACGAGTGTAGACCTAGAGACTATGATTTACTTATAAGAACATACCCATGAATTTGGAAATCCACCGGGTGAAGTTGAGCCTTGGTACAAGCAACGTTTCCCACGGTCACAGCAATTGAGCTGTATAGTTGTCAAATGCTCCCCAATGTCCTATTAGTTTCGATACATTGTAAGCGACAACCAGAGATCTTGTCACATACACAAAGCCTTAAAAGACTTACACCAATAACCTCTTCAGGAAGTGGGCGTTGGTCTTTAGGGCGGTCACAGAAATTTGTGTACTCCTCGGCGTCTCTAATCGCATATGAACTTACCTGGCATCAAACACTGCTTACTACTCTATTGGAACACATAAGAAGATCACAACAGGTCATATCCTCACCTCGACATCACATTCCAGCTCTTTTGGACACGGCTTCACCATGTATAATCTCTGGAACCAAAACAATGCATAAAGACTTAAGCTTTGGTTCAAACAAGAGACTAGCCGTGAAGGAATGACTGCTTACTTGACGAAACGGTTTCTGAGGAGTCCTCCAAAATGCCTGTGGAACATGAAGAAAAACACATTCATTCATCTATGCAGTTGCAACAAACAAGTAAAAGAGATTTACCTGTTCGAGATACAAAACCTCTGAACCATCCACCATCTCAGCGGCTGGGCAACTCAGCAATCTGCAAAGCTATTTCAAACTCAGATGAATGCCTATAGAGATAGTTTTATCAAAAGTTTGAGACAATCACAAACCTTATGTTGAAGTAATTCTCAGGATCCCTTGACGCTTGCTCCCTCGTAAACTTCAAAAAGATGAAAACAAAAACCTCAAGAGTTATCCATTGACATAAGCATTGAAATTGAGAGATAAAAACCTTCTCTCCGGTGAAAGAACGAGACACGACGCGAGCGTGATCCCTACGAGTGGTGGATTTAGTGAGACGCTTGAGGAGAAGAGCGCCGCCAATAAGAACCAGAGTCTTAACCACGAGGCCACGAGCTCGGCTCCACCCGTTGGAGCTCGACTCTGGATCCGAACCCGACCCGGTACACATAAACGCTTTCGATTTAGTAGTCCAAATTTTCCATCTTTAGGATCTGGCTGTTTCTCAAGAGCGGCAAATTGTGCCGATGTGGCGATCGACGTTTTCGCTCCTCGAAACCAGTGATGAGATTGTTTGCCACGTGTAAGCTTTCTAGTGTAAGACTTCGATTTTTTTTATTTTTTTTTTGTTTGGGCTAATGTATTCTTTTATTAATGAATGAGTACATACAAATAATAATTGATAATACACACTTTTAAAGTACTCCATGAGTCAGATCATGAGCATGGGAATTTATCTGACGATGAACAAAGCAGAACTAGAAAGAGTCGAAAAAGGTAGTCCACCATATGATGTCTTCCCAGATATTGAAGATTGCCTAGTCACAAGTTGAATTGTTCAGCATTTTGAACGGAGTAGCAAATACTAATGAAGTTGGAACGAAATAGAATCAAAGAGAAGCACCATATTCCTCGTAAAACACAACAACAAGCTTTTTAGAATTCAAAGGAAGAACCTTAGGGGTGATGCATTTACAACTTTCGAAACCAATCACTGAATGAGCACCAATCAATATCATAGTGGTAACGACAAAGTCTGCTGCAACGAAATTATGTGGAACGCCTCTGGCACGATTAAGGGGGAAAGACCCTTGAACAAAAGGGTTAGGGTCAGTGGTAACAATTTTGATTAGATAAGGCAACATGACATCAATAGGTCCAAGATTCTTCTTCATTAAACTATCACTACGAAGGGAGATATTGCAGTCCAGAATTTGAATAGACCTAGCAGGAATGTCAAGCAAACATCTACCCAATAAGAATTATCAACTAAGAAGGGGAAATAGAACTTCTCAGACGTGGGTACGACCTCAAAAAAGGTCTAATACTCTCCAACGCAGATGCTTTAAACATAAATCTTTCTTGATCCTTTGTAGACATTTTGGTGAAATTTGGATAATGCTTTCATAAAAGAAGCAATGAACTTAGTATCAAAGAACCGAAACTTGAATGACTTAGAGCCAAGAACAGCTCTCATGAACAGAATCCGTGAGAAGTGGACAAGGGCATCCACAACCTATAAAAAAGGTATTAAGTTTAAAATAACACTTACATCCCGAGACTTGTACATCATTTAAGGAGCGAGTTACGAACCTTAGGAGTCATAACCTTGGTCCTCTCTGCAATTTCGAGTACATCTTTGTGAGACACTTGGGTACCACTGCTAACATTAAAAAACATGCAAATAAAGTTATAGTTAAAATCAATTAAATAGACAACTATCATGAAAAATTTCGTTGCTAACAACCAATTTAGATAAATAAACGAAGATCATTAAAACAAATACATGTTCGATTTAAGCTTCTTTACAAGCTTTGTATACTTGAGGTCATAGTCTACATAAGGGGATTTCCCCTGGTTGAGAGGCAAAGCAGCCATGCGCAAGCTAACTGACTTGGTGCATTCAAAACTTTGGAGGGCATATGATTGTGTACGCAGACGCTTACTCTTCCTCTGCTGTTGATCCGCATCCACACCCAGACCTATGACCTCAGCCTCCTTCAAGTGACTATTTGCGACTATCACTTTCTCCTGCTTCTCAACCTAATTTAATATCAAGTATACCATTATTATGAAATCAAAAAAAACGTTGATAATTACAATTCATACTATCCTGCTGAATTGGATTATTTACAGAGGGATGGTTGTTCTCCAAATTGTCTTCCATTTCAGACTCTTCACCAACCGGACCACTAGTTTGTTTGTTGTTGCCATCCTACAAACAAATGTTAACAGGTATGCGACCAAATAGAAAGTTTAACAAATTTGTTAACGTCTAACCAATGATATATCGTACAAAATACTTACTTCCTGAATTGATTTTCTTATGTCATCGAGCACTTTATCAATAACCGCAACCGGAGACGGTTGTAACTGCAGCCCACCACCTTCATTATTCATATGCTCCGACCTCCCAGAAGTATGTCCACCACCATTACTAGCAGTATGTTGTTGACTCGCAATACTGACATTGATGGGAGTCCTTGGGGGCTTCTCAAGTAACTTAGTTATCGCCTCAAGCAGAGAATCTTTCAGGCCATTAACTGCTAAATCAAAGCGCTCGTCTGTAGCTTTGACAGCGCCTCTAACCTTTTCAATCTCACTCAAGCAGGATGAGACTTTGCTTTCAACATCACTCAGTTCCATCTTAACTCTTTGTGCAACAATTTCAGATACTTAACTTGGGTCAAAAAAATGGCCACCTACAGGAAGTTGGTTAGTTTTTTCTTTATCTTTTTTTCTCCTTTGTTCTTTTCTTCTCGTTCCTAATACTTTCAAGATCAGCAGCAGTGACACCACCCTTAAAAACTTTTTTCTCAAAACGGAAACCATCAGCAATAAGTTTCACCATTTTATCAACATTTTCATCTTCTTCATCATCGAACCAGAAAAACAAATCCTTGTTCAATAGCATGGTCATAGGATCAGCATGGATGATACACTTAACAGATGCGTGCAGTAAAAACAAGCAAATGCCAATCACAAAGGGACATTATTAATTGATATATAACCTCTTAGCTAACCAAACACTTAGTTAACCAGACGAAAAATTATCAATCTGAGACTAAACCAGAACAAAATTGACTTAAAATCAACAAATTATATACATAGACCTACACAGAAAAATTAGAGTCACGTAATATACAAATCAAACAATAACATATTGGTCCCCTAACCTATTCACATACTGCTAAAAAAAAAAATACCAATACTAACAGCTAACTTAACTATTACTTCGGGGAAAGGATATACAATTATACATAAAAATCAACATTATGCAAAGGCAAATATATAATACCTCGCACTTCTCATCAATATCTCGCGCATGGCCAGGACTGAGAGACACTTTTGTGTTGTGGGCTTTGCAATGTTAGCAGGAAATTGGTCCCTCATCGTTTCACCTTCATTCTCGATAGTGCGTTCCCCCAATGAATCCACAAACATGTTCCTTGTTTCATCTCCCATATCACTATCAGATTCCAATGATGAATAAGATTGCCCGACTTCAACAACCTCAAGTAATGCTGGACAGCTTCAACCATTACTAGCTGAAAAGCATGGAAAAAACCATGAATCGCTACAAATCTTTGAGCTAAAGCCACTCCATCTTTCGATTTAATGCTTTCAACAACCATTTCGAAAGAAAGACCCCAAGGGTATGAAAGGAAGAAATCAAGGTCTCTAATCAACTCCACATGCTCATCGAGGATTTTTGAAAAATGACTTGTCGAACACAGAACAGAGGCTGTCAACGCTAGGTAGGCATATTTAATTCTCCTGTCTCTGTCGCGAACAACCCTCTTCTTAAGAAGCTTAATAACTTTGTCAACAGTTAACGAATCAAGAAAACCAAACAGCTCACCCCAGTATTTTTGGTCCTTGGCCAAGTTCCGCTTCTTCTTCTTGCTCATCTTTGGATATTTACCACAGGGAAGTCCGGTAACAATGGGAAATTCCTTCAAAGAAACGCGAATCCGCCAACCCGCAAATAAAAACCAAATCTCATGCTGGGTTATGATGAATTGACCAAACGCACCGGAAAAATTGGTTTCTCAGTTGTAGCCAAGAGTTTCTCAAACGAAGATTCTCTAATTTTCTTTGATTCATTGTCGTCTAGGGTGTTTTGAATAAACCGGATCTGGTCCGGTCAACGTTTTGAAAACCGGACCGGACCGGCCGGTCCAACTGGTCTGACCGGGAATCGTTTATTTAGCCGAATCCGAGTTAAGCTATAACCCGGAATTAAGTTGAACCGTTGAAATCGGTCAAAACTCGGCAAAACCGGTGAGCCGGTTTAATGCCAAAATCGGGTTCACTACGAGCTCACCACATTGCTGCGTTAATTTTAGTGAAGAACAAGGGCTTCATTTTATAATACAGTTTCTTCTACTATTCACTCCAAGACTTTCGATGTGGGACTAATACATATTCTCCACATAGACTTTTATGGGCTTCAAATAATATTGGGCTTTAAACACAAATCATCTATTGACGTCTTCTTCGTTTAATAAGTTGTATCATATAGTTTTTATTTTTAACAAAATTAAAGGCACTACTGTTTTTCCTTAATTTGTTCAATACTACTACATATGTTTTTTTTTTAAATTTGTTAATGCGTATATATAGTATAAGTCTATATATATTTATATCATATATACATCTTATACATAGTATAAGTCTATATATATATATATATAATTCAAAAACCCGGTTCGACCGATTAGCTATCCAGTTTTTATGCCGAGTCGATGTTTGGTCCGGTTTTCAAAACATTGGGTCCGGTTTAACATAAGAATTTACTCTCTGTCTGTTGGGTTCTTCGTCGGCGACGAAAATCTGACACGGAAGTTCTAGAATCTCTTCGGAATCCATGATTCTGTGAAATACAACAAGAAATCTGAACAAAAGGTTTAACCAACACAAAAAAACACAAACAATCACTTACGGTTTCAGGTTAAGACAACTGTGTTTTGAAATGAGAGAGGAGTTCATCGATGAGAACGATGAACAAAACGGTAAAGAAAATTGTATGGTTTGTCACACATTAATCATAAAACGCAGAACCCAATTTTTTGAACATTACCACATTCAGTAAAGACCACGCGAGATGATTTAGTCGAAGACGTAAAATTTTGAGAAAGTACACTAGCTTTAATCTAGGGAGTAAGTGCAGTTTGGACATATCGAAAATAGAAATAACAGATATGGTCATAGATTTTATTATGTATCGATTTTTTTGTCCACCGGCCACAATTACTCTTAAATGGTCATGAGAGGGCCACGACAAGTGTAAGTCCATTATGGGTCCATAAGTACCACTTTTGTTGCTCCCCAAAAGAAACTTAAGCCTTCTACATTCGCATTTCGCAGCGACAAGAGAGAAGAGAAAACAAAAAATGGCCAGCCGAAAAGCTCTGATTAACGTACACCGGATGATCCGCTCCACTGCAGTGGTTAGCCGGAGCTCCGTCACTCCTGCCGCCGCAACCCGAGCTCATCCTATGTTCCGGTACTCTTTCACTTTTCTTTCACCGTTTAAGGAAATAGATGACGTATCGTTAATTTCCAGATTTTTTTCTAAAAAGTCTTTCTTTGGTCTTTTTAGAAATGGAGTTGATTTGGGGCCGAGATTTTTCTGCGGGAACACCTCGAGTCCACAAAACTTTGATATTGATCTCTCTAACGAAGAGAAGAAGAAGATAACGATCAACAGGTATGGTTAATTTTTGGATTCAGAAAAGAATTAATTTTGGTGATTGAGTTTTGTGTGAATAGATTGTTGTATAGGAGTAAGCAGCGAGGGTTTCTGGAACTTGATCTTGTTTTGGGGAATTGGGTTGAGGAGAATGTCAATTCCATGGACGAAAATGCCGTCAAATCCCTAATTCATGTCCTGGATTTGGTATTGTCTCTCTTATCTCACATCTCAAGATCATGTGGCATTATTGTTCATATAAATCTCATGTGTATATGTATTTCTATGTATCTTCTTAAAAGATATTGGGTTTAGGTTGACTATAATCTCGAAATGTTATTTGGGTGTCTGTCGATTGTTAAATAATTTGCCTCTACTAGTTTCAGTTTAGAGAACATACACAATATGGATTTTGCTAAGAGCAAACATGATTATGTTCATAGTGACTCGTGAATCTGTAAGATCAAGGAAGTCAAATCTTTCTTGAACGTAATAGTTTGACGTTGGCTATCTGCAGGAAAACCCTGATCTCTGGAAATGGCTAACTGCTCAGGAACAGCCTCCGGAGATAGTGGGCTCAAATACGGTAACCTTAACCTCATGATCTATCATGTGTTTAGAAAGCATAATCTATCCTATATTTAAATATCCTTTGTTGTTGTAATGATTAAAGGTATTCTTGGCGTTGCACAAGAAAGTCATGACGAATCTGAACAAGCATGCAGCACCAGAGACGCGTGCAGCAGCTGGACAGCCCTGGGTCAAAGGCTGGGATGATTTCAAGAGAGGCCGTGACGCTCCCATCTCAGGGAACCAGTGATAAAAACAGATAGATAATTACAGTGTTGTGTCTTGTGTTGTCTAAGTTGTTGATAAATACAGCTATCAAGGGATTGAAATTGCTGTGTGTTTCTCTTACTTGAGCTTATGGTGAAGGATTGTTGGACAGTGGAAAGTAGGTTGCCACTTTACACTCCAAGAATGTGTGCTTGGTATTTTGGAGATTAGATACGTTATGCGTCAGTAAATTCTCTGTGGTTCTTTGTTCTGAACAAAAGTCAAAACAATAGAGAGTTTAATTGCATAAGGCGAGACAGCCTACAAATCTGGTTGTCCAAACTATAATATTTATCCCTATCTTTTTGATGACTTTCAAAACCTATCTCAAGTTTTACTTTTTTTACATGATCACAAGGAAAAGCTTCACTCTTTCAGTCAACTACATTAAGGATATCAACTCAACCCTTTGAAATACATCAACCATTGTTGGATCTAGCAACCACTCGGAAGATGCATCAACCATTGTTGGTTTTTGCGACAGATGAATTGATGTAAAAGACATAAGTACCACAAAACAGAGGCAATTTGAACAGCCTAATGCGTATGTACAGCAGCACATAACATCGTGCAACAAACAAACAAAAACTTATTATAATGATTATGTAAAGAAACTCATGTTAGCTATAACAATTCATAAAGCTAAGTGTGTTTACTTACTCACAATCTAAACTCTGTCATACCACAGGAAATCTCAACAAACTTGTTGAAATTGTGGTACAAGCCAGAGAGAAGATCTGTGGATATATGTTATATGCAGGTCCGGCCCAGCAATGTTTGACACCTAAAGCCCAAAACATACAATCTCATAGGAATCGAACGGGTGGATTTGTGCAACATTAAAACTAGTTTCAACCACTACACCATAATCAATTTTTTGAAATTCATTGCCCTATAAATAACTTATAGATTTTGGCGTTTTTTTTTGGCGTTTAAAACATGAACTTTACCAGCTTTAGCCCAAGTTCGGCGCTGATTATATGCTAGCTTTTTTTTTTGGTCGGGATTATATGCTAACTTTAAATGCGTAACTTGCATCATAAAACATGAATGGTAAAAAAAACACTAGGAAAACAAGTCTTAAACCGCACTGTCAAAATACATCACTGGTGAAACATCTCGACCTATTAAATGCTAATGACATGTGGATTCCGACACTATAGCCATATATGTTTATAAGACGCATGTAGATGAAAATCATATATTTATGGAAAGAAACGGAGGAGTAGATGAAAAGATGTGGTTGTTTTCACCGGCATTTCCACTGCCGTAATTGGCGCTGTAAAAAAAAAGCAGCAGCTATACCAAACCTTGTGATTACTTTTATAATGGTGTTGGTGATAGTCTTCACTCTCTCCAAACACCTTCGTCTGCGTCTGAAATGATTTATTTATTTTTTAATTTTTTTGACGCAGACGCTGACCCATACCTCTTATAAACGAACAGGGCTATAATTTGTAGAAAACCAACAAATATCGAATTAGCACTTCCAAAAGCCATCTTCGATTCAGCAAGATCATTAAGTAGACTCCTTTCAGTTGCTTGGTATTTATAAGACCAATTACCATACCAACAACCTCTAAAGCATCAAACGCAAGAAAATGATCCGACTGATGACTGATGATATTATTAATGGCCCATAACTAGTTTGAACTTGAAGAATAGTCTCTCCTTTACTATTTCTTAAAATCCAAGCCACATGCTTCTTCTTAGACCACGACACGGATTCTATATTATATTTCAACCAATCACCAAAAAGCCAGAAGCTCATCTTCATTACTACCAACAACACCATTCTGACCTAAGGACTGAGCTAAAAACCATTTGTTAATCCAAGTACGTTAGATATTAATAGCAACTACATCTGAATAGAATTCCACGAGGTACAAATACCGTGTATCCATCGATTGTGGGACAACTTCACGGTACAGTAAACTTATCTGTTCAACTTTGCAAAATCTTGGTATTCAAATTACTTTTTACAACATTGTTAATTAATCAATTTTCTTTTTTGACGATTAAAAAATCCATCATATTGTAACTTCCAAAACTATCATCCGAAAAGGAAGATGGAAAAAGTCGAAAACTTTGACGTGTCCGTCATTCCATGACACCGAGAATTAAAAAAAGAGTTCAAAACAAAAATAACCGCAAAACATGACCAACATCAAAGTTCATAAAATCCAAAAGCAGTAAAGATAGAGAGAGAGAAATTCTCACTAATCAAGAGATTAGTCGACTTCCTCGATCTTAGGGCCAGCACCGCCTGAGGAAGGAGGAGCATCATCGTCCATTCCAGGTCCACCGGCTTCACCGCCAGCACCTTGGTACATCTTGGCAATGATTGGGTTGCAGATGCTCTCCAATTCCTTCATCTTGTCTTCGAACTCATCAGCCTCAGCTAACTGGTTACCCTCCAGCCACTGGATCGCCTGCTCAATTGAGTCCTCGATCTTCTTCTTGTCTGCAGCCGGAAGCTTCTCACCAATCTTCTCGTCTTGGATGGTGTTCCTCATGTTGTAAGCGTAGTTCTCGAGAGCGTTCTTGGCTTCAACCTTCTTCTTGTGCTCCTCGTCTTCAGACTTGTACTTCTCAGCCTCTTGAACCATCTTCTCAATCTCGTCCTTGGATAAACGACCCTTGTCGTTGGTGATGGTGATCTTGTTCTTCTGTCCTGTTGTCTTGTCCTCGGCAGAGACGTTGAGGATACCGTTGGCGTCAATGTCAAAGCAGACTGTGATCTGAGGGACACCACGAGGAGCTGGAGGGATTCCAGAGAGTTCGAACTTACCGAGGAGGTTGTTGTCCTTGGTTCTGGCTCTCTCTCCTTCGTACACCTGGATCAACACACCGGGTTGGTTGTCTGAGTATGTAGAGAAGACTTGTTCCTTCTTGGTCGGGATGGTTGTGTTTCTTGGGATCAATGTGGTCATGACACCACCGGCAGTTTCAAGACCGAGGGATAGAGGAGTGACATCGAGCAAGAGAAGATCTTGGACCTTCTCGTTTCCTTCACCACTGAGAATAGCTCCCTGGACGGCAGCACCGTAAGCAACAGCCTCGTCGGGATTGATGGACTTGCAAAGCTCTTTGCCATTGAAGAAGTCTTGGAGCAACTGCTGGACCTTAGGAATACGGGTGGAACCACCAACAAGGACAACATCGTGGACTGTGCTCTTGTCCATCTTAGCATCACGGAGACACTTCTCGACTGGCTCCATACACTTCCTAAAGAGATCCATGTTGAGCTCCTCGAATCTAGCACGGGTGATGGTGGAGTAGAAGTCAATACCCTCGTAGAGAGAGTCAATCTCGATGGTGGTCTGTGCGGTGGAGGAAAGAGTCCTTTTTGCTCTCTCACAGGCGGTTCTCAACCTCCTAAGAGCTCTTGGGTTTCCAATAATGTCTTTCTTGCTCTTCCTCTTGAACTCCTGAACGAAGTGGTTAACCATTCTATTGTCAAAATCTTCACCACCAAGATGGGTGTCTCCAGCTGTGGCCTTCACCTCGAAGATACCTTCCTCAATAGTGAGAAGGGAGACATCAAAAGTACCACCACCGAGATCAAAGATCAACACGTTCTTCTCTCCAACGCTGGTTGCCTTTTTGTCAAGACCGTAAGCAATAGCTGCTGCTGTCGGCTCGTTGATGATTCTCATAACGTTCAAACCAGCAATCACACCAGCGTCTTTTGTTGCTTGACGCTGAGAGTCGTTGAAGTAAGCAGGAACGGTGACAACGGCGTTCTTGATGGAGACACCAAGGTAAGCCTCCGCAATCTCACGCATCTTAATGAGTACCATGGAAGAGATCTCTTCAGCAGCGAACTGTTTCTCTTCACCCTTGTAGTTGACGATGATCATTGGCTTGTCGGCAGGTCCTGGGATAATCTTGAATGGCCACAACTTCATGTCGCTCTGGACAGAGCTGTCGCTGAAACGACGACCGATCAACCTTTTAGCATCTGCCACAGTTAAAAAACACGAATTAAGTAAGAATGCAATCAATAAATAAGCAATAGAGTTCCAAACATAACAATACGCAAGCAATCAATACCTGATAAGACAAACAGCTAAAAAAGTTTTCAATACTCAACTTATAATACATCACAAACTATTAGAAGATCTACTGGTGAAAACCCAAGTCTAAATTGAACGAAAACCAGCAAAATAGATTCGCGTCAACTACAACAGGATTCAAGAGCTATATGACAGCATCCCTAGCAAGACAGATATACTTATAGAAACCTAAATCTAACATACCAAATCTCACATCTGAACGATCTCTGAGATTTAAATAACGAAGAGAAGAGAAAACGAGAGATACGTACCGAATACGGTGTTAATCGGGTTCATGGCGACCTGGTTCTTAGCTGCGTCACCGATCAACCTCTCAGAGTCGGTGAAAGCTACGTACGACGGCGTCGTCCTGTTACCTTGATCATTAGCAATGATCTCAACACGGTCGTGTTGCCATACTCCGACGCAAGAGTAAGTCGTGCCAAGATCGATACCGATCGCTGGACCTTCTCCTTTACCCGACATTATAATGGAAAGATGAAACCACAAGAGATCGAAGAACAAAGACTGAAGAGAATGAAGAAAGAATAGAGGGCGGCTGCTAGGGTTTGATTTTCGTAAGGAGTAATGAAGAAGAGATTTGTTTATATAGACTTATGGGCTGAGGCTCGGGTATAATCGGACGGTCACAATTGGTCATCAAACGAATCAGTGTTTACGTGATATGTGGCTTTATTGAAAGCTGCCGCTAGGACTGGCCATTTGTAACGAATCAAATCTCAAAACCCTAATTTTGAACTGATTTGGTTCTACAAAATATCTATATTATAAAAATAGAAAACCGTCCTTATTACAAAAGGTTGTATTTCCGAAAATTGCCTTTGGAGTCGTTAGGAGATGTTGGGATAGTGTCCTGAAATCACACATGTACTCACTCCTGATAGTAGTTGTGTATCGAGATCAATCGTTTGTATAATACTGGTGATTGTAATGCTTTGCTAGAAGCCTCTTGTAATCTGTAAGTTGTAGACTTACTGCCAGTATTATATGATCCTATAGGGTCACACACCTAAGCAATCTGGAAGCTAAGATATGGGAATGATCATTTGATAATGATCACGGTGATGTGTATTGGATACACATTGACATAGAGTTTTATGATGTATGTGTCGATCGATGCATGAGTGTATCGATCGTTACAGGCTTTTCGAGAAGGTGTGTCGATCGACACAGTAAGTGTGTCGATCGATGCATATCGGGTTTTGACGTAAACGAGTCGGGCTTCTCCGACGGTTTTGTCATGTCATTTCCAGGTCGATATATAAAGGATTAAATGGTCGACCTGGACCCTGGCCGTCACTGAATTCTCAGAGAGAAAAGCAGAGACATCGAAAACTCATTCCCTGAATCCGGCACTAGCATCCCGGCGTTCCAGGTTGTGTGAGTGTGTGCTTGGTAGAGGCGAAGCACTTGATTCGCTAGATCTCGTTCACCATTCCATTCCGCTGCCAGATCTGAGGTAAGAACGAGGTTGGTAATTTCAATATAACAAACCCTAGATCCTAGCAGGATCCTACAGTGGTATCAGAGCATGGTAGGGTTTAGTCTATTGAATCTGAGGCATTTAAATCGAATACTGATGAATTTGATTAGTTAATTGCCTGCTAAATCGTGTTTTCTAGAAATTAATCTCGGATTGAATCTCTGTTGAAAACGACGAACTGCTGTTGTCGCACTGTGTCGATCGACACTAAGCTTGTGTCGGTCGACACACCGCGAAACAGCGAATAAAATTTTAGTGTTTGTCGCATAGTGTCGATCGACACAAAGCGTGTGTCGGTCGACACAGAGCGAAAACGCGTAAATTACTTTAGGGTTTGTCGCATGGTGTCGATCGACACTAAGCTTGTGTCGGTCGACACATCGCGAAAACTCGTAAAAGATGTTAGGGTTTTCGCACAGCATCGGTCGACGCACTGGGTGTGTCGGTCGATGCATCGCGAAAATGCGAAAGATTTGAAATCGCATTATGTCGATCGACACACTGGGTGCATCGGTCGACACAGACTATGCGAATGGATAGATCGGTTCAATTGGATTGAACTGATTATCTCGCATGGTTATGTCGGTTTAATTCAAAATCCCTAATACTCTGCTGTGTCGATCGACACAAGTTTAATGTCGATCGACACAAACCTTGCGATTGGTTGAATCGGTTCAATTGGATTGAACTGGTCATCATGCTTGGTTAAGGAGGTTAAGATCAGTTTGATTGGATAAGTCGGTTCAATTGGATTGGACCGATTATCGCGATTAGTTAAAACTGGTTGAATCGGTTCGATTAGATGAACTGGTTAAATTGGATTTGACCGGTTATCACGGATGATCTGAAAGGTTGCATATCAAGAGTCGATCAAGTGTGTCAGTCGACGCATATGGTGACGATGCGAACCGAAATCGTTTGGTTTTGAACCAAATGATTAAGAAACCGAACCGAATGACCTAACCCACTGAAAATAGAACGATTAAAACTTAATTAAAATTAAAAGTTAAAAATGTTCTAAACCTGTTTAATACACATTGGATGTGTGTTGAATCGAAGCTTAGTTATTCAATATGGTCAACTGTCAAGACTCGTTTCGTTGTTGGATAGTCTTGCCAAGAGCTTGGTGTCCACAATTACATGAGTAAGGCAGGTAGTAGTGTTGATGGTCTTGTAGTGCTTGACATCAACTATTGCATGACCTAAGAAATTGAATTACTAATCTTTTAAAGTTCCATTTCCTCAACTAAATATCAAGTGATCTTGATGTCTTGCCCAAATCTTGTCTACTGTCAAGACTCGTGTCGTTTGTTGGATACTCTTGGAGTCCTTGGTATCCACTGCAACATGAGTAAGGCAGATGGTCATTGACAGACTTGCAGTGCAACTGTCAGTGATCACAAGACAGAAGAGATTGGTTTTACTTGACTGGGCTATCAGAAGTTCTGGGCCCAGAGACGTCAGAGTGGATGAGACATGGATTGTCTTATCTACGACCAAGAGTTGTACTGAGTACAATTAGCAATGATTTGCTTACCTAGATTGCTAAACTCTGGGTGAAGACGAGTCGTCCACCCGGATTTTAGTGATGTATGGATCTTGGATTATTATATTCATTGAGGAAACATTGTTTGAATATAATGCGAGTTTTCTTATTGGATAAGATTCCTCATTTTCTGAAATCATAACTAAAATTTTCTTTGATTAAAATTTCCAGCCTATGTCTAAAACTACCTTCTCGTTACGACCCGTCCTTGAGAAGGACAAGTTAAATGGGTCAAATTTCATGGATTGGTATCGCAATTTGAGATTAATCCTCAAGCAGGAGAGTAAGGACTATGTCCTTGAGAAAGCTCTTCCAGAAAGGCTTGGGGCCAATCGCTCGAATGCAGTATATAATGCTTGGAATAAGCATTATATTGATGTAGTAGATGTACGTGGTCTGATGTTGGCTACCATGAACTCAGACTTGAAGAGTCAATACGAGAACATGGAGTCGCCAATAGAGATGATCACCAGCCTGAAACTGAAGTTTCAGGATCTGGCACGAGTTGAGAGATTCCAGATGGTGAAGTCTCTCACTGGGTGCAGACTACCAGAGGATGTTCCAGTGAGTCCTCATGTCATTAAAATGATGGGTTACGTTGATAACCTGGGGAAACTGGATTGTCCAGTCAGCTTAGAGTTGGCAACTGACATCATTCTGCAGTCACTGCCGTCAAATTTTGATAAGTTCATTAAGAATTATATCAAGAAAGGCTTGACGAAGACGTTGACTGAGCTGCATGGCATGCTCAAGACAGCAGAGCAAAGCATCAAGAAGGGTAAAAGATTTGAGAAATCTTATGTTGACAAGGGTAGAGGCAGGGCCGTCCAGATTTGGAATCAGGATAAGCCTGTGTCATCTTATAAGCCCAAGTCCGGCCCATCTGGTGTTAGAAAGTGCTTCTACTGTAATGAGTATGGGCATTGGAAGAGAGATTGCATTAAATTCTTGGAAGATTCACAAGAGATGAAGAAGATGTATGGTACTTCTTCTTCAGGTATTGTGTTATTAATTCAAGTTCTACATATGTATTGGATACTAGTTGTGGTACTGATATTTTGGAAATATGCAGGGCCTAAGCAACAGTAGAACGTTGAAGAAAGGACAAGTGGAACTGCGTGCCTAGTATGGAGCAATGGTTGCTGCATAAGCCGTAGAGATTCTGCACTTGTAGGAGCCTTTCAAGCCTGGTTTTTGAATTAAGTAATTGCTACTATGTACATGCTTTATGCAGAAATGTCTTTCATTTTCTTGTAAGAATTTGAATGTTTTTCATTCTGATAAAAGACAAGTTTTGCCCTTTTGATCTTAATGAAATACCATATAGTAGCACCCCTTTTTGAAAGGGTTTTATATCTTTAACCAACATACGCTTAAATATAACATAAATATCAAATGATTCAAGTCTGATGACTTGAACTCGATTTTTCCTCAGCATAGTCAAATTGACCAAATAGAGTGAAGCAACTTCAGAAGTTCCATAGTTGTGGGCTTCAGGTTCATTTGATTGTAAATCAATTGAGACATGAATTCTGCTTGCTGGGCCAAAATGACTAAGGCTTCTTTAGCAGAGCTAAAGAAACGAGCCAGAGGCTTACTAGGCTTTGCTCATACTGATGTATGTGGCCCGATGAGCATAAGTGCCGAAGGAAAACTTCAATACTTCATTGACTTATTGATGGCTTCAGTAAGTATGGTTGTGTTCATTTGATGAGACACGAGTCGGAATCCTTTGAGAGTTCCAAAATGAAGTATAGAAACAATATGACAGAAGTATTAGAGATTCTTGATTAGATCGTGGAAGAGAATACTTGAGTCAAGAATTGAGTGATCATCTAAGTGAGTGTAAAGTCGCTTCACAGCTCATCTCTCCTGGAAGCCTTGAATGGTGTTTCTGATAGAATGAATCGGATCTTATTGGATATGCTCCGATTAATGATGAGTCACATGAATCTTCCATTATTCTTTTAAAAATACGCCCTAAAATGAACATGTTTACGCTAAATAAGTTTTCTATCAGAATCAGTGAAAACACCACATTAGATGTGGACTGGGTGATTTCCAAATATGTTTTTCTGATTAATTGGGATTGCAAGGTTTGTGTAAGGCAGTTGTCAACAAACAAACTTGAACCCAAATCTGATAAGTGCTGCTTTGCTGGTTGTCCTAGGGAAACCGAGGCTTAGTACTTTTGCAACCAATCCGAGAACAAAGTTTTGTTGTTCGGAACTCTGTTTTTCCAAGAAGAACAGTGGGAGTAAAAGTACAGCTCGAAGAAATTTGAGAAACACAGGAGGCTGTTCAACCTGTTGAGGGAGAGCAGCGGTTAGATCTACAGAGTGCTGTAGGATCGACACCTGTGGAGCCTGAAGTTCGCTGATCCTAATGGATCCGTCACTAAACCGAGGGTGATTCCTCGTGACCGATTGCCGTGATCTGTTGATCATTGAAAGTGACGAGCATGCGAAATTCAAAGAAGCGAAGGTGAGCCCCAACTCCGAAAATTGGCTAGTTATGCATGTTAGCTTCACCGGTTGAAGCAAGCATCTTGGAGTTGGAATCTATGTTCTGTTAAAACGGTCAAAGGCTTTGACTCGATCAGGAACGAATAGAAACAGTGCGTTTACAAGTAAACTAGTGGGAGCGTAATTGCAATTCTCAAACTGTATGTTAAGAACGTACTTAATCTCATAAACGACGTTCCGATGCTAAAGTCTTGTCAAGATTTGGGTCGGAAGTCAAATTTAACGATGGACATGGGAGAAGTCGCGTGAGTTCTTGGAATATGAATCCATTGAGATGGATCAGAAAAGCTAATTGGATCGTGTCAGCATCCTTATGATTATAAGGTACTGGACAGTTCCAATATGCATGATTCCAAGAATGGCTTCACACCAAAGGTCTTATGGCAATGATCTTAGCAAGATGAAGTGTCTTGGACACTGGCTGAGCTAGTGTCTATGAGTGTGATTCCCTTTGCTTATGCAATAGAATCCATCATGAATGTCATATCATGCGCTCGTCGAAATGCAGCTGACGCATAAAAGCATGACGAGAAGATACCAATTTGTTCCAGTAAGAGTCACTGGACAGTTGTAAAGGAATATCCCCAAGTGTTTGAGAAACACTAAGGATAGGTTCTTGTACAACTGAGAAATAGACGAATCAGTTATGAGTAGTTAGACGGACAAAGATGACTCCCGGTTGTCACCTGGTTATGTCATTTTGCCTGTGTAACGGTACTGTATGTTGGAAAGTTTTCCAAGCAGAGGACCGTAGAATAGTGCTCATTAAAGAATAGCGGTGTGGTTTGTTGGAATGGTTCCAAGCAAGAACACCGCAGCATCTCTCACAACCTAAGCACGAGTTGAACACTGTTGCTGTAGGTACTAGACATCTGAAGACTTGGTCTTGATTCTAGTGGGAGTTAGTTTTGTTATGATGTTCAGATAAATATGATATGGTCATGTTTATGAAAAACTGACATCAACATTATTTGAATATTGGATAATTAAATAATGGTCCAAAAATAATTTTATGTCATATTATAGGCCATCAAGTTGAGGACTTGATTATGAAACCCTATAAGTAACAAATGACATAAATTATGATGTGTCCCTAGTCAAGGTTGTTAAAGTGGGACAATAACAACCGCGAGAGACTAGCTTGTGAGGTGATTGTTGACTAAGTTTCATGGAGTCAATGATATGAGTATCACAGTCATTCACATAGATATATGTTGGTGAACATATGATCGGACGTGACCCGCTAATGAGAAGTCTCCAGGATAGTTATATCTGTGTCATGAGAGGTTCTCATTAAGACTATTGAGTATAGTCCTTAGACCTGAGTTCATCATGCTTTCTTGCATATGAATTGGTGCACCTTGACCTTGTCAAACGTCGATCCGTAACTGGCGGCTATAAAGGCACTGCTCAGGTGTATCATGAAGTGTGTAAAGGAACAGGGATGGAACAAGATGGGATTTGTCCCTCCTGAATAACGGGAGATAAATATCTCAGGGCCTATCGAAGAATTTATGCTGAGAAAATGTGTGGCCGCACTCAAACGAACTGTAGTTCAGTTGTTTGTTTTGTTCAACATAGATCAGGAGTTCGATAAACATGATATTGGCTTAATAAGAATGACACTAATCTTGTCTTATGCCAAATAGAGATATAGAGACAAAAGGATTGTAGGAATTGATGATTCCAGTACAAGTGGGAGATTGTTGGGATAGTGTCCTGAAATCACACATGTACTCACTCCTGATAGTAGTTGTGTATCGAGATCAATCGTTTGTATAATACTGGTGATTGTAATGCTTTGCTAGAAGCCTCTTGTAATCTGTAAGTTGTAGACTTACTGCCAGTATTATATGATCCTATAGGGTCACACACCTAAGCAATCTGGAAGCTAAGATATGGGAATGATCATTTGATAATGATCACGGTGATGTGTATTGGATACACATTGACATAGAGTTTTATGATGTATGTGTCGATCGATGCATGAGTGTATCGATCGATACAGGCTTTTCGAGAAGGGGTGTCGATCGACACAGTAAGTGTGTCGATCGATGCATATCGGGTTTTGACGTAAACGAGTCGGGCTTCTCCGACGGTTTTGTCATGTCATTTCCAGGTCGATATATAAAGGATTAAATGGTCGACCTGGACCCTGGCCGTCACTGAATTCTCAGAGAGAAAAGCAGAGACATCGAAAACTCATTCCCTGAATCCGGCACTAGCATCCCGGTGTTCCAGGTTGTGTGAGTGTGTGCTTGGTAGAGGCGAAGCACTTGATTCGCTAGATCTCGTTCACCATTCCATTCCGCTGCCAGATCTGAGGTAAGAACGAGGTTGGTAATTTCAATATAACAAACCCTAGATCCTAGTGGGATCCTACAGAAGAACCACACCGCGCAACGCCGAAAGAAAGAGAAACGAGGCATCTTTTGGTCGATTCCTCTACCGCGGCTGAACAAAGCAAGCATAGACGATGGGAGACTTCCCATGACACCGACGGAGGCCGCCAGATGCCGAAGAAGCCTCGAGAACAGCGAAGTTCCGACGAGAATCTGCTATAAAAAAGAGAGTGAATATGTTCGGTCGCGTAGCTTTCATGCGCACGAACCTCCAACACAGTCTATGGTAAAACTGCCTGTTTGTAACTGATTTTGAAACCTAATTCGAATCAAATACTGGAAAACCTAATTTGATCTAATTCGGTTCTACAAAAATATCTAAATAAAATATAAGTCTGGGTATTTAGGCTATTGTGTAATACGTGATCTGAACGAAAACACAAAGTGATACCCAAAATTGTTAGAAATTAACTAAATTATTAACACTTTTACCTAAATGGATATTTTTAAATATTTTCAGATATTTTTGGGTAGTCTGGATAATTTTTTACTGAGTTCCTGGCGTAATTTCTATATTTCTAAATATTTTGGAATATTATTTTGGATAGTTTTTCTTAGATTTTTTTTTGTAATTTCGGATATCAGATACAAGGCTGAAATTTTGAGGGTTTGAAACAAATTTTTTTTAAGGGTCAATAATTCATACCGTAAAAAATTAATAAAACAAAAAATTTCATAAAAAAGTTTCAAATAAAAAGTATTAAATTGTTAATAAAAGACAAGTTTTCCAACAAAAAGTCAAATCTTTGATAGTCAAGCATTTTAATCATATCTCTCTCAATGGACAAAATCGCCAGACCATTCAGCCTCTCTTCTGACATACTTGGCCGCAAGTAGGACATTATGAGCTTTAACTTGGAAAAACTTTTTACGGCTGAAGCAACTGAAATTGGAACTGTTAGCATCACTCTATATGCAATCCATGTATTTAGATAACAACGATCTTCATATCTTTTCAAAATGTTTGAAACTTCAATAACCTTCTTGATCTCGCTTGGTAAAACTTCTCTTAAAACTATAATCTCTAGGAATAAATGATTTCCATCAATGTCTGAAATCTCACGATGTTTAAGAGAAATTTCAAGGTTGATACATGATGCCTTTACACTACAAGAAAACACGCGCATAACTGATGGAATTACCGATGCAAAAAAATCCGTAGGTAATTACCAACGGATTGTTGACAACAAACCGACATACTAAAATCCGTCGGGGTTTGTCAGGTTTCCATCAGTAATTAACGATGGAATAGGATCTCTGTCAGTAATTATCGACGGAAAACCGAGGAATTTTCCATTGGGCATATCCGTCGGAAAACCATCGGGACAACGTCGGTTCTTGCAGCCGTTTATCTATACGTTATTATAGCCGTTATAGGAATTGAAATTACCGACAGATTACCGACGAAATGGTTGTATATGTCGGTTGTATGTCGGTAATCTATCAGTAAGAATCTAATAAGTACCTCCCCTCCTCATTCTTCACACTTCACAAATCTCTCTCTCCCTCTCACTCTAAAATCATTTAATGAGAGAGAAAAATGTCTATCTCCAAATTATTTTAGATCATGGATGAACGTACCAAGGGTGGATCCAACAATGAACTTATTGGTTAACGATTATGCAATCGGTGTTGGTGAATTCGAGTTAGCTTGTAGTTGTTATATCATGGTTTTATAGGTTTTTAACTATGATATAAGTGTATATATTGAGTCTTTAACCTTGTATTTTGAGTCTATCGAGTCTTTTACAGGTTAGCATACGAATGGAGCAAAGCTAGGAGTTTTGGGACATTCCTGGAGTATTCTGCAAGAAGCTGAAGTTGGTGCCGTAACCAGACGATAATGTCGACCGACATCACTCTTTGGTGTCGGTCGACACTGAATCCCAACGAGACTATTGCGCGAGATTGATCACATCTTTTGAAGAATTGCAAAGAAGCCCAGAAGTTTCATTATTTCTAATTTATCCCCAAACATGTTTAGACTTTTAATTAGGTTTTTGAGAGTTGTCTCTCTTATATTTTGTTCTTGCTTTTGGCTTTTGGAGACTTGAGGAGATTATTGCTATTGGGGCTGATCTGCTACTCTATAACCTTTGAGAGAAGGATTTTGAACCGCTTTATCTATATCTATTCAGTCTTTTGGTTATCTTTTCAATATGTGTTCTCTGATTGATATCATGTCTGAGTATTAACCTTTGTTAGATTTAGGGATTCTCATAGGGTTTTCATGCTTCTTAGATATCTGAATAATTAGGATTCTAAAACTATTTGTTCATCACCTAAGTTGAGATTAAAACTGAATTCTGGATTGATCACCTAGAGTTTAGATATTAGATTAACAATTTGGCACGAGAGTGTGAATTATAATCTGATAGAACTTAGTGTGAGCAATTTGACTAGATACAAAGAGATTTGGTTTAGGAGAATTGTGAACTAAAGAACTTGCTATTAATGCTTGTCTAGAACTCTAAGATTGCAAAGAGATTTGAATCGCTAGGTTGCTAGACATAGAGAATAATTGCATCGAGAGTTGAGTTATTTGACATCTGTGATTCTAGTTCTTGAACTTGTGCTTAATCTAAATCCTGATTAATTAAGTATTTGACAATGCATGATTTGCTGAGAACTTCCAAAGTCTAACGCTTTTCTCCTATTGAAAACACACTTTTAATTACTTGCATATTTACTGCTTTCATATTCTTGCTTAGCTTAATTCGACTACATATAATCTATCGCGTGAAACTTGAGTCTCTGTGGATTTGATACCCTAGATATTACATCGTTCGACACTGTACACTTGCAATTAGAAAATAGGGATGAAGATTTGACCTATCAAGTTTATGGCGCTGTTGTCGGGGACTCTTTGAGTTCGCCGATAAATTTTGTATTAGAATTTAGACTAAGTTATTTTATTTTTAGTTACTTACACCTCTCAGTCTTGCTAGTCTTTGTTTCTACAGGAAACCACGAACAAGAACATTTAATGTCGACCGACATCAATTGAGCGTCGACCGACACTAAAATCGAAACCATGTTTTGAGTTCTGTGTATGCCTAATCGTCACATTAGAAGCAACCAAAAAAGGAGGTTTTGAATCTTAGGAATCAAGAGCTTGCTAGACTTGAGATAACAAACCGGGAAGCTCAAAAGCCAGTTAAAATGATGAATCTTAATGTTGTTGTGTTGATTTGGGATGAAGTTGGTGTTTTGAGAGATTTACAGAACACTCCGTACAACGATCAGAGCCATACGATTGATGCTGATGGGAATGTTATTGAGCAACCTCAACTTGAGCGACATATTGTCAATCCTGAAGGTAATGTACAAGGTGGAGGAGCACAAGGAGCTAATGGACAGCCTGATGCCCCACCTAATCCGCCACCTAATGCCCCGATTGGGAGGACTCTTGCTGACTACAAGAGGCATGACGATTTCTATACTAACAGGTCTGCGATTGTACCTCCTCCCATAGCACGAAATAACTTTGAGCTGAAGACTTCTTACTATACGCTTGTGGGACAACACCTCTTTCATGGACACCCACATGAGCAACCTATGGATCATATAGAGAAATTTGAGTCTTTAGTTACTGGAATGAAGCATAATGGAGTGAGCTATGACTTCCTGCACTGTAATCTTTTCCTGCACTCTCTTGGAGGAGAAGCTGCAAATTGGCTTAAGCAGATTCCACTTGGGACTCTGACTACTTGGGATGCAGTTAAAAGGAAGTTCCTGAGACACTTCTATGATGATGCTCGATCTGATCAGCTTAGAGATGAGCTTTTGTCATTCAAGCAGGGACCTGCAGAGCCTCTTAAAACCGCATGAGTGAGGTTTAAGATGTACCAGAGAGACTGCCCTCATCATGGTTTCTCTGAAGTTCAGCTGTTGGGGATTTTCTTCAGAGATGTAGATCTGTGGTACCAGATAGCTTTGGGTGCTGCTAGCAATGGCAACTTCAATACCAAATCTCCAGAGCATGCTAAGGAGTTGATTAAGAACTTGGTGCATAGCCATAGCACCAAGAAGGCTGATTTGGAGAGGAAGAAATATGGTGGGAAAGTCGATAGCTCGCAGATAGCTGAGATGAAGAACAAGATTGACTCTGTTCACAGCCTATTGATTGGAAAGAAGACTGTCCAATTTGCTCAAGATGTTGAGGTATTTGATGTTGATGAAGGCTGTGAGGAAGAGGATGTGATTTACATCACTGGGTCTGGATTTCAGGGAAACAAGTTTGAGAATCAGCAAGGTAATAGATTCTACATGAGTAGTGGTCAGAAGAGTGCTTTCACAAGCAATCAAAACTCTTCTGGGTTTGGTCAGAAACCTGCTTTTCAGAAGCCTTTTCAGTAAAACAACTCCTATCAGAGGACTTATGTAGCTTCTTCTTACCAGACACCTCCTGCACCTCCACATGAGAGTAGATTGGAAGTCATGATGGAACAACTACTTGAGGGTCAACAGAAGTCCACTGTGGACTTCAACAAGAAGCTTGATGCTGTGTATGAAGATCTGAATGGGAAATTTAAGTCATTGAATACTCATGTTAAGCAGCTAGATGTTCAAGTTGCTCAAACTTCTGGAGCTTTTAGGAGGCAAGATGGATTCCTTCCAGGGAGAACTGAGCAGAACCCAAGGCAACATGTCAACGCTATATTCGTTCAACATGAAGGACATGTCGTTCCATGATATATCATGGTTTTTACTAGTTTTATGCCATGATATAGTTGTGTTTTTAGTGTCTTTTGTGTTCTTTTAGAGTCTTTTACAGGTATAATCAGGTTTGGAGCTGAATTGGAGATAATGGAGCATTTTGGAGATTTTTGGAGTGTTTGGCCGAGAGATAGAGTTCACTGTCCGAAACAGAGAAATGTGTCGATCGTTGCACACCTGCAACGGTCGATGCACCAGCGAGATGGGCCAAAACTCGGCGATTTAGAAGAATCAAGATATTGCACTTTGATCCAGAAGTTCCTGATATTTACAAAGAAGCCCCTGGCCGAGATTATACCTATATAATAGAGTTTTTAGTGTTTTAATTAGATACGCTTTATACGCTTTACATTACGCTTTGATAATTAAGAGCAGATGATTTTTAGAGCTTTTGGGGCTGATCTGAACCTGTTACATCATCTGTATTTGGAGAAGATTTCGAACCCCTTTTACTCTTATTCTTTTATGCAATTTATTCATCATATGATTATGTTTTCATTATCTATGTCTGAGTAGATTCGTTGTTAGGTTTAGGGTTTCTCACATAAGATTTCATGACTTGCTAGACTTGTTCAAATTCAGTTAAGGATTCAAAACTATATCTGTTCTTCAATTTAATTGTGCTTAAAGCTAGTTCTAACCTGATCAATTAGAATCTAGATCTTAGGTTGCTAAATACGTCACGGAAGTGGGGTTTAGGAATCTGAACTAATTAAATTGGGCAATTAAACTTTGCGCAAACAGAAGTTTGGTTTAGGATAATTATGAACATATCAAACTTGGAATTAATGCTAGTTTAATCTGTTAGTTCTCGCAAACGAAAGTTTGGTTTGCTGCACTTAGACTTAGAGAATTATCGCAAAGGAATTTGGTTAATTCTATATTTGTGTTTTGAGTTCTATAACTGTGCTTAATTAGATCCTTGCTGAATGAACTGTCTGCTTGTCTGATTTCCTGAGAACGCCCTAGACTTAGCGCTCTTAATAACTTGCTTTCACAACCGTTAATCTCTGCTACTGATTTACTTTCTCGCACCGCTTTTAATTTAATCACATTGCTTTCTTCCTAGTCAAATTCCTGTTCTTGAGCTATTGAATACATGAGTCTCTGTGGATTTCGATACCCTATATACTACATTGATATTGCTGTGCACTTGCAGTTTAGTATAGGGATTAAAACTCTGAGCCTATCAAGTTTTTGGCGCCGTTGCCGGGGACTCTTTGAGTCTTCGATAGCTTCGAGCCTAGGTTTTACTAGGATTTTTCTTTTTGTTTTTGTTTTTGTTTTTGTTTTTTATTTCATTTAGTTACTGACTTTCTCGGTTTTTCTCTCTGTCGCAGGTACCAATTTCGCACTGCGTCGATCGTTGCACCCTTGCATCGTTCGATACTAGGCGATTTGAGATTGAACCGATCGTTGCACTGATAGCATCGATCGTTGCTGGACGATTACAGACAGTTTATGCCAACGCAGAAAACTAGAAGTAATCCGAACTCGAGCTTGGTTAATCTCGATCTAGAGGAGCTTGGACGTCTAGAAAGGACTATCAGAAGAGAAAAGAGAGAGAGAATGGTACGAGAACGTCTGATCTTGATACGAGATGCTGAAGGTGTTCTGAGGGATCCGGAAAACAATCCTTACAATGCTGCTGGGCAGAGGATTGATGCTGATGGACGAGTGATCCCTGACCCTCCTGAGCAACAGGAGCAGAACCAAAACCAGGGTCAGGAACGGGCCCAAGGTAGAGAGATGGTGGTTCATGAGAGGACACTAGCTGACTACAACAGACCTGATGAGTTCCATGCAAACCGAGCAGCTCTAGTGCTTCCTGCTTTTGAGAGGAATGATTTTGAGGTAAAGACCATCTACTACCAGCTGATGAGGCAGATTGCTTTTCATGGTCTTCAAGCAGAGCAGCCTATGGATCACATTGACAAGTTTGAGGACATAGTCACTGGCATGAAGTATGAAGGAGTATGCCCGGACTATCTGTTCCTTAAGCTATTTCCGCACAGTCTTGCTGGAGACGCTAGTGCATGGCTGAGACAACTGGCACCTGGTCAGTATACTACTTGGGCAGCCTTAAAGAGTGAGTTCCTGCGTCACTTTTATGATGATGCGCGCTCGGATCAGTCCAGACAAGACATACTCACTTTTTCCCAAGGAGCTGTGGAGCCCTTGAAGACTGCCTGGATGAGATTTAAGCAGTATCAGCGTGACTGTCCACACCATGGATTCACAGAAGTACAGCTGATTGGTATCTTCTTCAGAGGCATAGATCTCCCTTATCAGACTGCGCTGGATAATTCCAGTAATGCTAATTTCAACACCAGGACTCCTACACAAGCTAAGCAGTTGATTGAGAACCTGATTGGCAGCAACAGTTGCAAGACAATGGATGAAAGGAGGAAGAAATCTGGTGGAACTGTAGAGAATTCTGATATAGCTAATATAAGATCCAAATTGGACACAGTTTACAATCTCCTGACAAGTAAGAAAGCTGTCCACTTTGCCCAAGATGTAGAGGTGATTCAGACTGAGGAGGACACTCAGGAAGAAGATGTGAATTTCATAGGAGGTTCTGGTTTCCAAGGTAATAGATTTAGTAATCAACAGGGGAACAGATTCTCCAATGGAGGACAGACTGATGGTTTTCAGAAGACCTATGGACTAGGTACTCAGAGAACCTATGGATCTACATCCTATCAGACTCCTCCTGCACCTACAGCCCATGAGAGCAAAATGGAGGCTATGATGGAACAACTGATTGAGAGTCAGACCAAGATTTCTGTGGACTGCAACAAGAAGTTGGACGCTGTCTATGAAGACCTCAATGGGAAGTTTGAGTCTCTGAGCACTCACATGAAGCAGTTGGACACTCAGGTGAACCAGATGTCCAGCTCACTGAAGGGAAAAGGAGTGGCAGACACTCATGTTAAGGCCTGGTCTGTGTACATTAATGATGGATCTCACCTAGGTGAAAGATTTGAGCTAAGTACAGCTGAGTTGGTGACATAACAAGAATTTTCGGATATTTGTGAAAAACTCTCGGGTGAAATCTGCTGCAGTGCGTCGATCGATGCACCATCTGTGCCGATCGATACACCAGTCGGGATGGTAACGATCGACACACCTTTAGTGTCGGTCGTTGCAGGGCGTGAACAGACAGAACTGTCGGATGATAATGGCATAGATGCTGACTTGGAGCTTGATCGCCTATACAATGGAGCCTTTGAGATTAATCAACAGGAGATCTACGAACAGATTGTTAGACAACACTCCTCAGTGTCTGAAGTGATTAGGCAAGAGATTGAAGAGCTGAAGAAACTAGAAGGGATTGGTGAAGAATTGGAAGAAATTCCAACTTCTGATGATCCACCTTATCATCCATGTGTGCAGAGGTACTTAAACAAGATGTTGCCCCTGGATGATGATCTGAAAGACTGGGTGATAATAGTTCCTCAGCATATTAGTGATGTTCTGCTAACTAAGATCCCGAAGAAGCTGCCTGATCCTGGAGTCTTTGTGCTGGATTGTTCTATCTTTGAGGATAGCTTTAGGCGTTCTCTGTGTGATTTAGGAGCTGCTGGAAGTTTAATGCCTTACTCTGTGGCAGAGAAGCTGGGTATGTTGGATTTTACTCCTACTAGGACTTCTCTTGTTCTAGCTGATCAGTCCATACGAGTTCCTGAAGGACTCCTTATGGACATTCCGGTAAGAGTTGGAAACTACTTAGTTCCAACGGACTTCCTTGTGCTGAGATATGACTGTGATCCGGATGAAGCATTATTGCTTGGGAGACCCTTTTTGGCTACAGCAGGAGCGTTGATTGATGTTAGGAACAACTTGATAGACCTCCGTCTGGGAGATGAACCACTGCACTATGAGATGGATAAGCTGCGAAAGCCACTGATAGATGGGCAGACATTCACCATAAGGGACGCAGATTTTGAGCAGCCGGATAATACCATGGTTATAGATCCTGGAGCACATTTCACTCCATCTTTTCTTGGACATGAGCATTCCGCAACAGCCTACTCACCACCTTGGATGAGGAGACTTGAACAGAGACAGAAAAAGTCTCTGTCAGGACCTCATGGTACCTGAAAATTCCCACCCGTCCGGTCAAGCTATTGACCTTAAACAAGCGTTGGGTGGGAGGCAACCCACCATTAGGTACTGGTGTTTTTCTACTTAATTTTTGGTGTTTTTGTTAGGATTTTACGTTTGTTTTTGTTTTTGGTGCAGTTATGTTTGCAGGTCTCGGACAAAATCGCAGTGCAACGATCGACGCACTTCTGTGTCGATCGTCACAACACGATCGGAATCGCATTGCAGCGATCGTTGCGGTCCTGAGCAACGATCGACCATACACGAAAATCGCCAAGTAACGGTCGATGCACTTAGTGCAACGATCGATGCATGAGCGACAGAGGTAACCCGACAGACATAATTTCATCTTTTCAATTTTTTTTATTTTTCTTTTTACCGATCCTTCGCTGGACACTACTGGGGACAGTGTGTCTTAAGTGTGGGGGAGGTGCTACTGACTTTTGTTTTCTGTTTTCTTAAGAGTCAGTCCGTTTTTCAAATTTTTTTTGTTTTATTGAGTCAAAATTGTAAGTAAGAAACTATGATTTTCTGAGAAGATTTACAAGATTTGCAGGAACTTAAGTAACCATTGGGATGAAGTTGCAAGATCTATCTCTGACTATTAGAAAACCCCATCACAGATCAACCTACTGGGAACACCCACATCACTTCAGGTATCATAGGATCCTTTTACTGACTTCAATTTAATACTGACTTAGATTTCTCACCTAAGGGCTTGGTATACTCTGTGTCGGATTCCCTTGTTAGTTCTGACACAGCCTGTCAACCTATCCTATTTAGTTCCCTTCTCCCCTTCTATAAAGTAAAAAAAAAAAAAAATAAACTGAGGATGAGTTAGTAACTCCGAAGTGGTCATGGGAATGATAGCAAACACTATTTTCTCTCATGTGATCCATGGAATGTGTCCAAAGTACACCCCATAACGGGAAGAACACTGATAAAAAAAATAAAATGATACCCAGTGGGGAAAAATCAGTTGTTAAAGAAGGGAAAGAGAAGAAAGGGACTAGAGAAAGATAGTATGGTGGTCTAGAGCTGATAAGGTAAGAATTCATGTGCCCTTTGATCGATACTCCTTAGGTGAGACCGCACTTAAATACTTGCAGAAGTCAGTAGGGAGAATTTGAATGCTTGAATGTGATTGTGGAGTTTACCTAGGACAGTTGCTAAGTGTGGGGGAAGTACATGTTGGTCTTGATATCCTGTGATTGATTCTTTCAGTGGTTTACTAAGGGGAATCTGAGTATTGTAGCTTCTAGGATGAAATGAGTTTCTGAAGAGTTTTCAAACCTCTTCACCATGCTTTAGTTCTATGTTTTGCTTGAGGGCAAGCAAAGGCTAAGTGTGGGGGAGTTGATATATCATGGTTTTACTAGTTTTATGCCATGATATAGTTGTGTTTTTAGTGTCTTTTGTGTTCTTTTAGAGTCTTTTACAGGTATAATCAGGTTTGGAGCTGAATTGGAGATAATGGAGCATTTTGGAGATTTTTGGAGTGTTTGGCCGAGAGATAGAGTTCACTGTCCGAAACAGAGAAAGGTGTCGATCGTTGCACACCTGCAACGGTCGATGCACCAGCGAGATGGGCCAAAACTCGGCGGTTTAGAAGAATCAAGATATTGCACTTTGATCCAGAAGTTCCTGATATTTACAAAGAAGCCCCTGGCCGAGATTATACCTATATAATAGAGTTTTTAGTGTTTTAATTAGATACGCTTTATACGCTTTACATTACGCTTTGATAATTAAGAGCAGAGGATTTTTAGAGCTTTTGGGGCTGATCTGAACCTGTTACATCATCTGTATTTGGAGAAGATTTCGAACCCCTTTTACTCTTATTCTTTTATGCAATTTATTCATCATATGATTATGTTTTCATTATCTATGTCTGAGTAGATTCCTTGTTAGGTTTAGGGTTTCTCACATAGGATTTCATGACTTGCTAGACTTGTTCAAATTCAGTTAAGGATTCAAAACTATATCTGTTCTTCAATTTAATTGTGCTTAAAGCTAGTTCTAACCTGATCAATTAGAATCTAGATCTTAGGTTGCTAAATACGTCACGGAAGTGGGGTTTAGGAATCTGAACTAATTAAATTGGGCAATTAAACTTTGCGCAAACGGAAGTTTGGTTTAGGATAATTGTGAACATATCAAACTTGGAATTAATGCTAGTTTAATCTGTTAGTTCTCGCAAACGAAAGTTTGGTTTGCTGCACTTAGACTTAGAGAATTATCGCAAAGGAATTTGGTTAATTCTATATTTGTGTTTTGAGTTCTAGAACTGTGCTTAATTAGATCCTTGCTGAATGAACTGTCTGCTTGTCTGATTTCCTGAGAACGCCCTAGACTTAGCGCTCTTAATAACTTGCTTTCACAACCGTTAATCTCTACTACTGATTTACTTTCTCGCACCGCTTTTAATTTAATCACATTGCTTTCTTCCTAGTCAAATTCCTGTTCTTGAGCTATTGAATACCGGAGTCTCTGTGGATTTCGATACCCTATATACTACATTGATATTGCTGTGCACTTGCAGTTTAGTATAGGGATTAAAACTCTGAGCCTATCATTCCACAATCAATTGGAGGTACTTTGGAGATTGATTTCATGAGTTGCAGAGATGAGAAACTCATTTTTGAAACTGCAGCACCAGTGTCGATCGACCTACTACCCAGTTTCGGTCGACACCCATGTTAAAAGAGGAGATTTCAAGTTTCGAAAACGGACAGAAATCGACCTCGATCGATAAGGAAGGGTCGAAAGTCCTCAATGTCGACCGACACTATTTTAGTGTTGATCGACACTACAGTCGGATGGGAACAAATCTTCTGCAATCTCAGAATTGTGCAGGAACAGAAGCCTACAGGCCAAAGACCCCATTCCCTAGACGTCATGACAAGTCCAAACAGAAACTGAATGCAGCTAGATGCAGGGATGCAATGGACAAGGAGCTGACAAAGATCCCAATCGTTGATATATCAAGGATGTACCCTTTTATGCGGATGTATGTAGAAAGGATGATCTCTGAGTATGAAAATCTGAAAGTGAAGATATCTTCACAGGTCAGTGTTGTGCTGTTGAGTAAAGTTCCAAAGAAGCTACCGGATCCAGGTTTCTTCGTGCTAAACTGTTCAATCTTCAAGGACAGTTTCCCACACTCTCTGTGTGATTTAGGATCCGGTGTGAACCTCATGCCATACTCAGTAGCTGTAAGGTTGGGATTGATGGACTTCCAGCCGACTAAGGTCTCTCCAATCCTAGCTGATCGTTCGAAATGGAAGCCAGAAGGAGTCCTCGAGAACATTCCTATTCGAGTGGGAATTTTTTTGATCCCCACAGACTTTGTGGTACTGAATTATGAAGCAGAAGCAGATGATCCCTTATTGATTGGTAGATCCTTTTTAGCAACAGCTGGGGCAGTCA
Source organism: Orychophragmus violaceus (assembly GCA_030180135.1). Taxonomy (NCBI): domain Eukaryota; kingdom Viridiplantae; phylum Streptophyta; class Magnoliopsida; order Brassicales; family Brassicaceae; genus Orychophragmus; species Orychophragmus violaceus. The sequence continues at coordinate 45,466,952 of CM058237.1, forward strand.
TTGATGTGAAGCATGGTCTGATTGATCGACATATGGGAGACAAGCCTCTGCACTTCAAGATAGAAAAGCTGCGCAGACATACCATTGACGGTCAGACATTCACAGTTGAAGCGGGACCAGACATTCAGGTTGGTGAGAGCATAGTGCTTGATAGTGGAGAAGAGAAGATGGTAGTTCCTCCTGAACTTACTCTAACATCTTCAGTACATGCAACTGCTCTTAAGCAGAAAGCTCTAGACATCACACTTCTACCAATGCAAAGGTATGCACCTTCTACACTTTTAATACCTGACTCTATTGCTGTAATTTTAGGGAAACGAACTATACCACCCAAGCTACGCTCCCACCCTTGTGCTACTCCCACCTTCCGTGGACACTCTCATGCTGCTACTGCCTACACACCTCCATGGATGAGGAGACTTTCACAAAGGCACTCACCTCCTCTGGCGAAACCCCCAGTAGCTTGATCTCCCAACCATAGTCAAGCTAATGACTAAAAGCTAGCGCTGAGTGGGAGGCAACCCACTGTTGAGACAATTTTTCTTTTATTTTCCGTTTTTGGTTTTGTTTCTTTGATTTTTCTATCTTTGGTGTGTCAGACACGTGACGAACCGGTTGCAGACATCAGTGTCGGTCGACACTCAACTCGAAAAGACGAACCGTAATCGAGGACGCTCGACATGGATCAGATTATGTCGACCTAAGCCTAGTGTCACTCGACAGTGGCTGTGTGTCGGTCGATACTCACCTCGCTAGCAGGTAAGGTATCTGATTTTCCGAATTTTCACTTGATTACACGTTGTTCTCCCGAGCCCAAGCTTTTATAACACTGCGAACAGTGTTGTTTAAGTGTGGGGGAGGTAGTTTATTAACGCACCTTTTCTGCTTTCTTAGAGTCAGTCCATTGTTTTCAAATTTGATTTGTTGAGTCAAAATTATGGAAACAAAGATTTTCGAGATTTTTTTTTCACTTTCACAGGATCCTAAGTGACAATTGGACAGATCTGCAGTAGTTATATGACTGTTAGAAAACCACACACGGATCAACCTACCAAGGACACCCATATCAGTTCAAGTATTCAGAGGTTCCATCACTAACTTCACCATTAATCTTGACTTAATTTTGTTACCCAGGGGCTTGGTATACATTAGATCGGACTCCTCTGTCAGTCCTGAAAGGTCTGTAAATCTGTCTGAGTTTGGTTCCCTTCTCCATTTTCCTTCGAAGTGATCACGGGAGTGGTTGTTACCCCTATTACCTCATGTGCATTCATGGAATGTGTCCAAAGTAATACCCCAATGAGGGAAGAGTAGCTGATAAAAAAATAAAATGATACCCAGTGGGGAAAAACAGCTGCTGAAGTGAGAAAAGGGAGAAGAAAGGAACCAGAAGTTGACAATCTGCAATTAGGGAACGACAGAGTAACAGTCCATGTGTCCTTTGATCGATACCCCCTCGGTAAGACCGCACTTAATTGCTTACAGAAGTTAGTATGGTGAATTTGGATTTCTTGTATTGATTGTGGAGTTTACATGGGACATTTGCTAAGTGTGGGAGAAGTACATTGTGGTCTTGATCTCTGCAGGAATATTTTCACGTGGATTGCTAAGTGAATGTGAATGTGATGTTCTTAGGACGAAATGAGTTTCCGTGTTTTCAAACCTCTTTTTCAAACCTCTTTTTAAAACTTTGGTTTTCTGTTTGCTTGAGAGCAAGCAAAATCTAAGTATGGGGGAGTTGATATATCATGGTGTTTCTAGGTTTATAACCATGGTATAAGTGTATATATTGAGTCATTAACCTTGTATTTTGAGTCTATCGAGTCTTTTACATGTTAGCATACGAATGGAGCATAGCTAGAAGTTTTGGGACATTTCTGGAGCATTCTGCAAGAAGCTAAAGTTGGAGTCAGACGTTAATGTCGACCGACATCACTCTTTAGTGTCGGTCGACACTAAAGCCCAACGAGACTATTGCACGAGATTTATCACATCTTTTGAAAATTGCAAAGAAGCCCATAAGTTTCATTATATCTAATTTAGCCCCAAACGTGGTTAGACTTTTAATTAGGTTTTTGAGAGTTGTCTCTCTTATCTTTTGTTCTTGCTTTTGGCTTTTGGAGACTTGAGGAGATTATTGCTATTGGGGCTGATCTGCTACTCTGTAACCTTTGAGAGAAGGATTTCGAACCCATTATCTATATCTATTCAGTTTTTTGGTTTTCTATTCATTATGTGTTGTCTGATTGATATCATGTCTGAGTAGTAACCTTTGTTAGATTTAGGGATTCTCATAGGGTTTTCATGCTTTGTCTGAATAATTAAGATTCTAAAACTATCTGTTCATCACCTAAGTTGAGATTAAAACTAAGTTCTGGATGGATCACCTAGGGTTTAGATCTTAGATTAACAATTTGGCACGAGAGTATAAATTATAATCTGACAGAACTTAGTGTGAGCAATTTGACTAGATACAAAGAGATTTGGTTTAGGAGAATAGTGAACTAAAGAACTTGTTATTAATGCTTGTCTAGAACTCTAAGATTGCAAAGAGATATGAATCGTTCGGTTGTTAGACATAGAGAATAATTGCAGCGAGAGTTGAGTTATTTGACATTTGTGATTCTAGTTCTTGAACATGTGCTTAATCTGAATCATGATTAATTAAGTGTCTGACATTGCATGAGTTCCTGAGAACTTCCTAAGTCTAGCGCTTTTCTCCTATCGAAAACACACTTTTAATTACTTCCATATTTACTACTTTCATCTGTCATGCTTAGCTTAATTCGACTACATATTAATCTATCGCGTGAAACTTGAGTCTCTGTGGATTCAATACCCTAAATATACATCGTTCGACACTGTAAACTTGCAATTAGAAAATAAGGATTAAGATTTGACCTATCAGTAGTCAACCAACAACAAGAAAAAATAAGTTAAAATGTTCATGTTCTCTTTGCCTGAATGCTAAGAATGTTAAGATTGAAATATTACGGAATCACTTGTATAAGAATGAGTTTATGCCGGGTTATAAGATGTGGTATCTTCATGGAGAAAGAACGTATTATGGTACTACTTGTATGAAATCTTATGGTAGTAATAGTAGGAAACCTTTGTATTAGTGACCTTATAATTTTGAAAGACTAGAAGAAAGGAGAGCGAAGTTGATTTTGGTGTAGGTACTTTTCAGATGGTTAATGATGTGTATCTGGAAAATATTCAGGATGTAGGTGAATATCAAAATCTTAAGGTAGAAAAACCTAATTTAGAAGCTATGAGATTTTTTGATATGTTAGACACATCAAAGCGGCCAATGTATGAAGGTTGTAGAGAGGGTCATTCGCCATTATCATATGTCAGTAGATTAATGACCATAAAGGCAGACTTCGATTTGGCAAAGGATTGTGTGGATGCGATTACTGAATTTGTGCAAGATATTCTTCATGAAGATAATTTTGCAATTGGTTCATACTCGAGGTCCAGAAACTTGGTATTGGGCTTGGATTGCCATATTAGATGATCGATATGTGCATCGGCAACTGTATGATATATTGGCGAGAAGACGAAAACTGTTTCAGCATGTAAATTTTTTCAGAAGCCGCGCTATCAGGATACAAGTGACAGAGTTAAAGTTTCATTCAAACGGATGTGGTATTTCCTGTTAATTGATTGGTTTAAGCGGTTATACCAATCTGAACGCACATCGGAGGAAATGGGTTGACATACTAAGTACATATGAGAATGAGAGATTGCACATCTTTCAGATGCTGAGATGTGGCGGCTTTTTTAGACTTTATATTCAGATTTTGCTTATGAACCGCGTAATGTATACACTACAAGAAATATCGGCATTAGTAGCACACTAAAAACGCTACCATAGGGTTTTGGTAGCATTTCCATGAACGCTATATCAGCGGCAACTATAATAGACCCCTCTACCATAGCGTTTTTAATGCTATAATAAATGGACATATTGTAGCGTTATATAACCGCTATCATAAATTATTTTATAACACATGTTTCGTGCTATCATGCAACTTTCCATGACGATATTTCTGTGTTGTAGTATAAATTATAATAACACATTTTCAGTGGCAGTGAATATGTTTTCGTGACATTTTTGTTTGTCGAATTGAGCACCTATTATAGCATGTATCATATACCATATGAAAGTATTAGCTAGCATGTTTCGTGCTAGGATGTTCGTTTTCATGGCTTTTTTATGCTCTATTACATTGTAAAATGACACATTTCTGGGTCATTTTGTGCTATTATTTTGTTAATTGGATGATTAAATAGCAATAATTATATACTCATATAGTATTATTACTAAAAATAATTTACTCTAATTAAACACATTTAGAGAGACAAAGTGCAACCAAATCAAAAGCCATAGAATGGTAATTACAATGGATCCAAAGCAAAGAAAGTCATTACAAAGAAAACATCATAACAGAAGGTTCAAATGTTTTTACAATGGAGTGGTTTGTACCATGCAGTTAGTCAAGTAGCCTTGAGAGCGTCTAAACTCGGTTCTGCTTATCTCTACCACATCATCTTCTGCTTCTTGTGCTTGTTGTTGTGGGTGTATTTGGAGTTGCGGCTGCTGTGGCTGTTGGTGGAGTTGTGGTTTCAGTCCGAATGCTGGGAGTCCGCAGATGATGCCCTTCCTTGATTCCATTTGAGTTTCTTCATGCCAAAAAGAACACAAGTTAGATTTGATGCAATGCAATGCGTTTATAATGCAACATAACAATGATTTGAAGCGATTGAGAAAAAGAAATCGAAAAGCATAACCTGAAGATGGTACAAGATATTGACTCTCTTATTTATCTTCGTATTAGGTCCCCTCCGAGATCTTTAGGGCTTCGAATCTTCCTACGTAGACAAGCTAGTAATTAGAGAAATCTAAGAATTTTAGAATGAGGAATCAAATCTAGGGTTTAGGGCTCGATTACATGTCCTGGTTTTCTTCGTCGGAGTTGTAGGTGGACGAGTTTGATGGAGCCGCAAAGGTAAATCGACGGGACGGAGAGATGAAGGGAAATCGATATGACCGACAGACGTAGGGAAATCGTGGCGACAGAGACAAATGGGAATCGAGGTGACGAAGACGGATGAAAATCGATTCTACGGAGAGACGGAGGGGAATCAATGGGAATGATGGAAAGACTTGACCGGAGATGGATTTGTGATGGCGACAGAGATTGAGGGTTTGAGAGAAAACGAGAGATCTTGGACTCGTCTTCTCTGTAACCTAAAAGACCTTTGGAATGCTGAGACCTTTGGATAAAAAAAATAAAATTGGCTAAAATTTGGCTCCAAACATGAATTTTTGGGTTCCCGCTATAATGCAAATATTTTTCAGTGTGTGTTAGAGTTTTGGCATGGATTTGGCTTCGTTTTGGCTTGGTTTACATTAGTTTATTGGACTTTGTCAATGAGTATTTTGTAAACTCTATGTGACAATATAAACAAAAACATGAATTGGAGAAGAGAAAATGTTTTAAAACACCACAAACCTATGGTCTAATACAAAGGTTGCACATAGAAAACAAGATCCAAACCATACAAAGTTTGCACCAAAAAAAATTATGTCTAACCGGTAGCTTTTGATAATGATAGATTTTAGGGTATTATGATAATGATAGATTTTTTATTTATAGTATAAATAGTAATTTATACTATTTTAAGTTTTAATTATAAAATAAAATACTAATTTTATATTATACAAAAACCCTAACTATGTATTTATAAGTCTACACACTAACTAACACTAACCCTAAACCTTAATTACTAACCCCCAATATCCTAAACCGTATAAAGACTTTAACATTCATATTAGTTGAACTTATAATTTATGTAATAATTGTTTTGTATTTATACTTTATTATCAACTACAAAAAATTAGTATTACCCTAAACCCCATTTATACCTTAAAATTATATAAGAGACAATAAGTTATATTATAAATCAAAAGAAATAAATTGCAATACCCTAAATTCTCCAATATACTAATCTCTAAATCAAATGCCATAATCTCTCCAATACCCTAAACCCTCCAATACCCTATACTCTAAATCAAATGTTTATGATACAATTACTTTTATATTATTTGATTTTTTAATGATGTTATTAAAATTACTTATAATCATATAAGTTATTAATTTTGTATTTTTATTCAATTTCGAAAATTATAAACAACAAATAATATTTCACTCCATAATTTCTAAACATACCCTAAAATAAAGAATCAAGATTTTGTATGTTTTTAACATTTTTATTTTAAAAGTTGATATGTTTAATTTAAAGTTTTATTTTATATTCTCTTTGTTTTTTAACTTTCAATATATAATGACAAAAAATACAATCAACTGGACTTCTTTTCTTTTGGTAGTGTTAGCAGATGATCCTTGTTTCATGTTGTTCCTTGGAGTGCTTCTTTGTATCTTATTTGGTAGTTCCTTGTATTGTTTTATTTGCTGCACAACCCACAACACTCAGATTCAGTTTAAACTCAACGAGAAGACGATAGAATTTTCAAAGTGATGAAAACAGAGAGAGAGAGAGAGAGAGAGAGAGAGAGAGAGAGAGAGAGAGAGAGAGAGAGAGAGAGAGAGAGAGAGAGAGAGAGAGAGAGAGAGAGAGAGAGAGAGAGAGAGAGAGAGAGAGAGAGAGAGAGAGAGAGAGAGAGAGAGAGTGAGTTGGTGCTTTTTCTGTGATTTATGCACGAGGTCACTAACTGTTGACGGTATTAGAAATTTGGAGAAAAACATTCCTATGACGGTATTAGAAATGTAGAGAAGATATTTTCACTGTCTTTCTTTGGATGTAAGACAGTGAAAATCGTTGGATGTAACCTTTCGAGTGATATATGTTCCACCGTAAAAATAAGGTGAAACCCCTAAGCAAAGTCGAGGGTTCTATTGTGGCATAGAGTCGAGGGTTCTATTGTGGCATTGAGTATTAACTGAGAAACCTCTAACTTTGCTGGTTATTACTTTCCCTCGCAAGTACGTACAAAAATCGGCGTCCAGTTTGACACAACGATAGAGGCGAGTAATCAATTTATCTCGTCGATGTGCCAAACATTTTGTACAAATTAGACGCTTAAGCAGAAAGGACGTGAGCGGCAATTATCTCATGATGAGTATACTCACCTGCGCACGTATATTCTCACTAGCTGTGATGAAGTCCTCGAATATGAAAGGTAAATTAATTTTTTTTTTATTATATGTAAATGTATAATTCTATAATATATGTACTAAAAAATTTGGCTGGGCATACATGATCTTTGCAGAACTATTATCCAGATTTGACCGACAACAAGTGTGAAAACCGCAAACAAAATAAGTTCTCGAATTGGTTATAATTTTATGCAAGTATTTCAATACATACGTAAATCTAAACTACCTTACAAAGTCATACTCGAGGTCTAGAACAAGGGGATATGCTTTTAAGGTCCATCAAGGCGGTTTACGAGGACAACTGTAGATTACATGTATCGTCTACTTCTGCTGATGTTGTGTATTATGGTGTACTTAAAGAGATATTGGAAGTCAAATATCCGGGAAGGATTGGCTTGAAGTGTGTTTTATTTTTATGTGATTGGTATAGTACTATTATCGGTCAAGGTTTCAACATTGACGAGTTTGGAGTAATGTCGATACATTTGCGAAAGAGGCTTCAAAAATATGACTCATTCATTCTTGCTTCTAAAGCTTATCAAGCATGTCCCTAAACGGTTATTTATTTTATTAAATTTATCATGTTTTATTTTAGTTGCTAATTTATTTGATGCAGGTCTCTTATATCAAATATCATCGAGTAACATACAAGCAAGACCCATGTATCACAGTTACCTGTTGGCGAGGCAAAAACGGTCTCGGCTGAGCCGATCGGGACTGTCGAGGCACACCCGGTCGAGGCTAAGCCGTCTAAGGCTGAGACGTCTAGGAAGCCTGGTACGCCTTAAATTCTAAGAAATCGTCCATATTCACAATAAACGGATTAAAAGTTAAAATTGTTTCTATATTTGAGCGTTTAACTCAAATATACTGACGGATTTCCGACGAGATGGGGTTTAGGGTTTCTTTAGGGTGTGTTTTTTTGGATTCTACGACTTCAGTACTTATGTCAGACCTAAATGACAAGGGTTATTGGAAAATATAGGATCCTTATATAGAAACCGATAATTTATGTTTTCGGTAAATCAAGTGATTGTCATATATAAGTTATTCTTAAACACCATTGTATACTAAGAAGCTGTTTTCGTCTGACATACTTGATTTTCTTAAAACCGTAGAATATGTGTTCTTAGAGAATGTAAGGGATGGTATGTAAAATAAAAGATCCTTACATTATGTCCTCAATTGTTTTTCGATCATTTGTTTCCAATTTTGAAACCCTATATCCTAAACACTCGGTTTTCCGTCGGTAATTTCCGACGGATTGAAAATATCCGTCAGGTTTCCGTCGGAGTATGCACCGTCTTTTTTTTCTGTCGGTTTTCCGTCGGAAATTTGAAGAGAATAAAAAAATTTCCCTTCCTCCGTGTATCGAACCCTGGCACGGAGAGGTATATTTAGAAGATCAAAACCATTTTAGCTGAATGTTACATTACCGTTTATCCTACATAAATATATTGATATTTTAATTTTTGAGATTTGTTGAATTTTTTTTTTTAAACTTTGGAAATCTTAGAAAACTTATTTCAAAATTTAACAAAAAATTAAAACTTTGAAAATATTTTATGTTTTTTTGATTTTTTTTTTTTAAATTTAATCTTCATTACTATATGAATCGTAGTCCGATGAAATTGAATTGTTGTCGCCATCAACTTTACCCATCTCTTCTTCTGAATCTGAATGAAGAATGACATCTCCAAATTGAGTAAAATCAACGACTAGATTAACTTCAAGGGTTCTTCTATTGGAGCTATGTAACCACTTCCGCTTTCTTGTAATGGATCATGTTCTTCAACTCTGTAGACTCTTCCTCTCGGATTGATTTTAGTAACTGTGATCTATGGGTCGTTCTTGTATGTTTTTTGAGGATAAGGAATGTAACACACCTGTATACATAAAATATCATTTATTTGGTTAACTAAAAAGACGAAAGTCCAGTTTTTAGATTAATAAAAATGTAAAGTTGATCACTAACATGATTTTCTTGTGAAGCAATAATGAAAGGATCATATTTCCGAAGCTTCGTACTCGAATGTATAGACGTCACTTCAAACTCATCGATGGTGACACCTTGGACAATAATCATGTTATACCAATCACAAAAAATACCACACATCTCATGCTGAGGTTCCCCATGTACTTTACTTCCATTATTTCTTTTAGAACCCCGTAGTACACAACTTCTCCGGAAGCAGACGAAATACTGTGATATGCGGTGGTCCTAGAAGAGCCTTCTTTATGCACCTTAAATTCATATCCCCTTGTGTAATATATTGGATAAGCCTTTGTATTGTAGTGGAGGCCGTTAACTATGTCTATCAACCAATCATCGGGCGTGCGTCCGTTTCTGACTTCATTTGTCATCTGAAAATTTATAGCACACAAGATTTAATAAAATTACTCAATTTAGCGGTGTTGATTAACATTTAAAAATAAAATCTTACATAAAATTGTAACCAAGTAGAGAAGTCTTTTTGTTTACGATCTTCACGCTCGTCCTCAGTCAATTCTGGATGATAATGTCGTAGAGCGTCCATGTATAATCTATGGAAAGTAAATAGCTCATTAGAACACTTATTATGAAACTTACTTGCCAATGCAATAACAAACATAATTTAAACTATATGATTTTAGAATATATGTGTGCAAGTGTGCATAATTTTTGGATGTTAGTTTCCTCACACATGATTTTCTGCTTAACCGTCCAACTTGTTGAAAAATGATGGGAACTATTGGCGGATAAATTGGCTTCTCACCTGTATAATCGTTTCGAGCTGTGCGCCGACTCTTTGTACGTACTTGCGATGGGAAGTAATATCTAGCAAAGGTCGCAGTCTCTTCGTTGTTATATTGAGACACAACAAAACCCTCCACTTTAGCGGGGTTCTTCACCTTCTTTTTAAGGGGGAACATATAGCGCTCGAAAGGATACATCCACCGATATTGTACCGGACCACCAAGTCTAGCTTCTCCAGGGAGATGAATGGGCAAATGCTCCATAAAATCAAAGAAAGACGGTTGAAATATCTTCTCTAGATTGCAAAAGATATTCGGAATGTTTTCCTCCAAATTTCTGATGTCGTAAGTGTAAGTGCCCTCGTGCATATATCCCTGGAAAAAGCTCCAACCACTGCGAATGATTTATGAACATCTTTTGGGATGAGATGAGCAAATCCAAATTGTAGGAGTCGTTGCATCACAACATGACAATCTTGGCTCTTCATTCCGATAAATTTTCCTTCATTATTGTCAACACAATTACGCAAGTTTGAAGCGTAACTGTTAGTGAATTTAACTCGTCGCATAATCCAATCAAAGAACTCTTCCTTCGAATGCAGGTCTAACCAATACGCTGGAATTGGACATTTCTCGTTCTTTTGAAGATGAAGTTCAGCTCGAGAACAAATTTCCGGCAAATCAAGCCTAGACTTCAAATTATCTTTCGTCTTTCCTTGCACATTCAGAACAGTGTTCATGATGTTATCAAAGAAGTTTTTCTCAATGTGAATGACATCAAGATTATGCCTAGTAGTTGGTCCTTCCAATATGGTAAATCCCATAAAATGCTTTGCTTGTTCCAGTTGTGAGATAAACTATCTGCATATACATTTTCGTGCCCATATCCACCGCAATCAGGAGTTCTTAGCGTACCAAAGGTTCCTAAGAGCCCCAAAGTAGCTGAACCATTGTCTTGGGGAGGAGGATCATCAAAAACTTTTCTCTTCTTCGTAAAAAGTTTTGTGTTTCTCCGATATAGATGATCCTGCGGTAGAAATCTTCTATGACAATCAAACCAACATTATTTGCGTCCGTTCTTCAACTGGAATACATCAGTCTTTTCTTGACAATACAGACATGGTAACCTCTCATGCGTTGTCCATCCAAATAAAATACCATTAGCAGGGAAATCGCTAATGGTCCACATTAGTACAACCACATCTCAAAATATTTCTTGCACGAGACATCATATGCTTCAATATCGGGCTCCCATAGCATTTGCAACTAATATATTAATGGCTGCAAGAATACATAAAATAATATTTTTGGATGCTCTGGTCCGGGAAAAAGTGTAGAGAGGAAAAAAACTCTCGACGCATGCACATAGATGGCAGTAAGTTATAAGAAGTCAGAATCACTAGCCACAACGAATATTGTCCCCATGCCTCTTAAATAGGTGGAAACCATTTGTGCATAATCTGATGTACACGTTACATGGCTCATACGCAAAATCCGGATATACTCTCCAAAAATTTCATCACGCCTCAGCATCTGACAGATTTGCAATCTCTTCTCCTCTTCTATGCTCGGCATGCCATCTCATTTCCCCCGCGCTTATTCAGATTGGTATAATCGCTTCAACATATCAATTAACAGCAAATACCACATCCGTTTGTACGGAACTTTAACTCTTCCCCTTGTATCCTGGTAGCGGATGCTTACAAAATTTACATTCTCGACGGTATTCATCTTCTCGCCAATATATCATATAGTTGTCGATGCACACATCTATCATCTAGTACGGTAATTCAAGCCCATGAACAAGTTTCCGAACCTCGTAGTAAGAACATGGCGCAAGATTATCTCCAGGAAGAATATCTTTCACAAAATCGCAAATCGCATCCTCACATTCCTCCGCCAAATTGTAGTCCATTTTTATGCCCATTAATCTAGTAGCAGATGAAAATAGTGAATGACCGTCTTTGCAATCTTCGTAAAGTGGCCGCTTCGCTGCATCTTACATATAAAAAATCTCATAGCTTCTACATTAGGTTCCTCTACCCTAGGAATTCACCTACTTCCTAAATATTTTCTCGATATGCATTATTAACCATCTGAACGGTACCTACACCAAAATATACTTCCACACTATAAGGTTCACTAAAACTACCATAAGGTTCTCTACTACTACTACTTCCATAATCCGATGTTTCTCATGAAGACTCCAAATCTTATAACCCGCCATAAACCCCACTGAATACAAGTGATGCCAGACTTCATCAATCGTAGGATTTCAACATTCTGGCACTACATGGACATTTTAACTTACCAATTTTCTGCATATGTGGTTGACGACATATTACCGTCATTAATTCCATAATACTGAGTCCATATAAAAAATTCCGACGGAGAGCCAACCCGTCGGGAATTACCGACGAAAACCTGACAGATATGTCACCATTGAGGATCCGTCATTTACTGTCGGTAATTTCCGGCGGAATGTTTTCCTTAAGTAAATCCGTCGATAATAGACGTGTTTTCTTGTAGTTTTTCAATTCCATAAAAGTTTAGCAATCTCAAATAATCAAATTTTAATTCTATTGCTTGGAAAGAATGACCTGAGATGGCTGGATTTTAACCTTGAATAAAATAGAATCAATTAAAAAAATTGAGTCCTCGCGCTGTGTCTCACATCCGTCACCAAGTCACTGAGATGGTGGCCGAAGAATATAAGACCATCTTCTAATTTCGAGCTTGGAGGGTGTTGATTATGGGTTAAAAAGAATACAAAAGGGGCTCGTTAGGCTTACGTGAGGAAGAAGAAACTTAAGAGTTATATGTTTTTTTTTTCTTTTTATCTTAAAGGCTTACTAAAAATTGGGCCAATGCAAATGTTTCATTGGGTTTTCAAGCCTGGGATAAAACCTTATTTGAGCAGAATTTAAAAGAACCGAACCGAAGCCCATCCAAATCTCAAAAATACGTGAATGAGATTTATGAATATGGTAACAAAAACTAAAACCCGAAAATTCTATCTAAATCCGAACGGATACCCAAACATAAACCTTTAGGTGTGGCATGTGTTCTAATATAATAATAAACTAGATTTTGACCCGCACTTCTAAGTGCGGGTATAATTTTCTTTACAAATTTTACTTTTTATTCATTTTGTTAATAATAGTTTAGATTTTTAATTATGTAATCTAATTTTGATTATAATTGTTTAACCAACATTATAAATAGTGAGTTAGCAATTTAGTTTTTTTTAAATGAATTATGTGTTATTTGGAGGAGATATATCGTAAGGATTAAGAGATTAAAATAACGATTTCGCATTATATATTTTAATCTGTGTTGTATCGTAAGATCATAGTTTGGAAAAAATATATATAGGTGAAAACAACTATTGTAAAAGTTATGTGCTATATGTTTAATTGTTATTTTATTTATCTAAAATATTATTTTATAAAATACATGTTGTAGTCGTATATATAATTTGCAAATTTGATGGAACTATCCGTTAAAAACTTCATTTAAACATAAAGCATAATTGGCACTTCAAATATTTAAATAATATAAGTATGAAATCATTTTAATATTTTATTAATTTTAAAATATATCAACTGAAATTATTTATTATATGCGAATTTTTTTTAGAAAATTTATAATCGAGATTGGCTAATTAATTTTTCAACCCGTTTAATTAATTAAATATTTTTCAGTTTGATGGAAAAACCTGCTAAAAAGTACAATCGTAAAAACATCAATCGTAATATGTGTGTATATATATATATATATATTTGAAACAAAATAAAAAGATATTAAAATATATTATAAATATATTTTGAATTAAATCATAAATTAGAGAATCTTAATTTATATATAATAGTTGATGTATAAATTATTAATTATATTTATTAATTAATTTGTTTTGATTTTAATTAGTTAGGAAAGTGGGACCCATTAGATTTTGGTTGTTTGGCTACATGTTTAATAATTGTCTTGTTTGAAAACATGGATTGTAGAGATAATAAATCAAATATAAATTGTTTTACAGTTTTACCCTTAATGAAGGTTACAAATCCTAATAATATCAAGGGCAAATTTCAGGAACAACATTTATGTACCATGGCAAACCTTCCTGTTTTAATAGATTAGATAAATAGCCTTCACACTTGGAATCTGAATATGCTTATATATATACAAAAAAAAATTCTTGTCGTGGTCTTCAATGTTAACCCCCATTTATGTGCGTTTAAAAACAAATCTTGTTAATGTTCATCAAATTTGGTCTCAGTTTTGTGTGTACAATTAAAAAAGAAAAATCAACCATAACTTTTGTGTTTATGTTCTGTTTTGTCCTAAAAGCCACAACCGTTTATGTTTTGTAGGAATTGAGATAAATGATGAGGAGCTCGCTCGCTTTGTGGAACACGTTTACAAGGACAATGATGGAATCATAATATTTGAAGAATGGATAGATTTTCTTTTACTTTATCCTCAAGAGGCCACAATCGAAAATATTTACGGTTGATGGGGGTTTTCCAATATAGTACTATGTACTATTTCGTTGTGACGTGGTGTGAGAGATTTCCGTCGAGAATAAGGCATTAGCTGAGAAGATAGGTCGGGACCGGTCGTAGCGTTGAATCGAGTTTGTTTATTTCAGAATCAAAAAGAGATCAGACAACACAAGATGATTTCACGAGAAGATGAAAAAGACAGAAAATGCAAGTCGAACCATGTAGCTCACGGCTGGAACTGTCACATTGCGCCTTCCTTGATATAAGGAGCGGTTGGTGGATTCATGGATAACTTCGGCGCTCGCCCCGAATCCTCGAATGTAGTATGACCAATCTCCCAGTTTGGAGTAATAAAATGAGCCTCAATGGACCCTGTTGACTTCTTGGATCAGACTGACATGATTGGACGAGCAAACATGGGCTGTAAGCCCACACCAACAATTGTCCCCCAGTTCGACGAAGAATTTTGAAAAGAGTCAGAATATGGTTGAGTCAATGTGCTAGCTCGGCACAATATGGTTAATGGCTGCTCGGGATGAACTCAATGCTTCTTTGCATTATAATTAAATCCTTGTTGATTTCCCGAAATTCCCATGTGGATTCGAGTCTCTTTTGGCGTGATTGATCCAAATTTTTATGCGACACGCCTGATCCGACGTGGCTTGATCTGGTTGGTTAGACCTTCTTGGGAAGCACACATGTTTTGTGGAGTCATATGCATTATTTATGGCACTAGAGGCTCATTCGTTCATCTGCACACACGTGTGTGAAGACAAGGAACAATCTCGTCGTGCATATAATTGGCACTTCGGTAATCTCCGTTCTTCTTGATATAAATATAGCCTTCAACTCCTCATTTTTTACCCCCCTTGAAGATCATGTAGAATATAAATCTCTTGTTACCTATATGTTTCTCTTTCTTCTCCACCTATTCCCACACATCGTTATAGATGGTCTGGATCAATGTTTGTTTATTCTATGAGTTCACGCAAGGAGTTTTCTGGTAGGGGAGCCCGCCTTGTGCCCCATGTTAAATTACTAGACAGTCTCGAGAAGAGTTTGGTAATATTCGTTTGGCGAGGAAGCAGACTCTTGATATATTATGGCTATCTCAGATAGCTACTGATCCGCCTAGGTAAGGAACTTGATGCATTGATGGTAATTTGAGAGGACTGTCTTCATTGTTTGTTTTTAGGGGTACCAAGAATCACATTTTTGATGGATGGTTTGTCTACGACATCAAATTTCAATAGTTTATTTCTCCTCTGGCGTGAACTGGGAGTTTAATAGTGTCGATCGTCATTGTTGTATCTCTGTCAAAGCCGGTGAGCGGTTTAATCCTTGGTTTTGGTTCACAACCCCTGATTTCCATCTTATACAGTTTTTTTGAAGATTAGGTCGACCGAGCTTCCGATTTCCACGAGTACGCGTGTTACTTTGCAGGCGCCCTTTTGTAGCTCGATTACGAGGGGATCATTATGAGGTTTGTCTAGTCCTCGGGCATCGAGCTTAGTAAAATACAACTTGTTGTCGTCCGAACATTTGTTGGTAGGGAGTCCAGTGTTCGCCTCTTTCCCCCACCTTTGTGCGATGTTTCCATTTCTTCCATATTTTTGATCGCACACACGAAGTCGTTACCAAATACGAGTCCGCCCATAATCATGTTGATTCTTTGTGACGTGACTGTGATTCTGGTGTTCAGAATACATCAAACTTTATATGGGGTACGCCCGCCCGCAGAGCCTGACTTTTTGAACGCGGAGAACATGTTTCAACGAAATCAAGAGCTCGTTCTGATAGGTCATACCCAGAGGGATCGCCGATGTGGTACAACTCAAGGTGGGGTGGAGATGTTACGTTCCGCTAATGCAAAAGCTTGGGGTTGTCATGGTTTGGTTGTCAGATTTTCATGGTGGCGACAGGTTTAGTGTTGTTTCGATCTTCGTTAATGGTAGTCTACAGCCGCCGCCGAGATGCTCGATCGTCTTAAAAATCGGCTTTGTATATGAAACTGGGCCTCCATTCAATCCGATTTATACTTGAGAAGGGATCGAGAGTGGGGGTTCCAACGTTACCAAGAATGATGATCCGATCGTTAGTGAGAGCGCTGGTTTTTTTTTTGTTACAGGGGGTGTTGGTATTTTCATCGTTCAAGTTATAGGAAGATCTCTAGAAAATCCCCATAGACGGCGTCAATTGTTGGCGGGGTTTTCTAGTACTATGTACTATTTCACGGTGACGTGGAGTTGGAGATTTCTGTCTAGAATAAGGCGTTATCTAGGGGAGATATATCGGGAACGGTCTTAGCTTTGTAAGAGTTTTTTATTTTGAATAAAGAAGAGATTGTCTTACACGAGGTGAATTAATGAGAAGATGAAAAGAAGACTGGAAATACAAGTGAAGCTAGTTTGTAGTAGTATTCTCTCTCTTCTCATTCGTTCTCTCCAAAATTCAATACCCCTTATTAATGCACATACATTCCCATTGATAATTGAAATTGTTTCTTTTTCTAGGGGGTCTTTGGTCAGCTCTAGGGTATCCTCACACTTTTCAAACAATGTAGCTCGCGTCAAAAACTGTCATATCACGCCTTCCTTGATTTAAGGAGATGTTGGTTAATTCCTGATTACTTCGGCGCTGCTTTACTGTTTGGGTACTATTCAGGATAACACGCGTCATTCTTTCCCGAATCCTCGGAGGTAGTACAATTGATCTCCCGGTTTGAGGTAATAAATTTGCTTCAATGGGCTGTGTTGACCTCCTGGCTCGGATTGGCGTGATGGACCGAGCTAACGGGAGCGCTCAGCCCACCACCAACATTTACCATCACTGGAAAAGAGTATGTCTTTTAGACATTAGAGAACAAGCCATTATTCTACAAGGAATCAGCAAACATGTAAAGAGGAGCAACTACTTCATTGCAAGTGGACTTCCTAAGTTGTTTCATAGTAGCTTATTTTCTTTGAACAGACACAAAATTTGTTTTTGACCAGAAAATAGTCATGTTTCAGGTGGAATATATCCGGGGCTGCTTCTAGGGCGGCGACTGCACGTCTAGATCGCTTAAAGTTATTTTATTGAAAATTTAGAAAACTGATGCCAACATTCAAGAGAAGCAGGGTGGGATTTAGGGTCTTTCTTGAGGTAACATGTTAAATATTATGAAGGTAGCACCCTAGAATGCCATCAAGTTCTATGCATATGAGCTTTTCAAGAACGCTATTGGTGAAAATATGGGTGAAGCCAAAGTGGATATAAGTACAACTGTTTTATATGGGTTTAGCACCCATCCATAAGCCCAATCAAAATCTGCTCAAGCAATATGATCTGTTCGGCCCAAAAACTAAAGTCCATTAAGAAGTAATCAGCCCACAAAGAAGTTTGATCATTTCTACTATATATAGCATGTTTATGTTCATAAATGCATATCTTGGTAGTTTTTAGGATGCGCGTCAGTTCGACAACCTTCCTTTTTCTTAATATATTCGTTCATCGGCCTCAGCCTAATTATTAATACATAGAATCTCCGACCACAAACTTATTTCTTTTTCATTTGAATCCTTTCTCTCTATTCGGACTATTTGATCCCAAATTTGAACGATTTTAGACTTAGTCGAAATCCCGCAACAACAATTGGCGCCGTCTGTGGGGATTATAGATTTTTCCTTACTTTAGACGAGGTTGATAATAATAATAAGACCACTCTCGATCAACGACGATACTAGCTCCTCGGCACAATAGAGCCCGAGCTCATCTCTCCCGAGCTAGATCTCTCAACCGACTACAACGTTGAAACTGAACTCCCAAGTCTCGCCGACCAGCAACCTAGCCAACCAGACTTAGATAATCACCATGATCATGGGAGGACTCCTGACTTTCAACGATTCGGTGGGATCGATAAAGGAGTACATACGAAGGGTAGATACGTACCAACGGCAGATACGAAACATCAGAGACGAGCATAGAAACAACATCGATATAACATTTAGCAAAGAAAACGAGGAAAATCTATACAGACCACGTAACGACCCGCTGGTCACCAAGTTATGAATATGCGATCGTGAAGTGACTAAGGTTTTGATCAACACTAGAAGCACGGTCACCTTATATATGAAGAGACCCTACGAAGAATGAAGTTGAAGGATTACGAGATAAAACACTCAGAAAGACTCTTAACCATTTTTTCGAGCGACACGATCACAATGGTCGGCACAATAAAATTTCCAGTTTACGTTGGTAGGACCCCCATGATAATTATGTTCTTCGCCATTAGCCTACCATCCGTCCACAACGCTATTATAGGAACGCCATGGATCTATACAATGAAATAATTTCCATCGACCTATTATCAGTATATGAAATTCCCAACTCCAGACGAACTTTCCAGGAAGTGTCAAGAACTTGTTTCCTTGTCGAACTTAAATCGCGTTGGAAATCTAGAATTTGCCCCGTCGCCGAACCAAATATAGTGCTACCCCCGCAGGACGGAACCCAACGTGATGCGGTCGTACATGTTAACATCGACCTCAGAAATCCAGAGCGATGTGTCGGAATAGGCACGAAATTGAGGGAGGATCTAAAAGACCGGATCATATAATTTCTCCGCAAAACGTCTCAACCTTCGCTTGGTCAATTAGAGTCATGACTAACATAGATCACACGATCGCTTGTCACGAGCTCCATGTCGACTCAGTATTCAAACCCATCAAGCAAAAGAGAAGAAAGCTCGGTCCAGAGCGCGCCAAGGCAGTCAATGATGAAGTAGAAAGACTATCGAAAGCAGGTTCGATCATTGAGGTAAAATATCCAGACTGGTTAGAAAACCCAGTAGCCGTCAAGAAGAAGAACAGAAAGTGGCGTGTGTGCGTTGATTTTACCGATATCAACAAGGCCTATCCAAAAGATAGTTTTCCATTGCCTCACATCGACAGGCTCGTCGAAGTAACATCGGGCAACGAGCTCCTCTTGTTCATGGACTCATTCGCCGGATACAATCAAATAATGATGAACCCGGACGACCGCGAGAAGACTTCATTCATTACTGATCGAGGAACATACTGTTACAAGGTAATGTCCTTCGGTCTCAAAAACGCCGGGGCAACATATAAAAGTTGGTCAACAAGATGTTCACCGATCATCTTGGAAACACAATGGAACTGTATGTAGACAATATGCTAGTCAAATCGGCATTAGCCGACGACCACATCAACCATCTAATCACCAGTTTTGAGAGCTTGAACAAGTACATCATGAATCTTAACCTGTCTAAATGAACTTTCGCTGTCACTTTGAGAGAATTCCTTGGGTACATAGTCACGAAGAGGAGACTCGAAGCGAATCCACAGAAGATCGCGGCACTCAGCGAGCTTCCATCGCCCAAAAATGCAGCGACGTCCAAAGACTTACATGTCGAATTACCGCCGTGAGTCGTTTCATCTCAAGATCGACAGACAAATGTCTACCTTTCTATCAATTCATCCTAGAAATAAATGATTTGAATGGGGCGTTAAGTGTGAAGACGCTTTCCAGTAGCTAAAGTAATACCTATCGACACTTCTAATTCTAGCAAAACAAGAAGAAGGAGAAACCTTGTAATTGTACATCAGTATCAAACTTGGAAATAAGCAGTGTCCTCGTCTGAGAAGACATTGGCGATCAAAATCTTATCTTCTACATTAGCAAGAGCCTTGATGACGCCGAAACCAGGTACTTAACTTTGTAAAAACTCGCCATGGCAGTATCCATGTGGCAAGAAAGCTTCGACCATATTTCCAATCTCATTCGGTGATCATCCTCAACAACCAGACGCACCATACTACATTGTCCGACTCAATCAGGAAGGATGGCGAAATGAGAATCTAATTGAGTGAGTACGACATCGAGTACAAAAATCAAACAAGCGCGAAATCTCATGTACTGGCAGATTTTCTAATCGAGTTGCCCCCCGGAACTCACCAACGACAACGATCAAGCGATAGCCAAAAATTGGACTTTGTTCGTCGACGGATCTTCGTCACGCAATGGATCAGGAACCCGAATCAGGTTGACCTCGCCAATGGGAGAAATTATGGAACAATCTTTTTGGCTCGCTTTTCTGCATCAAACAATGAAGCCGAATATGAGGCTCTGATTGCAAGACTACGACTAGCAAAGGCAGTCAGAGCCAATTGTATCAACGCGTTATGTGGTTCACAATTAGTCGCCAACCAATACAGTGGGGACTATGAAGCCAAGAACGATCGAATGGACTCATATTTAAAAATTGTCCAAGGTTAAGTAAGCGAGCTCGGCGCCTTTACGCTCGCAAAATTCCTCAAAGCAACAACTCATTAGCAGATGCTTTGGCCGCCCTAGCCTCTCCATCCGACCCCGGTCTACGACGAGTCATACCTGTCAAATGCATCGAAAAACCTAGCATCGACCCGATCAAAGAAGTATTTGCCATTTCCGAACTCGAAGATGGTATGGACGACAACGACGAAACAAATGAGCCCGTCATAAAGGAAAAGGCATAAAAAACCGATGATTGGAGACACGAAATCAAGGCCTAATCTCATAAGGCATAGTCCCCAAAGAAAAATGGGCAGTCCGGTGTCTAAAAGCGAGGTGCGCCCACTATGTTATGAGGGAAGGAGATATGTTACGATTAAGCGCATCAAAATCACTTTTAAGCTGCACTCAATAAATAAAATTGGTAATGGAAGAAACACACGAAGGAGCAGTGGGTAATCACTCCAACAGCCGAGGACTCGCCATAAAAATTAAGCGACATGGACATTTTTGGCCGACAATGGTGGCAGACTGCGAGAAGTACGTCGCTCAGTGTGAAAGGTTTCAAAGGCACGCGTTGGACGGTCCCTTGCCGGCCTGAAGACAAAAGAAATTCATTCTTGTAATGACATATTACTTCACCAAATGGGTTGAAGCCGAGTCATACGCCGTAATTCATGACCTCGACGTACAAAAATTCGTCTGGAAGTTTATAATCTGTCGTCACGATTTACCTTATGAAATTGTGAGGGACAACAGCTCATAGTTAATCTCAATCGTATTCGAAGGGCTCTGTGAAAGGTGGAGAATAAGGTTAAGCAATTAAATGCCTCGATGCCCACAAGGGAACGGACAAGCCGAGGCAACAAACAAAACATTTACAGACGGGCTGAAGAAGCGACTCGAGAATATGAAGGGATATTGGGCAACGAGCTGGACGGAGTCCTCTGGTCTCACCGAACAACTCCATGTGGATCAACTTGTCAAAAACATTTCTCTGTATCCCATGAAATAAACGCAATGGAGCTTGCCGAAATATGTATCCCGACCATCCGGCAAAAGTTAGCACCAGAACACAACGACCTCAACAACAATAAGATCCTCGATCATCTCGATCAGGTAGAGGAAATACGCGACCAAGCACTTCTCAGAATCCATAATTATTAGCAACAAGCGACCCGGTATTGCAACAAGAAGGTCAAAGGCATGCACTTTAACGAAGGTGACCTCCTCTTACGAAACATTTTTGAAAATATACGAGAATGGCGAGCTGGTAACCTCGACCCGATCTGGAAAGGACCTTATATCATCTCAAAAATCGTCAAACCAGGAATCTACGAACTTGTCACTACGCAGGGCGAGGCAATCTCACGGTCCTGAAGCGCAAAAAAGCTCAAAAGATACTACTGTTAGCCGAAAATGGTAAAAACAAAAAAAAAGAAAAAACTAAAAAAAAACAAACCCGGACTCATTCTACGAGCTGAGGCTATTCTACCAATATGTAAAGTGAACTACGATCGTCTTGTTCCTTCCTCGGGGGGTACGTAGACAGCCTTTCACAAGGCTCATCTATTTCAGTAAAAAAATCTATAAAATCTCCCCAAGTACTTCCTCATACTTTACTCTATCGACATTCTGGAAAACATTTTGATCAAAAAGGTGTTCCATAACACTGTGACTACACACGACACATCTTAAAATACGTCACATCTTAAAATTGAGATCAATTTCGACGACTTAAGCTGGGGCCAGACTCGCACAAGTCTTTGACGGAATAGTTAAAAGTAAGTCAAACATCCCTTCACACAACTAGTTCAATCAAGACTTCTACATGATAAGCCGAGAACTTACTCGCTCCTAAAACAACTAAGTAAAACATGATAAGCCAAGCCAGTACTCGCTCCTAGAACCTATTTACAAGGTAACCCGACTACAATTCCGCAACTTGAGACAAACTACAGGATAAGCCAAGCATGTACTTGCACCTAAAAGTTAATTACAGGATAATCCGAGCACAGTTTCATGCAGAAAAAAAAATTAAGGATAAGCCGCACTCATATCCACACCCAGAAACAAAAACGTAATAAAAAGCAGGTAAAACTCCAGCACAAAGCTCAATTAGCCGAAAGACAAATTTCGTTTCATTGCACTAAGATCGATATTATACACACCAAAAATTCATGTCTCCAAAAATCGACAAACTATCCAATGAAAAAAGGAGGGGAGGTCTCGTACAAAAGGAGCCAAAACACAAGACCTGAAGGAAACCGGAATATTCACAAAAAGAAAAGCCGAATTAAGAATCTTCGTCAGCTCGGCTTTCCGAAGGAACAAGCTCAGTGCTTCGAAGCCTTGCAGATTGACTAGCAGAAATAAGCGCCTCATTCGAACCATACCCCCCATCTATTGGCTGATTCACCTGAGAACTCTCTCTGCAACTATGCTCTCCGAGCGGAGTCATGTTGAGATATTTTTCGAAAAAATCGATGTTCTCAGTCACATTGATTTCTTTCCTTAGGATCACCTCGTCGGCAACCAACTTCTCAAGCTTGGACGCCAGAACTTTTATACATTCACTAACAAGAATCCGGTAGGACGCCATGATCGAACAACTTGGTTTAACCCCAAAAATTTCTTCCAAGAACGAGCATCCTTTTCCCTGACCTTTAAGGTATTTAAAAGACGAGCTTCACTTTTACTTAAAAAACTCCATCCTTTCTCGAGCTACTTTCTAGTCACCAGCAACCGGAGAATCACCAGGAGGATCTTCACCTTGATCACCATTCGGATCCCCCATCCGATATTCTGTAACATCAAATCGAAGACGGCGATTTATCGGTTCAGTACAGGGTGACTTAGGCGACCTTTCACTAACCAAATCCGACCAACTAACCAGTCAACTAAACTAGGAGATTCGACTCCTCCACCAACAGATCTCGAGAGAGATGAACTCGTACTCGAAGTATCTGACGAATGAATGTCAACCTCGTTATCAGAAGATGACGGGCAACTGGATTCAGCACTCATCTTTGGAACAAAGGACGTAAATTCGAATGCAAAACGAAAGAAAGAAAACAAGAGAGACGAGAGAAGAAATACATGCAAAAGGATAAAAGCCAAAAATGGAGAAATGAAACTTCAAGAGGAATTTTATTGAGGGATCAAAGGCGGTAGCCAAGGGAACATCATCATTAAGCCTATGCAACCCTTCAGATTCGGCGGTTGTAGGTCTTTGACGTCACAAGAGATATGCGATCCCTCAATTTCGACAGTTATAAGTACTTTTTGTCTTCCCAAGGCACGCTATGACACATGTAAGAAAATCCAACGATCTGAAGAAGCCGTACGAACCAGATGAGCCGACCAGATTTTCACCAGACTTAAATACTCGAATAAATTCACCGACATCAACCAACACTCACTACAAGAAAATAACGTTTTTACGAATGCACATTTAGTCACAGAATAGTCGTTGATCGGGGTTTTACAACACACATACGACTAATTATGGTAGTCGTCAATCCATAGTCGTTAAATCTCATACTCGTATTATTAGTCGGCGAGTTACGACTATTTATACGACCAACATAGGTAATCGTAAAATAGACGCAACGTCGTCGTAACATATAGGGACTATACTGCGACAACGGTAGCGACAATTGTGCGACTATAGAGGGAGTCCAGATATGGTCGGAGAAATGTTGTCATCAAATAGTCGTTAACTCAGGTGACCATGGGGCGATTAATATGCGACTGTATTGTATAGTCAGAAAGTGGTCGTAAATATTAGCCATTTGGAGCGACTGGGTAACGACCATTTTAACTACTATCCCGCGACTAATTTGAACATCCATATATGATTATGGTAATGATCTCGCCACATAGCGGCGACTGTTATGTGACTGAGTAGTATAGTCATGACTTAGTCGTAGATTATGGTGACATTTTAGCGACTGTTTATTAACTAATTTACCGATTATAAGACGACTAAATGGAGAATCCAAATATGATTATGGTAAAAATCTTGCTATTAATTGTCGACTGTTAAACGACTATGTAACATCTAAACGAAACATCCATATACGATTATGGTACAGCCAGACCGACTGTTATCTGACTGTCTAATATAGTCACAACATAGTCGTAAGAAATGATGACTACTTTGCGACGGTCTAGATAACGATTATTAAGCGACTATTCTGAAAATCCAGATTCGCTGATGGTAAATATTTAGCGGCCAGTTTTGTGTGTAGTGCGAATAGTTGACGACTGTTTAGTGGATTTTATTCGTAAAATTAAGATTTTGGATTAATTTCATTTTTGATTTGGTAATCGATGATACCGTAATTTGAATGGTACAACAAACATAACAAACACTTGCATCAAAAATTACATTGGTAACATGTAGACAAAGACGACCTACATATGCAAACTCCAACATTTAGGAGTTGCCAAATCATACACTAATATATTAACAAGTGGAAGAGACAGTGATAAAGTAACCTACGAATCAGATGGTGTTGTTGTCTTACTTTGGGCTTCCTTCAGTTGCTCTTGGTGGGCGACAACGCTGAAAGGCTTCCGACTCCATGAGGATTTACTCGTCCATCTTTCTCAGTGGCCTGTGACAATTAAAGACAGTAAGTGAAAACACCATCTTTAAAGATCATGAGATGACTTTATAAACATGGATTGAGAAAAACTTTACTTTACCTGAGGAAAGATGTGGTTATATTCAACTGTTGATATCTTACAAGGCCGAAGTTCTTTCCAGTGCTTCTGCAGTCCTTTGTGATGCTAATCATGTCTTTCATACGTCGTTGATAGATCTCTTAAAAAAAAATTTAGAAGAAAGTTATGTGAGGTTTGGAAACACCTAAAATGATACAAAACTATCCTGTAAGCACTCAAACACTCGAACTTAGCCGAACACATTAATGAGTTAAGCAGAGATTGGTGTCTTCAATTGCGTGCTAACTATAAGATTAACATCCCAACCATCAGACTCCAACTCCTCAAACACTCATTAAAACAAATAGCCAACTTACCCTGACTGTGGATTATAGGAGTCGTTTACAACATGTAGAACCAAAATTAATTGTAAACAAATAATCAGATTCAGATCTTGTGCCGTTTCACAAGCAAAGCAAAAGGAAACTAACGATATATTTACTTGTACTCAAGGAAGAATTTGAGAGAGTCGATAGGGTTTCGGCCAAAGTCAGCTATGAAATGGAAAGCTTCGAATAAGAGATTCGAAGAAGAGATATCAGTTTGAGATGGGTGGACATAGAATATGAGATGATTCGAAGGAGATTTCTGAAAAAGGGAAGAACAAAAGGAAATCAGGGTTTGACGTATTTGATGATTTCTCGGCATTTTGTCAAAAATTCTTGGGCATAGGCGTGTAATTGAAATGTTTTGGGCTATAAAATTGGGTTTAGGTTTCCCGGATTTATTTGGCAAATATTTTGAATTTTTGCCCAGTTGTATGTGTAACATGGTCGTAATATATTCTTTTTTATTGACTCTGTTTTAAAGATTAAACTAATCTATTTTACTTTATTATAATCAGAACAGGTTTGCTCACAATATAAAGAACGACTGAATACATGTTTTATGGAAACAAATTTGTATTTTAAGTTCATTGAAATAGTTGAGGAGATTTTGGTAACATTCAAATTAAAAATAGTATACAGAAAAATTTAAGAAATAGTTTTCGGACTAGAATGTTAAAGCGCAGACGAAACCCTATACCCTAATAAATAATTTATTAAAATGTTTTGGGCTATAAAATTGGGTTTAGGTTTCCCGGATTAATTTGGTAAATATTTTGAATTTTTTCCCACTTGTATGCGTAACGTGGACTAGAATAGTTTTGGGTTTAGGGTTTCTATTGGAGTGAACAAAACCCTATACCATAAAAGGATCCGTAACACCTCATTATGAGGTTTTATTGTAGGTTTGAAAAAACGTATTTCCCCGATACTATAAAATTTGATCAATCAATGCATTTCGAAGTGATTAATGGTCAAAACTAATGAAATACTCTTAAAATTTTGAGGTTTCGTCTTCTCTATTGAATCGAATGCTCTTAATCAAAATACATAGTGTGATGAAGTGGTTATAAATTTAATTATGAATTTGTGAATCTTTCTAGATATATGTGATTTTCTTAGTATATACAAACTTGTCATATTAAGGAAATTAAATAATATCGGTTGAGAGGATCATTGAATATTCTCCTTGTCTCTCATTTAGGGTTTAGGGTTTATGGTTTAGGGTTTAGGCAGTTTGCTCCAAACATTTAAATAAGAAATTAATTAAAAAGTTCTAACAACCCCCAAATTCAACGATAGCACTCAAAGAGAATAAAGTTTTCGGCGACCATTTTGTAAACATAGGCAACCTACAAAATCCAGTAACATTTATCACACATGTCGTCCCCCTTCGGCTTCTCCCACCATAGTTGACTTGGATCGTATTTTGAACAATTGCACTCGGTGATCATATGAGGGTCGTTTTGGTCACATTTCGCAATTAACCTATCTGGAATCTGCCTTTCCCACCCATTCCCAATAATCTTAGGAAGTTTTCTTCGAAGATGAGTAGCACGTTCTCTAGTAAATTGATTCTTACCGAAGACTCCTTCCTCCCAGTTTGTCCCTGAACATTTTGCACATCATGGCGTAGATATACTCGCTCATGATGCATCCTTTTCCCAAAGCAACCTTGATTTGACCGAGTCCTTCAATCCGCTTGTTCTCGAATAACACATTTGAGTTTCCTTTGAGGCAGATGGTGGTTTTGTTGCCTGCGTCATAGCACCACTCATGGAATTTTTCCAGTCA
Organism: Orychophragmus violaceus; assembly: GCA_030180135.1. Lineage (NCBI taxonomy): Eukaryota > Viridiplantae > Streptophyta > Magnoliopsida > Brassicales > Brassicaceae > Orychophragmus > Orychophragmus violaceus. The sequence continues at coordinate 45,494,501 of CM058237.1, forward strand.
AAACCGGGAGCCCAAGTCCAATGACTCATCTTCTATAGATTAATAGAGGCGCAGAACTCGTCTGTTTGAGACATTCAATTCAGCCGAGTGCACGTATTCCTCGAGTGGCGGAGATCCTGCATGTCATTTTCGCAGACACGAACAAGAATGTTCCTTATTAGATCTTCCGGCAAGCCGAGCAGGTTGAATGGTCTCGCTGCCTCCCTCCGCCTTCTTGTCACCGACCGTGTTTCGTAGAGCGGGTCGTTGAAACGAGGCAACGGCCAGTATACATGAGGGTTTGGTATTTGAGATGGCTTTTGGATTTCGTTCTGAATCAGTGGAGAGTTGATTGAATGGTGTTATCAAGTAGTTTTTTATGAGGTCTTTGCATATATATATATATATATATATATATATATACATACAGTCGTGACTATTCAATATCTCCACGTAATAATTAGGGTGTAAATGGATTACATAAAATGGAATGATTATTTCATTATATTCCATTCCAAAATAAGAATTTAAGGCAAATTGTAAATGTTTTATGAAATTAATGATCTTGGGTTCAATTACTTAATCAGAAGTAAAACCGAATAAAGAAAAATCTATTTCGGTAGGGATAATGATTGGGTTTAGAGTTTATGGTATATGCCATTTACATTTATATTTTTAGATATTGACAAAATTATGTGGACCAAAAAAAGAAAATATTGACAAAATTATTAATAATTATAATATTACATAAAAGACTATATAGAGTACATGTATTATGGTTTAATGTTTATGTTTAGAGTTTAGGATATATATAAGGTTCATGGTTTAACGTTTGGGTTTATAGTCTAAAGGGTATATATATATATGGTCTAGCAAATAGAGTTTAGGGTATAATTTATAACCAAGTTCTCGTTGATCTTGTTATTATTAAAGTGTTTAGTTTATTTGTGTTATTCACTGTCTCAAGTGATTTATGCGGGTTGCAACGCTGTAGAAGTAATAAATAGAATACTAGAAATCTGTAGAAGTTGTGGTAGATACAAAATACTAGATATTGGTACGAGAAAACATCTAGTGAAAAAGGCAAAACATACATAAATATGACATCATCGATTACAAGGAAATCGGGAGAAGTCGTTATCTATCAGTCTGCAGAAGAAGTGGTCTGCATAATCCAGAAACATTGGTCGTATTAGTCCTTAAACAGTGGACACCCAGAGCGCCAAGGGTCGAAGATAGAACATCGGCAGTGTCGCACACGATCAATACTGTTTCCCGTTTTTCTTTGAACCAATCAGGAAGACAACCTCCCCATGAACTATGATTCAGATAAGGTAGTTTTAATCGCAGTTGCGTTGCGTCTTCCCGAGTAAATTCATATCTACCGAAGAGTTCATCATCTCTGTCTTCCCCGAAGACTTTGCGTATGCATCCATACACATACTTTCTTAAGATGCATCCATCTTTTGCAGCCGCCTATATGCATGTGAGACATTCATCTCTCTTGTTATCGAAGAATAGATCTGAGATTCCTTCGAAAAGAATGGTTGATGTGTTGCCTGCGTCGTAGCAGCTTTCATTGAATTTTTTTCCAATCAAATCCCATAGCCCAAACATTGTATGCCATCTATGTTAGATTGACCGAGTTGAAGAACGAATGTGTTTCCATTTTCTCCTTCAAGGCTTTGTAAACAGTCTTCGAATGACGCAGATCTTGCATGTCCCGTTCGCAGACACGAGCGAAAATCTTCGTTATCACATCATTAGGCAATGCTAGAAGGTCGAATGGGATGATTGCTCTACGTTTTCTTGTTACTGAGCGGGTTTCGTAGTAAGGCTGATCGTATCGACGCCATGGCCAGTACGCATAAGCCATAGGCATGTTGTTGTATTATGGGTTAACGAAGAGGTTGACTTTTACTTGTTTTGAATCAGTGGTTACAAGATCTTAAGAATGTGTGTTTAGTAATCCTTAATTTTATTGACTGAGTTTCTTCTACATAATAACCGTACATATATACACGACTATTCACTTTCCCGAACAAGAATGATTAAGAAAATAATTAAACAAAAATCTACTAAAATTTAATAACCTAGATCATCGTGTATTTGGCGCGCAGTTCCCAACTACTTATACTACTAACCTAGATCATCGTGTAATGTCGGTTGCGTGTGTGTAGGAAGCCGACTATAGACCCCTATCTGCTAAGTAATCATAATTATTACTACTTTATGTCAAATCTTGCTAACATAGTCATTATGTCATGTTAGATTTTGTTAGCTATCAACATTGGTAATGCAATTTTGGTGTAACAGTATTCACAGTAGAACACTATACAGTAATACTACACTAAACATTAAAATATTATGGTTCAAATATACTAATTCTGTTAATTAATTAGTACGATGTATTTTTCACAATTTGTAACTTACCATTACTTGAAAAAGTGAATCCCACAATATGCTACTAAAACATAAATAAAATATCAAATGGATGATTGATTAGGAACTCAACATAACTAGCAACACGAACCCAAAGTTCTTTTGACATCTAATTCAATAGTTACAGGTGTGTGGGCAAGTGTCAAACAGCAGTTTTTTAATATGCCATGTGTAACGCACTAGTTCATGACTAGCCATTATGTGCACCGAGAATCGATAAGATATTTACATTGATCGAAACCAAAGTTATCGTACTGATATATCTAATTGAAACCCGCCAAACCCAATATATTTATGGCGCCTAAATTACTATGAACTGCCAATACCCTAACCATTATAACCTCTCTCAAATTCACTTCATCTCTCAAATTCCTTTTGTCTTACATTTTTTTTTCTTAACGGAAAATTTATTGCGAAAAGACCAATGGCACAAAGGCAATACCAATTCCTCTCAGAGATCAACAAGTCGACGACGAAATAGAGTTTGAGATTGAAGGTCCTTCGATGTTGGATGTATCAACTGGTCCTCTTTGGCAAAACCATCAAACTATTATTGGTAGATAAACAGGTTATCTCTCTATCAGTCCATGCGTTGTATAAAGTTTTGATTTTACGCTGTATAAACTTCTTATTTTACGCTGTTTAATGTTTTAAGTCTTTCACTTTCTAATGATAGGGCCAAAGGATAGAAGGAGAAATTTGGGGTGATTTCGTTGAAATCTTCGAGTGGCTGGTGGAATCTGAGGGCCAGTGGGTACAATGGCATAAAATTCATATCCTTGATAGGCCAATGTTTGACCGCTTGACAGATAGTTTATTCTCTCTGTGTCGAACTAGTTCTAATGTAATCTGGAAAATTCCATACCCTAATGGCCAGCACTACTTAGACTTGAAGTCTATACGTTGCGTTTCAAATGGCATTATAACTAGCATATATCCAATCGGTATAGTTTTTTGGACTTAAGGTTACAAGTTTTATGGGACATTACTGTTTTAATATGATTTTATTATGGATTTGTTTGTTATGTTTATTGGTTTGTGATACAGATTTTATTGGTGTTGTGCTTGGAATTGATGGCTTCGTAAGAGATATAGTGGTTACTGCAAATGATCCTGAAACTTATTTCTAGAGGCGACTTCAAGTAAAATTCAGAAACAGAGATTTGGAGTAAGTATAACATCAATTTATTTCATGTACAATATTCTTATAGAATGTCTGGAAGCTGATATGCAGTAAATATTGGCAGAAACGAGTCATTGGATTGTGTGGCCAATGGTGATCTTGATGTTAGGCTGGTTAGGGCATGAGATAAAACTCCGAATGGGATATTTTTCTGCTTATTCCAGTGCTTTAATATCGCCAACAACAGTGGTGGTATGATGAAACATCAAAGCTTTTTTTATTTTTAAAATTCGTTCTAGTTAGTGTAAAATGACAAATAATTAAAATTTCTTTGTTGATTAGGGTTGGTGAGGTTAGAGGCCATTCAACGAGTATCTAAGATACGCTTTGATGCGTATGAAGTTGAAGAGTTCCGTGATTTTATCCAGAGGTATTTATCTCACAACTTATAATCATATGAACAATCAGTTTCTTATGGTAAATTCAACGCATAACAATTAGAGATTATGAAACAAAAGCAAACATGGGTCATTCTCATGTAATCATTCGAGAAAAGCCCATAACGAGTAAGTGGATTTTTATGTAAAGTCGCAACTCTTGCGTATCGAGTTAAAATAGTTACCGGGTATTTATTTATATAAACCTAAAAACTCTTCACTTTGTTCTTATACCTCTTCCCTATCATTTTCTGATATTCAAAGAGAGATCCACAAATTGAATCCGCTTATAACATGCGATTCTAAAAACTCACAATTTGAGGGATAATCGCTGGAATGTTAAAGCCAAGGTTTTGAGAGCGTGATGTTTTACTCACTATGATGCTCCCTTGGAATTAATTTTATCCGATGAAACGGTATTCTTCTTCTACTTTTTTATCCCTATAATTTACCCCTTTCATTTTATTGGGTATACATGGCACCCACAAATCCATACGTTTTTATTTCTGTACTTCCTTTTGTAACCTTTAGTTATAATCTACAGGAAAGTCGGATTCAGGCTTTAGATTTCAAAAAAACGCCCGGAATTTCCTTTTCCATTTACATAAAGAAGGTTGTTGGTTTAATTTTCTGATTTTAGGGTTTTATTAGGGCCAAAGTATAACAGAGTATGTCCAACGTATAATGATATTTTTATAACTGACAAGACAAATATCACTGAGAACTTCGATCCTCCAACTTTGGATGACCTCTTGAGCATCAAACCAATCCAAGTAATTAATGATGGTACGGTTTCAGATAAATATGCAAATGGTAAGTGTTGTTTACAATACATAATTATTAGATTAAGTGGAGAAATCTAATATCGGATTTGGAAGAATTGTGGCTGTTGTTTTTAGGGGATTAACTTATATTTAAAAGAATTTTTTCATATAGATGTTGTTGGTGCTATAACATGGGTTAGAGAGCTTGAATGGGTAGATGACTCTTCAAAGGTCTATTCGTATTCACGTACACGCGCTAAAGTCTAATTCACGCTAAGAGATGCGGAGTAAGTTTAAGTTTCAGAGTTTATAATCACCTTATAATTAAACTTTACGGTTGACCAAAAAAATAATAATTAAAACTTATTAAATAATGATATTGGAATAGAAGGAAAAGGGTCATAGAATGTGTTGCCTATGGACCACCTGCTGAGGAATTGTCGAGGCGTTTTGAACAAGTTCCAGACAAGCATTTGTTTGTTTTGCTCCGATTTTTCTGGATCGAAAGATTTTGCGGTATGTTGACATGTTTTCTAGAAATATGAGTAAGACATTAATATATAACAAAATTAAGAGAATATAATTTTTTTTTTACCTAGGGGTTACTTGGCTTAAAGGAAGAGAAGGACCTTATACAACTGACTATCATCGAGTATCTTTGGATGAGTTGAACAGTTTGATGGAACGGTATGAATATTTTGAATTTTTGTCATATTGAACAACATCTAACGTATTTCCCTCTTTGATTTCGTGTAGGTATTAAGGGTTAGTTAACTTTACAATAAATTTTACAATAAATTTTAGTAAATATATAATATTGCAACTTATACATGTTTATTAGAAGTTGGAAAAAACGATTATTCACTTTACATATTGCACGTATAGATTAGCTTTGAAACCCGTACACCTACCACAAACAAGTAAAATATAACCAAACTATCTCATATTGCTTTCAAAAAATCCAAAAATACTATATGATACGACCCATACCCGACTACTTTGCGACACGAATAGTAAGATGAATATTAGTCATATCAATATCGGTAAATAAACGACTTGGTTAGTACTATACCCGAAGTAGCGAATTAGTCGCCCATGTACTGACCAATTCGTGATTCTTCTACGACTCTGAGCATCAGACGCAAAAATAGTTGCCATATCACCGACTAGCGTGCGACTATTGGTTCCGGTCTCGACAATACTCGTTAATCTGTCGTAAATCGACGACTAAATAGGCGACAATCATTTTTAGTCGTATATAAGCGACTAATACACATCCATATATCTGTTGTCGCAAAATAGTAGCATTATTGTCCCCTAATAGTGGTCAAATGTTACGACTACAAGTATAGTCGCAAGGTCTAGTTGCAAAAACGATGTTTTCTTGTAGTGACTGAAGATCGGCAAGCTGGGGGAGGCTAACTGTTGGATAAGGGTTTAGCACCCATCCATAAGCCCGTTCAAAATCTGTTGAGCACCCATCCATAAGCCCGTTCAAAATCTGTTGAGCACATCTGACCTGCTCGGCCCAAAAACTGAAGCATGGAAAAATACGGGGATGACTTGTGACTAGGGGTGATAAGCCAACCAAGATCGGATATAAGTCAACTGTCCATAAAGAAGTTTTACCATTTCTACTATAAATAGCTTATTTACCATTGATAAATGCATATCTTGTAATCTTTTACCTCCGAGCTACACTATAACAACGACGAGCTTGGTAGTTTTTAGGAAGCTCGTCAGTTCGACGACCTTCCTCTTTTCTTATCATGTTCGTTCATCAGCCTCGACTTTACTATTAATATAGAGAATCTCCGAAACCACACTTATTTCTTTATCATTCGACTTATTTCGCTCTGTTCGGACTATTTGACTCCAAATTTGACCGATCTCAGACTTAGTCGAAATCCCACAACAACAACAACCGCTTAACGTTTTGCTCGAGGTATGGCTGGTGCAGTGGCTCAAGCCTCTATATATCCTTTGGCTCTTGACAAAACTGGGTTGCAGAGATGCATTAGCCAAGCAGGAGTATTTGGATCCAGGCTTGGAACGCTCACAAAATACATATTGGATCATAAAGGTCTACGCGCTTTTTACAAAAAAAATTCCCTTCTCTTCTTGGGATTATTCCTTATGCGGGTATCGACCTTGCTGCATATGAGACATTAAAATACTTGTCCAGGGCATATATTCTTCGGGACGCCGATAAATCTCTTTATTTTTATATTTTCACATTTTGTCTGAATGTGCTTGAACGTAGACTCATAAAACTTGGCTCGGTTTGGACTTCAGAACCAAGTCCGCTCGTGCAACTAGGATATGGAACAATCTCAGGAGCTCTTGGAGTAACCTGTTGATGCAGCGCATCTTCGGATAAGATACGATCGTATCTTAGTCTTCCATGTTTTCCTTTTCTTAATAGATTCGATGTTGTCTTTAGTTTTTATTGTATGGTTATCACTTAGGATTTTATTTAATAAACTCTCTATATAAGGGAGCTTCTTACGTTGTATTCATTCATTCGATTATTATTAATAAAAACTCAGAGATTTCAAAGCAACTTGTTCATTTTTCCATGATTTCCGTTCGCAAATCAAGATAAGAGAAGAGCTTCTTGTTCGAGTATTCACAGAATCAACGAACAACAAGTTTGGCTACGCCAGTTTGGTATTAGAGCGTGTTACGTTCCAGCGTGTTTGAGCAAAATTATTCTTTTCTCAATCATGCCTCCACGTCGCAATTTAAACAACAAGAACAATAACATGGATCCGATGAATGAATGGGCGAAATTTTGTGCATCATTGCTTTCGATGCAAGAGAATTTTCAAGCGTATCGGTGCTATTCAGGATCTGACCAACGCTGTTTTACAAACGCAGAATCGCGAATTTCTCAGGAATGAGGAAGAAGTATTTGATAATCCCTTTGCACAGGGTCGACGTGATAACATGGATGATCGCCTGGATAGAGGAGTCGTGGTTTGGGAACCACCGGATAGGCGCTGGGAATCCGGTTTCAAATTGGAGATCCCTGAGTATCACGACAGTTTGAGGGGAGATGAGCTGATGGATAGGATCGCTAAGGTAAGTGAGATATTGGAATTTAAGGATGTGTCGGATGATCGAAAGTAGCTCTCGTGGCCACTAATTTTCGGGGTAAAGCAGCTGCATGGTGGTTTCAGCTGAAAACAACGCGAGCTCGGACCGGGAAGAGTAAGATTCAGTCGTGGGAGAAACTGCAAAAACATCTAAAGCAGACATTCCTTCCGTTCAATTATGATCGTACAACATACACGAGCTTCAAAACTTACGCCACTGCTCACGATCGGTTGACGACTATGCAGAAGAGTTCTGCATGCTCTTAATGCGTAACGAGGTTAACGACAGTGAATTACAGCTCGTTTCTCGCTTCATTGGCGGGCTTCGACCTCAACTTCAAATAGCGTTGGCTCAATTTGACCCTATGTCTGTCGCAGAAGCTCATAGGCGAGAAATTTCGTTTGAGTCACAGTTTAAGTCGTCTTCTTCAAGCTGGATCACATCCGCATCCTGCAATAAAGTTCTTGGGCCGTGTTCAACAGAATCTCAAGGCATGGGTAGTGGGAAGAATCCAATGCAGAACTCGGGTGGTATACGACCTAACCCTGTATTCGAGGACACCGGCTTGCGTAGATCATCTCGACCCAATGCTCTCCGTTGTTTTACGTGTGGCGAGTCTGGTCACATACAAATGGCATGTCCGACCAAAACTAAGCGAGGCTTGTTAGCGGAGCAGGTGCAGTGGGAGTCTAATGCTTTGTTTGACGAGGACTTAGGGGACGATGATGAGGATATCCCAGTTGATCATGTTAGCGGTGATCATGGCACATCTCTCGTATTGCGTCGGATTTTCTTGGCACCTATCACGATCGACGAACCTTGGTTGCGATCAAACCTGTTTCAATCCACTTGTACTATCAAAGGTAAAATTTGTCGTTTTGTGATTGATTCGGGCAGCTGCAGGAATGTGATTTCGGAAGAGTCTGTTCGTAAACTGGGTTTGATGAAAGATAATCACCCCTCGCCTTATAAGCTCACGTGGCTGAAAGAGGGCATCGAGGTTCGTATATCACAGCGAGCTATGGTTTCGTTCTCAATTGGAGGAACTTACAACGACAAGATTTATTGTGATATTGCTCATATGGATGTCAGTCACTTACTTCTGGGGCGTCCATGGTAGTATGATCACAATACTTTACATGATGGCAGGGACAACACATACAATTTCTTGTTCGAAAACCATAAGATTGTTCTCTTACCCACACCACCAGACTCGGCAACGGTTCCCATAATATAGTCGAGCGGGCCTAAAGAGCTGCAAACGGTCCATGCCCACAGTCTCAGGTAGTTTTGTGCTCTTGTACAGTTTTCGAAAGCGAATTGAGGCTCTCAGGTTTTGCGTGAGCATTGGTGTTTTCTTCTGTACCATCGGCTATGACAGAAGTTCATTCACCGGCCATTACGCAATTGTGGGACGAGTTCAGGGATGTTTTCCTGGAGGAATTACCGGACGGCCTTCCCCCCTTGCGTGATATACAACATCAAATCGATTTGGTGCCTGCGGCTACACTTCCAAATCGACCACATTACAGAATGAGCATGCAAGAACACGAAGAGCTGAGACGGTTGGTTGAGGAATTAGTAGCTAAGGATTACGTTCGCGAAAGCTTAAGCCCTTGTGCAGTACCAGCTTTTCTCATTCTTAAGAAAGACGGATCGTGGCGTATGTGTGTCGATGATAGGTCTAAAGTTTTACCCTATACTAACTGCAAGTGCACAATATATCAATGTAGTACTTAGGGATCGAATCCACGAGGACTCTAGGCAACGATAGGATTAAGAACTTAAAGAGATTAAAACTAGGAGAAAGCAAAAAGCAAATTGTATTGAATAACTGAAAAGAGCAAGCAAGAAAGTAAACAAGTAGCAGGTTGTTGTAAGCAATAAACTAAGGGCGCTAAGTCTAGGGCGTTCTCAGGAAATCAGACAAGCAGATAAATCATTCAGTCAGGATCTAATTAAACTCAGTTCTAGAACTCAAACACAGATATAGAATTAACCAACTGTCGTTGCGAGAATTCTCTAAGTCTAACAGATTAAACCAGCTTTAATTCCAAGTTCGATATGTTCACAATCTAATTAAACCAAATTCCTTTGCGAGTAATTAAATTGCTCAACCTAAATAGTTCAGATTCTAAACCACACTGTCGTGTCGTATTTAGCAACCTAATATCTAGATTCTAATTGATCAGGTTAGAACTAGCATTAAACACAATTTAGTTTGAAGAACATTCTATTGATGTGAATCCTTAACTAAATTAATTATATCTAGCAAGTCATGCAATCCCTATGAGAAACCCTAAACCTAACTATGAAACTACTCAGACATAGACGATGTAAACATAATCAATGAATTAATAGAAATCATAAAAGAGATTAGAATATAAAAGGGGTTCGAAAACTTCTCCAAAACAAATGTAATACAGGATCAGATCAGCCCCGAAAGCTCTAAAAACTCTCTGCTCTAAGTTATGATAGCGTATCCAAAACTGAAGTTAAAAACCTAATTAAATAGCTAAAACACGACTTGGGGCTTCTGTGTAAATATCTGAAACTTCTGGGTATCTTTGCAATTATCAGCATTCTTCATTAAACCGCCGAGAATCTGGCCCAACTCGCTGTGCATCGATCGATGCAGGTGTGCAACGATCGACACAGTACTCAAATATGGACAGTGAACACAACCTCTTGGGTCAAATCTCCAAAGTGCACCAAATAGCTCCATAATCTCCACTTCTGCTCCAAACGTACGTGTACCAAATAAGACCTGCAAAAGACTCTAAAGAAACACTAATAGACTCTAAAACAGACTTATATCATGGCATAAAACCGGTAAAAACCATGATATATCAACTCCCCCACACTTAGCCTTTGCTTGCCCTCAAGCAAAACAAAGAACTAGAACATGGTGAAGAGGTTTGAAAACTTTCAGAAACTCTTTTTGTTCTAGAAGCAACAACACTCAGATTTTCCTTAGTAATCCACTGAAAGAATCACCTGCAAGATATCAAGACCAACATATACTTCCCCCACACTTAGCAACTGTCCTAAGTAAACTCCACAATCACATTCATGCATTCAAATTCACCCTACTGACTTCTGCAAGTATTTAAGTGCGGTCTCACCTAAGGAGTATCGATCAAAGCCACATGGACTCTTACCTTGCCAGCTCTAGACCACCATACTATCTTTCTCTAGTCCCTTCCTTCTCTTTTCCCTTCCTTAGCATTCTGATTTTTCCCCATTGGGTATCATTTTTTTTTTATTAGTGCTCTTCCCGTTAAGGGGTGTACTTTGGACACATTCCATGGATCGCACAGGAGATAATAATGTTTGCTACTACTCCCATGACCACTCCGGAGTTACTAACTCATCCTCAGTTTATTATTACTTTTTTTTATTTTATGGAAGGGGAGAAGGGAACCAAATAGGACAGGTTTACAGGCTGTGTCAGAACTAACAAAGGAATCCGACACAAGGTATACCAAGCCCTTAGGTGAGAAAATTAAGTCAGTATTAAGGTGAAGTCAGTAAAAGGATCCTCTGATACCTGAAGTGATGTGGGTGTCCCCAGTAGGTTGATCTGTGATGGGGTTTTCTAATAATCATAGATAGATCCTGCAACTTCATCCCGATGGTTACTTAAGTTCCTGCAAGATATTGTTAACTCCTCCAAAATTCACTGTTTCCTACTTAAACTGGTTTTGACTCAATAAAACAAAAAATTTTGAAAAACTGACTGACTCTAAGAAAACAGAAAGATAAAGTCAGTAGCACCTCCCCCACACTTAAGACACACTGTCCCCAGTAGTGTCAAGCTAAGGTTTGGTAAAAAGAAAGCAAAAATGTTATGGATGTGTTGAGTTCTGTCTGATTTTTACCTCTGTCGCACAGGCATCGATCGCTGCATAAATGCATCGACCGTTGCTAGGCGATTTTTCGTCGTGTGTCGATCGTTGCTCAGGACCGCAACGATCGCTGCAATGCAATTTCTTTCATGTTGTGACGATCGACACAGGTTGTGTCGATCGACGCATTGCGATTTCTTGGATCAGTCAGCAAGTTAGCAGGTTGGTCCGTAAGAAAATCCAAATTTTCGAACCTGCAAGCTGAAAAACACTGAAAACATGCAAAATCAAAGCAACTAGTAGTCTCAAAGCAAACACATCATCCAAACATAAACATCCTAAGAAAATCAAAAGAAAATTCAAAGGGAAAAAGAAAAAGTAAATACAAGAACCGTAGTCTAGAGATGTCAATACTCAATCACTCATCCTCCATCCCATCAATACGATCAGTACCAGTCGAAGAACCGGGAGTCGGAGAGCGTCGCCTGCGTCGTGAAGGTCCTGGATGGTGTATCTGTGGCTGTCTCCTGCAAGTGCAGGTACGCATGAAGTTCCAGACGACCCGTAGAATACCATCTGAGCGCTCTCTCCACTCTGCCTCAGACATATCACCATAAGGCATCGTAGGCTCGGGAAAAGGTCCAATGTCATCGACAGGGGCATCAGGTGCAGGCGCAGGTGCAGAGGAGGTAGAAGCTCGTGTAGAAGGCTCTCCCAGCGGATGAGCCATAGAAGGGACTCTGCGCTGCTCACTCGTAGGAGGCTGGAACCTCAAGGCATCCAGCGTATCAATCTGTGTAAGGCCAGGAGCAGGAAGATCCACACCACACTTCACCGTGGCAGGGTCATAATAGACCCATACTCGTCCCTCCTTCAGCCACGTAGCACTCTGCAGATGGCTGAAATCAAGGAACTCCAAGCTGTCACTACGCTCCGTTCCCTCTAAGGGAATCCTGCAATGTCTAAAAATGGGAGTAGGCAGACTCCCTACTCTCTCAGTGCTCCCACCATCAAATGGCTTCTTCTACAGCTCGCATAGATGATGAGCGAAAACAGCTCTCAAGTTGAGTCCCTTAGTGGGATCTCTCAGAACAGTATCCTTGAACTGGTCCCTCAGTCCAATAAACAGCATCTCCATCTCAGTCTTACGCATCTTGTTGGCTTCATACTTGCACAACAGAGTGGATCCCAAGATGCGCAAGACGTATCTAAGAACCGGATGCCTAACCTGAATCACCGGTGTAGTCCTCGGGTTGTACCGACCATTGCCAATACATTCCCAGAAATACTGAGCCTCATCCACGTCCCACTCAAGTGACATACCAATGCGCTGCGGCTCAGTGCTGAATCCATAAATCCTACAGATATCGAGAAGGGGAATCCGATACCTGGCTCCTAAGCACATGAAGGTAAAGAAACCTCCTGAAGCCTTCCTGCTGTCTGATGTAGGGTATATCACTCTTCAGGTGGCGAGTAGTTATCTTACCAACTCAGGGTACATCTCGTAAGGCTGAATTGGCATTATCCCCAGACAAATGCCCTTACACAGTGCAAGAACCTGCTCATCTATGCCCAGACTCTTGCAAGTCGAGTAGTCTGCAAACTTGGTTGGCTTAAGCGTCATGTTACACCAACCATTGTACAGCAATGTGTCAAAATCATCCCACTCATCAAGCAATGGCCGCTCTGTGAAGGTGTCGGTCTTGAGCAACTCATCTATCTCCACGCCCCAGACCATGTTTGTCGGAATCAGTAGCGCATCTGCTCTAGGCCATGGTGGCCGTATCGCTTCCTGATCTCTCTGATAATCCTCGGGAGGATCCGAGTCTCGATGGAACCACTCAGGTGGTGGCTGATGGTGAGCTGTAGCTGCTGCTGCGGTGGTTCTACGCTTTCGGGATTGTCGAGGAGGCATCTGCATTCAAGAAAATAAAACAATATTAGTCTCGGCAGAAGATCCTTGTGAAATCGCAGTGCAACGATCGATGCAGGGCGATTTCGCAGCCAACAATGAATCCTCAAAATCGTTTCTAAATCCGTTCTAAAACTACACCAACAAAAATCCATCACCAATCAACCTAAATCAGGTCTACAACAGTACGGGTTCATCAATTTCAAGCCTAAAGATCCCTAATTTCCAAACCCTAGAACCGAATCCAAAAATATTGAAAATGAAAGTTCTTACCTTGGATTCACTGCAATTGGGTCAGAGAAATAGATATGGGATGTTAAAACAAGTAAAATCAAGCTTTGAATCAGATAAAACGATGAAGATTTGAGAGATTTAGGGTAGGGGAATCGCGGTTGTACGGACGGCGGAATGGGGAAGAAGAGAAGAGAAAAGGGTTTAAGGCACTTACCTGGTCGTGGGTGCAACGATCGTTGCTGATGAGCAACGATCGATGCTGTTGAACCGAATTGATTCTGGTTTAGCACGCGTACCTTAATTTGCAATTAAACCATTTGCAACGACCGTTGCACAGGACCGCAACGATCGTCACAAGGCGATCCCATCTCTTCGTCAAATCTCCCTGCAACGACCGTTGCACATATAGCAACGATCGTCACACATCTCCAGACAGGTTCTGTATCTAAAAACTTAGCAAAAACAAATCAAAACGTAAGTTCCTAAGAAAAACACCAAAAATAAGAAAGAAAAGTACTAAAACCTAACAGTGGGTTGCCTCCCACTCAGCGCTTGTTTAAGGTTATTAGCTTGACCGGACGAACAAGAATCAGGCACCGTGAGATCCTGACAGAGACTTTGATTGTCTATGTGCAAGTCTCCTCATCCAGGGCGGAGAGTAAGCTTTATCAGTATGAATGCGTCCAAGAAAAGGATTGAAATGCTCCCCAGGATCCAAAACCGTAGTGTGACTTGACTGCTCTTCATCTCTATCCATAATGGTGAAGGTCTGCCCATCAATCAGTGGCTTGCGCAGATTGTCCATCTCAAAGTGCAGCGGCTTATCTCCCAGATGGAGATCTATCAAGCTGTGTCTCACATCTATCACTGCTCCAGCTGTAGCCAAGAATGGTCTACCCAATATCAAAGCATCATCCTGCTCACTGTGGTACTTAAGAACTAAGAAATCTGTTGGAACCAAGTAGTTTCCAACTCTTACTGGGACGTCCTCAAGAACTCCTTCCGGAATTCTTATTGACTGATCATCTAGGACAAGAGAGGTCCTAGTAGGCGAAAAATCCATCATACCCAGCTTCTCCGCCACAGAGTATGGCATGAGACTTCCAGCCGCTCCTAAATCACAAAGAGAGCGCTTAAAACCATTCTCGAAGATAGAACAACTCAGCACAAAAATCTCAGGATCAGGTAGCTTCTTAGGAATCTTGGTCAATAGCACATCACTTATATGCTGAGGAACAACTATAACCCAATCCTTCAGCTCTTCATCCAAAGGCAACATCTTACCCAAGTATCTCTGCACACAAGGATATAAGCGAATAGATTGTGCATAAATCTCCTGTTGAGTTATCTCAGACACTCCAGGGAATAAGCGATCAAGCTCTGAATCTGCATCAATGTCATAAGAATCCTGTGAGTCTGTCTGTCCACGCCTTGCAACGATCGACGCTACAGGTGCATCGATCGATGCATTTAAATTTTCACAGATTCCACCCGAGAGATTTTCCCCAAAATCCGAAATTTCAGCCTCTTCTACCACTTCAGCTGTACTTAGCTCAAATTTATCACCTAGGTGAGATCCATCATCAATGTAAACTGGCCAGGCCTTAATATGGGTGTCTACAACACTCTTTCCCTTGATGGAGCTTGAAATTTGGCTCACCTGAATGTCCAATTGCTTCACATGAGTGTTTAGAGACTCAAACTTCCCATTGAGATCCTCTTAGACAGCATCCAACTTTTTGTTGCAATCCACAGCAATCTTAGTCTGTCCTTCCAGCAGCTGTTCTATCATTGCCTCCATCTTACTCTCTGATTACCTTGTTGGAAAGGTTTCTGAAGTCCACTAGTCTGTCCAAATCCAGAAGAGTTTTGGTTGATGTTGAAAGCACTCTTTTGTCCTCCATTGAAGAACTTATTACCAGACTAATTACCAAACCTGTTTCCTTGGAAACCAGATCCTCCGATGTAATTCACATCCTCTTCCTGATCATCTCCTTCATCATTGATCATCTCAACATCTTGAGCAAAGTGGACAGCTTTCTTCTCAGCTAGAAGATTGCAAACTGTGTCCAACTTAGATCTTATATCAGCTATCTCAGAATTCTCCATCTTCCCACCGGACTTCTTCCTTCTCTCACCAGTAGTCTTGCAGCTATTACTGCTTACCAGATTATCTATCAACTGCTTAGCTTGAGCAGGAGTCCTAGTGTTAAAGTTGGCATTGCTAGAGTTGTCCAACGCACTCTGATATGGAAGATCTATTCCTCTAAATAAGATGCTTAAAAGTGTTACCTCAGTGAATCTATGGTGCGGGCAGTCACATTGGTACTTCTTAAACCTCATCCAGGCTGTCTTAAGAGGCTCTGTTGGACCTTGGGTAAAGGTAAGAATGTCCTGTCTGGACTGGTCTGAGCGAGCATCATCATAGAAATGACGCAGGAACTCACTCTTCAGAGCGGCCCAAGTAACAAACGTCCCAGATGGAAGTTGTTTCAGCCAGGCTGCAGCATCTCCAGACAGAGAGTAAGGGAAAAGCTTGAGGAACAGATAGTCTTGGTTAACTCCATCGTACTTTATTCCAGTGACTATGCCCTCAAACTCATCTATGTGATCCATCGGCTGCTCACTTGGAGAGCCATGGAAGGCTTTCTGCCTCAGTAGAGAGTAGTAGACGGTCTTGATTTCAAAATCATTCCTCTCAAATTCAGGAAGTACAAGAGCTGACCGGTTAGCATGAAACTCATCCGGACGGTTATAGTCAGCTAAAGTCCTCTCGTGGACAACCATCTGTCTACCTTGGCCCTGTCCTTGACCTTGGTTCTGCTCCTGTTGTGGTTGTGGTTGGTCTGGAGGATCAGGGATGACATTCCCTTCAGCATCTATCGGTTCTCCAAAAGCATTGTAAGGATTGTTGTGTCAGTCCCTGAGGGTACCTTGAGCATCAGGCTTTATGATCACACGTTCAACAACCATCCTTGTTCTTCTAACTCTTCTGTTAGTCCTCTCTAGTCTAGCAAGCTCTTAAAGTTGGAGGTTTACGAGATTAGTGTTCGGATTACTTCTGGTATCACGCGTCTGCATAAACCGTCTGTAATCGCCAAGCAACGATCGATGCTAGCAGTGCAACGATCGATTCACCTCCAATCGCCTAGTGTCGATCGACACAAGAAGTGCAACGGTCGATGCTATGCGATTTCGAAACCTGCGACAGAGAGAAAACAGAGAAAAAAATCAGTAAACAAAAAAATAAAAATAAAAATCCTAGTAAAAACTCTAAGTTCGAAGCTATCGAAGACTCTAAGAGTCCCCGGCAACGGCGCCAAAAACTTGATAGGTCTAAAGTTTTACCTTATACTAACTGCAAGTGCACATTATATCAATGTAGTACTTAGGGATCGAATCCACGAGGACTCTAGGCAAAAATATGATTAAGAACTTAAAGAGATTAAAACTAGGAGAAAGCAAAAAGCAAATTGTATTGAATAACTGAAAAGAGCAAGCACGAAAGTAAACAAGTAGAAGGTTGTTGTAAGCAATAAACTAAGGGCGCTAAGTCTAGGGCGTTCTCAGGAAATCAGACAAGCAGATAAATCATTCAGTCAGGATCTAATTAAACTCAGTTCTAGAACTCAAACACAAATATATAATTAACCAACTGTCGTTGCGAGAATTCTCTAAGTCTAAGTGTAGCAATCCAAATTCCTTTGCAATTACTAACAGATTAAACCAGCTTTAATTCCAAGTTCGATATGTTCACAATCTAATTAAACCAAATTCCTTTGCGAGTAATTAAATTGCTCAACCTAAATAGTTCAGATTCTAAACCACACTGTCGTGTCGTATTTAGCAACCTAAGATCTAGATTCTAATTGATCAGGTTAGAACTAGCATTAAACACAATTTAGTTTGAAGAACATTCTATTGATGTGAATCCTTAACTAAATTAATTATATCTAGCAAGTCATGCAATCCCTATGAGAAACCCTAAACCTAACTATGAAACTACTCAGACATAGACGATGTAAACATAATCAATGAATTAATAGAAATCATAAAAGAGATTAGAATATAAAAGGGGTTCGAAAACTTCTCCAAAACAAATGTAATACAGGATCAGATCAGCTCCGAAAGCTCTAAAAACTATATGCTCTAAGTTATGATAGTGTATCCAAAACTGAAGTTAAAAACTTAATTAAATAGCTAAAACACGACTTGGGGCTTCTGTGTAAATATATAGAACTTCTGGGCATCTTTGCAATTATCAGCATTCTTCGT
Organism: Orychophragmus violaceus; assembly: GCA_030180135.1. Lineage (NCBI taxonomy): Eukaryota > Viridiplantae > Streptophyta > Magnoliopsida > Brassicales > Brassicaceae > Orychophragmus > Orychophragmus violaceus. The sequence goes on from CM058237.1 coordinate 45,512,614, forward strand.
TAAACCGCCGAGAATCTGGCCCAACTCGCTGTGCATCGATCGATGCAGGTGTGCAACGATCGACACAGTACTCAAATCTGGACAGTGAACACAACCTCTCGGGTCAAATCTCCAAAGTGCACCAAATAGCTCCATAATCTCCACTTCTGCTCCAAACGTACGTGTACCTAATAAGACCTGCAAAAGACTCTAAAGAAACACTAATAGACTCTAAAACAGACTTATATCATGGCATAAAACCGATAAAAACCATGATATATCAGTCGATAGCAGAGCCATCAATAAAATCATTGTGGAGTACAGATTTCTGATCCCTCTCTTGGGATCAGATCGGTACATTGTCGACATTTTCCAAAATTGACTTGAAGAGCGGGTACCATCAAATTAGAATCAGACCTGGTGACGAATGGAAGACCGCATTTAAAACTAGAGAAGGCCTTTTTGAGTGGTTGGTAATGTTGTTCGGTTTGTCAAATGCCCCAAGTACATTCATGTGTGTCATGAACCAGACCTTGCGTCCTTACATTGGTAAATTCTTGGTGGTATATTTTGATGATATATTGGTTTTCAGCTCCTGTCCGCAAGAACATGTCGAACATCTTTGACTGATTTTGATGATTCTGCGCAAAGAAACGTTCTTTGCTTCTCGACAAAAATGCGAGTTTGCTACTGATCATGTACTTTTTCTGGGTTAAATGGTGTCAAGTAAAGGTCTCTCGATGGATGAGTTAGAGATCGCAGCGGTTTGTTCTTGGCCTCAGACGCGGACAGTGTTGTATGTAAGGAGCTTTCACGGCCTCACCTCCTTCTACCGGCGTTTCGTACTGCACTTTAGCAGCATTATGTCTCCTTTGACCGATTGTATGAAAGAGGGTAAGCTGCATTGGACCAGGGAAGCGGCTGCAGCTTTTGAAACGATCAAGGAGAAGTTGATGTCTGCGCCCATCCTCGTCCTGCCTGACTTCTCGATTCCATTCGATTTGCACTGTGATGCTTCTAAACTTGGGATCGGCGCAGTTCTCAGCCAGCAATCGAAGCCAGTTGCGAACTACAGTGAAAAACTGACCGGTGCTAAGGGAAGGTACATCACATACGATGTTGGGTTCTTTGCGTTCGTTCAGGCGATTAAGCACTGGAAACATTATTTGTTCTACAGAGAATTTGCGCTTTATACAGATCATGACGCCCTTAAGCATTTGGATAGTCAAGCAAAAATATTTGCGAGGCATGCGTCTTGGATCACCTTTTTGCAACAGTTTACATTCGCAATCAAACACAAATCAGAGAAGTTAAACAAGGTAGCTGACACGCTTAGTCGTCTCCATTGTTTGGTCACGACGATGCATGCTTCGGTTACGGGGTTTGCGACGTTTTCTGAGCTTTTTACGACAGATTCGTTCTTTGCGGTTGTTCGCGAGATTGAAGATGGTAACCCGACTGAATTTACTCGTCGGGACGGTTTTATATCCAAGGGCTTGCGATTATGTGTGTGCAGCTTCAGCTTGCGTTTACAGATTATTTCTGAACTTCACTAGGAGGGACATGTTGGCAGAGACCGTACTCTGCATCTTGTTAGCTAGTCCTATTTTTGGCCGACTTTACGCAGGGATGTGGAGCGTTTTGTTGAGCGGTGTCGATCATGTCAGTTGGCTAAAGGACAATCGTCGAATGCAGGATTGTATCTCCCCCTGCCTGTTCCAACTCAGCCTTGGACGGATATTAGCATGGACTTCATTCTCGGTTTGCCACGAACTCAGAAAGGTCATGATTCCATATTTGTTATCGTCGACCGTTTCTCAAAAATGGCCCATTTTGTTCCCTGTAAGTGAACCACGGATGCTGTTTTAGTGGCGCATTTGTTCATCCGGGAGATATACCATATCCATGGCTTGCCGACTTTGATTGTGCCTGATACATACACTCACTTTCTAAGCCCTTTTGGCGCTCGGTTTGGAGGCTACTAAACACTAGCTTGGACATGAGTATTGCGTATCATCCACAGTCGGATAATCAGACTGAAGTAACTAACCGTTCTTTGGGTAATATGCTTCGTAGTGTGGTGGGTGATCACGTAAACGCATGGGACTCTAAACTACGTCAGGTCGAGTTCGCACATAACCATGCCCGGAACATGAGTATCGGTTATGCGCCGTTTCATGTGATATATGGTGGCCTACCGCGAGGGCCATTGGACCTGTTAGCCGTGCCAGACTTATCTCGGATGCATGGGTCTGCTCGTGACTTTGTGGAGGATTTGCAGGAGGTGCATTCTACGGCTGTGGCTAATCTGCAACGCTCCTCTCAGTCGTATAAGGTGTCAGCTGATAAGCATAGGCGAGAGGTGATTTTTGAGCCTGGCGAGCTAGTGTGGGTAAACTTAACGCGGGATCGGCTTCCTTCCCGTGAGTATAATAAGCTTCGTTCCCGCAAGCTTGGCCTGGTGAAGGTGCTGGAACGGATCAATGATAACGCATATCGATTAGAGTTGCCACCGCATATCAACACAACAGATGTTTTTAATGTCAAGTATCTCACACCTTACAAAGGCGACAATTCCCTTCTAGATTCATAGGCGAATCTTCTCCTACTTGAGGAGACCTGATGCAGCGCATCTTCGGATAAGATACGATCGTATCTTAGTCTTCCATGTTTTCCTTTTATTAATAGATTTGGTGTTATCTTTAGTTTTTATTCTATGATTATCACTTAGGATTATTCATTCATTTGATTATTATTAATAAAAACTCAGAGCTTTCAAAGCAACTTGTTCATTTTTCCTTGATTTCCATTCGCAAATCAAGATAAGAGAAGAGCTTCTTGTTCGGGTATTAAGAGAATCAACGAACAACAAGTTTGTCTACGCCACCTGTGTTATCCTTTGCTTCTTGTTCGGGTATTCAGAGATTTACATTGCCCATTTGCTTCTCATGCTCGCTCTCTCTGTACAAACTCAATGCACAAACATGTATCAGTTCTTGCGTCCATTTTGAAATATTTTCATATATGAAATATATGTTTCTGTCACGCAGAATGCAAGCGGAACGAACAAGCACGTCGGTGTTTGGAGTATGCAGGAGGACAATAAGCGAAGAATGTTACAGAGCACCCTACAAAGTGTTTCTACCGAATCTTTTGAAGGTTGTTCCTGCTGCAAGCATTACGTATATGGTCTACGAAGCAATGAAAAAGAGTCTAGAACTTATTAGTGGCTTCATTTTGCTATTGAAGAAAGAGTGGAAATAATAATTAAAAAACTTAGTTAAACTAGGTTGTTTTGAACATAATTGATTCTTCTAATCATCATTTGTTATGAGATATTAAACAATATACTATAACATTCTTGTTTCTTCAAACTTTTAACTTTTTCCAGTGTAGAAAGCTCTCTAAACTTTTGAGTTCTTGGCTGAGATAATTGTAGTGATGCTTCTTCACTTATGCTTTTGATGATTAATTGTGACCTATAAGGTTAATTATATAATATATTCTCGTGGTTCTTATCTTGGAATAGATTTTGGTGTAAACTGTTTGAACATCTTCATTCTGATAAAAAAATGCAACGGGAAGATCCGAAATCGATAGAGAGACAACTCATCGAGACCTTCTATATTCAATTTCTAGTGTCCATATTAGTCCAAGTATATTACACTACAAGAAACTGGCCGTATAGCCGCGGATTTTTTCGCGGCTATGGAGACTATTTCGTAGCTAATTCGGCCGTAGCCACGACTAGCCGCAACCCAAAATTCGCGTCTATAGGCTCGTGGATACAACTTTTTTGCGGCTATCCGCAGCTACGTAGCCACGACGTAGCCGCGACGATTTTCGTAGCTATTAGCCACGAATAACGATGAACACTGTCATGGCTAATATACCCGCGAATGGCCACGAATTAAGTCGTGGCCTTAGCTATGAATTTTCCACGAAAACTTTCGTGGCTTTCGCCATGAATAGCCACGGATAGCCGCCAATTTTTCCGTGGCTTTTTTAAAAAAAAAAAATGACAAAAAAATGCAGAAATACAAAAATATAAAAATCATTAGTTTTTTTTATTTAGAAACAAATACAAAATACAATAGAAAAGAATTGATCAAAAAAAATACAATAGAAAAGAAATACAATATATATATACAAATCCGTATATATATATATATATATATATATATATATATATATATTGATCTACGATTCCCGCCGTCGACCAAGCCACACACCGCCGGCGACCACGCCACACACCGCCGTCGCTGCTCTTTCCGGTGGTCATATCGCGGCTGGCTTATACTGCTTCGTCTTCAACCACATCGAGCTCACCGGATCTGGCGGAGACATTGAAGATTGGGACAGACGGAGAGGAGAGCAGTGAAGCTCCGGCGGCTCCTCCTCTGCCCAAACCGTCACGATGAGTGGGTTTTGTTTGGTTCGTCTTCGATTAAGCTCCGGCGGCTCCTCCTCTGCCCCAACTCACATCAAATCCGAACCTTGATTCGGCATAGACAACATCGCAATCATCATCCTTGAATCCCTGGAAATCAACCTCGAACACCATTCGTCTTAGTCTCTCTCACACAGCGGCGGAGATCCGTCGGTAGAGACGGTGAGCGAGAGTGAGAGACGGAGAACTCGGCAGAAGGAGCTTCGGTAGAGATGGACGGTGGAGATGGACGGTGGAGATGGACGGCGGAGATCTGGCCAGTAGAAGGAGCTGCGACAGGAGAGAGAAGGAGATGGAGGCAGAGGAGTCAAGGGGAAGAAAAATGGAGACCTGCGTGCGTGAAGGCTGGAGGCAGAAGAGATAAGGAAGAAGAAGATGGGTCTAATTTTATTTATTTTTTTATTTGGTCATAAAAGTAAATCTAACGGTCCATATTTGACAGGAGATATTGATCTAACGGCTTAGATCAAGGATCCGCGTGAAAGCTGCTCAACCAATCACAATATTTTTTTATTTAGCTAATATATAATAATTAAAAATGGTATAAAATAAATGAATTTGTTAAAACTAATTTTTAAAAATTTAAAAATTTAAAAGATAAAACTTTAAAAAGTATTAAAATTTTAAAATAATATAAAATGAGTATATGTAAAATTTTAAAATAAGATAAAACTTTTAAATTTATTATTGGTATTAAAAATTAGTAGATTTAAAAAAAAAAGAATCATAAGTAAATATTTTTAATTAATTATATGTAAAGTATATATATGAATGTTTACTTATGGATTATTATAAGAATTAGAGTTTTGTTAGTTAGGTTTTGTTTATAATTTAGGGTTTTAGGTTTGTTTAGGTTTAGGGATTGTTTAGGGTTTAGAGTTATGATTTTCGTAAGTATTGAACTTTTAGTTATGGATATATTATAGGAATTAGAGTTTTGTTAGTTAGATTTTTGTTTGTTATTTAGGGTTTAGGATTTTTAGGTTTAGGGTTTGAAGGGTTATAAGTTAATGTTGAATGTTAGTTTAGTTTGGATATGATATAGTAATTTGGAAACAAAGACCTACGTAGGGTTTAGAGTTTAAGAGTTAGGGTTTGGGATTTAGGGTTTGTGTTTAGGGGTTAGGGTTTAGTGTTTGTGTTTAGGGGTTAGGGTTTAAGGTTTGGGGTTTAGGGTTTAGAGTTTAGGGGTTAGGGTATGGGGTTTGGGGTTTAGGGTTTAGAGTTTAGGGGTTAGGGTTTGGGTTTAGGGTTTGTGTTTAGGGTTTAGGCTTTGGGGGTTAGGGTTTAGGGTTTAGGTTTAGGGTTTTTACACAAGCCACGGATAGCCGCGAAAGGTCGTGGCTAGGGAGCAAGTGGAGACGCGGATAGCCGCGAAATGAGCCGCAGCAACCAAGCCACGACATTATTCGCAGCTAGTTCGCTGCTACATTATCCACGAAGTGTTTGTAGCTAGTCGTAACTAAATTGCCACGACCAGAAGCCATTTTAAATCGTAGCTACCTAGCTACGACACAGTTCGCGTCTATTCGCGGATGGTTATAGCTACGAAACAGTTGCGGCTATCCGTCGCTAGGTAGCTACGAATTGCTACGTCATATTTTCGTGGCTACGTTGCTACGACTAGCTGCTAAGTATCTACGGACATTGCCACGACTTATTTGGTAGCTAGCCGCGTCTGGAAAACCGTAGCCACGAACAAGTCGCGGCTGAGTCGTGGCTATGCGACAGATTTCTTGTAGTGTTATATTGTGATTCCTTAACGTTAAAGTGGACGTGCCGGAGTGGTTATCGGGCATGACTAGAAATCATGTGGGCTTTGCCCGCGCAGGTTCGAATCCTGCCGTTCACGTTTCATTTTTTCATTTTTTTCCTTTAAATGAAGAACACTTAACCCTTATGGCAAAAATAAAAAATAAATGAAGAACACTAAGAGCATGTACATCGGAAAAAAGGACAAATAGTAAGGATTTTTTCCTAAAACATTTTCTAATATTTTTTGTTTTTTGGAAAGTGTAAAAAAAAAAAAACCAAAAATCGAAAAAAGGATAAATAGCAACCTGCCACATGGCAGTAACAGTGTAATGACCGATCCTTACGCAAGGATTTTTAGAACATGAGTTGTTAACTATTTAGTGGGGTCCGCAATATTTTAGCATTATTTTTTTAAGAACCCTTGCTCTCTTTTTTTGTCAACAAAAGAAAAACAAAGAAACCTATTTTTCACTAATCCAGCTTGGTAGCTCCGGTCCAACGTGGATTGAATATGACGGTCTTAGACGGGCACTCCGTGCTAGTCTATCTGCCATCAAGTTTTTTGTGCGCGGTACATGGATGAGTTCAAAAGTTGTGAAGTACTCCTTTCTTGCTTGGAACTCGTCTAAGTGATTCGAGAAAGCTGGCCATTCTTCTGGTTCCGACACTATCTTCACCAATTCTGAATAGTCTGTTGCAAATGTGATGTGTTGATGTCAATGATACTTCATGCATTCCATAGCCCATACCAGAGCTTCAAATTCTGCATGTAGTGGGGATAAACTGGCTCTTATATTCATTGACCCCATCAAAACATCTACACCTCTCTCATAACCACTATATCATCCTTGTCCTGAAAACTGATCACCCTCTTTTCAAGATCCATCGACAAAGCACCATTGCCATGTGGGTATCAAATCAATTCCTATACTTTCCCCGTCTAATGATCCCACTATTGTTTCTTTTACCTCATTTAACTGCGCATCTCCCCATGTAACAGATTCTGTTTCTGCCAATCTTAAAGTTTCCTGAGGGTCCCGGTCAATATGACAATAGACCATATCATTCCTGCTCTTCCAAATATACCATAGTAACCAGGGATGGATATTCATCTCCTTATCCGAGGGTAATCTCGAAAACAGATAGTCCATATTCGTATAGATAGACGCCGTTGGAAAAAACTCCGGGTTTGTCGGTATGTGTGATAATTCCCAAGTTTGAATTGCTGGTGGGCATTCAAATAAGACGTGATTTATGGATTCTTCATCTGCTCCACACCGAGCACAACGAGTGTCACATTTTATCCCTCTTCCCTTCAAGTTTTTGTCACTGGTAAACAACCTGATAATGCTTGCCATATAAAATGTCTTATCTTGGGTGAACATTTGACCTTCCACAAAAAAGCTTGTAGGTTTTTGATGCTTGGCTCCATAATAGGAACAAGTTCGTCTGTGTTAGTTAAATCTCTCTCCAAATGATACCCCGATTTCACCGTGTATTTTCCAGACTTCGTAGGAAACCTTCCCAACGAATCAGATCTATGAGCCCGGCTAAAAGGGATACTCAAGAACCCTTGCTTAGATCCTTCGATGGTGATGCTCTAAGAGCAGATTTCGCTTACATGGCATATATGATATATATAATAGGGATGGAATATTTATTCATGTAGTTATCTATACTATTAAAACAGTACAAAATAGAAACAACCTACTCTTTTTAGTTTATTTACATCAATGCCATTGGTTTTATTTCTTAATTTTAGTGCTAAATAATTTTGAAAGACTATTTAAAAGGAAAGTTGTTTATTGCCATTTAATTTTGATAAGAAAATTTTACAAATAAATATTTTTTAAATTAAATGCCAAATTATTTTAAAAAAAATATTTATAATTAAGATATTTTGGTTAACCATTATATATTTAGTTTTAGAAATTAATTAATTTGAAATTAACTTATAATATTAATAAATACTATTTATTTTTCATTTTCATTTTTCCTTTAAATGAAGAACACTTAACCCTTATGGCAAAAAATAAAAAAATAAATGAAGAACACTAAGAGCAGATTTCGCTTACGTGGCATATATGATATATATAATAGGGATAGAATATTTATTCATGTAGTTATCTATACTATTAAAGCAGAAATACAAAACAGAAACAACCTACTCTTTTTAGTTTATTTACAGCAATGCCACTGATTTTAGTTCTTAATTTTAGTGCTAAATAATTTTGAAAGACTATTTAAATGGAAAGTTGTTTATTGCCATTTAATTTTGATAAGAAAACCATACAAATAAATATTTTTTAAACTAATGTCAAATTATTTCAAAGAAATATTTATAATTAATCATATAAATATATAAATATTTATAAATATAAACACAATATGAGAATGTGTATATACAAATATAAATTTTGAAAAAACAATAAAAAATGTTTTACTAACAATATTTTTTATTAAAAGAAAATTGTTCCGCGCTAATAGCGCGAATCAAAATCTAGTATTTTGGTATTTTGTACACTGTCTTAGTCATAGGTATTTATGTATGTATTTAAATAATATAGATACTAGATTATGATCTTCTTTCCTAAATTATTTTTTTAATAATTTAGATTTTTTAATTATTTGATATAGTTCTGTTTATAATTCTTTAAATCGTATTATAAAACATGATTATAAAACATGAGTTGATGATTTTGATATTTTTAAATAAAATATGTATTATTTGAGAGGAGTTATTTCATAAAGATAAAAATTTAAAATCATGATTTTGTATTGTAAATCATAACTCGCATTCTAACGTTTGATCATGGTTTTAGAGATAATTTTATAATATCTTAAAAAAAAGAAACGGTTGTAATGTAATATAAATTGTATTACACATATCTATAATATTTTGTAAAACAATTTTTCTTTATATGTGAAATTTTACTATGTATTTTAATGTTTAAATAAATAAATATTTACAAAAGTAGCAACATCATAATTTGTTTATAATTTTCTTTGGTTTTAATTTTATTTTAATATTTATATAATTAAAAATTGTTAATTCATCTTTGTAACCTATTTTCCAATGAGTAAAATTTATTTTAATAATTAATAATTAAAAATTACTAATATATTTTTCAACACGTCTTGTAGTAGTATGAATAATTTGCAAATTTTATGAACCAACGTGTTAAAAACTATAATCGTAAAAACATCAACCATAGTTTGAGTTAATATATATATGAATAATAAAAACATTGGTTAATTTTTATATTTTATCAAATTAAAGTGTATTTTCATATTTTAAACTCATGCAAAATTTTTTTTAAAAACTTTAATGAACAGAATTGACTAATATATTGATTGAAATTGATTAAAATACATCATAATCCGCATTCTAACGTAAAAACATGACTTTAGAGATAAATTATAATATCTTTAAAAAAAAAAACAACCGTTGTAATGTAATATAAGTTTAATCTCTATTACACATATCTATAACATTTTTGTAGAACAACATTTGTTTATATGTAAGATTTATTATGTTTTAATATTTTAATAATTAAATATTCAAAAAAAGTAGCAACATTTTTATATTTTCACTGGTTTTAAGTTTATTTTTAATGTTTATAATTAAAAATTGTTAATTCATCTTTGTAATCCGTTTTCCAATGAGTAAAAATTATTTCAAATAAATTTTAATTAAACTGGCTAATATATTTTGCAATATGTCTTGCAGTCATATAAATAATTTATAAATTTTATGAAACAATCCGTTAAAAACTATAGTCGTAAAAACATCAACCATAATTTGAGATATTGTATATTTCAATAATATAAATATTGATTAATTTTTAAATATTATCAAATTAAAGTATATTTTCGTATTTTAAACTCATACAAATTTTATTTTAAAAACTTTAATAATCCGAATTGGCTAATATATCAATTGAAAATTGTTAATACATTTTTTTAACTTGTATTCCAGTAGGTGAATTTGTTTTTTTTTAATAGTATATATAATTAAAATTGGTTGACCTATTTTTTCAATTAGTTTTATAATGGTCTAAATATAAATATTTATGTTTATTTTATATAAAATGTAATTGAATAAATTTTAAAAATAAATACGAATTTAGTAATTACTTTTCTAAGAAATCGTGAAATTTAAAAATATTTTTGTAAGATTTTGTTATAATATAAAATATATATTTATATTTCAAACAAAAAAAGATATTAAAAGATATTATGAATATATTTTTTGATAAAATCATGAATTAAGAAATATTTAAATTAAAATGTAATTAAAATTATTTATAATAAATTTTAATAATAAGTATGAAATTAATAATTATTATTTTTAAGACAAAAAATAAAATATTTTATAAGATTTTGTTTATAATATAAATATATAAATATATTTATATTTAAAAAAATATAAAAAATATTATGAATATATTTTAGAGTAAAATCATTAATTAGAGAATATTTAGTGTGGTCCACATATAGTCAAATTTTCTCAAATCTTAATTTACCTTTAATGAATATTAAAAGCATCCTTAAATTTCTAATGGCATATTTTCTAATATATATGTCAAGTAAATATTAGTTTTTCATAGACTCTATTTTTTTAATAGTATTGATATTATTTGTGTATATATATTATGGATATCTTCTCTGTATGGTATTATTTCGTAAAAGCAATTTTTTTGTTTTCTGTAGGAATATTCATGGCTGCAACTCCAACCTCTTCAAATGAAACTTTCGCCGTTTTTGCAAACTCAGCTAATCCACATAAAAAAATTCCAAGGCATGTCAACTCATGCTCCTTTGCAAGGTAGTTGATGATCACGAGGTTGACTGGTTGCAGTGTCGTGCCAAGGCATCTCAGGGCTTAAGGCAAACTTAAAAATAAGGGCCGATCTAATTTATATGTCGTCGGTCAATTATACCGTTTTCTTTCTCATCTTTTCTCTCTACTTTTGAAACCTCTGAATTTCCTCTGCCCTTCTTTCTCCGGCGTCACCGCGAGTGAGAGAGGTTGAAATCTTCTTCTTTATTTGCCCGTGTTCTACATATGTGACAAACATATGTTAAAGCTTGATTTTTGTGGCGAGTCGGGTTGTTTGGTGGCGGCGAAACGGTTCTCCAATTTTCGTTGGCGGCGGTTCTGAGCAGACCCGGATCTTAGAGGAAGAGATCCGGTGACGCTTCCTCCAGGGCGGTCGTCGATGGTCTCTGGTTAACCCTCTTTTGATACTAGATCTGGTTCTTGTGGAGAGATCTGGGGGTGGCAAGCAGTGGGGAGGCGTCGCGGAAGGTGGCTTTGGTTGTATGAACCGGCGGACAGCTCGAGTAAGCTCGGAGGACAGCGTGAAAGAGCTTATGCCGGCGGCGATGTGGCGACGAGCTCTTGGGTTCGATTTAAAAATTTCTTCGGTGGAAGGGCGTTTCTCGACGATACAATACCCTGTATTCCGGCGTAGTACCTTGAAGCTTTTTTTGGTGTCTGTCTCTTGGTGGCGTCGTTCACGGCGGTTTCTCGGCTTTCGGTTCAAAGGCGGCGGCTCTCTTGTCTCGTCGGTGGCGACAATGAGATCTCCAGGGTTGGAGGCGGCTGTGGGCGACATTAGGTAGGAACCGAGTTTGGGCCGGGATTTGTTTTTGGGGACTATTGGGCTTTGAGTATTTGCATGTCAAGCCTGTTAGGGTTTAGTTGGGCCTTTTAGTTTTCTTTTCAATTTGTTGCAAAAAAAAATAATTTAATATATGAAACCCTTTGTCAAAAAAATAAATAAGGGCTTTTCAATTTAAACTAAAAATAATATTGTAAAATACAAATTTTAAATAAAAAATATTTAAAATAAAAAATACTAACTACTAAATAGGTTTTTTCAAAAATTATTTTTGTCGAATTCTTATAATTGATATTTTTAAATAGTTTGTTTAATCCATATGATAATTAGATATTCAATTTTAAAAATACATTTTGGATGTATTTTTATAAATTAGTAATAAAAATAAATAATATATGAAATCAGCAGTTCAACACTTAAAAATTATATTCTATAATTAAGTTAGTATAAAGCATTAATAAAGAGAAGTTAGTCGTTTTTACATTTAAAAAGAAGAAGTAAATAAATAAATAAAATGTGAAAGAAATAAATGAAAAAAAAAATAAGAAGAAGATTTCATTGAAGAAAATATCTATAAAAAAAGATACTAGGAGGAAGTATCTATTTTTCAATAGTTGGGTATCGAGTCTCCACTCCGTCCAAGGTTTTAGTGATGTAAAAGATCGGCCTTTGATCACCGCGGTCTTCTTTACCTAAGATCCCGCTCACAGCCGCGCTACACACTGCTATGTAAAGGTATAGCATCTCCCCCTCTTACGGTTTTGCAAGTATCGGCTGAAGGATTATGAGTTTTTCATGGTTCAATTCTCGGATTGCAACCTAACACATAATCTTAAAACAGATCTAGGTTCTTGTAAATGAATCAAATAAACAAACCTGGACATTACCTTTTGCAGCGGAATTTGGTGGTAATGACGAGATCAACGAACAGATGAATACTTGTTCCTCCTTGGTATCCACACGCTTACAAGCACGGATGGCTGCTAGACCGGATAGAATTCAACCAGAGAGAGAGAGAGAGAAGGAGAGCCTGCGGCTACACCAAAAACGCCAAAGATGGCTTAAGGTTTCTAAAACCCTTGTTGCAATCTTATTTATTCACTAATGGGCCCAAGTTTAATTAATTAAACTAATGGTCCATTAGACTTTTGGGCCCAAGACACAAATCAGACAAAAGCCCATTTGTTGTCTGCCCAACTCTCTGTACAAATACAGTAAATGCCTTAGCATCTTACCGTATTAATTCCATCTTTACTTTCCCGTTAGCTATGGTGTGTGACCCTTCGGGATCATACAATACTGGTAATAAGTCCTAAACTTATAGATCATGAGCGGGCTCTAGCAAGTCATCATGATCACCCAGTATTTATGACTTATGTCTGATCTCGACATTTATCATACTTTCTAGAGATAGTACGGTAGATTTCAGGACATTCCCAACAATCTCCCACTTGTACTGGAATCCTACACAGGACATTCCCAACAATCTCCCGATTGTACTGGAATCCTACATTCCCTAATCCTTTTGTCTCAATATCTCGATCTGGCATAAGGCAAGATGCGTGTCATCCTTATATAGCCAGACCATGTTTATCGGAACAGATTTGATACTGACAATTCAAACGACTTGGGCAAGTCCGTTTGGGAGTGGCCACTCTCTTACCAGCTATCAAGTCTCCGATTGGCCTAGAGATATTTCCTCCGTTATACGGCAGGGACAAATCCCATCTTGTTCCATTACTATGAACTACACACTTTATAATACACCCAACCAAGGTCCTTATAGCTCCCAGTTACGAAACAGCGTTAGACAATGATCAAAGCGCATCACTCCATGTGCAGCCACATGCATGCGAACTCAGGTCTAAGGACTATACTCTATAGTCGTATATGAGAACCTCTTATGACACAGATATTAATATCTTGTAGAGTTCTCATCAGCGGGCCATGTCCGGTCATATGCTCCCCTACATATACCTATGTGTCGACTTTGATGCCGCGCATCTATGACCCCTCGAAACTTGGTCATAAGTCTCAACACAATCTAGTCTCAAGTGGTTGTTGGTGTTCCAATTTCAACAACCTTCGACTATGGACACTATGATTTATGTCATTTCGTCAAATATGGGGTTTCAGGATCAAGTCTACTCATGTACTTCGATGGCCCATATATAATGACATGAATCATTTTGGAACGATTATTTATATCACAGTTAAAATAATCCAGAAATCATAGATTTCATAAACATAAAATATTATGTTTACATGAACCTTTCAAAACAACTAAGTAAAGCCCTTTACAAACTCCCACTGAAATTAAGACTACACCTTAATTTCACTCATCCTACAGCTACAGTTCGCGACTCGTGCTTAGGCCTAAGGAGTGGCTTCGTTAATAGATTAGCAACGTTCTCATTCGATGAAACTTGCTTATCTACTTAACATCTCTGTCATTTATCTCACGGAATAGGTTATACATATCCTCAAGGTGTTTGGATCTCTGATGTGCAGCTAGTCTCATCTATGCTGTGAATCACATCAAGTTCAGTAATGAACTCTTCTTTCCAAACAACCTCTTTCGCCGCTTCTCAAGCTGCGAAATGTTCAGCTTAAGTCATGGAGTCAGCAACAGTGCCTTGCACCGCCAGTCAGACACAAGATATAGCCGGACTGTGACCGGGAATTATCTTTGTCTATTGGAAACTTGCCTTTCAGACTCTATCGACTTGAAGCACCTCACTTTCTCCGTAAATCAAGAATTTATCCTTAGTATTCCTCAAATACTTTAGGATATTCTTTACGGCAATCCAGTGATTCTTTGCTGGATTTGACTAGTCTTTACTTGTCTTGCTTAACATTAAAGCAACATCAAAACAAGTACGTGTCATGGCATACATGATCGATCCAATTGCCGAAGCATATGGAATCCTATCCATGCATTCAAGCTCAGCAGTTATCGTAGGACACTGCCTCTTGCTTAACGTATTGCCATGTGACATTGGCATAAAACCCTTCTTGGATTGCTGATTAGGTGTAAGACTTTGTCAATTTAAGGATCCTGACTTTGTCCTACCAGCTCTTTTGGATCTCTATCTTTAGATCCAAAATCCAAGAACATACGTGGTTTTACCCATGTCAATCACAAAACCAACTCCCAATCCAGTCCTTTACCGACTGCAGCATTGGGACGTTATTTCCGAGAATCAGTATGTCATCGACATACATTATGAGAAATGCAACATCGCTCCCACTTATCTATTAGTAAACGCACAGTTCCATTTCGTTCCTGTTCAAGTCAAAACCTTGACTACTTCAACAGAACGAAGATTCCAACTCCGATATGTTTGCTTCCATCCATGAATGGATCGATGAAGCTAACTTACACAAAGTGTAATTTTTCGGAGTCCGAGCTCACTTTCGCTTCTTTGAATTTCGCAGATTCGTCGCTTTCAATGATCATCAGATCATGCGAACTCTCAATGATCATCAGGTTCAACTAATGACGAGAAATCACTCTCGGATTAGTGACTGATTCATTCATATCTACGAACTTCAGGCTCTACAGGTGTAGATTCTACAGAAATCTGTAAATCCATCCGCTGCTCTCCCTCAACAGGTTGAGCAGCCTCCTGTATTTTTCGAATTTCTTCGAGTTATACTTTTACTCCCACTGTTCTTCTTGGAAAGTAACTTCCCTTCTTAGAAAACAGAACGGACGTAAAAGTAACAAGCCTTGGTTTCCTTAGGACAACCAGCGAAGTAGCACAACTACAAATACTCAGTAAAGACGAATTTGGATCGATTCCAATCCACATTTACGTGGTGTCTTTCAACTGATATTGGTGGAACTATTTCAGCGTAAACTTAGATATTTTAGAGCGTTATTCTTAAAGAATATCATGGAAGATTCGTGTGACTCATCTTTAATCATTTCTAATAAGATCTGATTCTTTCTCACAGAAACACCTCAAGGTTTTCAGGAGAAATGAGCTGTGAAACGACTTCACACTCATTCAGATGATCACACCATCAATGACTTAAGTATTCTCACTCGTGATCTAATCCAGAGTCTCAATACTTCTGTCACTCAGATTCTATACCTCATTCTGGAACTCTTTCGACCATTTCAAAGAATTCCGACTCGTGTCTCATCAAATGAACACAGTCATACTCACTGAAGTAATCAGTAAAGATAATGAAGTACAGGAAATTTTCTCTGGCATTACTGCTCATCGGGCCACATACATGAGTATGTTCAAGGTCCAATAAGCCTTTGGGCCTTTCTCTAGCTCGGCTAAGATGGGCCCTTTGTCTTTTGGTCCAGTAAGCAGAATTCAAGTCTCATAAGATATCCAATCAAATGAGCCCAAAAGTCCATAACTATGGGATTTCTGAATCCGACTCACTCTATGTGACCAAAACATTTATGCCAAGAAAAATCAGGTTTAATTCATCAGATTTAAACCAATTCGGTATTTATGTTACATTTAGGCACTCTTTGGTTTAAGATATAAAACCCATTCCTTGAATAGGGTGCTACAATCAATATTTCATTAAGATCAAAAGAACAAAACTTGTCTTTTATCAAAATGAAAAACATTCAAATTCTT
Source organism: Orychophragmus violaceus (assembly GCA_030180135.1). Classification (NCBI taxonomy): domain Eukaryota; kingdom Viridiplantae; phylum Streptophyta; class Magnoliopsida; order Brassicales; family Brassicaceae; genus Orychophragmus; species Orychophragmus violaceus. The sequence goes on from CM058237.1 coordinate 45,529,035, forward strand.
ACAAGAAAATGAAAAACAACTCTGCTCAAAGCAGGTACATTGTAGCAATTACTTAATAAAACCAAGCCTCAAAGGCATCTACAAGTGAAAACCCTACGGCTGAGGCAGCTGATATATCATGGTTTTTACCCATTTTAGACCATGATATAGATGTGTTTTAGTGTCTTTTGTCTTTGTTTAGAGTCTTTTACAAGTTAAATCAGGATTGGAGCTGATTGGAGATATTTGGAGCATTTTGGGATTTTTGGGACGTTTTGGCCGAGAGCTTAACTCACTGTTCGTATAATTGATCATGCATCGATCGTTGCACTCAAAGCATCGATCGATGCAGTCGCGAGATGGGCCGTACACGTCGGTTTGACAAGTATTGAAGATTTACAAAGAAGCCCAAGATAGTTCCAGTATTTACACAGAAGCCCCATCCGAGATTATGCCTATATAATAGAGTTTTTAGAGTTTTTATTAGATATACTTTTATAATTAAGAGCAGAGGATTTTTAGAGCTTTTGGGGCTGATCTGAACCTAATTCATCATCTGTATTTGGAGAAGATTTCGAACCCCTTTTACTCTTATTCTTTTATGCAATTTACTTATCATATGATCATGTTTTCATTATCTATGTCTGAGTAGATTCCTAGTTAGACTTAGGGTTTCTCACATAGGATTTCATGACTTGCTAGACTTGTTCAATTTCAGTTAAGGATTCAAACTATATCTGTTCTTCAATTTAATTGTGCTTAAAGCTAGTTCTAACCTGATCAATTAGAATCTAGATCTTAGGTTGCTAAATACGTCACAGAAGTGGGGTTTAGGAATCTGAACTAATTAAATTGGGCAATTAAACTTTGCGCAAACGAAAGTTTGGTTTAGGATAATTGTGAACATATCAAACTTGGACTTATTGCTAGTTTAATCTGTTAGTTCTCGCAAACGGAAGTTTGGTTTGCTGCACTTAGACTTAGAGAATTATCGCAAAGGAATTTGGTTAATTCTATATCTGTGTTTTGAGTTCTAGAACTGTGCTTAATTAGATCCTTGCTGAATGAACTGTCTGCTAGTCTGATTTCCTGAGAATACCCTAGGTTTGACGCTTTTAATTACTTGCTTTCACAACCAATAATCTCTGCTACTGATTTACTTTCTTGCACTGTTTTCAATACAATCACATTGCTTATTTCTAGTATTCATTCCCTACAGTTTGATTCTCTTGAGACCAAGTGTCCCTGTGGATTCGATAACCCTATATACTACTTTGACATTGTTGTACACTTGCAGTTTAGTATAGGGATTAATTCTTGACCTATCAAGTTCTTGGCGCCGTTGCCGGGGACTCTTAGAGTCTTCGATAGGACCGAACTTAGGGTTTTACTAGAAATTTTTCGTTTTTCGTTTTTGTTTTTCGTTTTTTATTTTATTTATTTTATTTTGCTGACTTTTCTCTGTTTCTCTCTGTCGCAGGTACGAATTTCGCCTTGCGTCGATCGTTGCACCCTTGCATCGATCGTTGCTGAGCGATTTGAGATTGAATCGATCGTTGCACTGATAGCATCGATCGTTGCTGGACGATTACAGACAGTTTATGCCAACGCAGAACACTCGAAGTAATCCGAACTCGAGCTTAGTTAATCTCAACCTAGAAGAACTTGGACGTCTAGAGAGGACTATCAGAAGAGAAAAGAGAGAGAGAATGGTTCGAGAACGTCTGATCTTGATACCAGATGCTGAAGGTACCCTGAGGGACCAAGATAACAACCCGTACAATGCTGCTGGGCATCGGGTTGATGCTGAAGGGAATGTCATCCCTGATCCCCCTGAACCTGAGCAACAACCGCAAGATCGAGCTCAAGGTAGAGAGATGGTAGTTCATGAGAGGACACTAGCTGATTACAATAGACCTGATGAGTTTCATGCAAACCGAGCAGCTCTAGTGCTTCCTGCTTTTGAAAGGAATGATTTTGAGGTAAAAACTATCTACTACCAACTGATGAGGCAGATTGCTTTTCATGGTCTTCAATCAGAGCAGCCTATGGATCACATTGACAAGTTTGAGGACATAGTCACTGGCATGAAGTATGAAGGAGTATGCCCGGACTATCTGTTCCTTAAGCTATTTCCGCACAGTCTTGCTGGAGACGCTAGTGCATGGCTGAGACAACTGGCACCTGGTCAGTATACTACTTGGGCAGCCTTAAAGAGTGAGTTCCTGCGCCACTTCTACGATGCTGCGCGCTCAGATCAGTCCAGACAGGACATACTTACTTTTTTCCCAAGGAGCTGTGGAGCCTTTGACAACCGCATGGATGAGATTTAAGCAGTATCAGCGTGATTGTCCACATCATGGATTCACAGAAGTACAGCTGATTGGTATTTTCTTCAGAGGAATAGATCTCCCGTATCAGACTGCTTTGGATAATTCCAGTGATGCTAATTTCAGCACCAGAACTCCTACACAAGCTAAACGGTTGATAGAGAACCTGATTGGCAGCAATAGTTGCAAAACAATGGATGAAAGGAGGAAGAAATCTGGTGGAACCGTAGAGAATTCTGATATAGCTAACATAAGATCCAGATTGGACACAGTTTACAATCTCCTGACAAGTAAAAAAGCTGTCCACTTTGCCCAAGATGTAGAGGTGATTCAGACTGAGGAGGACACTCAGGAAGAAGATGTGAATTTCATAGGAGGTTCCGGTTTCCAAGGTAATAGATTTAACAATCAACAGGGGAACAGATTCTCAAATGGAGGACAGAATGGTGGTTTTCAGAAGACCTATGGACAAGGTACTCAGAGAACCTATGGATCTACATCCTATCAGACTCCTCCTGCACCTACAGCCCATGAGAGCAAAATGGAGGCTATGATGGAGCAACTGATGGAAAGTCAAACCAAGCTTTCTGTAGACAACAACAAGAAGCTGGACGCTGTCTATCAGGACCTCAATGGGAAGTTTGAGACATTGAGCACTCACATGAAGCAGTTGGACACTCAGGTGAATCAGATGTCCAGCTCACTGAAAGGGAAAGGAGTTGCAGACACTCATATTAAGGCCTGGTCTGTACTGATTAATGATGGATCTTATCTAGGGGAGAAATTTGAGCTAAGTACAACTGAGTTGGTGACTGAGGAAGAATTTTCGGATTTTTGTGAAAAACTCTCGGGTGGAAGTTATGATGATCGCGATGCAACGATCGATACACATCTGGCATCGATCGATGCAGGTCGTGAACAAGCAGAGAATCCGTGGGATGAAAATGAGATTGATGCAGAACTAGCCCGCCTATTCCCTGATACGTCTGAAATCACTCCAGAGGATGTTTATGCACGAGCTATTTGGCACTGTCCCAAGGTGTCTGAAGTGATTAAACAAGAGATTGAAGAGCTGAAAAGGCTAGAAAAGAGTGGTGAAGACTTGGAAGAAATTCCATCATCTGATGATCCACCTTATCATCCATGTGTTCAGAAATATTTGAACAAGATGTTGCCATTAGATGAAGAGCTGAGAGAATGGGTGATAGTAGTTCCTCAGCATATTAGTGATGTTCTGTTAACTAAGGTCTCAAAGAAACTGCCTGATCCTGGAGTCTTTGTACTTGATTGTTCTATCTTTGAAGATAGTTTTAGGCGTTCTCTGTGTGATTTAGGAGCTGCTGGGAGCATAATGCCTTACTCTGTGGCAGAGAAGCTGGGTATGTTGGATTTTGCTCCTACTAGGACACGTCTTATCCTAGCTGATCAGTCCATGCGAGTTCCTGAAGGACTCCTTATGGATATTCCGGTAAGAGTTGGAAACTACTTAGTTCCAACGGACTTCCTTGTGCTGAAATATGCCTGCGATCCGGATGAAGCTTTATTGCTTGGGAGACCATTTTTGGCCACAGCAGGAGCTGTGATTGATGTTAGACAGAGTCTAATAGACCTCCACCTGGGAGATGAGACACTGCGATATGAGATGGAGAAGCTGCGGAAGCCACTGATAGATGGACAGACTTTCAAGATCTTGGAAGCAGATGATGAGCAGCTGAATGAGACTGTGATAATAGATCCTGGAGCGCATTTTACTCCATCTTTTCTTGGACTGAAGCATTCTGCAGCAGCCTATTCTCCGCCATGGATGAGGAGACTTGAACAGAGACAGAAAAAGTCTCTGTCAGGATCTTCTGGCACTTGAAAGATCTTGCGCGTCCGGTCAAGCTATTGACCTTAAACAAGCGCTGGGTGGGAGGCAACCCACCATTAGGTACTGGTGTTTTTCTTTCTAATTTTTGGTGTTTTTGTTAGGATTTTACGTTTGTTTTTGTTTCTGGTGCAGTCATGTTTGCAGGTCTCGAATTAAATCGCAGTGCAGCGATCGATGCATTTCTGCATCGATCGTCACAATACGAAAGGAATCGCATTGCAGCGATCGTTGCGGTCCTGAGCAACGATCGACTATACACGAAAAATCGCCAAGTAACGGTCGATGCACATAGTGCAACGGTCGTTGCTCGTGCGACAGAGGTAACCCGACAGACATAATTTCACCTTTTCAATTTTTATTTTCTTTTTACCGATCCTTCGCTGGACACTACTGGGGACAGTGTGTCTTAAGTGTGGGGGAGGTGCTACTGACGTTTATCTTTCTGTTTTCTTAAGAGTCAGTCCGTATTTCAAAATTTTTTTGATTTATTGAGTTAAAACTGTTTAAGTAAGAAACTATGATTTTCTGAGGAGATTTACAAAACTTGCAGGAACTTAAGTAACCATTGGGATGAAGTTGCAGGATCTATCTCTGACTATTAGAAAACCCAGACACGGATCAACCTACTGGGAACACCCATATCACTTCAGGTACCAGAGGATCCTTTACTGACTTCACCCCTAATACTGACTTAGATTTTCTCACCTAAGGGCTTGGTATACTTTATGTCGGATTCCCTGTTAGTTCTGACACAGCCTGTAAACCTGTCCTATTTAGTCCCCTTCTCCCCTTCTATAAAGTAAAAAAAAAAAAAAAAAGATAATAAACTGAGGATGAGTTAGTAACTCCGAAGTGGTCATGGGAATAGTAGCAAACACTATTATCTCTCATGTGATCCATGGAATGTGTCCAAAGTACACCCCATAACGGGAAGAACACTGATAAAAAAAATAAAATGATACCCAGTGGGAAAAAATCAGTTGTTAAAGAAGGGAAAGAGAAGAAAGGGACTAGAGAAAGATAGTATGGTGGTCTAGAGCTGGCAAGGTAAGAATCCATGTGCCTTTAGATCGATACTCCTTAGGTGAGACCGCACTTAAATACTTGCAGAAGTCAGTAGGGAGAATTTGAATGCTTGAATGTGATTGTGGAGTTTACCTGGGACAGTTGCTAAGTGTGGGGGAAGTACATGTTGGTCTTGATATCCTGTGATTGATTCTTTCAGTGGTTTACTAAGGGGAATCTGAGTATTGTAGCTTCTAAGATGAAATGAGTTTCTGAAGAGTTTTCAAACCTCTTCACCATGTTTTAGTTCTATGTTTTGCTTGAGGGCAAGCAAAGGCTAAGTGTGGGGGAGTTGATATATCATGGTTTTTACCCATTTTAGACCATGATATAGATGTGTTTTAGTGTCTTTTGTCTTTGTTTAGAGTCTTTTACAGGTTAAATCAGGATTGGAGCTGATTGGAGATATTTGGAGCATTTTGGGATTTTTGGGACGTTTTGGCCGAGAGCTTAACTCACTGTTCGTATAATTGATCATGCATCGATCGTTGCACTCAAAGCATCGATCGATGCAGTCGCGAGATGGGCCGTACACGTCGGTTTGACAAGTATTGAAGATTTACAAAGAAGCCCAAGATAGTTCCAGTATTTACACAGAAGCCCCATCCGAGATTATGCCTATATAATAGAGTTTTTAGAGTTTTTATTAGATATACTTTTATAATTAAGAGCAGAGGATTTTTAGAGCTTTTGGGGCTGATCTGAACCTAATTCATCATCTGTATTTGGAGAAGATTTCGAACCCCTTTTACTCTTATTCTTTTATGCAATTTACTTATCATATGATCATGTTTTCATTATCTATGTCTGAGTAGATTCCTAGTTAGACTTAGGGTTTCTCACATAGGATTTCATGACTTGCTAGACTTGTTCAATTTCAGTTAAGGATTCAAACTATATCTGTTCTTCAATTTAATTGTGCTTAAAGCTAGTTCTAACCTGATCAATTAGAATCTAGATCTTAGGTTGCTAAATACGTCACGGAAGTGGGGTTTAGGAATCTGAACTAATTAAATTGGGCAATTAAACTTTGCGCAAACGAAAGTTTGGTTTAGGATAATTGTGAACATATCAAACTTGGACTTATTGCTAGTTTAATCTGTTAGTTCTCGCAAACGGAAGTTTGGTTTGCTGCACTTAGACTTAGAGAATTATCGCAAAGGAATTTGGTTAATTCTATATCTGTGTTTTGAGTTCTAGAACTGTGCTTAATTAGATCCTTGCTGAATGAACTGTCTGCTAGTCTGATTTCCTGAGAATACCCTAGGTTTGACGCTTTTAATTACTTGCTTTCACAACCAATAATCTCTGCTACTGATTTACTTTCTTGCACTGTTTTCAATACAATCACATTGCTTATTTCTAGTATTCATTCCCTACAGTTTGATTCTCTTGAGACCAAGTGTCCCTGTGGATTCGATAACCCTATATACTACTTTGACATTGTTGTACACTTGCAGTTTAGTATAGGGATTAATTCTTGACCTATCAAGTTTTTGGCGCCGTTGCCGGGGACTCTTAGAGTCTTCGATAGGACCGAACTTAGGGTTTTACTAGAAATTTTTCGTTTTTCGTTTTTGTTTTTCGTTTTTTATTTTATTTATTTTATTTTGCTGACTTTTCTCTGTTTCTCTCTGTCGCAGGTACGAATTTCGCCTTGCGTCGATCGTTGCACCCTTGCATCGATCGTTGCTGAGCGATTTGAGATTGAATCGATCGTTGCACTGATAGCATCGATCGTTGCTGGACGATTACAGACAGTTTATGCCAACGCAGAACACTCGAAGTAATCCGAACTCGAGCTTAGTTAATCTCAACCTAGAAGAACTTGGACGTCTAGAGAGGACTATCAGAAGAGAAAAGAGAGAGAGAATGGTTCGAGAACGTCTGATCTTGATACCAGATGCTGAAGGTACCCTGAGGGACCAAGATAACAACCCGTACAATGCTGCTGGGCATCGGGTTGATGCTGAAGGGAATGTCATCCCTGATCCCCCTGAACCTGAGCAACAACCGCAAGATCGAGCTCAAGGTAGAGAGATGGTAGTTCATGAGAGGACACTAGCTGATTACAATAGACCTGATGAGTTTCATGCAAACCGAGCAGCTCTAGTGCTTCCTGCTTTTGAAAGGAATGATTTTGAGGTAAAAACTATCTACTACCAACTGATGAGGCAGATTGCTTTTCATGGTCTTCAATCAGAGCAGCCTATGGATCACATTGACAAGTTTGAGGACATAGTCACTGGCATGAAGTATGAAGGAGTATGCCCGGACTATATTTTCCTTAAGCTATTTCCGCACAGTCTTGCTGGAGACGCTAGTGCATGGCTGAGACAACTGGCACCTGGTCAGTATACTACTTGGGCAGCCTTAAAGAGTGAGTTCCTGCGCCACTTCTACGATGCTGCGCGCTCAGATCAGTCCAGACAGGACATACTTACTTTTTCCCAAGGAGCTGTGGAGCCTTTGACAACCGCATGGATGAGATTTAAGCAGTATCAGCGTGATTGTCCACATCATGGATTCACAGAAGTACAGCTGATTGGTATTTTCTTCAGAGGAATAGATCTCCCGTATCAGACTGCTTTGGATAATTCCAGTGATGCTAATTTCAGCACCAGAACTCCTACACAAGCTAAACGGTTGATAGAGAACCTGATTGGCAGCAATAGTTGCAAAACAATGGATGAAAGGAGGAAGAAATCTGGTGGAACCGTAGAGAATTCTGATATAGCTAACATAAGATCCAGATTGGACACAGTTTACAATCTCCTGACAAGTAAAAAAGCTGTCCACTTTGCCCAAGATGTAGAGGTGATTCAGACTGAGGAGGACACTCAGGAAGAAGATGTGAATTTCATAGGAGGTTCCGGTTTCCAAGGTAATAGATTTAACAATCAACAGGGGAACAGATTCTCAAATGGAGGACAGAATGGTGGTTTTCAGAAGACCTATGGACAAGGTACTCAGAGAACCTATGGATCTACATCCTATCAGACTCCTCCTGCACCTACAGCCCATGAGAGAAAAATGGAGGCTATGATGGAGCAACTGATGGAAAGTCAAACCAAGCTTTCTGTAGACAACAACAAGAAGCTGGACGCTGTCTATCAGGACCTCAATGGGAAGTTTGAGACATTGAGCACTCACATGAAGCAGTTGGACACTCAGGTGAATCAGATGTCCAGCTCACTGAAAGGGAAAGGAGTTGCAGACACTCATATTAAGGCCTGGTCTGTACTGATTAATGATGGATCTTATCTAGGGGAGAAATTTGAGCTAAGTACAACTGAGTTGGTGACTGAGGAAGAATTTTCGGATTTTTGTGAAAAACTCTCGGGTGGAAGTTATGATGATCGCGATGCAACGATCGATACACATCTGGCATCGATCGATGCAGGTCGTGAACAAGCAGAGAATCCGTGGGATGAAAATGAGATTGATGCAGAACTAGCCCGCCTATTCCCTGATACGTCTGAAATCACTCCAGAGGATGTTTATGCACGAGCTATTTGGCACTGTCCCAAGGTGTCTGAAGTGATTAAACAAGAGATTGAAGAGCTGAAAAGGCTAGAAAAGAGTGGTGAAGACTTGGAAGAAATTCCATCATCTGATGATCCACCTTATCATCCATGTGTTCAGAAATATTTGAACAAGATGTTGCCATTAGATGAAGAGCTGAGAGAATGGGTGATAGTAGTTCCTCAGCATATTAGTGATGTTCTGTTAACTAAGGTCTCAAAGAAACTGCCTGATCCTGGAGTCTTTGTACTTGATTGTTCTATCTTTGAAGATAGTTTTAGGCGTTCTCTGTGTGATTTAGGAGCTGCTGGGAGCATAATGCCTTACTCTGTGGCAGAGAAGCTGGGTATGTTGGATTTTGCTCCTACTAGGACACGTCTTATCCTAGCTGATCAGTCCATGTGAGTTCCTGAAGGACTCCTTATGGATATTCCGGTAAGAGTTGGAAACTACTTAGTTCCAACGGACTTCCTTGTGCTGAAATATGCCTGCGATCCGGATGAAGCTTTATTGCTTGGGAGACCATTTTTGGCCACAGCAGGAGCTGTGATTGATGTTAGACAGAGTCTAATAGACCTCCACCTGGGAGATGAGACACTGCGATATGAGATGGAGAAGCTGCGGAAGCCACTGATAGATGGACAGACTTTCAAGATCTTGGAAGCAGATGATGAGCAGCTGAATGAGACTGTGATAATAGATCCTGGAGCGCATTTTACTCCATCTTTTCTTGGACTGAAGCATTCTGCAGCAGCCTATTCTCCGCCATGGATGAGGAGACTTGAACAGAGACAGAAAAAGTCTCTGTCAGGATCTTCTGGCACTTGAAAGATCTTGCGCGTCCGGTCAAGCTATTGACCTTAAACAAGCGCTGGGTGGGAGGCAACCCACCATTAGGTACTGGTGTTTTTCTTTCTAATTTTTGGTGTTTTTGTTAGGATTTTACGTTTGTTTTTGTTTCTGGTGCAGTCATGTTTGCAGGTCTCGAATTAAATCGCAGTGCAGCGATCGATGCATTTCTGCATCGATCGTCACAATACGAAAGGAATCGCATTGCAGCGATCGTTGCGGTCCTGAGCAACGATCGACTATACACGAAAAATCGCCAAGTAACGGTCGATGCACATAGTGCAACGGTCGTTGCTCGTGCGACAGAGGTAACCCGACAGACATAATTTCACCTTTTCAATTTTTATTTTCTTTTTACCGATCCTTCGCTGGACACTACTGGGGACAGTGTGTCTTAAGTGTGGGGGAGGTGCTACTGACGTTTATCTTTCTGTTTTCTTAAGAGTCAGTCCGTATTTCAAAATTTTTTTGATTTATTGAGTTAAAACTGTTTAAGTAAGAAACTATGATTTTCTGAGGAGATTTACAAAACTTGCAGGAACTTAAGTAACCATTGGGATGAAGTTGCAGGATCTATCTCTGACTATTAGAAAACCCAGACACGGATCAACCTACTGGGAACACCCATATCACTTCAGGTACCAGAGGATCCTTTACTGACTTCACCCCTAATACTGACTTAGATTTTCTCACCTAAGGGCTTGGTATACTTTATGTCGGATTCCCTGTTAGTTCTGACACAGCCTGTAAACCTGTCCTATTTAGTCCCCTTCTCCCCTTCTATAAAGTAAAAAAAAAAAAAAAAAGATAATAAACTGAGGATGAGTTAGTAACTCCGAAGTGGTCATGGGAATAGTAGCAAACACTATTATCTCTCATGTGATCCATGGAATGTGTCCAAAGTACACCCCATAACGGGAAGAACACTGATAAAAAAAATAAAATGATACCCAGTGGGAAAAAATCAGTTGTTAAAGAAGGGAAAGAGAAGAAAGGGACTAGAGAAAGATAGTATGGTGGTCTAGAGCTGGCAAGGTAAGAATCCATGTGCCTTTAGATCGATACTCCTTAGGTGAGACCGCACTTAAATACTTGCAGAAGTCAGTAGGGAGAATTTGAATGCTTGAATGTGATTGTGGAGTTTACCTGGGACAGTTGCTAAGTGTGGGGGAAGTACATGTTGGTCTTGATATCCTGTGATTGATTCTTTCAGTGGTTTACTAAGGGGAATCTGAGTATTGTAGCTTCTAAGATGAAATGAGTTTCTGAAGAGTTTTCAAACCTCTTCACCATGTTTTAGTTCTATGTTTTGCTTGAGGGCAAGCAAAGGCTAAGTGTGGGGGAGTTGATATATCATGGTTTTTACCCATTTTAGACCATGATATAGATGTGTTTTAGTGTCTTTTGTCTTTGTTTAGAGTCTTTTACAGGTTAAATCAGGATTGGAGCTGATTGGAGATATTTGGAGCATTTTGGGATTTTTGGGACGTTTTGGCCGAGAGCTTAACTCACTGTTCGTATAATTGATCATGCATCGATCGTTGCACTCAAAGCATCGATCGATGCAGTCGCGAGATGGGCCGTACACGTCGGTTTGACAAGTATTGAAGATTTACAAAGAAGCCCAAGATAGTTCCAGTATTTACACAGAAGCCCCATCCGAGATTATGCCTATATAATAGAGTTTTTAGAGTTTTTATTAGATATACTTTTATAATTAAGAGCAGAGGATTTTTAGAGCTTTTGGGGCTGATCTGAACCTAATTCATCATCTGTATTTGGAGAAGATTTCGAACCCCTTTTACTCTTATTCTTTTATGCAATTTACTTATCATATGATCATGTTTTCATTATCTATGTCTGAGTAGATTCCTAGTTAGACTTAGGGTTTCTCACATAGGATTTCATGACTTGCTAGACTTGTTCAATTTCAGTTAAGGATTCAAACTATATCTGTTCTTCAATTTAATTGTGCTTAAAGCTAGTTCTAACCTGATCAATTAGAATCTAGATCTTAGGTTGCTAAATACGTCACGGAAGTGGGGTTTAGGAATCTGAACTAATTAAATTGGGCAATTAAACTTTGCGCAAACGAAAGTTTGGTTTAGGATAATTGTGAACATATCAAACTTGGACTTATTGCTAGTTTAATCTGTTAGTTCTCGCAAACGGAAGTTTGGTTTGCTGCACTTAGACTTAGAGAATTATCGCAAAGGAATTTGGTTAATTCTATATCTGTGTTTTGAGTTCTAGAACTGTGCTTAATTAGATCCTTGCTGAATGAACTGTCTGCTAGTCTGATTTCCTGAGAATACCCTAGGTTTGACGCTTTTAATTACTTGCTTTCACAACCAATAATCTCTGCTACTGATTTACTTTCTTGCACTGTTTTCAATACAATCACATTGCTTATTTCTAGTATTCATTCCCTACAGTTTGATTCTCTTGAGACCAAGTGTCCCTGTGGATTCGATAACCCTATATACTACTTTGACATTGTTGTACACTTGCAGTTTAGTATAGGGATTAATTCTTGACCTATCAGCAGCATCTATAGCTCCTTCCAGACACGCAGTTCCACTTGCCCCTCCTTCAACGTTCTACTGTTGCTTAGGCTCTGCATATTATAACAAATATCAGTGCCACAACCAGTATCCAATACCTATAAGGTAGAACTTGAAGTAATAACATGAATACCTGAGGAAGTAGTCTCATACATCGACTTCAATTCCTCATAATCTTCCATGAATTTAATGTAATCTCTCTTCCAATGCCCAGTCTCTTTACAGTAGCAGCACTTACCAACGTAAGAGGTATCTGACTCGGGCTCAGAAGACACACGCTTGCCATGATTCAAAATCTGGACAACTTTGTCTTCACCCTTGTCAGCATTAGGTTTAGTAAACCTACCCTTCTCCATTACGAGATTCAACAGGGTACTCTTCACGTTTGGCTCAACTGTCTTGAGCATATCATGCAGTTCAGTCAGCGTCTTCGTTAAGCCTTTCTTGATACAGTTCCTTCTGAACTTATCATAGCTTGACGGCAGTGACTGCATAATGATCTCAGTTGCCAATTCTTGGCTAACTGGATAATCCAGATTCCTCAGGTTATCAATGTAACCCATCATTTTACTGACATGAGGACTCACTGGATGATCATTTGGTAGCTTGCAGCTAGTGAGAGACTTAACCAACTGGTATCTCTCCACTCTTACCTGCTCCTGAAATTTCAATTTCAGGCTGCTGATCATCTCTATTGGCGACTCCATGTTCTCATATTGCTTCAGCAAATCTGAGTCCATGGTAGCCAATATCAGACCAAGCACATCTACCGCATCATTATAATGCTTATTCCAAGCATCACATACTGCATGAGAGGCATTGGACCCGATCCTCACGGGGAGAGCTCTCTCAAGGACATAGTCCTTTCTCTCCTGCCTGAGGACTAGCCTCAGGTTCCGCGACCAAGTCAAGAAATTTGATCCGTTCAGTTTGTCCATCTTAAGGACAGACCGGATCGAGAAAGTGTTTTGATTGTTTGTGCTAGTCATAGCTGAAATTTAGAGATAAATAGAGTTTTAGTTATTTAGTTCATAAAAGAGTAATCTTAATAACTTATAAGAAAACTCGCATTGCATTCAAAATTTCTTTGTTTGACCTCATAAGAATGCAATGATTCCGAGACCCATGTTCAGCTAAATCCAAAGTGGGCCACTGGCCGTCACCCGGAATTAGCTTTACTTGGTAAGCATACACACAGCTAGTTATATCTCATATAACTCTCGGTTGTGAATTGGGCCCAAGGCCCAATACACCAGATGTCTCAAGGCCCGGGACTCCCGATGGCCCAGTCAAGGAAACCAATCTCTTACAGCCAAATAATCACTAAAGTCTGGGACTCCCAATGAAATTAGTGACTATATACTACTTTACTTACGCGAAAACAGACACCTCACACTGTAAGCCATATCTGTAATCGAATAAGCGTTAAGTAGCTGACAAGATTGGAAAGACATCCAAGCTTGATATTGTTTTTGAGGATTTTCAGTTTTATTTCCAAAAAATAGAAGATTACTATTTTGGGAAACTTACTTATTTTAGAAACTTTCTAAATTTAGAAACATTCTAAAAGTAGAAATTTCTAATTTAATATTTTATTAATATTTTGGGTTGGGTCACAAATTATAGGCCCAATTTTTGGCCCAAGACCATAGAATTCCAATTGGCCCAATAATTTGACATAACCGAGTCGGTTTATTAATTCTGGTCCAAGACCAAATTAACTATCAAAACCATCGGTTATTTACTAAACCAGACCAGCTCTAAATTATTTGGTCCAACCAAATCAAACTTAGACCAGCCTTCGGTTTAGGTCAAAATTCAATTTTTGAATTTCAATCCGGTTTAACCAGAAATTAAATAATTTCTAGCAAACCGCGATTTGGGTTAACGCTTGAACCATACAATTAAATAATTAATTGATTCAAACATTAATTAAATAATTGCTTGAAACCTTATGAAACGAACACGTTTACATTGGCATTGTCCAATAATCGATCACGTTTATGAAACGATCACGTGTGATGTCACCACATGCGATTGTTACATTCACAAACTTGTGAATTCAAACAAAGTCAACCAAAATTCAATAATTGCTATTAACAAACCAATCAAACAATTCATACAAATCAATCGCTAAATGACAAAACGAAATCGTTATCAAAACAATCGATTAATGGAATGAAACGTTTGACAATTCGCTTCATGACAATTCGATATTTGACATTCGTTTCATGCCATTAACAATCAAACACGTTTGATCATTATACAACAAAATCAATAATCGATTGTCTTATGATTACAAAGCAAAGTCATATTACGATTCACACAAAGAAAACGATTACGACTTTAATCAATTAACAAGCGATTCTCATATTAGGGTTTTTACAAGTTCTAATCAAATTTCTTAAGCCAAATTCGATTCTAAACATTTAAAAACAACCTAAATATGATCCAAATTACAAGAATCTAATGAACCTGGCTCTGATACCACTGAAGGATTATAGCGTTTTTCCAAGGTTCAATTCCAAATTGCAACCTAACACATAATCTTAAACAGATCTAGGTTCTTGTAATCGAATCATAAAAACAAACCTGGACATTACCTTTTGCAGCGGAATTTGGTGGTAATGACGAGATCAACGAACAGATGAATACCTGTTCCTCCTTGGTATCCACACGCTTACAAGCACGGATGGCTGCTAGACCGGATAGAATTCAACCAGAGAGAGAGAGAGAGAAGGAGAGCCTGCGGCTACACCAAAAACGCCAAAGATGGCTTAAGGTTTCTAAAACCCTTGTTGCAATCTTATTTATTCACTAATGGGCCCAAGTTTAATTAATTAAACTAATGGTCCATTAGACTTTTGGGCCCAAGACACAAATCAGACAAAAGCCCATTTGTTGTCTGCCCAACTCTCTGTACAAATACAGTAAATGCCTTAGCATCTTACCGTATTAATTCCATCTTTACTTTCCCGTTAGCTATGGTGTGTGACCCTTCGGGATCATACAATACTGGTAATAAGTCCTAAACTTATAGATCATGAGCGGGCTCTAGCAAGTCATCATGATCACCCAGTATTTATGACTTATGTCTGATCTCGACATTTATTATACTTTCTAGAGATAGTACGGTAGATTTCAGGACATTCCCAACATCGGCGGAGTCGTGAGATATTCTTTCAGCTGTTGGAAGGCTTCCTCGCACTCTTCGTTCCATTCGAACCTCTTGTTTCCTCTCATGAGTTGATAAAACGGCAAACATTTTTCGGTCGACCTAGAGATGAGACGATTAAGCGCGGAAATTCTCCCAGTTAGCCTTTGTACTTCGCGAGTTTTTATTAGATAAGGCAAGTTCATTATCGTCGTGATCTGCATTGGGTTAGCCTCGATTCTGCGTTCGGTCATAATGTACCCTAGGAATTCTCTCGAGGAGACGCCAAAGGTGCACTTCGCTGGGTTTAGCTGTTGGGAATGTCCTGAAATCTACTGTACTTGCTCTAAGTGAAAGTCGTATAGTCGAGATGAGACAATCACATAACACTAGGTAGTCGTAACGCTTTGCTAGAAGCCACTTATGATCGATGAGTTGAGAACTCATTGCTAGTGTTATATGATCCTACAGGGTCACACACCTAAGCAAACTGGGCGTCATAGACGAGGTTGATCATTAATGTAATGATCCAATGAATGCATATTTGATATGCATTCGATATCAATGTTCTGGGGAGTGTCGATCGTTGCAGTTAGTGCATCGATCGATGCACTCGCGGATTAATCAGATTAATTCGGTTTAATCGTTGGTTAATTCCGTTGTGGTTTAAGCCGACATATATAAGATATATGGTCGACCTAAACTCGGCCCTAATCTAATTCACAGCCACCAGAACACAGAAATAAACCTCTCTGGAGATTAGATCTCGGTAAGGCACTAGCATCCCTGCGGTCCAGTTTCTGTGCGTGTGGATACCAGTAGAGGCGCATCACTTGAGGCGCTTCGTGATCTCGATTATCTGCAAACACTTCCGCTGCATATTCATCAGGTAATCTCGAGATCTCATAGATTCAATTACATGAACCTTAGATCCTAGGCTCGGAATTCAGACTAGGGTTGCTAATCCGGATTAGAACTGCTAGAAATTCCTTCAGTGGTATCAGAGCTTTAGGGTTCCATTGAATCAGTAGCATGATGATTAGATTAGTTGAATCTAGATCTTTGTATTATTGATACAAGCATGCTAAAACTCGTTTTGATCAAAGTAACCTAGTTTAGGGTTTTGTTCGAAAACGTTTTAAGGTTTTTCGCATAGTGTCGATCGTTGCCAATCGGGCATCGATCGACACAGAGCGAAAACCCGAATAAACTTAGGGATTTTCGCATGGTGTCGATCGTTGCCAATCCGGCAACGATCGATGCAGGGCGAAAACCCGAATAAACCTAGTTTTCGCCTAGTGTCGATCGATGCAATTGTTGCACCGATCGACACAGCCTCGCGAGATTGTTGGATCGGTTCAATTGGATTGGACCGGTCATCGAGCTTGGTTAATAATGGTCGAACACTGTGAATGGTTTGATGGCGATTGTTTTGATTAGGTTGGCATCGACCGATGCTAACGTAGCATCGATCGATGCTTACCGGTATTCAAAACCGGATCAATTGGATTGATCAGTTATCGCAGATTAATTAATTATAAGAATTAAAACATAGTAAAACTGAACGTTTTAAATGGTTCCGTTCCTCAACCAAATATCAAGTGATACTTGATGTCTTTCCAATCTTGTCAACTGTCAAGACTCATTTCATTGTACGATAGGCTTGCAGTGCAAGGTATCAACAATTACATGAGTAAGGCAGGAAGTAATCGTGTTAATGGGCTTGCAGTGCAAGGCATCAACAATTACATGACTGAAGAGATTGGTTTGCTTGACTGGGCTATCAAAATCGTTTTGGGCCCAGAGACATCAGGTGGATTGGACATAAGATGTTGATCCACAACCAAGAGTTATATTGGATATAACTAGCAAGGTTGTTGCTTACCTAAATAGCTAAAGTTGAGTGATAGCCAGTGGCTCACTTGAATTTAGTAAAATATGGGTCTTGGATCATTATATTCATCTGAGGAAGCATTGATTGAATATAATGCGAGTTTTCTTAAAAGTTGAGATTTCTCATTTCTTGAACATCATAACTAAACCATTTTCTTTTCTATGTTCTCAGCTATGACTACTACTCATAATAATTCTTTCTCCCTGCGATCCGTCCTTGAGAAGGACAAGTTAAATGGATCGAATTTTCTCGAATGGTATCGGAACTTGAGAATTGTTCTCAAGCAGGAGAAGCGGGACTATGTCCTTGAAAATGTTCTCCCTGAAAAACCGAGATCCAATGCTGCACATGCAGAAAGGAGTGCTTGGGACAAGCATTCCAATGATGTGGTCGATGTGAATTGTCTCATGTTGGCTACCATGAACTCGGACTTGCAGAAGCAATACGAGAACGTGGAGTCGCCAGTGGAGATGATTACTAGCCTGAAAAGCATGTTTCAGGAGCAAGCACGAACTGAGAGATACCAGACGGTTAAATCTCTCATTGAATGCAAGCTACCAAAGGACAGTCCGGTCAGTCCTCATGTCATTAAGATGATGGGTTATATTGATAACCTGGGGAGACTGGATTGTCCCATTAGCCAAGAGTTGGCTACTGACATCATTCTGCAGTCACTGCCGTCAAGTTATGATCAGTTTGTTATGAACTATAACATGAACAACTTGACGAAGACGTTGACTGAACTGCATGGCATGCTCAAGACAGCTGAGCCTAATATCAGGAAGGGCACTCCTAATGTACTTATGGTACAAGGGGGTAAGAAGTTTAAGAAACTAGGCAAAGGCAAGGGAAAGGGCAAGGCAGTCCCGGTTGAGAACCATGACACGCCTGCGCCAGCCCCGAAGCCCAAGCCGGGCCCATCTGAGACTGATAAGTGCCATTACTGTAAAGAGCCTGGGCATTGGAAGAGAAATTGCAACAAATTCTTGGAAGAGAAGAAGAAGAAGAAGAAGACTTTCGAGACTTCATCTTCAGGTATTTATGTTATAGAAGTAAATGTTACCACTTCTGGTTCTACTTCTTGGGTATTGGATACCGGCTATGGTGCTCATATTTGTACAAATATGCAGGGCCTAAGCAACAGTAGGACGTTGGAAAAGGGACAAGTGGACCTACGTGTGGGGAATGGAGCAAGAGTTGCTGCATTAGCCGTAGGAACATTTAACTTGTCTTTACCTTCTGGTTTGGTTTTAGAACTTCATAATTGCTACTATGTACCTGCTATAAGCAGAAATATTATTTCTATTCCTGTTTTGGATTTGGAAGGATATCAGTTTTCAATTAAGAATAAATGTTGTTCTTTTGATTACAATGATATGTATTATGGTAGCAGCCCATTAGAGAATGGGCTTTATGTTCTAAACCAAAGCACATAAATCTATAACATTAACACTAAGAGATTCAAATCAAATGACACGAATTAGACTTTTCTATGGCATTGTCGTTTGGGCCACATAAACGAGAAACGGATTCAAAAGCTCCATAGTGATGGGCTTTTGGGCTCATTTGATTATGAATCATGTGAGAAATGTGAATCTTGTTTACTAGGCAAAATGACTAAGGCCCCTTTCAACAAATCAAACGAAAGGGCCAGTGACCTGTTGGGCCTTATACATACAGATGTATGCGGCCCAATGAGCACAAGTGCCAGAGGAAATTTTCGATACTTCATTACCTTCACTGATGATTTCAGCAGGTATGGCTATGTCTATTTAATGAGACACAAGTCGGAATCCTTTGAAAAGTTCAAAGAGTTCCAAAATGAAGTACAAAATCAACTTGGCAAAAGTATTAAGGCTCTTCGATCAGATCGTGGAGGAGAATACTTAAGCCAAGAATTCAGTGATCATTTGAGAGATTGTGGAATTGTTTCACAACTCACTCCTCCTGGAACACCACAATGGAATGGCGTGTCTGAGAGGAGGAATCGGACTTTATTAGATATGGTTCGATCAATGATGAGTCTCTCAACTCTTCCATTATCCTTTTGGGGATACGCTCTAGAAACGTCTGCGTTTACACTAAATAGGGTTCCGTCAAAATCAGTTGCAAAGACACCACATGAGATGTGGACTGGAAATGTTCCGAATGTGTCTTTCCTGAAGATTTGGGGTTGTGAAGCTTATGTTAAGAGATTAATTACAGATAAGCTCGAGCCCAAATCTGATAAATGCTACTTCGTTGGTTATCCTAAGGAAACAAAGGCATACTACTTTTACAACCAATCCGAGAACAAAGTGTTTGTTGCTCGGAACTGCGTCTTTCTTGAGAGAGAATTTCTTTCCAAGAAAAACAATGGGAGTAAAGTACAACTCGAAGAAGTTCGAGAACCGCAGGAAAATGCTCAACCCGTAGAGGAAGAGCAACAGTTGGATCTACAAAGAGTTGTAGAACCCGCGCCTGTGGAGCCTGAAATTCGCCGATCCGAAAGGATCCGTCACGAACCCGAGAGATATGGATTTCTCGTAACCAATTGTCATGATTTGTTGATCATTGACAGTGACGAGCCAGCGAATTTCGAAGAAGCAATGATGAGCCCTGACTCCGCAAAGTGGCTGAAAGCCGCTGAATCCGAAATGGGATCCATGTCACAGAACCAAGTATGGACTTTGGTTGATTTACCCGATGGTGCAAGACCCATTGAGTGTAAATGGATTTTCAAGAAGAAAATTGATGTGGATGGAAATATTCAGATATATAAAGCAAGGCTAGTGGCAAAAGGTTTCAAACAAATTCATGGTATTGACTATGAAGAAACCTATTCACCTGTCGCCATGCTTAAATCCATTCGGATTCTCCTAGCAACAGCTGCTCATTATGATTATGAGATCTGGCAGATGGACGTGAAAACAGCTTTCCTTAATGGAATTCTGGAAGAGGATGTGTACATGACACAACCCGAAGGTTTCATCGATCCAAATGCAGCTAGGAAAGTATGCAAACTTCATCGATCCATTTATGGATTGAAGCAAGCATCTCGGAGTTGGAATCTTCGTTTTGATGAAGCAGTCAAAAGGTTTGATTTCATCAGAAGCGAAGAAGAACCATGTGTTTACAAGAAGACTAGTGGGAGCGCAGTTGCATTTCTCGTGTTGTATGTAGATGACATACTTCTTCTCGGAAATGACGTTCCGTTGTTACAGTCTGTTAAGACTTGGCTCGGAAGTTGTTTTTCAATGAAAGACATGGGAGAAGCCGCATATATTCTTGGAATAAGAATCTATAGAGATAGATCAAACAAGTTGATTGGACTGTGTCAAGACACTTATATCGATAAGGTCTTACACAGGTTCAGAATGCAAGATTCCAAGAAGGGCTTCATACCAATGTATTATGGCATAAGTCTCAGCAAGAAGCAGTGTCCTGAGACACCTGCTGAGCGAGATCGCATGAGTCGGATTCCCTATGCCTCGGCGTTGGGATCCATCATGTATGCCATGCTCTGTACTCGTCCAGATGTTGCTTGTGCTTTAAGCATGACGAGTAGATACCAATCGGATCCAGGTGAAAGTCACTGGACAGCAGTCAAGAATATTCTGAAGTATTTGAGAAATACTAAGGATAAATTCTTGGTGTATGGAGGAAGTGATGAGCTGGTAGTAAGTGGTTACACAGACGCAAGTTTTCAGACAGACCAAGATGATTTCTGATCGCAATCTGGTTACATCTTCTGCCTGAATGGCGGTGCAGTAAGCTGGAAGAGTTCCAAGCAGGACACTGTAGCAGATTCCACAACTGAAGCTGAGTACCTCGCTGCTTCTGAAGCGGCAAAGGAGGCTGTTTGGATCAAGAAGTTCATCACTGAACTTGGTATGATTCCTAGTATTTCTGAGCCAGTGGCTTTGTATTGTGACAACAATGGAGCCATTGCGCAAGCAAAGGAACCTAGATCACACCAGAAATCCAAACACATAGAAAGGCGATATCACCTTATCCGTGATATTGTGAATATAGGAGATGTGAAGATCAGCAGAGTCCCGACGGATGAGAATGTTGCTGATCCACTGACCAAGCCTCTCCCAAGGCCTAAGCATGAGTTTCATACAACTGCTGTAGGCATTAGATTTCTTAAGATATGATCTTGATTTCAGTGGGAGTTGTATTTGTTTTAGTTGTGGCATGATGTTCACAAAGACATAATAGTTATGTTATTTTAATGAAATTGTTTCAGCATTATTTAATTGTGTTAATTAAATATATATAATGTCCCAAAGTAATTTATGACATTTTATAGGCCAGCAAGTATGTGACTTGATCATGAAACCCTATAAACAATAAATGACATAAATTATAATGGTCCCTGGTCGAGGTTTTTAACGTGGGACATTAACAACCACGTGAGACTAGTATGTGAGGTGACTGATGACCATGTTTCATGGAGTCATTAATAAGTGTATTAAAGTCAATCACATAGATATGTGTTAGAGAACACATGATCGGACTTGACCCGTTAATGAGAACTCTACAAGATGTTATATGAGTGTCATAAGAGTTTCTCATTACGACTAAAGAGAGTAGTCCTTAGACCTGAGTTCATCATGTCCTCTCTTATATGGATTGGTTCGTCTTGACTTTGTCAAACGTCAGCCGTAACTGGTGATCATAAAGACACTGATTAGGCGTATCATGAAATATAAAAGAGACATGGATGGAACAAGATGGGATTTGTACCTCCTATATAACAGGAGTTAAATATCTCTGGGCCTATCGAAGATTTGATACTGGAAATGCGTGGCCGCGCTCAAACGAGGTGATTGTCAGTCGTTTGTTTTATCAGTACAAATCGGGATTCGATAAACGTAATCTGGTTGAATAAGGATGACACAGTGCTTGCCTTATGCCAGATTGAGATATAGCTACAAAGGGATTAAATGAATAGATGATTCCAGTACAAGTGGGAGATTGTTGGGAATGTCCTGAAATCTACTGTACTTGCTCTAAGTGAAAGTCGTATAGTCGAGATGAGACAATCACATAACACTAGGTAGTCGTAACGCTTTGCTAGAAGCCACTTATGATCGATGAGTTGAGAACTCATTGCTAGTGTTATATGATCCTACAGGGTCACATACCTAAGCAAACTGGGCGTCATAGACGAGGTTGATCATTAATGTAATGATCCAATGAATGCATATTTGATATGCATTCGATATCAATGTTCTGGGGAGTGTCGATCGTTGCAGTTAGTGCATCGATCGATGCACTCGCGGATTAATCAGATTAATTCGGTTTAATCGTTGGTTAATTCCGTTGTGGTTTAAGCCGACATATATAAGATATATGGTCGACCTAAACTCGGCCCTAATCTAATTCACAGCCACCAGAACACAGAAATAAACCTCTCTGGAGATTAGATCTCGGTAAGGCACTAGCATCCCTGCGGTCCAGTTTGTGTGTGTGTGGATACCAGTAGAGGCGCAGCACTTGAGGCGCTTCGTGATCTCGATTATCTGCAAACACTTCCGCTGCATATTCATCAGGTAATCTCGAGATCTCATAGATTCAATTACATGAACCTTAGATCCTAGGCTCGGAATTCAGACTAGGGTTGCTAATCCGGATTAGAACTGCTAGAAATTCCTTCATTAGCTTCATGCCGTAATCATTCAGGATGTCGAAGCATGTTTTAAATGCCTGACATGATCTGTTGCAACTAGTGATTTTATGAGCATGTCGTCGATATAGACTTCCATGGTACTGCCGAGGTGCTTGGCAACATCTTATTGACGAGGCGCTGATATGTTGCTCCTGCGTTTTTTAATCTGAATGGCATCACCTTGTAGCAGAAAGTTCCTCGATCCGTTATGATCGATGTCCTCTCTCTATCGTCTGGATGCATCAAGATCTGGTTGTACCCGGAGAAGGCGTCCATGAAAGATAGGAATTTGTTGCCGGCGGTTGCTTCGACTAGTTGGTCGATATGCGGTAGCGGGAAGCATTCTTTAGGACACAATTTATTCAGGTCCGTGAAATCCACTCAGACTCTCCATTTGCCGTTCTTCTTCTTGACCACTACCTGATTTGCAAGCCATTCCGGGTATTTTACTTCCGTGATTGACCCATCTCTTAGTAGTTTCTACAGTTCATCGTTTACCGCCTTTGCTCTCTTTTTCCCAGCTTCCTTATCTTTTGTTTGATAGGCTTGAATGTCCTGCCAACATTGAGTTCGTGACATGCGATGTTTGGGTCGATTCCGATCATGTCTTTAACCGACCATGCGAATATCGACACGTTTTTTATGAGGAAGTTTATGAGTTCGGCTCTAATGACAGGGTCGAGGTCGGCTCTCATTCCCACGCTTCGTTTGGGGTGACGTTCCTCGATTTTGACATGTTCGATCAACTCCAACTGAGGGTTATCTCGGTCAAATTCCTTTGGGGGTGGTTCCTTCTTTTGTGCTGTAGTTGACTCTTTTCCGCTTGTGGCTATGGTGGCAGCGCTCAGGCCGCCTGTCGATGTTTTGTCGATTTGTGATCCTGAATTTGCCAAGCTATCGCGGACTCCATCACATTGCGGGGACGACTTGGATCAGATCCGTTCTCCTCCTGCGTTTTTGGTGTTGGTGATGTCGCTGGCGTTGCTTTTCCTCCTCTCTTGTGACGAGAGTGGTGTTTCCGTCATTGCCGATCTTCCTTTTGATCGTACGAATGTATTCAAAGTCCCCACAAACGATGCCAATTGTTGAATCCAAGATTCACAATGATCAATACAATAAATTGATCTAATCAAAGGGACTTGAATAATTCAGATAAAGGACTTAAAGGCAATAACAGAATGACCGAAAATCTTCTTTTTATTAATCTAAGAGTTCAAAATCGAATGGATCTCTCTGCTCTAGAAATTAGGGTTGAGTACAATATTTTTGCTTAGTCTTTTCTCACATAGGGGAATGATATTTATATCACGCGAATTTGGGTTTATCTCTTAGATTCTCCTTGATATGATAATGTAAAATCTGGAAAATCATAGATTTCCTTATCGGAGATTTGTCTTTATCTTCTTCCATATTACAAATATGTTAATTTGCAATTAATCATATTTTCTTTTTCTGATGCAGGTCGTCCGAGGAAACCACCGGGCTTCGCCGAGTTGGGCCTCCTTCTTCTTTATTGGGTTTTATCTTTGACGGGCCTTTAACTGTTGGGCCGGGCTAAAGAGGGGTGAAAAACCAACCTCCAGCACTCGTTCAGATCAATAATAGAAAATCGATTCTTATTTTCTAAATCATTGTGCCTCCTTTTCACGGATCAATTCAAGGAACGTGGAGAACAATTGCATCCACAATCGCATGCTCCATTCCCGATTCCATCTAAAGCAAATCCAAAGATCCTCACAACAACCACAAAAGCTATTTGAAAAAAATCGAGATTACAACAAACATGAAAACCCTAAGTCGCAATTGATGATTTTCTGGGGAAAAAAATCAGGTTAGGTCAAAATCAGAAAGTTGGGTCGGGTTTACAATATATGTTTAGTTAGTTATGGATCGGATTCTGGGTAATCATAATTTTAAAACGTGATCAAGTAAATTAATGCAATTTGATGAATTTAATTTAATAGGTGGTTCTATGAAGAAATGTTTAACATTGGGGGTTGTATAAAGAGATAGAAAGTTTGGGTGGTTTGAGTGTTGGTTGAAATAGTTTAGGGGGTTTGAATGTTTGATGAAGGCAACCCAATAATATTTAGTTTACACTATTTATACTCCTTTTGCAAAAAAAAAAAAAAACTAGTTATACTCTTTACAAGTCTATTACATTACACTGTGGCGTTTACCTTCTGGATATCGCTCAGGTTATATGACAATGGTTTAGCTATGGAAGAATGAAGAACGGGGATGAGCTGTGGTTTGCTGATGTGAAGGAGAGTGTACAAAATCTGGTTAACCATTTGAGAGAAGATATAATGGGGCTGATCAAATGAGAAAAGTGCGAGTAAATGAGAGATGGTTGTTGAATGATTGTTAAGTGTTTACTGGTTATAAAACATTGGATATTTCACCGGTTAATGTCAAAACAAGGCTATTTGAGATAACGAGTGTTTCATGAATGGGTTTTCGTAAATACTCCTGAAAAAACAAATCCTCAAGTTTAATGAAATAAATTATCGAAACCCGTGTACGATTAAGGAGCTCTAAATCACAGGATTGTACGAAATGTTGTATATACAGAAATATGTATATCTTATGCAAGCAACGGCCTCCTGATTCCCTCTGTCACTGTAAGCAAGCAAATTGATGGAAAAGTGCGCAATTATCACAGCTAGGAGCAACAGACGTCGATTTTCAAAATTGATGCAACTGTGGATTAGGTAGATTCTGTTTTTTTTTTTTTTTTTTTTTTTTTTGTCAACTGATGGATTATATTCATAAAACTAGAGATGATACATGATCCTACGCAGAGGAAACTAAGGCCAACAAACCGGCAACCAAAGCCCAAAAAAAGGCAACCAAAGCCCACAGTACAGGCAACATACGCCCATAAAGGGTTACTAAAACATACAACTAAAGGAGATACAAATCGATAAATCTAAAAATGACAATAGCAACTCAAACTTGGAGAACGTGGCAACCGCAAAAGAGGAAAGAGCGAGATAAGTCGTCGTAGCCCACGGCACACCAAACGACAACATCAACAACCTGGAGACTCACAGCGAGACACTCTCGCACCAACTCAGAACCCACAAGACTTCATAATCCGACAAGAAAGAACCTAAGAAAGTTCTCTTAAACCTCTCTCGGATGAGGTAAAGACGCACTCATAAACGTCAAGAATAAACCTAGATAGAAGCCCTAGACGACCCAAACCTCCAACGATGTCTAAACAATCCAATAAACCGATCTAGAAAATACAACCCGATTGAAAAGCACTCAAAACGGAAACAAGGTAACCACAACGATCCAAGGAGAGAAGCTAGAACCAAGATTAGACCACCAATAACCCTAATAGCAGAGGAAACCAAATACAACTACACCGATTAAGCCCAAGACTAAGATTTAGGCCACACTCTCATAAACAAACATAAAGGACGGTAAACCCAAATCTCTCTAATCCGTCAAAATCAAAACCCTTACCCAACTACAGAGACGACTAAGATGGCCGGAAAACACCAACGAACAATCGACAGAGAAATAGATCTGAGGTCGTGGCCAAACCCTAACACCATACCACTCGTCATTCAGCAAACACCATCGTCGTACTCACTCCTTGCCAGAAAGCTACGCCAAGAACCTCGCCGGACAACACCAACGGAGGAGACGCAACCACCCCCCAAACCGGGAACCACCACAGTCCAAGCACACACCTCACGGACCACCGTAAGCCCCACCAGAAAGACCAACGCGCTTGAACTCCACGACGACACCGTAGCCGGACCACCACTGAGACACCGGGAACACCACAAACCAAAAACCGTCGTAAAGGAGGAGAGGCGAAGAGGAGCTCTGAGCCGAGTATGGTTTTGAACGGAGAGAGAGAGACGCCGCAAATAAGAGAAGCTACAGCAAGGGACTCCCGGCGGCGGCGAGAGGCGCCGACCGCCGGAGAAACGAAAGAACTAGTGTTGTTGACGGCCCCTCGATGTTCGTGTCCGAGAGAGTTTACAATTTAGGGCGAACTCTTGATGGGGAGGTAGATTCTGCTTATTTCTGTAAATGTTTTCTTATGTTTTCCTTGTTTTTCTCTTTTTGGCAAAGCAAACATTGTAATAGGTTCTAAAACCTCTTTCATTTAATGATACTAATATGATTATAAAAAATGTATATCTTATGCAATGCAATCCCGAGTTGTCTGCCTATTAAGCTCAACCTCTCTGTTTGTTCAAATCTGTAACACCCCGCTCCCGGCGAACCGGAACGGTGGCGTTAGGACATGCATCTACGTTCGAAGGCTAGCCGACATGTCCTCCCAATGGTCCCAGAAGTCCTGCGCACGCTCCCTTCTGTTCAAAATCACCAACTCAACCAGTAATATACTTCTGTTACAAGTCCTGAAAGGCAAAAGAAGGGAGAAGAAAGAGGGGTGAGTAATTGGAGAATTACTCCATGAGAACGATTTTGACCAACCCAAACCATACGACCCTTGCACGACGTAACGCCTAGCCGACAATTAAACGGCTGCAAGGAATATTATATAATACTTATATAATATAATAATATAGCACACAACAACCAATGGAAGCATCGTAACCCCCGAGCCCATAGCAGCATATAGCTCGTACCTGACTCAGCCACGACACTAGTTAAAGCCACCGGGCCCATAGAGACATATAGCTCGTACCCGACCTCCACCCGAACTCTCATCCTGCCACCGGGCCCATAGAGACATATAGCTCGTACCCGACCTCCACATGACGCAACACACACCCGGCCTGAAGCCAAAACACAGTCAGAAGCCAAAACACAGCCCGAAGCCAAAACACAACCGGCCCAAAGCCCAACATGGGGGGGGGGGGGGCTCGCCAAAACCCCCTCCGACGATACAAAGGATGCATTAACTTTACCGGCCTACGCGCTCTGCACACAACACCCTTTCGGGGGCCCTACCACACAGCTACTCCACCCATATCCATCACGCACAACAACGTTTTCAGTTTAAGTGATAACCTAGCAGTTCTATATTCCGAAATGCATCACATCACACAAGTTTACGGTTCACGTCCTAATCCGTTTTAACATGCCATCTAGGTTCTCAATCAGCACACAATTCCATGTCGGTTATCGAAAGTCACAGAACACTCAACAGCATCTAACAACCTAACTTTATTCTCAATTCACAGGAAAAGGTAGTTTATAAATATAGGTATATAGATATACATATATGTATACAGATGTAAGTTTAGTTTGTTGGTTCATATGGTTCTTACAACCCTAACTATATTATACTCCATTATCAACACATGGCACGCAACAAGCAACGAAGCCAATTCAAATCTAACCTAGACATCACGAAGCACAACGACACGCATGAATCAAATCAGGACAAACCGCCTCACCTTGGGGAAAGAAGGTCAAAAGCGTAAATTGGGAATTCCAATTTTCCAAACGGACTTCATCACTGGAAGGAGAACGGAAAAAGAAGCGATTTAGGCTTTCGTTTCGCTTGATTCGGGTTAAGGACGGTCTAGTTACGGTCAATTGAAGATAACCAGCCCAAACTGGATTAAACCGTACCTGACGGGTCAACCTGACCCGACCCAGTTAATCCGACCCGACTCGGTCAATCCGACCCGATCCGGTAAAACCGACTCGGTCAACCCGATCCGGTAAACCTGACCCGGTCAACCCGACCCAAACTAAACCGGGAAATTGGAAATTGAATTGAACCAAACCAAATACAGATTCGTCATGAACATACACGTTTTACAAAACAGATCATAACTTCCAAACGGTAAATCAGAATTGGGCGATTCTTACCTTTCTGTAAATCTGAGACCGAGATATTTCGAACGACATATTGTGCGTTCCGTGGATCTTACGGATCAATGGGAATACGCGAATAAATATGGCGGCCAGAATTGCTTCGATCTTAGATTTTGCATTCGGGAAAATGAAAGATCAAATAACCAAGATTAGATCTCCGATCTAACACCATAAGGAGTCAAAAATAGATCTGAGCAGAAGGAAAAAGGAGATCTAAGAGTACTAGAGATTCATTTAACCCGGAAAGAAGAACGAAGAGAAGACGCAAGAGAGGGAGATGAGATCGACGGAGGATGACAACAGTGGTGACGTCTGCGGCTGGTCTTCGACGGGATTCGGTGACGACTGCTTCCGGTGGGCGACGGGCAGGGCTTCGCCATCTGATCTCCTCTTGCCTCTTCTCCTTGGATGGCTCCTCTATTTATAAGAAAATAGAGAGGAAACCCTAGGTTAAGTGGTGGGATTTTTGGGCTTTTGGGCTTTCTTTTAAAAAAAAATTTGAAAACCCAAGAGTTGGGATGTTACAATTCTCCCCCCCCCCCCTTAAACGGAATTCGTCCGAATTCCGAGGCGTACGATTACTCGTATTTCCTAAGAGCTCAAGGGTACCATTCCTGCAAAGGGTACAAAAGCTTGTACGGAAGGGGAAGTCTTGTCGAACGTGATAGCGGAACACGAAAAGCACTTTGACGAAAGGAGCAAACTCTTGAGAAGTTACTCACTTCTTTTTGCAATCCAAGGAATGGGAGAATAAGAGGATGAGTAAGCAGTTGGGATTCCAATCCGTATATCCTAAATCCCTTCTGACCTTGGACGATCGCTTGACCAACAATCAAATAAGAACATGATCACATGACCATCCTTAGTCGGGCCTAGAGATGTTAACGGATGGCATCCGACAACTTCTACTTACTCATCACAATTCTCTATTCCAAGGGGAAAAGGGAAAGATTATGTAGGACTCATCATGCGGGCATCGCATGGCAAGGAAGGATTGCAAGATGGAAGAAGGAAAAAGAAATTGAACTTGAAATGCCATGGAATCTCTCCTTCGGTTCGCCTCAGGAACTCCACTCGAAATGCTTCTTGAACTCTCCGATGAACACCACATCCTACTTGTCGCCTTGCCGTACACTGCTAAGCTTCCACACTGGGCAACACCAATTCCAACGAGCACCTCCATGGTATCCACTACCCCGAAGGCATACACAACAACATACATTTCAATATACGCCTCCACGACATACATCCTGACATACATCTTGGCACACAACTTAAAAGAAATTGAGTCCACTAAGGTCTAAGGCACCAATCCCAACCTGGACGGAAGATATAACTAGACTAGAACCATATAGAAGAAGTCACATACTACTCTAGTTGGTGGTTTGAAAATACTTTCGTAACTTTCGTTGGGTACCCTTAAACTTTCGCAAACACTTTTCGCAAACAGAAATAAGGTTTTAAGAAAACAACAGAAGCTGATCCCTCAGGACGGCACTGAGGAATCTTAACTCAGGCTCTGATACCAAATTGTAACACCCCGCTCCCGGCGAACCGGAATGGTGGCGTTAGGACATGCGTCTACGCCCGAAGGCTAGCCAACATGTCCTCCCAATGGTCCCAGGAGTCCTGCGCACGCTCCCTTCTATTCAAAACCACCAACTCAACCAGTAATATACTTCTGCTACAAGTCCTGAAAGGCAAAGGAAGGGGGAAGAAAGAGGGGTGAGTAATTGGGGAATTACTCCGTGAGAACGATTTAGACCAACCCAAACCATACAACCCTTGCACGACGTAACGCCTAGCCGGTAATTAAACGGCTGCAAGGAATATTATATAATACAATAATATAGCACACATCAACCAATGGAAGCATCGTAACCCCCGGGCCCATAGCAGCATATAGCCCGTACCTGACTCAGCCACGACACTAGTTCAAGCCACCGGACCCATAGAGACATATAGCTCATACCCGGCCTCCACCCGAACTCTCATCCTGCCACCGGGCCCATAGAGTCATATAGCTCGTACCCGACCTCCGCAGGACGCAACACACGACCCGAAGCCAAAACACAGCCCGAAGCCAAACACACCCGGCCCGAAGCCCAACATGGGGGCTCGTTAGAACCCCCTCTATAACGTCCCTATTCTGCTTTGGCCTTAGTCAACCAGTGACCAACAATCAAACAAGAACATGATCACCGGTTTCCCTTAGTCGGGACAAGAGCCGTCACAATTTTTACCATGTTTGATTAATTCGGCTCGGCTTAACAACTTTCATCATTAAACTGATCCGAGTTATTCAACTACACGTTTCCCAAATTTTAATTATGTCTTTGCAACCGTAACAAAATTTGGTAGTTATATTAGACCGGACCAATCTAATATAATTAACATGCTTTTTCGAGTATAAAACATCGTTTACTATGAAAGTGCGGAAATAAAATAGGTCCATGGACATTGTTTACTTAAAATAATACAACATTACTTGAAATTTCGTTACGAAAGAGACGTCGACACTACACGGGCCGGACTAACGTCATGCGGTCCGCTATTCTTATGGGTTACCTGAAAAAGATAAAAGAGAGGGGTGAGTGATCTATTAGCGACCCAGTGAGTTGGGATTCCCCAACTAACAAAGTAACTTTCCGTCTACCCAACCCAACCCCAATCACAAGCAATGACGGAAAGTTACACAAGCAATATTAAATAGCCAAAGCACGAAAGCATTAATTATACTACATGCATGTTATGGGCCCTGGCAATATCTTCATTCCCTCGGAATACTCATCCCGTCACAATATAGGCCCACGGTAGTGATTCCCTCGACTCTTACTCATAGACACGGAGTACTACAAGTAAGACACTGTTCTCCGTCCATCGATACGCGGCGACTCGGGCTACCCCTAGATAGCCAGAGCTTCCATGCAGGACATGACCCCGTATTATGCATACCATACACCTACCGGAGTCACCCAGTAGGTTAACATTGCCAGTAACACGACCCGAGAGTACATGAACCGACTGGTACGCTCCCGAGGATCCATCGAGTAAGGAAGTCGATATGCCCACTATAACATCATGTCACTAACACATCAAGCAAACCATTAAACATACCATATCACTACAATCACAACAATCATTCATGAATCGATCGTCATATCATTATCCCATGGTTTTCCGTATTTTAATCTTTCGTTCGTTACTGGGTTATTAATCATAAGCATGCTATATAATAACAACAATATCCATATCATCAACATCAACTAATCAAGAAACCATAACATTATTATCACCCAACAATCAACCAAGTATAATAACAATCTCACATATTACTATATATTAATCAAACCGACACTAGTCATCACAACGGAACATGACTTAGTGTTGGGAACCTGCGTAATAAAATATTAGGCAAGCAATTAACCCCAACTCACCAACACTTTGTCGCGGTTGACCCTGTATTGCCTTACTACTCAAACCTCCGGACCGTTCTAAATCCGCTTAAGACGGAAGAGGAGGTCGGTACTTGGGATGAACGTTGAAAATCTCTGCTTAGGAAATATTTCCCCGCTCTTCCGTCACCATCCCAACTCTTCACTATTTTCTCTCTCTCTCTCTCTCTCTCTCTCTCTCTCTCTCTCTCTCTCTCTCTCTCTCTCTCTCTCTCTATCTCTCTCTCTCTCTCTCTCTCTCCTCCTTCTCTCTCTCCCCTCCGGCTCCTCCTTCTTCTATTCTTCCTCCGGCTTCTTTTCCTTCTCTTGGCTCCTCCTCCTCCTCCTTCTTCTTCCCTGCGCCTGCTTCTCCTTCTTTCTCCCTTCTCCCTCTCTTATTTCTCTCCTCTTTACCTCTTTTTTGCTTTGAGAATGTTTTGTGTGAAGAATGAGAGGGGTGGGGGTCTCCTTTTATAACAAAAATGGTGTAATCTTCACCCTCCATTTGTCTCCTCTTCCCTCCCATCTTATTCCATGCCTTTGGTCCAGGTGTTAGCCAGAGACACATATTTCTAGCATCCATTCCCCATCTGCAAAACCCATTTAGAAGCCTCTTGGGTTTGGCCCAAAAACTTATATTAGGTTCATTGAACCAAAATCTCTCAAGGCTTCTTCTTTCCTCTTGCATAATTTTCGTGGCATATGCCTATTAATGGGCTTGAATCAGGTCCATAATGACTTCAGCTAGCATCTCTGATCAGCTTAAACCAAGTCCAAGATCCCTTGAATTTATTTTGAATTTTTTGTCCTTAATTACCAATTAATGACCTAAACTCCAAAACTTAATCTAGGGATCAAATCATGCTAAATACTTTTAACCATAGCTTATAAATATTTTAATGGAGTCATGGTCAAAATTTCATAATTTTTTGTAGACTTTAGAGTGTTCTCTCACTTGCCCGAACATTTTATCGGTTTCTCGAAAAATCGGTTTTTAATGAAAATTCTCAAGAATTTCCAAAAATAACTCCAATGAATTTCTTAGAAAGATAATTCATTTTGTTAATGATAAAAATATCATTAAAATTAATAATAATACTTTTATCAAGCTTCCGAAATCGGGGTATTACATTCTTCCCCTCTTATTAGAGTTCGTCCCCGAATTCTTTAAGGTTATGAACAACTCCTTTCTACTAAGTACTAATGAAAAAGTCTGGATATGCTTCTCTAAACCTTGATTCACCCTCCCACGTGACGATCACACGATTCTGGTTTTCCCAGAAGACTTGAACTTGCGGAATCTCTCGATTCTTGAGTTTACGGATGCGTCTTTCTCCGATGCGAATGGGTCCTTCGGTGTAGGTAAGGTTCGACTGAAGATCTTCTATCTTCTCTGTTTCCACCTTATCGGTGTTTTTTATCGGAATCAAATGGGCCACCTTGGTCATACGATCGACGATTACCCAAATTGCGTTGTTTGCCCTCCTTTTTGTTGTCGGCATTCCGGTGATAAAATCCATTGATATGGAATCACATTTCCACTGAGGGATAGGTAGGCTCTGAAGTAGACCACCGGATACTTGATGCTCCACTTTAATTTGTTGACAAGTCAGACATTGAGCTACCCATCGTGCTACGGACTTTTTCATTCCCGGCCAATGGTAATACCTCCTCACGTCTTCATACATCTTTGAACTCCCGGGGTGGATACTAAGAAAAGAATGATGTGCTGCTTCCAAAATTTCTTCTCGCAAACCTTGTCCTTCGGGTACAGTGATCCTTCCCTTGAGAAATAATGTACCATCTTCGGCAAGATGGTAACCGCTCTGGTTTGGTCCGACTCGGTTTCTGACTTCTCCAATGATCTTCAAAATCTTTTCATCTTTCTGCTGCTCTTCTCGGATTCGAATAACTAAGCCTGCCTGTCTTACAGCTCGTAAACCTAATGGTTCATTTGCTTCCCCTTCCATTGCAGCCAACTTCAGTGGCTTGAGTTCCTCGGTTAGGGTTTCGATTTCCCTTTCGATGCTAGCCTTGGTTTTTCGCCGACTGAGTGCATCCGCAACCACATTAGCTTTTCCAGGATGATACTTGATTTTGAGATCATAATCCGCGATGAACTCCATCCACCTCCGCTGTCATAGATTAAGGTATGGTTGCGTGAACAATTATTTAAGACTTTGATGGTCTGTAAACACTTCTATGCTTTCACCATAGAGATAGGATCTCCAAATCCGCAATGCGAATACAACTGCCGCCATCTCCAAGTCGTGCGTCTGATAACTCTCCTCGTGCTTCCTTAACTAACGAGACGCATAAGCGATGATTTTACTTTCTTGCATTAGGACACACCCCAAACCAACTCGCGATGCATCGGTATACACCGTATAGGGTTTTCCGGGTTCTAGCAGAGCCAAAAATGTTGCTGAAGTCAGAGAGATCATTAACTTCGCGAAAGCGTCTTTTGCGTCCTTATTCCAAATAAAGGGAACGCCGTTCCCTGTTAGCTTCGTTAATGGCTTGGCGATTGAATAAAACCCACAAACGAACTTCCGATAGTACCCCGCCAAGCCTAGAAAACTTCAAACTTCCGTTACAGAGGTAGGCCGAGGCCATTCTTGGATGGCTTTAACTTTTTTGGGATCGGCTGATACTCCTTGCTCGGAGATGCGATGACCCAGAAATCCAATTTCCCTCTGCCAAAACGAGCATTTGCTAAACTTAGCAAACAACTTCAGCTTCCGCAATCTCTCGAGAACTAACGTCAAATGCGACCGGTGCTCTTCCTTGGTCTTTGAGTAAACCAGAATATCATCGATAAATATGATAACAAATTTATCGAGATAATCATGGAAAACTTCATTCATTAACCGCATAAAGGCTGCTGGTGCGTTGGTAAGACCGAAAGGCATTACCATGAACTCAAACTGCCCATATCTGGTTTGAAACGCCGTCTTCATGATATCTCCCTCGGTGATAGGAATTTGGTGATATCCAGATGCCAAATCTATTTTTAAAAACCAGCTTGCTCCCTTAAGCTGATCCAAAAGTTCATTGATTCATGGCAACGGATATTTATCCTTGATGGTGATATTTTTGACGCCGCGATAGTCGATGCATAATCTCATACTCCCGTCCTTCTTCTTTACGAATAGTACTGGAGTTCCCCATGGTGGCGAACTTGGTCGAACAAAGGCTTTCCCGATCAAGTCTTCAAGCTGCTTCTTGAGTTCCGCCAACTCCGCTGGGGCCATTCGGTAAGATGACTTGGCGATAGCTTTGCTTCCGGTTCCAAGGTAATGGTGAAAGGATTACTCCAAGGTGGAGGTAATTCCTTTTACACCGCAAATACGTCCTCGAACTTCTGGACCACTGGAATGTCTTCGATCTTGACGTCTCCATTGATGGTTCCTTCGTTGGCAGTGATGGCCACCAAAAATGCTTCCCCATTCCTTATTAAGTCTTGAACTCGAAGAGCCGCCACTACACATACCGATTTACTAGGGTTAATCCCATAGTAGACTATCGCCTCCATCCCGTCTTCACGAAATGTAATCCTTCCTCGACCGCAATCTAGTTGGACTTGATAGCCAGACAACCAGTCCATCCCGAGAATGACTTCGTAACGAGTCAGAGGAGTGATGAGCAGATTTTCCAGGAATTGCTTCGCCTCAATGACTAGCGGTATGTTCCGAATACATTTATCTATTCGGAGGGTTTTCTCTCCGGGGGTCAACACAGAGACATTAACATTTTCTATCTTGTAATTCCCTCTGATTTCTGCGACTAGTTTTGGAATTACAAAGCTATGGGTGGCTCCCGAATCGAACAATACTTGTGTGGGATGACCCGCGACATGTATGGTTCCTGCCATAGTAATATTTAACTTTAAGATACAGTACTACATTTTGAAACAGAAAACTTTATTTATTTATATAGAAGCTTTATGTTTGAACAACTTCTAGGGTAAACATACAAGGATTAGAGTTCAGGCACAAACGTACCTGTGATAGGGCCCTGAGTGGGTTTCGGGGCCTCATTATTATCTAGCTCTAAGGCATAAACCCTACTATCTACGGCTTGACGCTTGCGAGCGTGCTCAATCGTAGGGCGAGCTGGCGCAGGCTTGATGGCGAGTGGGATAGCTGGAATCGGATTCGAACACTCTCGAGAATAATGGCCCTTCTGACCACATTAGAAACAAGTAAGACCGGGCGACACGTGCTGTGCTGCATTCCTTGGACAGTATTTGGAGATATGACTGGGCTGACCGCAGTTGTAGCATACTGATGCTCCCTTGAATGAGTCAGATGATCCTTGGGGTCCTTTTCCTTTGTCTTTAAAATGACGGTTCTGTCCCGATTTCCGGCCCTGATGGCTTGATGACCTTCCGCCTTGGTTTGAGTTGAAGTTTCCCCGCGCTATCCGTTCTGCTGCTAACTCG
Source organism: Orychophragmus violaceus (assembly GCA_030180135.1). NCBI lineage: Eukaryota > Viridiplantae > Streptophyta > Magnoliopsida > Brassicales > Brassicaceae > Orychophragmus > Orychophragmus violaceus. The sequence continues at coordinate 45,565,622 of CM058237.1, forward strand.
ATCTCTATGCTTACAGCTTTCTCCACCAAGTCTGTGAGGCTTTCGAAGTTCCCTACCGCAAGTCTGCTCTCCAACTCGGGTCGAAGGCCGAACAAGAATTTGATGATAATCGCTTCCTCATCTCCATTATTGTTGCCCCCATAACGCTTAAGTCGCATGAACTCGGATTCGTACTCTCGAACTGATTTACTCCCCTGTTCGAGGTTAGCGAATTCCCGCTGCAGTCGACACCTGGACTCTGGAGTTTAGTACTTGCGCTCAAATTCCTATTTGAACGCTGACCAGGTCCTCACCATATGTCCCACTTGGGCCGCTCGGCTTTCCCACCAATTGGCTACATCTCGGTCCAGGTAGTAAGTTCCCACGCTTAGCTTATAGTCCTCCGGAGATCTTGTAACCTTGAAGTTCTTCTCCACCATTCGGATCCATCGATCGGCGACTAACGGGTCAGTTCCACTGGAGAAGTGCGTAGTTCCCATTTTCTTCATTGAGGATATCAAAGATAGGAACGGTGGTCGAGTCTTTGCATCGGGGGTTACTTATGGTGATTGCATAGCTCGGGTCATTACGTCATGAAGCATTTTCAGGGTATGCTCTGGCTCCGTGTTTACTTCTCGGCCTCCTTCCGCATTCTGATCATTCATGGACATCTCCTTAGGACGATCATTGCTAGATTCAGTATCCTCGATGTCTTTTTCTGCGGTCGCTTGCGCCTGATCTGCTTGCCTTTCCTGGTTGCCTAAATTTTTTGGTGACTTGGCCGGTTCCTCATAACCTAATCTGCGGTGTTCCGAAACCCGTTCCGACCCCATACACATACCATGCCCACCGCTACTGATTGCTATGTCCTCAATCTGCATCATAAACGGGTAAGCGACTAAGTTCTAACTAAACAGGACGTAAACGGTTTCCTAATGTCTCTTTCATGACTCAATTTTTGACTCGATAAATCTGAAAACACATGTTATATGAGCACAATCGGAACCATGCTCTGATACCACCTTTTGTAATGCCCCTGTTCCGCTTTGGCCTTAGTCAACCAGTGACCAACAATCAAACAAGAACATGATCACCGGTTTCCCTTAGTCGGGACCAGAGCCGTCAGAATTTTTACCGTGTTTGCTTAATTCGGCTCGGCTTAACAACTTTCGTCATTAAACTGATCCGAGTTATTCAACTACATGTTTCCCAAATTTTAACTATGGCTTCGCAACCGTAACAAAATTTGGTAGTTATATTAGACCGGACCAATATAATATAATTAACATGCTTTTTCGAGTATAAAACATCGTTTACTATGAAAGTGCGGAAATACAAATAGGTCCATGGACATTGCTTAAAATAATACAATATTACTTGAAATTTTGTTACAAAAGAGACGTCGACACTACACCGGCCGGCCTAACGTCATGCGGTATGCTATTCTTATGGGTTACCTGAAAAAGATAAAAGAGAGGGGTGAGTGATAGGCTCAGAGTTTTAATCCTATTCTACTGCAAGTGCACAGTTATGTGATTGTAGTATAAAAGGTATCGAATCCCACAGAGACTCTAGTTTCACGCGATAGAATATATGTAATCGAATTAAGCTAAGCGAATAGATTGAAAGCAGTAAACAAGCAAGTAATTTAAAGAGAGGTGTAAGCGATTAACGAAGGTGTCAGGTTCAGGGAAGTTCTCAGGAAATCTAGGAATCAGATCAATCAATTAACATGATTCAGATATCGATGTTCTAGAACTAGAATCACAAAAATATAGCAAACCAACTCTCGCTGTGAATACTAACTATGTCTAACAACCTAGAAAGTCAAATCTCGTTGCGAATCCTAGAGTTCTAAACAAGCATTAAGAACAGGTTCTATCGGTTCATAATTCTTCTAAACCAAATCTCTTTGTATCTAGTAAAATTGCTGACAATAAGTTTATTCAGATTATAACTCACACTCTCGCGCTATTGTTATTTATCTCAGATCTAAACTCTAGGTGATCAGTCTAGAATTCAGCATTAAGAATAACCTAGATGAAGAACTAGATGTTAAGAATCCAAATTAATCAATTAAACTAACAATCCATGAAATCCCTAACGAGAATCCCTAAAGCTAACAAGGAGATCTACTCATACATGGCAATTGAAACAACAGACATGATGAATAGAAAACCAAATAGCATAAAAGAGATATAAAAACTGGGGTTCGAAATCAAGTCTCTCTCGAGTACAAGATCAGCCCCAAAACTCAATTCTGATAAAACCTAGTGTATCAAAAGCATAGCCTAACAAGTGGCTGTAAAACCTAATTAAATAGCCTAAAACACAAATTGTGCCTTCTTTGTAAATATAATAAACTTCTGGGCCTTTCTGAAAATCTTCAAAAGTTATTAACTCGTGAGAATATGTCTGTCCACGATCAGTGTCGACCGACACTAAGGTATGTGTCGATCGACACTCACTCCAAGTGTTGACTCCGACCTCGTCTTTTCTGCACAGATTCCCAATAGGCTTCAAAATGCACCAATATCTCCAAATAAGCTCCAAACGTGCATAAACCTGTAAAGCACACAAAAGACTACAAAAACACCTAAAAGACTCTAAGTAAAGACTTATATCATGGCCTGAAAACCAGTAAAAATTATGATATATCAATGAGAAATCTATTATCGACTCAGTGAGTTGGGATTCCCCAACTAACAAAGTAACTTTCCGTCTACCCAACCCAACCCCAATCACAAGCAATGACGGAAAGTTACACAAGCAATATTAAATAGCCGAAGCACGAAAGCATTAATTATACAACATGCACGCTGTGGGCCTTGGCAATATCGCCATTCCCTCGGAATATTCATCCCGTCACCATATAGGCCCACGGTAGTGATTCCCTCGACTCTTACTCATAGACACGGAGTACTACAAGTAAGACACCGTTCTCGGTCCATCGATATGCGGCGACTCGGGCTACCCCTAGATAGCCAGAGCTTCCATGTAGTTCGGCCCTAGGACATGACCCCGTATTCTCCGGAACACACACCTACCGGCGTCATCCAGTAGGTTAACACCTGCCAGTAACACGACCCGAGAGTACATGAACCGACCGGTACCCTCCCGAGGATCCATCAGGTAGGTAAATCGATATGCCCACTATAACATCATGTCACTAACACATCAAGCAAACCATTAAACATACCATATCAAAACAATCACAACAATCATTCACATAACATCCCATAAATCAATCATTCATGAATCGATCGTCATATCATTATCCCATGGTTTTCCGTATTTTAATATTTCGTTCGTTACTTGGTTATTAATCATAAGGATGCTATATAATAACAACAATATCCATACCATCAACATCAACTAATAAGGCAACCATAACATTATTATCACCCAACAATCAACCAAGTATAATAACAATCTCACATATTACTATATATTAATCAAACCGACACCAGTCGTCACAACGGAACATGACTTAGTGTCGGGAACCTGCGTAATAAAATATTAGGCAAGCAATTAACCCCAACTCACCAACACTTTGTCGCGGTTGACCCCGTATTGCCTTACTACTCGAACCTCTGGACCATCCTAAAGCCGCTTAAGACAGAAGAGAAGGTCGGTACTTGGGATGAACGTTGAAAATCTCCGCTTAGGAAATATTTCTCCGCTCTTCCGTAACCATCCCAACTCTTCACTATTTTCTCTCTCTCCTCCTTCTCTCTCTCCTCCTTCTCTCTCTCCCCTCCGGCTCCTCCTTCTCTTCTTCCTCCGGCTTCTTCTCCTTATCTTGGCTCCTCCTCCTCCTTCTTCCCTGTGCCTCCTTCTCCTTCTTTCTCCCTTCTCCCTCTCTTCTTTCTCTCCTATTTACCTCTTTTTTGCTTTGAGAATGTTTTGTGTGAAGAATGAGAGGGGTGGGGGTCTCCTTTTATAACAAAAATGGTGTAATCTCCACCCTCCATTTGTCTCCTCTTCCCTCCCATCTTATTCCACGCCTTTGGTCCAGGTGTTGGCCAGATACACCTCTTTCTAGCATCCATTCCCCATCTGCAAAGCCCATTTAGAAGCCTCTTGGGTTTGGCCCAAAAACTCATTGTAGGTTCATTGAACCAAAATCTCTCAAGGCTTCTTCTTTCCTCTTGCATAATTTTCGTGGCATATGCCTATTATTGGGCTTTAATCAGGTCCATAATGACTTCAGATAGCAGCTCTGATCAGCCTAAACCAAGCTCAAGCTCCCTTGAATTTATTTTGAATTTTTTGTCCATAATTACCAATTAATGACCTAAAATCCAAAACTTAATTTAGGGATCAAATCTTGCTAAATCCTTTTAACCATCTCTTCTACATATTTTAATGGAGCCATGGTAAAAAATTCATAGTTTTTGGTAGATTTTAGAGTGTTCTCTCACTTGCCCGAACATTTTATCGGTTTCTCGGAAAAACCGGTTTTTAATGAAAATTCTCAAGAATTTCCAAAAATAACTCCAATGAATTTCTTAGCAAGATAATTCATTTTGTTAGTTATAAAAATATCATTACATTTAATAATAATACTTTTATCAAGTTTCCGAGATCGGGGTATTACACCCTCCGACGATACAAAGGATGTGTTACCTTTACCGGCCTACGCGCCCTGCACACAACACCCTTTCGGGGGCCCTACCGCACAGCTACTCCACCCATATCCATCACGCACAAAAACATTTTCGGTTTAAGTGATAACATAGCAGTTCTATGTTCCGCAATCCATCACATCATACAAGTTTCATGTTCGTGTCCTAATCCATTTTAACATGCCATCTAGGTTCTCAACAGCGCATAATGCCATGTCGCTTATCAAAATTCACAGAACACTCAACAGCATCTAACAACCTAACTTCATTCTCATTCACAGGAAAATGTAGTTTATAGATATAAGTATAGATATACATATATGTATACAGATTTAAGTTTAGTTTGTTGGTTCGGTTCTTACAACCCTAACGATATTATACTCCATTATCAACACATAGCACGCAACAAGCAACGAAGCCAATTCAATTCTAACCTAGACATCACGAAAACGAGATGAAATAATTCTTGATATAACTTAGTAGACAGTGTTACAGAGTGAAATGGGTCTGAAATCAGGGAGTTAGTAGTGCCAATAATCTTGGGAATAAGAGTGATTACCGCCACACTGACTTTTCTAGGCAAGGTCCCATTCTCAAATAAATCAAGGACTTCCCTTGTTAAATCCGTGCCAACTAAATCCCAAGATGAAGTAAAAACTAAGCTGTAAATCCATAAGGACCCGGAGCTTTGTATTTTGGAAAGAGAGAACACAACCGCTTTGATTTCTTCCTCATTTGGTAAAGCATAAAGCTTCTGAGAGAGTGCTTCCGGACAGCGGTAAGGATGAATGCTCTAAATTTTTCTGGCTGATAAAGGGTGTACCGAATCATTTGAAGTATACAAACGATCAGAATAATACTCGACCACCAGATCTTTCATATCGCCGGAATCAGTGATTATATTGTCGTCCACATCAACTAGGAAATAGATGATGTTCCTTGACAAGTTTGCTCTTACGCACTTAAAGAAGATCCCGGTACAGATTCCAGTACATGAATCCCATTCTTTTAGCCACCTTAGTCGAGATTTTTGATGGAAAAAGGATTCCTCGGCTAATGCTAAAAACTGCCACTTATTTCTCGCCGAACGCTCCTTCTCAAACAGCATTTGAGAGGGATTACTCATAACCTATCTTTTAATAGTCTCCAATCATTCAAAAGCTTCTTTTGATCGTTTTTGAATATCGCTTAAGGTACCAAAATTTATAGCTCGACAACAACACTTCGCCACTCTCAACTTCTGGCATAAGGTAAACATTGGACCAGCGGATTAAGATGGAAGTCCAGGCGGCATGCATAAGCGAGTTATACTCCGAGTGAGTAGTGAAAAAGGAGAAAAAGTTGAATCTCATTTTCCTTCTAGCAACCTAATTCGAAAGAGAAACTAGACTAGGAAAATGATTTTAACTTTCTGGCGTGTCGAAGAAGACATTAGAATCAGGAAACACTTGCTGCCACTTTTCATTTACCAATGCTCTGTCAAGTTTTCGAGACTCAGGATTCGTCGGAGACTTATTAGTCCAAGTGTAAAAGCAACCACAACCATATAAATAAATAAAAAGTCCAGAACAACAAGACAATATCTAAAATCTGCTAGACCTTGAAGAGGCAATTGGAATGACGCTAGAGCAAATGCCTCAGAGGCTGACATAACTTGATTGAAATCACCAAGGACTAGCCAAGGCGAACGATTGAGAGGAGAACTTGTTGCCAAATCTTTCAGACAATTCCATAAGTGACTTGCGGCTGTATTTCAAGCATAAATGAAAGCAACGGTAAATGGTTGATTCGATACCGGATTAAAGACTCCGCACAAAATCAATTGATCCGACTTGAAATAGATAATAGCCGAGAGCAACGGATCCCATACAACTATTATTCTCCCGTTTTCTGGTTGAAAGAAATTAGCGTCCGAGATTGAAAGAAATCAAAGAAATGACAACTAATCAGAGATCAAAAGAAAGAAGAAATCAGAATCAATCCGAGAATCGCGAAAATTTGTCGGAGAATAGCAAGAATTGCAATGAGGATTTCTGAGAGAAACAAATCACTGAGAGAGACACTCATCGTAGCGAAGAACAATCGGAATCGCACAAGAGTGAAGAATGAATCGAAACCAGAATAGATCAAGAATCCGCCATAGATGGAGCTTGAGCTAGCTGGAAGTGAAGAGTGAGACGCAACAAGATTAGCGCTCTGATACCATATTAAACTCTCAGAGATTATGAAATGAAATTCTCATTAACCATCAACTGTACATCGTTCACCCTTTATATAATGTATTACAATCATAAGCTTAAGCTAAGTATAAGGTAAAAGGAAGCCTTATACCAAGAGTAATCTAATACTGCCCCATCCGAGTAATTCGCTTCCATCTTCCAATCATGTAATAAGTGATTAGTAATACCTTCAATGCAAGACTATTTCACACGAGTTTCCAAAAGACGCCTATCAAAAGCCGGTTAGAGGTGATCCACCTTTTAACTGCTAGTTGTCTTGTATCATCGAAAAGACCCGTATATTCCAACAAAAACACATAGAAAGACAAAAAGAGACGGTTCTAATGCACTAATTTAAAGTAACAAGAACAGAAGGTGAATGCGTTTGTTCCGCTTGGTGAAAACTTTGAACCGAAGGAGATGAATGCTTGGAGGACTGTTGTAACGAGCCATAAGCAAATTTAGACAGACTCAAACCCGATTCCGAAAGCCCTAACAAACGCTGCCTCTGCTTTCTCCTCGCATTTCTCTTAACTGAAAGCGCTAATAAACGCTGCCTATGTATAAATTTTCTTTTTGTGTAACTCAGACATCAGTTCTAATTGACTCCACATTCCGAGACTCGGATAATACGATTTTTACATTGACAACAATAACCAATTTCAACTGAAGGCTTTAATGTATACAGTATAAGTCGCCTAGATTAAGAATTCCGTATGTTTCAGTTGTAGAAAAAAACAATTCATATAAAACTACTAATAAATGTAAAAGCAGGATTTTTGAGGATACAAAAAATTATTATTTACTTTCGATTCTCATATCAAAACTTACAAAACGTGAAAGAGATTTACAAAAGTTAGAGTTTTTTAGCATAAATCATAACACTCCTAAAGCGTATTGTCCCCTGTATACAATATCACAATCCTTTACACTTATAAAACCTTTGCTTCTTTTTGCACCGTTTTTGTGGACAATACAAGGTTACACTTCCAAAGAGAACAATTTAAACATACGACCAAAAAGCATGAAAGGAAATCTACAGTCAAGAGAGTGCATGCGCACATATATGTATACATTAATACATATATAATTAAGTAAACAGTATAAGGGAAGTAAAATTACAAGAAACATAACTCATGCAACTTTTTTTTGTTGATTATGCCTTTTTAATTCTGTGTATTCCTTTAGAAATTCTCTTTGTGGAAGGAGAATCTAGTGCTTGTCTTGTGGGTGAAATCTAAAGCTAAATGTCTTAGCTCCTTTGTCAATGCTGGTGCTCCACAGTAGAACACTCCTGCACAATTTTGTTATTATATCATTTCATATGTTATATCATCTCTACTTATACTCTTACAAAATTCCTATTCTTTTTTTTATAACCGTGAGCATCATAGAGAAGATGATGTGAACTTACCAACTTTAGTGTTAGGATGATCCATGGCTATGCGCTTGTAAACATTTCTCCAATTAGGTTTAGCAAAATGGGACATAACTCTTGTTCCAGAGACAATATCGACGCCGTTCTTTGCATGGTTTAGTGATTGAAGCATATGAATAAGCGCAGAACGAGCGTCACCTTCTTCATAGACGCTTGTACAATAATTATGCAGCTCGATGACACGGTTGGTATCTCGTTCCGCGACCTCGTTCATTATGTTCTTGAACCAATCGAAAGAGCCTTGTTCACGCGTTACCCAGTAGAAGTAAGCCCTACGTGTCCTGAAACTCTCTTTCTTGTTTCGTTGTTGTGGTGCGCTTGTTCCATGCTCCATTCGGTTGAGTTGGGCTTGTTCCTTGGCCCTGATGTTGTTGACAATGTCTTTGACGATACTGATCATTGGTGTGGCTCCGATTCCGAGACCAACCAGTAAAACCACCTCGTACTTTTTGTAGTCTTGCGCTGGTGCACCGTATGGACCATCGATCAAGACTTTCGGGAAGCTGTGCAGTAGGGGTAATTGCTATTAGCAAAGGTCACACACAATTTTTTATGATGTACCAATCTTATATTTTTCAACAAAAAAACACTAACCTAGCTGGTATTGTTTATCTTTCATTATAAATTAAACAACAACAAAAAAAAAAATTATCATATATATACAATCGTATTTCAACACTACCATCCTTTAAAATCCGACATATCTTTGAACGTTAGTTGGATATTAATAATGTATGACTATTTTTAATTACGTATAAAATATTTTTAGTTAATGCCATGTTCACTTTCTCTTGTTAATGCCATCTTTTGTCCTGCTAGCTAGCTCTATACTTATATATACAAATTATAAGTAATGGTTACATTTTAATTACTAGATAGTTCACATTTTTAATAGCACCAAAACAAAACATAGTTTAGAATATTCTTAAATGAATAAAATAATCATTACTTATCCAAACAAATTAATTTGGCATGTGAACACTTCAAACCAAAACTAGTATAATTACATGAATATAATAGCATTTCCTAACTAAACATATTAATTTGGCATTTGAACACTTAAAACCAAAACCAAGTAGAAGTATACATGCAAGTATATTCGTACACCTGGATCTATATTATATCTACATGTGATGTGCCCCAAACCCCGAGATGGGAAACTATGAAGACCATTTAAAAGTCAGCTTTTATCAAAAAAAAGTTTTAATTGATTTCGAAAATAAATTAAATAAACACTCGGCAACATAGTTGACATGATGCAAAAATATTTAATAATATACCATTGAATGTTGACATAAAAAAACGAAGTAGTATTTTGACCTATTAGTGGATGTCAAGATTTACGCGGTCACAAAAACACATGGAGAGAGGCAAAACCATCGTGCTTGCATGATATACCAAATAATGTGTCTCAATCACATAAACAAAATAGTGATAATTAATTGGTTGGTTAGGTATATAGTTTTGTTTTAAGTTGTGGTCTCCCACCACTTTATTTGATGAATTAGGTACAACATTGTTTGAATTTGTTACCCTTTATACCAAAATATGTACCCAAGAATGGTTTTTGTTAGTGGATGTCACGATTATATGATTCATCCTCTCAAAAACCTTCTAGAACCAAATCGTCCTTTTTTGTTAGCACGATTTAGTCACACTTTTCAAGATATAGTGGTTAGGATTTTCACTTACTCGGGATTATTTGCACCATGCATCATGTCGGCTCTAAGCAGACCACTAACTCCTGCCGGAGGTGGCTTACACACCTGAAACAACCATTGATATCAAACTCTTTAATTTCAAAAAGAGTTGGTTAATCAGAGACTTTATACAAACCTCAGAGAAGACTCCTTTGAGAGCCCTTGTCCAATCTCCAAGAACTCTAATGTGAACACTTAAGTAATCATCTTGTGGTGCAGAGGTGATTGAAAATGGATGCCTGCATTAATTCAATCAAATCACATTATAATTAAAACTTATTTAGCATATTGTAGATAAATATGAAGTTTGGTTACCATTCGAATGGAGATACAGCAGCACAGTTAACAAACATGTATTGACCGCTCTTGTATTTGAAGTTCTGAGGCCTTGACAAATGCAATGCCAATACGTTTCCTGGATAAACTGCTACTTTCCTAATAGTCACCGCCTTGATGCTCGACCTGAATGCTCGTATCAACCTCTCGCACGAGTATAGGATCACTGGTACCACCAAATACATCCATGTCTGCAACCAAATGATGATTATGAATTAGCTAATGATGTACCTTTTGTGATTTTTAGAAAGGACTTAAAGTATAGTTACCGTTTTGTTGTGCCAATCTTTGGTGAGATACAAGTAGTATCCATGAGCAACAAGAAGAATGTAGACTATGACGAACAAATGATGAGTGTACCAAAAGGCATTGAAGCTAGCTAGTTGCTTTAGTGGTCCTGGAAGTTTTAGCTTCCCTCTTCTGAACCAAGGCGTGGCTAATGTGAAAGCTATTGCCATTAACATAACCATTACGAGCCCGGTTATCCCTTCCACCGAGTTTATAAAATGCCAGTAGCTCTGCGGTTGCTCCTCCCCAAAAAACTGCCTTAAAGGCCTATATTGTTCTGGAGTTGCGTCTAGTAGCCTCGGAAAATCGCACGCTAAATGCGCCCCGGCGTGCATCGTTACTCCGACTATAATCCCCACCGCTATAACCTATAGTTTTAATCATCATAAGAAGGTTTACTAACAAAAAGGTTTTAGGAATATGTCAATCTGTTTACCTTGTGGAAGTTGAGATTGTCATCAAATGGGACAACAAGACCCAACCTGGTCTTATTCCTAAGCCATGTGATGGTGTTTCTGCAAACAGGGAAGAGTATCAAAGCCATGTTTAGCTTTACTGTCTCTGCTGCACCTTTGGCCATGCACACACAATCTCCCATCACTGGATACACAGGGCTTCGCCTGTATTGGATGTATTTGTATGTGAAGAGTATGGCCATAGCTGTGAGCCATAGAGCTATAACCCAACATCTTTGCCAGTTGTCTAGCACGAAGAATCTGAATCCACGGTACCATCGCTTCAATGGGTTTCGGTTAAACGTTGGCTTAAGCCTCTGGCTCATCATGTGGCTCAGGTTCTTTCTCTCCCCAGTACTTGTTATTACAGACTGTGATGCCGCTTGCAAAAGCAGAGTCTCAAGACTCTCCAACTGTTTCACCACAAATGAGTCAGTCTCAGATGGGAAATTCGTCAAGACAGTTTTTAACTACTAACCATGATGTATCCTATATTGTCTGGATCCAGCTCTTCCATGATGAGTGCTGCATACTCATCTGCTCTCTTCTGGATTGTATTCAGATTGTTTGCAGAAGCACTAAGACTTATAATCTGCCAAACAGAAGAGAGTTAAACACAAGAAGACCAGAAGAGAGAGAAACTCTGTATTTACCTCTCTAACTTCATCTTCTGTAAGTCTACCATCAGCATCTTTATCCACCCTGCATTTTTACAACTTGAGTTTCACGTCACCAACTTTCAGAGAGATCAAGAGAAGAGATCGAAAACCCTACATGTCGAAGAATGTTTTAAGCCGAGAATCAAAGCTTTGATCATTGATTTGTTCCCAAAATTCTTTAAGTTGATCTCCATCGATCACTTCCCCTGTTATATTCCTTCGTCTAGCCAATGCGTCGAACAGTTCCAACGCAAATTCCTTCGAGTTCATCCCTGCGTTTATCATATTTTCATTCAGCTCAAATCTGTGTATTTCATTCTCTTCTAAGATTCAAGATTTGTATACCAATGCATTCGCCGAATTTGGTACGAAGCAGTAGTCCACCCGTCGTGGCTGTGATCTGATTGAACCGCTTCTCCACGGCGGACCAGCCAGCCCCACCGTCAGTTTTACTGATAAACTTAAGTCCCTTCAATGCTTGACTCGCGGCGGATTTCGTCCGGTCTAACTTAGCCGGTTTTCTCGTACCACCGGAGACAGATGTAAGACGCTTGAGCTCGTGAGAAACAGAGGCTAAACGCTTAACCACCGTCGTTTTCTTCTCGATACGGTTTCGTTTCAGCAGCGTGAGCTCCGGATTCTCTTCGACGCTGGGTCCAGCTTCCGATTTCAGGCTGTTTACAGAAACCCTATCGTCTTGAACATCTACCGTGAGGTCTACGTATGGTGCCGCCGTACGCGTTCTTTGACTCTTCTCCGACGCGAATCCGGAGTTCTTGATCGCTGGTTTTTTGTAGATCGGCGGTAATTGACCGCTCATCGGACCACTCATGTAACCGCTGCTCTCGGCGTCGGAGTTATATCCTGACACTTCAAAGCTTACTCTCTGCATTTTTTGTACTTTTACTTGTCGTCGGTCGTATTTGACGCCGGAAAACTAAAAACGACAATGATGACGAATTTGTGGCTTCAACTCCGAACTTGATCGGACCTCAGATGTCTCTGTGAGAGGCGATAGTTAACTCATGAAAGAAAATCAGATCGGAGAATGAGAAAAGCGAAGAAGTTTTCCGGCAGTGAGAAAGTCCGGGAGAAAATGAAAGAAAGAAATTCGCAGATGGTTATGAAATGTTCCTAATTCAGACAGAACATCGAAAGTAAACGATCTCGTGATTTGATAGGAGGAATGAATGAAGATGGATTTATATATAAATAGTAGTGAGGAGAGATGAGTAAAGAAAAAACAATTTGAATAAAGAAGAGAGACGTGGTCAGAGTTGGCCCACCAGATTTGTCATTTGTGATGCAAAACATTATGAAACCAAAACTGATATAACGTGCATTGGTAATGCAAAACGAACTAAAATAAAATATACAGAGTTGAGTTTTTTTATTAAATAAAACAATGGTCCACTGTTTTTTTTTGACAAGTCCATAGCGAATGTTTGAAACTTATCAAAGAAAACAAAAATATTCTTAATAGGAAGTTTAAGAATTATGATTATTGTGAGATTTAATATTCACACCAAAGATTTATATTTCAAAGTATTTGGACTTTGTGTATAAAAGGGGTGGTTCGTATCTAGTAAATCTTTTTATCTTTTTTTTTTGCTTTTTTGTATTTTTCAAAAAATCTTTACGTTTTAGTATTTTTTGTGTGTAGATTCTACTTATAAAAAGATTAATTTATCCCTCACAGATAGGAAAAAAAGAGAAAAATATCAAGACATTCTTTCGGTAGACAGATGTCACATCATATGAAAACTATCCATTTTTTTTTCTTCTATTCATTCTCTTTTTTACTTTTACATTTCTTTCACCATTTATTTTTCCAACGATTGATAGGATGTAATAGGTGAGGTTTCCGACCATATAGACCGCCGGAATGGAGATATAATCGATCGATCTACCAGAATTAAAAAAAACCGTGCTTAATACATAAATTTCGAATGGATAGTCTAGATTAAGTGTCCACATGGATAGTGGTCTACACGTTCTTTGTGTCCACGAATCACAATAAAGTGAACTCTTGACCACCCTATTGTCCATCAGAAACGTTTAACATGTGATATAATCGTGGTAGTGTCCACAAATAATCGATCCAACATACTTTTGTGTCCATGGATCACAATAAATGTTAACTCTTGACCACCTATTGTCCATCAGACGCGTTTGGCATGTAATATAATCGTGGTAGTGTCCACGAATAATCGATCCAACATACTTTTGTGTCCACGGATCACAATAATGTTAACTCTTGACCACCTATTGTCCATCAGAACTGTTTGACATGTGATATAATCGTGGTAGTGTCCACAAATAATTGATCCAACATACTTTGTGTCCACGGATCACAATAATGTGAACTCTTGACTACTCTATTGTCCATCAGAAGCGTTTAATATCTGATATAATTGTGGTAGTGTCCATGAATAATCGATCCAACATACTTTTGTGTCCACACATTACAATAATGTTAACTCTTGACTACTTATTGTCCATCAGAAGTGTTTGGCATATGATATAATCGTGTCCACGAATAATAGACATCGTCTACCTGAGCTTTTAAAATTGGGTTTACCAGGTACATTTCATGATCATGTGAACTCTTAGTCACCTTCTGTCCATCAGACCCGTCTAGCATGTGAGGAGATTGTGGTAGTGTCTACGAATAGTCGATATTGTCCACCATATCCATAGAAAGCATTTAACATGTGATGTTTATTTGTGTGGCTAGGAACCATAAAAAACTTGTTGGCAACTTTCTACCCATGGTAAACATCTTGCATGTGATATGGTCGTGGTAGTATCCATGTGGATGAATATTGTGGACATCTAGTCTAAACTGTCCATTCGCAATTTCCGTGTTTAGTCCGAAATTTTTTGTTTTGAATTCCGGTACATTGTCCGATTTGATCTCCATTCTGGCGGTCTATATTGTCGGAATCATCAGCTCCGCTATCCTATCCACCGTTAAAAAAATGAGGGGCGAAAAATAAATATAAAGTAAGAAAGAGATTGTAAGAGAAAAAAAAACAATAAAAAATAATAATAAAAAGGAATGGATAGAAGGGATGACATGTGACATTAACTATCTATGAGTTATTCTTGTCTATAAGGCTAAAATGGTCTTTGTAACGCACTATAAGACCAAAAAAAGATATAAAAATGCACAAAATTTTTGAAAGATACAACTCTCTATTACTTTCTAAATAAGATACACTGGGTGCAATTAATCCAGTATAAAAAGGTATAGATTTCCAATGAATCAAAGATGTATTTAGGACTGAATGTCGAGATCAAAGTTATACAATCAAAAGAAGTACACAAAAATGGATATAAAGATATTTTAGTCGAAGTGTTCTTGATTGAAGTTGGAATGCCCTTAGGTGATCTTCTCTTCTTCTTTAAATAGCCTCGAGCCCTCGATCTTCTTGTTCTGATCATTCGGCCTCTTGTTAGCAACGATCTCCTAGATTCACGGAAGCCGTTCTGACTGGCAACGACTTAGTCATCTCGCTTCGCCTTTCCCTTTTGTCGATCTCGAGCTCGACCGTCTGATGTTGTAGTTGTTGGAAGTTTTGGTTGATCCTGATTCAATTCTCATATTGATATCAACCTAAACATGCATTAGATCTAGGTGTTCTTATTTAGAAACATATGATCTCACCTTTTACCTGTTTTTGTTTGCAGCGGAATTGATGAACAGGTCAATGATCAGGGAGATACACCGAGAGATGGATCCTCCAAAGGCTCACACACGCAATCACAGGAAACTGGTTGCTAGACCGAGCTGAGATGGGGCGCAGAGAGAGAGGAGGAGCCGCGGCTAGGAGGCTTAGGGTTAGGGAGAAGAGACTTGGCTTTTAGACATTAAAAGCCTTCTCTTTCCCTTTTGGGCTTTTGGGCCCAATCTGATTAAATCACATTTAATCAGACCCATTATTGATTCTCTCTTAGTACGACAAATGCCTAGCACTTTTGTCGTACTTCTGCTATGCCTTTCAACATTATTTCCTGCTAGCTTAAGCGTGTGACCCATATGGGATCATACAATAAAGGCAATAAGTCCAAGACTTATAGATCATGAGCGGACTCTAGCAAGCCATCATGACCCCCAGCATTGTATGACTTATGTCTGATCACTGACATACTCTTACGTTATAGAGACAGTACAGAGATTGCTGGACACAATTCCAACAATCTCCCACTTGAACTGGAATCTCTGTATTCATAATCCCTTTCGTCACAATATCTCGATTAGTCATAAGGCAAGATTAGTGTCATCCTTATAAAGCCTAATCTTGTTCATCGGACTCTGATTTGATACTGACAATACAAACGACTCGGGAAAGTCCGTTTGAGCATGGCCATGCGTTTTCCAGTATTCAAATCTCCGATTGGCCTAGAGATATTCACTCCATTTATATTGGAGGGACAAATCCCATCTTGTTCCATCACTGTAAACTACTCATTTCATAATGCACCCAAACAAGGTCCTTATAGCTATCACAGAATGATAGCGTTAGACAATGATCAAAGTACATCAGTCCATGTGCAGTCACATGCATGTGAACTCAGGTCTAAGGACTATACTCTATAGTCGTAGTAAGAATCTCTTATGACACAGATATAAATATCCTGAAGAGTTCTTATTAGCGGGTCTTGTCCGGTCGTATGTTCCCAACATACACCTATGTACTGACTTTGATGCCGAGCATCTATGACACACTGAGACTTTGTCATAAGTCACGTACCAATCCAGTCTTACACGGTTGTTGGTGTTCCAATTTCAACAACCTTCGACTAGGGACAGGATGATATAAAACATTTATCAAATATAGGATCTCATGATCAAGCTAAATGACTTCGATGACTCAAGATCAAATCATTTACTTCGATGACCTATAAAATGGTTCATATCATTTTGGAACGATTATTTCATCACAGTTAAAATAATCTTGAAATAACAATTTCATTAAAACATAAATAATGTTTTACAAGAACATATCAAATAACTAAAATAAAGCTCACAAAACTCCCACTCAAATTTAGATTACATTTCAATGTTTCTAATGCCTACAGCTTCAGTCAGGAACTCGAGCTTAGGCCTTGGGAGTGGCTTTGTCAACGGATCAGCGACGTTATCATCTGTCGGAACTCGGCTGATCTTGACTTCCTTTCTATTAATGATGTCACGTATCAAGTGATATCTTCTTTGAACATGCTTGGATTTCTGGTGTGATCTTGGTTCCTTTGCCTGAGCTATAGCACCATTGTTGTCACAAAACAGTGCCAGAGGCTCAGCCGCATCTGGTATCACACCTAGTTCCATAATGAACTTTCGTATCCAAACAGCTTCCTTCGCTGCTTCTGAGGCGGCGATATATTCAGCTTCTGTAGTGGAATCAGCAACGGTGTCCTGCTTGGAGCTTCTCCAACTTACTGCACCGCCATTCAGACAAAAGACATAACCGGACTGTGACCGGAAATCATCTGTGTCTGTCTGGAAACTTGCGTCCGTGAATCCACTGACTTTAAGCACATCACTTCCACCGTACACTAAGAACTTATCTTTAGTATGTCTTAGATACTTCAAGATATTCTTTACGGCAATCCAATGGTTTTCACCTGGATTTGACTGGTATCTACTCGTCATGCTCAATGCATAAGCAACATCAGGACGAGTACAGATCATGGCATACATAACAGATCCTATTGCAGATGCATAGGGAATGTTCTTCATACGCTCGAGCTCAGCAGCCGACGTAGGGCTCTGCTTCTTGCTTAGCGTTGTGCCATGTACCATTGGCGTGAAGCCCTTCTTGGAATCTTTCATGCTGAATCTTTGTAGGACTTTGTCAATGTATGAGTCTTGACACAAGCCTATCAGCCTCTTAGGTCTATCCCGATAGATCCTAATTCCAAGAACGTATGCGGCTTCACCCATGTCTTTCATGGAAAAACAACTTCCAAGCCAGTCTTTTACAGACTTCAGCATTGGAATGTCGTTTCCGAGAAGCAGTATGTCATCGACATACAGGATAAGAAATACAATCTTGCTCCCACTAGATTTCTTATACACGCATTGTTCTTCTTCGTTTCTAATGAAGTCAAATTGCTTGATCGCTTCATCAAAACGAAGATTCCAGCTCCTCGATGCTTGCTTCAATCCATAAATGGATTTATGAAGCTTGCATACTTTCCCAGCATTCTTTGGATCTATGTAACCGTCAGGTTGTGTCATATACACATCCTCTTCCAGAATACCATTCAGGAAAGCGGTTTTCACGTCCATCTGCCAAATTTCATAATCATGAAAAGCTGCAGTTGCTAGTAGAATCCGAATAGATTTCATCATAGCCACCGGTGAATAGGTTTCATCGTAGTCCACTCCGTGAACTTGTCTGAAACCTTTTGCCACCAACCTGGCTTTATAAATCTGGACATTTCCATCCACGTCAATCTTCTTCTTGAAGATCCATTTGCACTCGATGGCTTTTACACCAGCGGGTAAGTCAACCAACGAAAAGACTTGGTTGACCGACATGGAGTCCATTTCGGAATCAGTGGCCTTGCGCCACTTAGAGGAATCTGGGCCCATCATGGCTTGATTGAAGTTCGATGGTTCATCACCATCAATGATCAAAAGATCATGACAGTCAGTCACGAGGAATCCCTGATATCTCTCGGGTTCGTGACGGATCCTCCCGGATCTTCGAACTTCAGGTACTACAGGTTCAGGCTCTACAATTTCTTGTAGATCCTCCTGCTGCTCTTCCTCATTAGGTTGAGCAGTATCCTGTTCATCTTGAATTTCTTCAAGCAGTACCTTACTCCCACTGTCTTTCTTAGAGAGAAACTCCCTCTCAAGAAAGTTACAATCCCGGGCAACAAAGATCTTGTTCTCGGAACGTAGATAGAAGTAATAAGCCTTGGTTTCCCGTGGATAACCAATGAAGTAGCATTTATCAGATTTTGGTGTAAGCTTATCTGAGATTAATCTCTTAACATAGGCTTCACAACCCCAAATTCTTAGATAAGACAGCACTGGAGCTTCTCCAGTCCATAATTCATATGGTGTCTTTGCTACTGCTTTTGATGGCGCTCTATTTAGAGTGAACACTGCTGTTAGCAGAGCATATCCCCAAAGGGATATTGGAAGGTCTGTGTGACTCATCATAGATCGAACCATATCCAATAAGGTCCGATTTCTCCTCTCAGACACACCATTCCATTGAGGTGTTCCAGGAGGAGTGAGTTGGGATACGATCCCACACTCTCTTAGATGATCACTGAATTCCTGGCTTAAGTATTCTCCTCCTCGGTCGGACCGAAGAGCCTTAATGCTTTTGCCAAGTTGGTTCTGTACTTCATTTTGGAATTCTCTGAACTTCTCAAAAGATTCAGACTTATGTTTCATCAAATAAACATATCCATACCTACTGAAATCATCAGTGAAGGTAATGAAGTACTGATAGTTTCCTCTTGCATTAGTGGACATTGGGCCACACACATCAGTGTGTATCAGGCCCAATAAGTCACTGGCCCTCTCGTTAGGTTTATTAAAGGGGGCCCGTGTCATTTTGCCCATCATGCAGGATTCGCATTTCTCACATGACTCAAAGTCAAATGAGCCAAGAAGTCCATTCGAATGGAGCCTCTTGATGCGTTTCTCGCTGATGTGCCCTAAACGACAATGCCATAGAAACGTTCGGTTTTCCTCATTAGGTTTAAACCGTTTTGTATTAATGTTATAAATTGGCGCGGATTGATCGAGTATGTAAAGCCCATTCGTAAGAGGGGCAGAACCATAGAACAAATTGTTGCGATTGAAGCAACATAATTTATTCTTAACTGAAAAATCATAACCTTCCAAATCCAACAAAGAAATTGAAATAATATTTCTGCTTATAGCAGGTACAAAATAACAATTATTAAGTTCTAAAATCAATCCCGAAGGTAAAGACAACAAGTAAGTTCCTACAGCTAGTGCTGAAACTTTCGCTCCATTCCCAACTCGTAGTTCCACTTGTCCTTGCTTCAGCCTTCTACTGTTGCTGAGTGCCTGCATATTAGTACAAATATGAGCCCCACAACCAGTATCCATGACCCATGAGGTATTATCAGAAGTAGTTGTATTAACTTCTATAACAAAAATACCTGATGAAGAAGTCTCGAAAGTCTTCTTCTTTAATTCCTTTAGACCTTCCTGGAATTTCTTGCAATCTCTTCTCCAATGCCCCAGTTCTTTGCAGAACCTGCACATGTCAGTTGGCCCAGCCTTGGACTTGGGCTTGGGCTTTGGCGTGTCCTTGTTCTCGACTTGGACACCCTTGGCCTTTCCCTTATCCTTAGCAGAAGACTTCTTAAACCCCTTGCCCTTTTGTACCATAAGTACATTGGGGTCCTTGGCGGTTTTCTTCAAGTTGGGCTCTGCAGTCTTGAGCATTCCGTGAAGCTCAGGCAGTGTCTTACTCAAGCCATGCATGTTAAAGTTCAGAATGAACTGATCATAGCTTGCAGGTAAAGACTGCAGAATGATGTCGCAGGCAAGTTCCTGGCTGATTGGGCAGTCGAGTTTGTGAAGATGATCGAGATAACCCATCATCTTCAACACATGAGGACTCACTGCCGCATTCGCAGCCAACTTACAGTCCAAGAGGTTCTTAACTGTCTGGAACCTCTCGGTCCTAGCCTGCTCCTGAAAAAGCGATTTCAGGCTTGCCATGATCTCGATTGGAGACAATACACTTTCGAACTGTTTTTGCAGCTCAGGAGTCATTGTCACCAACATCAGGCAATAAACATCATTTTCATCTGACGAATGCTTTTCCCAAGCATTGTGCAGAGTCCTGGCAGCATTGGCAAGAGGCCTCTCGGGGAGGGGATCTCGAAGGACGTAATCCTTCTTCTCCTGCTTGAGGACCAGCCTCAAGTTCCTTGACCATGTCAGGAAGTTCGTTCCAGTCAGCTTCTCCTTCTCGAGAACAGACCGGATCGAGAATGTGTTTTGAGTGCTTGTAGTAGTCATATCTGAAATATATAAATAAAAAGGTTATTAGTTATATGTTCAAAATGATTAATCTCGTATTAAAGTATAATATGATTAATCATGCATTATATTCAATAACATAAGTTACCCTCAATAGAATATAATGATTCCAAGATCCACATATAACTAAGATTAAAGTGGGCCACTGGCCGTCACCCAACCTTAGCTTATATCGGTAAGCCCTATATCGGCTAATTATATCCGTGATATAACTCTTGGTTGTGAATCTGGGCCCGAGGCCCAATCCACTCTGATGTCTCAAGGCCCGGGACTCCCGATGGCCTAGTCAAGAAAACCGGACTATACAGTCATGTAATCATTAATGTCTGGGACTCCCAATGACATTTATGAATCACAAACCATCTTACCCACGCAAAAGCAGACATCCTCACACTGTAAGGCCATGAATGCAATTGAATGGGCTTTGACAGCTAACATAGCCTGGACAAGACATCCAGCGCTTGATATTATTTGAGGTTCGTAGGTTTATTAAAATCATTCCCAAAATAGAAGATTACTATTTCGGGAAACTTTCTATTTATGGAAACCTACTATTTTTGGAAACTTTCTAAAATTGGAAACTTTCTAAAACCGGAAACTTTCTAACTTTAGAAACTTCTTTAAAATCCAAAACCCGCAAATTCAGAAACTTCTAATTTTGGAAACTTTCTAATTTCGAAATTTCGGAACTTTATAAAATTTAAAATCGAATTTCATAATTTTATTTTATAAAATAAGTTTTAAATTTAAATCTGAAGAATGACTCAATTAATGGCCCAATTGTTTTAACTTCTTGGCCCGAGGCCCAAGAATTGGTCCATGTCCAAGACATGACCCAATTGTCCAATTAATTGACATAACCGGTCTGGTTCATTAAAACTGGTCTAACCAAGTTTCAATTACTACGATGACCACAATTGTCAACCGGTTATTTACTAAACCGGAATCTCTCAATTTATTTGGTCCAACCAAATCAAATTAGAAATTCCCGGTTTAGGCACTAAATCCAATATTTCTTTCGACATTGGATTTCTTATCCTGGTTTAACCAGATTTAATAAAATTATTAAAATCTGTTTATTAAACCAGAACGTTTTATTTTTAATTAAAATTTTGAACCGAACCAGCTAACCGAAATTGAACCGGCCCATCTCACCCAAAACCCTAACCGGCCAGCCGTAAGCTTCACGCCTAAGCGATAGCCGCAGGCCAGCCGCGTTTGATCCGGATCGGGACGTTCGCTCGGCAGCTCGGGACGGGACGTGATGCTCGGGTCGAGAGATCGGGACGTCCGAGAGCGTGACGTGATCCGGACGGTCGAAACCTCACGCGATCGGGACACCATCCGGACGAGACGATCGGGACGACGAACGCGGGACGCGATCCATGCGATCGGCTATCGCACGATCCATGCGATCGGGACGTCTCTCGGTCGACCGTCCGCCGTCCACCCGAGCCTCCTTTCGGCCGTATAACCAACCGGCCAAGCCGGTCGATCCATCTTTGGCCGATCGACAAAAACGAGTCATATAGCTCATGTTTTGCGATTTTTCTTGTGTGTTTAGAGTTCAATTCTGATTCTTAATCGTTTTATCTTATCAGTAATTGATTCAAAAACAATTCTAAGCAGATTAAACAACCTAAACAATGAATCTAAAACAAGAAACCTAAGAACCAATGGCTCTGATACCACTGTTGGAAGTTTTGGTTGATCCTGATTCAATTCTCATATTGATATCAACCTAAACATGCATTAGATCTAGGTGTTCTTATTTAGAAACATATGATCTCACCTTTTACCTGTTTTTGTTTGCAGCGGAATTGATGAACAGGTCAATGATCAGGGAGATACACCGAGAGATGGATCCTCCAAAGGCTCACACACGCAATCACAGGAAACTGGTTGCTAGACCGAGCTGAGATGGGGCGCAGAGAGAGAGGAGGAGCCGCGGCTAGGAGGCTTAGGGTTAGGGAGAAGAGACTTGGCTTTTAGACATTAAAAGCCTTCTCTTTCCCTTTTGGGCTTTTGGGCCCAATCTGATTAAATCACATTTAATCAGACCCATTATTGATTCTCTCTTAGTACGACAAATGCCTAGCACTTTTGTCGTACTTCTGCTATGCCTTTCAACATTATTTCCTGCTAGCTTAAGCGTGTGACCCATATGGGATCATACAATAAAGGCAATAAGTCCAAGACTTATAGATCATGAGCGGACTCTAGCAAGCCATCATGACCCCCAGCATTGTATGACTTATGTCTGATCACTGACATACTCTTACGTTATAGAGACAGTACAGAGATTGCTGGACACAATTCCAACAGTAGTGCATTTTGGGCATTCGCCATCTTGTGACTAAATGGACTCTCGGCTGTGGGCCTTTATCCTTATTGTTTTATGGTCCGGATTTCCAAGAGGGAAATCCAGTACCAACAATAGCCCCCAAACCATTATTTCGACGGGTCGAAGTCAATGGGCGGTGGACGTTCTCAGGAAGACGTGCGCCGCCTCGAGTATCGGTGCCCTAATGATTATGTCGTTCGTACCGTAGATCCTGTCTCAGATGGACGATCCAGATAAGAAACGTGGATTTATTTTGACGACTTGTAGTGCGTGGAGGATTCCGAAGAGGTAATTAACTAGAATTTTATCCACCGTTGATTTTATCGACTATCGAACGGTTAAGATCTCAATATCACAACAAATCTCGTCGATCTCGATTTGCGCAGAGAAATTTGATCCCTAGCCATTGATATTTGAATGTTAACTTCGAATCGACGGTCTGGATTATGGGAATACGAAAGATCCCTAGGATCTCGAAATTGCTGATTGAATGATTAGACCTTCGGTCATCATTATCTCGAGTTCAAAATCGACGGTTGAGATTTGAAGAATAAAGAAAATCCCATCGATCTCGAGAAAAAGCGGTGCGAGTTTTCTTTAAATGAGAAGTTACCCTTCACGATTCCCACTACGGATCGCACTACAAATCAAGGTAACTTCTTCTCCTTTGTTTTATTTCATCTTTTTTGTTCCTTCTCTCTGCTCTTTCTCTAGAACAGTCATCGAAGCTTTCTCTCACTGGTCTTTAGAATCCACAGTCATCGTAGCTTTTTTCTCCAGCATTTTTCTCCTTCTACTATCGCCTTTCCTTCAATTCCGATAAACCCTATGGCTTAGAGGAATGCGACGGTGGCGAGCACTTCTCAGTTGACAGAGCTGCATGGCCCGCATCCGAAGTCGTCTCTGAATCTGGGGCATCTCAAGAGACTAAGGACAAATTACGGGATTCCGGCAGGAGTTGAGTTGATTCCCGCTGTCCACAGTCACCGGAGAATGTGAGGGAAGGCTAATGTTGTGCCTCCTATACTTATTTCGATAAGTGTGGGCTATTTTTTCCGATCCCTTTCCTTGTTTCGTGGGTCCTGGCATAACTTCAACTAGCCTTCCCCCAAATGACTCCCAACTTCGTCAGATACGTCGTCGCGCTGGGAGTTCGAGCCACCGATGAAGGAATAGAATTCGGGGTCGAAGACCTCATGAAGGTCTCCTGGTCAAGCACAACATTCACGCCCCTGGGACTTACTATCTTTCCCCACATTTTGGGAAGATTATAGAAGAGACCCCCGGGAGGGACGTTTGGAGAGATCGCTATTTTTTCTTTAAGATCAACAGTCATTTGGTCGGAGATTTCGACTATTCTGTCATCCCAACGCGATGGGCTGTTAGCGTTGGTTAGGCTTAGGGTCTTTCCTTGTTCATTCCGTCTTTAGTAGATGTCGAACTACTAACAACATTTATTTTGGTTTTGTTTCGCAGAGGCTCCCGAATCGCTCTCTTTGAATCCGATCACAGAGAGTCTGATAGCTCGCTTAAGGAGAGGAGACGTTAACTGGAATCATTTCACCACATAGCGCATACGAGCCGTTTTAGGGCCGAGTCCCAACGACTTCTGCAGACCCGTCCTCAAGTTTCTCGAGGCGTGTCCGCTCCACGATCACCTCGTCTTCCTCCTTGAGCTACACAACCTCCGATTCGCATAGTCGAGCAGACTGAAGAAACTAAGGATTTTGGTTTGCTTATTTCAAATTATGATTTCCGAGATTTTTCGTAACTCTGTATGATGATCTCTTTATCGATGATTTGCAGATCATCCTCTTTCCGACAATAGTTCAGTTGCCAGCACCCTGCCGCACGAGAAGATATCTCGAAGAGGAAGTTCGCGCTGTAATAGGAATGATCCAATCTATTTGGCGAAGAAAGTGAAGAAGGACGATCTGAGTGACGCCATCTTTTTTTTTCCCTCGGGGTGGCTCCTCTGGTTCCGGCTTCTGCGTTGTCAGCACCTCGTCCCGAGGAAACAGTTCAGGAGATCGAGCCCCCGCCGCCGGCGTAGATCGACCAAGAGGTCGCACCGGTTCGGTCCAACGAGCTTGTACGCTCGAACTCCCGGTCGAATGGGTCGAACCTCCCGAGGGCGACTGGGATCAGCTCGAGGGTGAGCGATGAGGTTGAAGGTCAAATCGCTGCGGACGAGCATATGGAGGATCGAGCTGATGCCTCGACTTAAAATGTTTTTAAGTTTTTTGTTGTTGCCCGAAAAGGCTTTTTAAATCTTTTGTCGTTTCCCTTCAAAGGATTTTTATGAATTCGAAGACATAGTGTCATCTTCTTTTATTGAATGTTTTTTTTTTTGAGATTTTTCATGCTTAGTTGTTTTGACATGTAATTGCTTCAGGAAGACTCGAACAATCGAGCTATCATGATGATCGATCTCGACATTAACAGCTTAGTTCGGTCGAACTATTA